>CM046001.1:50962649-51617816 GCA_025175895.1 Wurfbainia villosa | reverse complement strand
CACTCTAGATTCAAAGAAATAATTAATGGATTGTCTAGTGTATGTGAAAAACTCTCCCACCGGGATATGGTCATGAAGGCTATAGATGCCTTTCCCTGGTCCTCAAAATGGAGCTCCATGGTGGACTCCTTCCACATTTCGAAGAATCTAGATGTGAGCACCATAGAAGAATTCTTCTCCACCATGGAGTTACATGAAACAAGGCTTGAGGGAGTAATTGAAGAACCAAGCATCAAGCCATCAAGGGGAGTGACACTAGTAGCCAACAAGGAGAAGAAGAAGAATGAGACTCCCTCCTTATCCGATGAAGACTCCTCCTCCTCCTCCATGGATAGCATGGAAGAAGCCTACATGGTAAGGAAGGTAAGCTCTTAAGAATTTTAAATTTAACAAATCTAATGATAGGAGGAGAAGACCAAGGAGGAAGATAATATGCTACAATTACCAAGGAGAGAGACATATAAGAGATGATTTTCCTCTCTTGAACAAGAGCAAAGAAGAGAGGAGGAAGAAAGAAGAAAAGAAGAAGGGAAGCAAGAAGGAGGATGAAAGGAAGGCCAAAGAAAAGGGGAAGGCTAAGGCACATAAGGCCACATGGGATGATCCATCATCCTCATCATCCGAAGAAGCCTTCACAAACCTTGCCTTAATGGGGATAGATGATTTGGACCCCACCTCCTCCGAGGAAGAAGAAAGAAGCACTAGCGAGGAGGAGAGCTCAAGTGAAGGGGGAGCGTCCTCATCTTCATTCTTATCATCGGAAGGGGATTTGGTAAGTGAGGTAACAAATCTCCCTCCCAATAAATTTATGTCCATGATATCTAGCTTGACTAAGGAATTATTTAGGGCTAAAAAGGAAAACAAAAGCATGAAAAATGAAATTAAGGCCCTAGAAGAAAAGCTAGAAAAATCATGTTTAAATATTAATGATAATGTTTCTTCTAGTATCAATGATGCATGCTCACATGATGATTACATGCCTTTTAATGTTAGTGATGCATGTATTGAGGAAAATAGGATTTTAAGGGAAAAGGTAGATCATTTAACTAAGGCCCTAGAAAAATTCGTTATAGGCTCCAACACATTGAACATGATCATAGGGAGCCAAAGGGAAAGCTTCAATAGGAAAGGCCTAGGTTACAAGGGGAATAAAAATGAAAAGGCCTATCAATGCCTAATTGCTAGGGGTCAAGCTAAAAATAAAACAATAGCCAGAAAATGAATCCCTAAGGAATTTTTGGTGAACCCTATAAGAAAGAATTTGTATTGGGTTCCCAAATCCATCCTCAAGGGTTAGGAAAACCCTAGGATAGTCAACCATAGTGGACTTTATCTATATCATATTATTTGGTTGACTTAGGATGGTGTGAGTTATAAATTTTTAACATAGTGTTGGGTGATGATAATGCATAACCCATAAATTGATTGTTTAAATCTTGATTCATGCTCAATTTTATAATTTATAATCATGATATGCAATGATTGATGATTTATGATTATGATTGATAAGTCTTGATGCATGTTCATGATTGGGTTTTTAGGATGATACTTAACCATGGGTAGAAATGCATGAAATCTTTGGTTAAGTGTAAATACCATTAGGAACATCTCACAACCCACTATAAGGCTAACTTGATTGAGAACATAGTAATGGGTGAGATGATAGGATGATACAAATGGTTCACTAATGCTTATGGCATTTAGATGGGTCATTAAGTGTATCAATAGAGCAATAATAGATCAATCATAGGGAAAGCATATGTTTAATTCATAGACATATTGCCCAAAGATCATGGTTGGATATTTTAAATATTTTAAAACTATTTTATGTTTTTCAAACAGTGAGTTCATGTTTTAAAAAGTTTCAAGGCAAAACTAGACTTTAAAATGGATACAAACTTTAGACATTTTTTCAACTTTTGAGTTTTGCCAAACTTTCAAAAATAAAATGAATTTTCACGAAAAATTATTTTTCACTAATAAAAGAACTCACTAGAAATATGTACTCAAAATTTCATGATTTTTCAAATTTCCTAGAATTTTTAATGCATTTCTGAATTTTTCGAAGCAATGAGCTTGGCGCATCCGAGGGACATGGTCGGACGAAGACAACTTCAAAGGCGAGGGACTCCAAGGGAATGAGAGTGAGCGATTGTAACCCAGGATGGGGTAGCGCTTAGGTGAAACTTGGCCAATTGGCTAATTGTCGGATGGGATTTCCCGACATCAGTCGACTGCCATGTCATGGCAGTTGACTGCTCCAAGTCGACTTAGACTCGATTGGTGTTGATCTGGTTTTACGCTAGCGATCGATCGCCAAGGGTTGGCAATCGGCGAAACCATCGATCGGCCCGATTATGGCATCGATCGGTGGTTGTGAGGGTTTGAGCCTGCAGCAGTTGTTAATCATTGCTCGCTCGCAGGACTCGACTGTTGGCTCCATCAGTCGACTGATGGGAAGATCAATCCAACGTGGAAGAAGCCGTTATAGGGCAACGACTACAGGGGCAGTCGACTGATCGAGGCATCAGTCTATAAAAAGAAGCCTTGGGTCATCTTGGGAGGCAAATGGTTCATTGCTAAACATCTCCCAAGTGCTCAAAATGATTTTCCTCCTCTTCCTTGTGTTTATTTTCATCTTATTGTAAGAGGAGAGAATTCTTGTAAGGAAAGGTTACCTCCACCTAGCTTTGTGCAAAGGAGAGATTAGTGGAAGGTTTAAGGCATGATTCACCTTAGACGAATCGGGTCGTGGATTAGTGGCAAGGTCGTGAACCACGTTACATCTTGGTGTTAGCGTTTGATTTCCTTTACTTATTGCTTTGTCTTTATTGTTTATATTTCCTCTTGTGCTAACGAATTTGTAGATGAGCAATCAACGAGTAAATTCCACCGTATGACTAAAGAGGGCTATTCACCCCCCTCTAGCTGGCCACCGACATTCCAACAAGTATCTCAAGAAGGGTGGCTGCAATTGAGGAGAGATTCTTCCACTTATCCAGACGAGACCTCTGAGCAGCTTCCCAGGATTGACGTTCTTGCCGAAGCTGGAGAATGGTTACCGAGGAGTCAGCTGCTTGAATATATGCCTCTGCAAGTTGCCTGTTGTACCCTTCCAATTCATGGGTGAGGAGGTCAACTTGCTGGAGTTGGCTGGATTGTAAAAATAGTTGGTGCTGAAGATCTTCATTTTTTCTTTGGAGTTCCTCTTTTTCACTCTGCACCATCGCCAATTGGGTCATCGAATCCTCACATTGGGCGATCGAAGTGGCCTCCCTCTGCTTACCCTCCTTTAGTTGTTGCGCTAGCCTCTTCCATTGGGCTAGGGAGGCAGAATGACGGGCCTCCACATTGGACTGGTAGTTCACTAGACGAGGCATCGTCTCATTATAGGTGGAAGATATCTGAGGAGGAAGGCAGATGTTACAAGAACCAACATTGATACACATATACTAAAAGTTAAGGAAGGAAGAAGCCTACCTCGGCCAAAAGTTTGCCCATGCGATCGTAGGGGCCTTGTACACCAGACTGGTTAAAGAATTTCACTTCTCTCAGATGGCGAATTTTGAGAGTGGCTCCCAAAGTTGTCAGTGAAGGGTTTAAGGGGGGGGGGGGAGATCCCCTTCCACCAAAGAGGGGGAGGGACCCATAGCCCGAGACGGAACGGGAGAAGAGGGTATGTTAGTAGGCATATTTACAGGAAAAGAATCAGTGGGAGAATCAATTTGTGGGTCAGGTTGAATGGAAGATGAAACAGGAAAGGGAGAAGGAGGAAGTTCCCCTCGGGGGGAGGAAAGTGGGATAGCTAATGTGGTCTCCTCCACCCGAGGTTCGTAGATAACCATGTGTTGATGCCTATTTAGCTTTAAGGGGGAAGGCGGAGGAGAAGAATGGGAGGAAGAGGATACAGGAATAGAAGAAGAACTGGGGATGCCTTCTTTAGGTAGACGCAACTTCTTACGAGGTGAAGAGGGAACTCCTGTAGACTTGCCTTTACTTCGTTTCTTGGAAGTCTTTTTCTTTGCTGCTGCAATCTCCTCACCTTTTAAAATAGCATCCTACATTAGGTTATCTACAAAGTCCATTGTTAGAAAATATGCTGGCCATGAAAGTCAATTGCGCCAAAGTCTAAACAACATCCTACCTATGGCATCCGAGTCGGTCAGTGGAAAAGGGGACATCCCATGACGACTGAAGAGGGGAGGTTTCATCAGATGGTCCGAGCTATAGTGATATTCTCTTAAGACTCTGTAGACCTTTGAAAAGGGACACTGAGCCCAAACCTTGTGGAAGGAGGGTAACTCAGGAAGATCTAGTTTCTAAGTATCCGAATATGGAAGGGTCGTCAGGAGTTGAGCAAAGAAGTAGAGCGCTTCCCATCCCTTATGGGAAGAGGGCATGTTTACTAGAAACTGACAGTCCGAGCGACTGGATAGATAGAAAAGTCCCTCCTTAGAAGAGTTTAACTGGAAGAAGCAGTGAAATAGTTGTGGGGACAAAGTAAGACCTAGATGTCGGAACACTATGATGGCCCTTGATAATGTTAGTAATATATAAGAGGTGTCCTAAGGCAATCGCCTTATGTTTGAACCATTTATATGATAAATGAAGATTCACTATTTGAGTATACATGTTTTCATATATTTGATTAGATCTTAAACTCATTTACTGAATGTCCCCGATACGATTCACAGCATGAGAGAATTTGTGATTGGATCACAACTAGTGAGTATCTCTACATGTGTAATTGTGATGTATTGGAATTATCCCTAGTCAATGAATTGATGGATTGGGACACCATCAATTCTGTCAAGACTAGCACGAGGTATACTCCTTGGTGTATCAAAGCTGCTGATTCTCACTGGCTGGAGATATTGTGATGTCCGAAGTTAATTGTGGATGCTAGTTATGGTAACTAATTCATTGGAGTGACCAGCTGTAAGATTTCATATGGTTCTCTGCATATATAGATATGTCAATGAAGTTCTTACTGTAGCTTAAGTGCGATGTTCCTTTGACTTGCGGTATTCAAGTCATCTTGGTCATGAAGACTTATGCTTTGACATCTTAATCAAGCATCTCTGAGGAGATGTGGACCCGGGATGATTGGGTATAAGTCGAAGTGACTGAAGGTGTTTGAATAGCCTATAAAGGATTCATCACTTCTTGCGAGGAGATGTATACCCATTGTCTCTCGTCGAATTGTTACTAAAGTCTTTGGTCAAAACATTACATGTTTAGAGTAAGGTACTCTTGGATACATGTGCAGTTACTAGAATTTGTAGGACGAGGAAATGATACTTTGGCTAGGTGTGACGTAGTCAACCTAGTGGGGACTGACACTATAGACCAAGTCCTGAACCAAGTGGGTATAAGATGAGTGAAGGGAATGGGGCACGATTCATTATAGCTGCTGAAGGGTTTCAGAAATAGTTCTGGATCAACCGTTGATCTTTTCAGTTAATTGGGGATCATGATGTACTACTAGGTGTCACTCATGATCATTCTATAATTAATGGTTAATTATAGACGGCCAACATAAACCGAGACCCTATTTGGTCACACGCACAATGAGCGTAATCTGAAGGATTTAAAATGAGCTTGAGAATGAGATTCTCACATCGAGAGAAACTAAGTTTGGTTTGACCAAACGAGGAGCAAACATGAAATCGTTTCAGTCGCATTGGAAGCGTGGATGGGTCGTGTCTTTTGAAGACATGATGAATGAACCAAATTGGTTTGGTTCTAATCTAATGGTGGAAAAATAAACCAAAGGGGTTGTTGGTGCAATCGGCCCAGGTTGACTCGAGTTTGACTCGAGCAGTACCTTGATAGTATTTTGATGATAGACAAAACTCATGACATGGGATTGTCATGGGAAAGTCCAACATGGTGTTGGCATGGAAAATCCAAGCATGGAGCTTGGTGTGGGAAAGTCCAACATAGTGTTGGCATGGAAAATCCAAGCATGGAGCTTGGTGTAGGAAAATCCAAAGCATTGCGAAGCCGTGCGCTTGGTGCTTGGTAATGCATTGCGAAGCCGTGCGCTTGGTGCATATGGGAAGTCTTGAGGACTTGGTAAGTTCACTAGGCTCGGGGTCCTTGAGTCGGTGAAGGATGATGTTGCAAAGTCGGGCGCTTGGCGCATCCGAGGTACGTAAGCTGAGGGAAGAAAGCTTCGGTGGGGAACTCCATGAGAGATGATGTCGACTTGGCTAAGTGGCTAAGACTGAGTGTCAGAGGCTCAAACTTGATATTTGAGGGTTTACCCGACAGTCGGATGCTCAAACAACTTGGTGTTTGAGGTTTTGCCCTACAGCAGTCGACTGACATAGGTGCCAGTTTGACCGGTCTAAGTCGACTAGAGTTCGACTGGTGTTAGACTTGCGGTTTTGTGCTTGACAGTCAACTGTCATGGACTAGCAGTCGACTGATGTCGACAACAGTCGACTGATATCGACAACAGTCGACTGCCGAGGGATGGCAGTCGACTGATGGGAGTGTTGTGAGCATAGAACGCTCCGTAGCCGATTGGGCAGTCGACTACTAGGTCACCAGTCGACTGCCATGGACTAGTAGTCGACTGGTAGGAGATCCATTGGAACTTATCCAACGTGTAGTCGAGAAGGAGTTTAGTTAGTGTCGTGTGCATAACTAGAGCTCGGTAAGCTCACCCGTGGAGTAGGAACCATTCGGTTCTGAACCACGTATATGCTTGTGTATTGCTTGTGATTATTATGTGTTGTTAGTATTATTATTATCATTGTTATTCCACTGCACTAACAACAATCGTAGACAAGCAATGCAACGAGAACGAGCAAATTTCGTCATCCAACGATTGAGGGCTATTCACCCCCTCTAGTCGGCCGATCGATCACCAACAAGTGGTATCATAGCCAGGTTGCTCTTCAAGGACTAACCGCCACAAGAGCACTATAAGATGGCCGGCTACAACCTCCAACCACCAAAATTCGAAGGAGATCTCCTATGGTGGAGAAGAAAAATGGAGGTATACCTAGAAACCGATTTTGATTTTATGCTAATATTAGAAAACGGTTTCAAATTGCCTAGGGATGAAGAAATAGGCAAATTGAGAAGTCAAGGTGGACCCAAGACCAAATAAAGGACTTCGAGACAAATCGTAAGGTAATCGAATTACTTAGTGATTTGATTCTTAACAACATTTGGTCTAGGTTGGGTAATTTTAGGGATGCAAAGGAATTATGGGCGAAGATAATGAAATTCTAAGAAAATTCCCAACCGGCACAAGTAGAGGAGAATGCCGAGGAAGAAGCACCCACAACTTTTGAAGATGTTGATGATTTAGTGGAGACCTCCATCTCTAGCATTGAGGGGAAGGAAAGGGTTTCTATTTCGGAGCAAGATCAAGATGAAGCTTCTACCTCCGGAAGAAGTGAAGAGGCCTCCACCAACTCCCTAGGTAACTCGTGTATTATAATTAATCGTAAAGATTATATAATTTGTTTTGAGTGTAGGGAGAAAGGTTATTACAAAAGTAAGTGCCCAAAATTGGCTAAGGAGAAGGTATCGGCACCAAAAACTCAAAAATCAAAGGATGCCAGAGTTCCCTCAATTAAGAGCAAAGAGCACATTGTGTGTTTCAAATGCAACTAAAAGGGGCACTACTGAAGCCAATGCTCTAGGGGGAGGAAGAAAGGGCAAGGTGTATCTCAAGTAGGGGGAGCTTCAAAAGCTAACCCTAAGGTACATTTAGTTAATGCACCTTCAATTCCTAGAATTAAAAAGCATGCTAAGAATTATTTTAGTTCTCTTGCCATTATTAATGAAAAGCATGCTAGTAAAAATAATAAGGTTTATTGTTTAGGTGCTAAGCATGTTCATGTAACTAAGGACAAACTTAGGACTCATAATTCTAGAAATATTTTACCAAAGGAGTCCATTAGAATAGAAGAAAATTTGGGTATTAATCCCAAAAAGTCTAGGCACATGCCTAAGAACAAGAGGTCTTCCCAAAAATATAATGAAAATTCAAAATTGAAGAAATTAGAGCTAGAAAACCAAGTCTTGAGGTCAAGACTTGAGAGAATGGAGAAAACCCTTAGAATCATAGAAAATTCAATTCTGGGGTCAAATGCCCAAAAGTCAAGACCTAAGGTTCAAAAAAGGTCTAAGGGCAATGAAGGTTTGGGTCACAAACCTAAGCCCAAGAAGACTTACCATAATGTTTCATTTGATTATGGAACAATTTCTAGGTCTAGAAAAACCAAGGCTAATAGGGAAGCTATTCCTAAGTCTAGTCATGGTGTTTGCTTAGTGGCTAAGACCTCAAAGAAATCAAGTATAGCCACTAGGAAGGTCAAAGGAGGAGTTACCTCTAGAGTTGACCTAGGAAAGACCCAAAAGACTATGGATTTAAAGCCTAAAAGGGTCATTAGGAAGGTATCTAGGGAAGTTATCCCTAGAGAATACCTTGTAAACCCAAGGAGCTCCAATAGATATTGGGTTCCTAAAAGCGTGATCGATTTACGCTAAACGGGTTAGGGTGTGTCAACCCTAAGTGGATGGGTAGTTAACCTAACCATAGTAGAGTTGACACTTTAGAATGTGCCAATGTCCTTGAGAAGTTTAAAATGATTTAAATTGGCACAATTATGTCTTAGAGGTATTGGTGTGCCTTTTTGGGTTTATGGCACACTTGGGAGAAAATGGCTTTAGGGCAAAATGGAATTAATTCCTAGAAATGGCAACTTGGATTTAACACTTAGGTATTCCATACCTTAGTATATTTTACTTACCATGATTTATTTGTCTTGCCATGTCATGACATCATTTTCATTTTTATCTATAAAAATGTCAAGATCATGTTTAGGCTTATTCTTTATATGTCATGTATGCTAAATGTCATTCACATGCCATGACATCATGATTTTGGCATATGCTTTTATCTATATCACATTTATGCCATAATCATATCATGCATAAACTAAAATGAAATTAAGGACTATGGCATAATTTGAAGGGAATCAAATAATATTGCCTAGAAATATGCATGAGACCATTTAAGAGCAAAACCCCACATCTCACTAAAAATTTGACTTGTATGTGTTTTACACATCTAGATATAAGTGAGATGTTTAGGAAAAAGAAATTAAAGGTTTCAAAAACTTTTTGAAAATATTTTGAAAAACCTTAGTGAAGCCTATCTTTTGATAGCTATCACCAGTGAATGGGATGATACAAAGAGGGCTCTTTATTGAAGTTTTTCTTAAATTTTGGACTTTGTATCAATCTCCTAATTTAATGGGTAAAATAATTTTCAAATATTTTTCACCCATAGTGTTTAGGATAAGTATTATACATATGCATTTTCAAGATTTTTAAAATTACGTATATTTACTTATGGATTTCGAAAATCCATTTATGAAACTGAAAAACTACATAATGCAGTTACCAGTCGACTGCCTGTAATGGCAGTCGACTGATGGTAAGTCCAGTCGACTGGTATCTGACGGAGTCGACTGGCACAGGCTGATTTTGGGAAAACTTGATGGTTATGCCCATGTTCAGCCATGTTTTGGTCCCCTAACTACTCCTAACCCTAGGATATGCTTGGGAGAGCATTAGAGAGGGTGGAAATCCATTGGATATGGATTAAGAGAAGGGTTGAGGGTGAGTATCGATTTTAAGGTGGATGAGAGTTTATTGTTGAACTTTGCCTTAATTTTGATTGGTTTAATATTCTTATTGGCTTAGGGACTCTCCAAGGACATTGTTGGTGCAATGGTCAAGGGGGAGCAAGCCTCTAAGGGGAGGAATCCATCATGGGAAGATGGATGTGTATTTCCTCATGGGAGGAAATTTTGGGTTGTCTCTCTTAAGTGATATGGGATCACTAGAAAGATTGTAGGCATGTGTTCCTCCAAGGGAGAGATTGTAAGATCTCATTTGGGATATGAGACATTCATACCTTTGGGGAGGACCTTTTTGATGTAATGTCAAAAAGGGGAAGAAGTTACCAAGTTACCAATTTGATTTGGAATTCTCATTTGGGATGTGAGAATTGCCAATATGGGAGAATTAGTAGACTTGAGATGGTAGTTTTGTCAACCATCAAAAAGGGAGAGATTGTTGGTGTAATCGGCCCAGGTTGACTCGAGTTTGACTCGAGCAGTACCTCGATAGGATTTTGATGATAGACAAAACTCATGACATGGGATTGTCATGGGAAAGTCCAATATGGGGTTGGCATGGAAAATCCAAGCATGGAGCTTGGTGTGGAAAAGTCCAAAGCATTGCGAAGCCGTGCGCTTGGTGCTTGGTGAGAAATGCATTGCGAAGTCGTGCGCTTGGTGCATGTGGGAAATATTGAGGACTTGGTAAGTTCACTAGGCTCGGGGTCCTTGAGTCGGTGAAGGATGGCATTGTGAAGTCGTGCGCTTGGTGCATCCAAGGGACTGCCGGATGGGGAGCGAATGGAGTAAGCCCAAAGGGAAGCATACTTCGAGGGCATGAGACACGAAGGATGGCATTGCGAAGCCATGCGCTTGGCGCATCCGAGGGACGTAGGCCGAGGGAAGAGAGCTTCGGTGGGGAACTCCATGAGGGATAAGGTGGACTTGGCCAAGTGGCTAAGACTGAGAGTCGGAGGGGTTTATCCGATGGTCGGATGCTCAAACAACTTGGTGTTTGAGGTTTTGCTCGACATCAATCGACTGGCATAGATGTCAGTCGACTACTCTAGGTCGTATGGGTTCGACCAGTGTTCGACTGAACAGAAGTCTGGCTGATCAGTCGACTGCCATGGGAAGGAAGTCGACTGTTGACACATCAGTCGACTGCTAATGGGTAGCAATAATCGATCACACTGCGGCACGGGCACGTAATGGAGTCGAGCTCACAAAGACTCGATCGATGGGATGATCACCGATCGATGGTGCCATCACGATCGATGTGATCCGTTGGAACTTAACCAACGTGGATCTGGCCATTGTGAGACAGCGGCTACAGGACCAGTCGACTGATGGTCACGATCAGTCGACTGATGTGCGCGAAATCAGCTTGATGCAGGTTATAAATGGAGCTCAAGAGGGAGGATTTCGCCAAGGCTTTTGAGGTGACTTTGGAAGGGAATTGCTGTTGCATTCCAGACCTTCAAGAGCAAGCAAAAGCAAGCAACAAGAAAGCGATCAAAACAATTGTGTAAAAGTTCTCTTTTGTATTGTCTTTGTATTTCTTGTTGTATTTCATATTACTTGTTATAATAGCTTGTGAGAGGTTTCTCCACCTCCGACGTGTAGTCGAGAAGGAGTTTAGTTAGTGTCGTGCGCATAACTAGAGCTCGGTGAGCTCACCCGTGGAGTAGGAACCATTCGGTTCTGAACCACGTATATGCTTGTGTATTGCTTGTGATTGTTATGTGTTGTTAGTATTATTATTATCATTGTTATTCCGCTGTGCTAACAACAATCGTAGATAAGCAACGCAACGAGAACGAGCAAATTCTGTCATCCAACGATTGAGGGCCATTCACCCCCCTCTAGCCGGTCGATCGATCACCAACATGAACGAATTCCGCCATTGAACGATTGAGGGCTATTCACCCCCCTCTAGCCGGCCATACACATATCAATCCCCTACAAGTGGTATCAGAGCCAAGAAGCTTGTCGATGACTAACCGTCGACACAAGCACCACAAAATGGCTGGCTTCATCCATCCACCTAAATTCGATCGAGATTTTGCTTGGTGGAAGAAATGGATGGAGGTATATCTCGAAACCGATTTTGATTTTATGATTATTATAGAAAACGATTTTGAGATGCCTAGGGATAAAGAGAACAAACCCATTGAGAAGTCAAAGTGGACCCAAGACCAAATCAAGAACTTCAAGACAAATCTCGAGGTAATAAAATTGATAAGTGATTTGTTACCTAACAAAATTTGGTCTAGATTGGGTGACTATAGGGATGCAAGGGAGCTATAGAATAAGGTAATGAAATTTCAAGAAAGCTCCCAACCGGCACAAGTAGAGGAGAATGCCGAGGAAGAAGCACCCACAACATTTGAAGATGTTGATGATTTGGTGGAGACCTCCACCTCTAGCATTGAGGGGGACGAAAGGGTTTCTATTTCGGAGCAAGATCAAAATGAAGCTTCTATCTCCGGAAGATGTGATCAAGAAGAATCCTTCACCGCCCTAGGTAACTCAAGTGTTGTTATTTTAAATAAAAATCACATAATATGCTTTGAGTGTAGGGAGAAAGGGCATTACAAGAGCAAATGCCCAAAATTGGCTAAGGAAAAGGCATCGGCACCAAAAGTCAACCCAAAGTCAAAGGATGCAGGAGTTTCCTCAATTAAGAGCAAAGAGCACATTGTGTGCTTTAAATGCAATCAAAGGGGACATTACCGAAGTCAATGCCCTAGGGGGAGGAAGAAAGGGCAAAAAGGTGTATCTCATGTAGGGGGAGCTCCTAAAGCTAACCCTAAGGTAAATTTAAATTATGCACCTTCAATTCCTAAAGTCAAAAAGCATGCTAAAAACTATTTTAGTTCTCTTGCAATCATTAATGAAAAGCATGCTAGTAGGAATAAATATGTGTGTTTAGGTGCTAAGCATGTTAGTTTCTCTAAGGATAAACCTAGGACTCAAAACACTAGATCTATTTTACCTAAAGAGTCCATTAGGAGAGTTGAAAACTATCTAGGCATTAACCCTAAGAAGGGTAGATACATCCCTAAGAAGAAGAACATTTCCCAAAAGATAAATGAAAATTTAAAATTAGGAAAATTAGAGCTAGAAAACCTAGCCTTGAGGTCAAGGCTAAAAAAATTGGAGAAGACCCTAGCAATCATCTCTAATTCAGTTAAGGGGTCTAATGTACAAAAGTCAAGACCTAGAAAACAAGAAATGTCTAAGGGCAAGAAAGGTTTGGGTCACAAACCTATGTCCTACCATAATGTTCCATTTAATTATGGAACCACATCTAGGTCTAGAAAAATCAAGGCTAATAGGGAAGTTATCCCTAAGGCTAGCCATGATATTTGCTTAGTGGCTAAGGACCTAAGAAAATCTAAGAGAGCCACTAAGAAGGTCAATGGAGAAGTCACCTCTAGAGTTGACCTAGGAAAGACCCAAAAGACTATGGCTTTAAAGTCTAAAAGGGTCATTAGGAAGGTATCTAGGGAGGTTATCCCTAGTGAATACCTTGTTAACCCAAGGAGCTCCAATAGGTATTGGGTTCCTAGAAGCGTGATCGATTCACGCTAGGTGAGTTAGGGTGTGTCAACCCTAAGTGGATGGGTAGTTAACCTAGCCATTGTAAATTGACACATTAGGATGTGTCAATATGCTTTGAGAAGATGAAAAATGATTAAATTGGCATAATTAGGTCTTAGAGGTATTGGTGTGCCATTTTGAGTTTTTGGCACACTAGGAGGAATGATGGCATTAAGGCAAAAATGGACTTAACCTTAGAAATAGCAATTTGGATTTAACACTTAGGTATTCCATACCTTAGTATATTTTTATTTGCCATGATGTATTTGTCTTGCTATGTCATGACATCATTTTCATTTTTATCTATAAAAATGTCATGATCATGTTTAGAATTATTTTTAGATGTCATGTATGCTTAGTTCTCATTCACATGTCATGACATCATGATTTTGGCATATGCTTTTATCTATATCATATCTTTGCCATAATCATATCATGCATAAACTAAAATGAAATTAAGGACTATGGCATGATTTGATGGGAATCAAATAATATTGCCTAGAAATATGCATGAGACCATTAAAGAATAAAAACCCACATCTCACTAAGATATATGACTTGTATGTGTTTTACACATCTAGATACAAGTGAGATGTTTAGGAAAAAGGAATTAAAGGTTTCAAAAACAATTTGAAAACATTTTGAAAAACCTTGGTGAAGTCTATCTTTTGATAGCTATCACCATTGAATGGGATTTTATTGAGCTTTTCTATACTTTTGGAATTTGTATCAATCTCCTAATTTAGTGGGTAAAATAATTTTTAAATATTTTTCACCTATAGTGTTTGTGATAAGTAATATACATACCAAATTTCAAGATTTTTAAACTTATGTATATTTACTTATGAATTTCGGAAAGTCATTTCTGAAATCAAAATCAGAATGTACGATTATCACTGATCGCCAGAGGATGGCAATGATCGATAGTGGCAATGATCGATTTCAATTCAATGACCACGCCAAGATGATTTCGGGTAAATCTTGTTGGTTAGGCTCATGTTCAGCTAGGTTAAGGTCCCCTAACCACTCCTAACCCTAGGACATGCTTGGGAGAGCATAAGAAAGGGTGGAAATCCATTAGACATGGATTAGGAGAAGAGTTTAGGGAGAGTATCAATTTTAAGGTGGAAGAAAGTTCATTGTTGAACTTTGCCTTAATTTTAATTGGTTAAATGTTCCTATTGGCTTAGGGACTCTCCAAGGACATTGTTGGTGCAATGGTCAAGGGGGATCAAGCCTCTAGGGGGAGGTATCCATCATGGTAAGATGGATGTGTATTTCCTCATGGGAGAAAATTTTGGGTTGCCTCTCTTAAGTGATATGGGATCACTAGAAAGATTGAGGGCATGCCAAGGGGAAGATTGTAAGATCTCATTGGGATATGAGACATTGAAACCCTTAAGGACCTTTTTGATGTAATATCAAAAAGGGGGAGAAGTTACCAAGTTACCAATTAGGGTTCATTGGAATTCTCATTGGGATATGAGAATTGCCAATATGGGAGAATTTGTAGACTTGAGATGGTAGTTTTTGTCAATCATCAAAAAGGGGGAGATTGTTGGTGCAATCAGCCCAGGTTGACTCGAGTTTGACTCGAGCAGTACCTTGATAGTATTTTGATGATAGACAAAACTCATGACGTGGGATTGTCATAGGAAAGTCCAACATGGTGTTGGCATGGAAAATCCAAGCATGGGGCTTGGTGTGGGAAAGTCCAACATAGTGTTGGCATGGAAAATCCAAGCATGGAGCTTGGTGTGGGAAAATCCAAAGCATTGCGAAGCCATGCGCTTGGTGCTTGGTAATGCATTGCGAAGCCGTGCGCTTGGTGCATGTGGGAAGTCTTGAGGACTTGGTAAGTTCACTAGGCTCGAGGTCCTTGAGTCGGTGAAGGATGGCATTGCAAAGTCGTGCGCTTGGTGCATCCGAGGGATCGCCGGACGGGGAGCGAATGGAGTGAGCCCAAAGGGAAACATACTTCGAGGGCATGAGACGCGAAGGATGGCATTGTGAAGCCGTGCGCTTGGCGCATCCGAGGGATGTAGGCCGAGGGAAGAGAGTTTCGATGGGGAACTCCATGAGGGATGATGTGGACTTGGCTAAGTGGCTAAGACTGAGTGTCGGAGGCTCAAACTTGATGTTTGAGGGTTTACCCGATGGTCAGATGCTCAAACAACTTGATGTTTGAGGTTTTTCCCGACAGCAGTCGACTGACATAGGTGTCGGTTCGACTGGTCCAAGTCGACTAGGGTTCGACTGGTGTTAGACTTGCGATTTTGTGCTTGGCAATGATCGATAGTCGATAGCCCGATCGCCGAGGGATGACACGATCGATGGGAGTATTGTGAGCCGCGACGCTCCGTAGCCGATGGCGATCGACTACTAGGTCACGATCGCTATGGATCGCCATGGGTAGCGATCGGTAGGAGATCCTTTGGAACTTATCCAACGTGGATCCGCCGCAGTGAGACAATTACATGGGCAATCGATCAGGGCACGACAAAGATCGAGGTTATAAAAGGAGCTCAAGTCGGAGGATTTCGCCAAGACTTTAAGGAAACGATTGGAGGGGAATTGATGCTGCATTCCAGTCCTTTAAGAGCCATCCAAAGCAAGCAACAAGAAAGGGTTCAAAGCAAAGAGTTGTAAAGTGTTCTTTACTTGTATTTCTTGTGTCTTTGTATTTCTTATAGTATTACTGTTGTAATAGCTTGAAGTTTCTCCACCTCCGACGTGTAGTCAAGAAGGAGTTTAGTTAGTGTCGCGGCGATAACTAGAGCTCGGTGAGCTCGCCCGTGGAGTAGGAACCATTCAGTTCCGAACCACGTATATCGTGTGTGTTTGCTTGTGATTGTTATGTGTTGTTAGTATTGTTATTATCATTGTTATTCCACTGCGCTAACAACAATCGTAGGAAAGCAACGCAACGAGAACGAACGAATTCCGCCATCGAACGATTGAGGGCTATTCACCCCCCTCTAGTCGGCCATACACATATCGATCCTGTACAGGGGTTTGGTTTGTTTTAAACGAATGAACTAAAGTTGGTTCGGTTCATTTTAACTGAAAATAGACCAATGCGGTTTGGTTTATTTTAACTTAAGTCATTGGAGCGGGTTAACAGGTTTTGGTTATGAACCAATAACCGCTAGTAGATGGTTTCTTAATGGTTAAGAAACATGTGCTCTATAAAAGCGCGATTAGAGGTTGGAGAGCCCTAAGGGTTTTTGGTATTTTTGGAAAATCTTTTTTTCTCCTCCTCTCCTCCTCTTCTTGTCGCCGCCCACCACCGCCCAAGCTCCACTAGTTGGCATCCAACAGCTACTGTCCTCCCCACCTGCCGGCGTCTAGCTACTTCCGGAGGAGCTCCGATGATCTTCCTTGGCTCTGGCAACAAGGTGAGCACCTAGCTTTCCTTATTTGGCCGGCGCAAGTTCTCCACCAAAGCTGTCCAATTTTCTGGACAGCTTGTTTCTTTCTTGTCGGAGCGTCGTTTGGATGACGTTTGGAGCTTTGACAGTGGTAACCTTGCCGGGAATTCGATCTCCTGTAATCCTCATAGGTGGAGGACGAAGGATTCGTCAAATAGTTGACGAATATCTCTCCGGAGAAGCGAGTTTTGGGGACTCATTTTTGAATCCGAATTTTGATTCGGATTGTGATCTTCTCTCGATCACATCGTCTTCGACACGAGGCTAGTGACTCGTACGAAGACGAGGCTTGTGGCTTTGTGAAGTCATCCCGACGATACTCGGCGTGGATACGGATAGAGGCGATTCGAACGAGAGTCGCTCCTGTTGATGCCTTTCCCGCTACACGTGATACGTCAGATATACGTAGAGTAATTTCCTTTTATTGCAAAATTTGAAACTACGGTTATGTCTACACATGTTGTAATATGCATGCGTGTCGTATGTGTATGGTGTAATAAATTAGATTTATTGCTTTTTATTTCTTCCGCTGCGCACATATTTACGAAACATGTTCGAACACATACTCGCTGCGGTGCCAGAAACCCAACAGTGGTATCAGAGCCCAGGTTGTGTTTCGACAAAATCGTAAAATTATTTTGCGATAGTCGTAATTGTATTTATGGAAATTTTTTACTTTTGGAAAGTTTAGAAGTATTTATGAAAATTTTCTAATTTTAGAAAGTTTAGAAGTAGTTATGGAAATCTTCTACTTTTAGAAAGTTAGAAGTATTTATGGAAATTAACACTTTCCATAAATAAAATATTTGATTATATTTGGAATTTTTTTTACTAATTTAATCATGAGAAATCAAATCTAAAATATATTTTATTTCCATAAATAGTTTTGAAAATTTAGGAAATTTGTTTCCTAAATTAAATTTGACTTTCCTTAATTAACACTTTCCATAAATAAAATATGTGATTAGATTTAGAAATTTGTTTCCTAATTTAATCATGATTTGATTTGGAGAATCAAATCTCAGACATATTTTATTTCCATAAATAGTTATTACATATAAGGAAATTTTTATACATGCCATAATTATATGTCATGTAATTGCATTAGATGCATATCATTATGTCATGCGTGTCGTGACATGTAGATTTATGTCATGTATGTCATGCCATATAGATAATAGTTATTTGCATGCAAAGAAGATGAGACATAAAAACCCTTACTAAATATTAAAGCATACACCTTCCATTAATATGGTTAGAACCAGAGTTCTATTTCTTGTTTGGGTTGTTGGACTCTCTCCAAGCCCGGCACGAACCCGAACATGTTCAAACCATGGAATAGTTTAATACTAATATGGTAAGAGTCAGAGGTCAATCATTATCTTTCGTTGTTGGACTCTCTCCAAGCCGGGCTAATTGGTTGAATGTGCTCTAACCATATTAAAACTATTTCTCGATTAATGGGTTGGCTTTAACCTGTAGCATCGTCTTGTTGGACTCTCTCTAAGGTCGATGTGAAGGGAGGTGAAGTTGGGTGCTATGCATATGATGCATACTTGTTAATGTGTTAACAACCCGATATATGTGAACATTCAATTAGTTGATAGCACATTGTGATAGTTGTATATATGTGATATGCAATCGGTATATTTGATACCTACCATCGTAGCTATGAATGACTTGTTGGACTCTTTCCAAGGTTGTTCATATCTATATTGGATATCAGTCCATTCAGAGATTGACCTACGATCTCTCGAAGTGATTTTGGGGTTTTTGAAATTCGAAAAATGAATGGAACTTATAAATGTATGTTGATGTATTTAAAATCATCTTTCTCATATATACTCGATTTGTATTTCTAGATTAATCTCTTGATCATATTGTCTTTGAATTTGCGCTCTATTTTGAATTTGAATAAATTGACTGGACTGAACTTCTTGGACTAGTTTAGAAACTTGAGAATTGTTCTCAAGGCAGAAAAGCTTGTGTATGTCCTCGAAGAGCCTCTTCCCGCCCGTCCTAGTGATGACGCAACTCTGGACCAATTGTTGGCCTATCAGAAACATGTGAGTGATTCTGAACTAGTGAGTTGCATCATGCTAGCTGCGATGGTACCCGAGCTGCGGAAGCAGCATGAGCATATGAATGCTCATACCATAGTCCTTCATCTTTATGAGTTGTTTGATGAATAAGTGAGATTCGAAAGGTTCGAAGTCTCCAAGCTCCTCTTCACCTATGAGATGCAAGAAGGTTCATCTGTGGTACTACTCAACATACTGAAGACTGTGGAGCCTTCTAAGAAGCATAAGCAGGGGACAGTGTTGTTAGTTGGTTCCTCAAAGAAAGGTTCTAAGAAGAAGTCAAAGGAATAGCAGAAGGGGAAGAAGAAAAAAGATAAAAAGGCATAACCAGCTCAAAAGGGCACTTGCCATCATTATGGCAAGGAGGGTCATTGGTGAAGAAATTGCAAGATTTATCTTGAGTCCGTGAAGAAGAATAAGGCATCAGATGCCCCATCTTCTTCAGATATCTTCGTTATTGATTGTCATTCTATTTCCTCAAACACTTGGGTATTGGATACTGGGTGTGGCTTACATATATGTAATGACATACATGGGCTAAGGAATAGAAGAAGACTCGTCAAGGGAGAGTCAAATTTACGTGTTGTGAATGGAGAGCAAAGGTTCTGACTGCACTCGCCATTGGAACGTCTTTGTTGAGACTCCCTACAGGACTTGTCTTAGAACTGGACAATTGCTTTTATATTCCTTCATTGATAAAGAACATCATTTCTATTTCTTGTTTAAATAGAAATGGTTACCATTTGATATTTAGTAACAATTATTGTTATATAACCTTGAATGACATTCTTTATGTGACTGGAACTTTAAGCAATGGTATTTATACGTTGGACGTATCCAGTGACATTCTCAATATCGAAGCGAGCAACAAGCATGCTCAAAAAGATAATCAATTAGCCTCCTACATGTGGCATTGTTATCTTGGCCATGCAAGCAAGAAACGCATGTCCGAATTACACCGATGTGGAATTCTGGAATCGTTTGAATTGGATTTATACGATACATATGAATCATGCTTAAAAGGCAAGATGACTAAGTTACCTTTACCGGAAAAGGTGAACGGGGAGAGTTACTTGGTCTAATACATACGATGTATGCGATCTATGACAACTCATGCTCTAGGAGACTATAGCTACTTCATTACCTTCACCGATGATCACTCACGGTTTGGGTATGTGTTCTTGATGAAACACAAATCTGAAGCCTTTGAAAGGTTCAAAAAATTCAGAAATAAGGTAGAGAAACAACATGATAAGAGTATTAAAATACTTTGATCGGATCGAGGTGGTGAATACTTAAGTCAAGAGTTTCTAGATTATCTAAGAGACAATGATATATTGTCTTAATGGACTCCGCCATATACACCGCAGCATAATGGTGTATCTGAGAGGCGTAACCGGACCTTGTTAGACATGGTCAGGTCAATGATGAATCATGCGAATCTTCCAAAGTCCTTTTGGGGCTATGCACTTCAGACAGCTGTTTACTTGTTAAACAGAATGCCAACCAAGGTAGTCTCTACTATTCCATATGAGATATGGAATAGTAAGAAACCTCATGTATCTTACTTGAAGATATGAGGTTGTCCTGCTTATGTGAAGCGGACTGTATCAGACAAATTGGATGCTAAGTCTGATAAATGTTTATTTATTGGATACCCTAAGGAAATAAGGGGTTACCAATTCTATCATCATGTGGAACAAAATGTGTTTGTTTCAAGGCATGTTGTGTTTCTAGAGAAAGAGTTTCTCTTGCAAGAAAACAGTGGGAGTGTCGTTGAGCTTGAGGAGGCTCGAGAGATTCAAATAGACATTGATGAGATACCTGGTGAAGCACCACAACCAATAACTCATAGTGATGAACCATCGGCTGGACCTATTGAGACACCACATCTTCGTAGATCTGGTAGAACACGCAATATTCTTAAGAGATATGGATTTCTCATAAGTGAATCGAATGACGTGTTACTCATTGATGATGAGGAGCCTACCAGTTATGAAGAAGTTCTGAAAAGTTCAGAAAGGGATAAGTGGCTTGACGCCATGAAGTCGGAAATGAATTCCATATATGAAAACCAAGTTTGGAACTTGGTTGACCCACCTGAAGGCATAAAGCCTATAGGGTGCAAGTGGGTTTTCAAGAAGAAAACCAACTTGGATGGTAATATGATTACCTATAAGGCTAGATTAGTGGCAAAAGGATATTGTCAAAAGCAATGTGTTGATTATGACGAAACCTATTCGCCTGTTGCTATGCTTAAATCCATTCGGATGCTCCTGGCCATAGCGGCTCATTATGATTATGAGATATGACAGGTGGATGTGAAAACAACTTTCCTTAATGGAAACCTACTCGAGGATGTGTATATGATACAACCTGAGGGTTTCACATCGGTTGATAAAACCAAGGTATGCAAATTGTGACGGTCCATATATGGACTGAAGCAAGCATCCAGGAGCTGGAATATCCGTTTTGATGAGACAATAAAAAAAATTTGATTTCTCACAAAATCCGGACGAACCTTGTGTGTACAAGAAGGTTAGTGGGAGTGCAATCATGTTCCTAGTATTGTATGTTGATGATATATTACTTATAGGAAACGATGTTTCTATCTTACAGTCTGTTAAAATTTGGTTGTCTAAGACGTTCTCCATGAAAGACCTAGGAGAAGAAACCTACATCCTCGAGATTAAGATCTATAGAGGTCTTCTTCGCAGTCTACATATATAGATCGAGTGCTAAAGAGGTTTAGCATGTCAGAATCCAAGAAAGGTTTCCTACCCATCAGGCATGAGATACACCTTTCGAAGTCTATATGTCCGCGCACAGAAGACGAGAGGATTTGTATGAGTAAGATTCCCTATGCATTTGCAATAGGATCTATCATGTATGCTATGTTATGTACGAGGCTCGATATATCGTATGCTCTGAGTGTCATGAGTAGATACCAGTCTGATCTAGGAATGGATCATTGGGAGGCTGTTAAGACGATCCTTAAGTACTTAAGAAGAACTAAGGATGTGTTCCTAATATATGGAAAAGGGGACATGGTGATACGCGGGTATACAAATGCCAGCTTCCAAACAGACAAGGATGATTCTAGGTCTCAGTCTGGGTACGTGTTCACCTTGAATGGGGGCGCAGTGAGTTGGAAAAGTTCCAAACAAGACACTGTAGCGGATTCTGCCACTGAAGCAGAATTCATTGCAGCTTCGGAAGCAACAAAGGAAGCAGTTTGGACTAAGAAGTTCATTTCTGAACTTGATGTGGTCTCATTAATGATCCAAACATGTGTTTCGCCGCTATCATCTGATCAAAGAGATGATAACTAGGAAGGAAATACAAATCGAGAAGATTCCCACTGAAAGGAACTTAGCAGATCCTTTAACTAAGGCATTACCTCAAAGTAAGTTTGAGGGTCATGTTAGAGCTTATGGTATTGGATACCGTAGCGATTGGCAATAGGCCAAGTGGGAGTTTGTTAGTAATATTTGAGAGGTGTCCTAAGACAATCGCCTTATGTTTGAACTATTTATATGATAAATGAAGATTCACTATTTGAGTATACATGTTTTCATATATTTGATTAAATCTTAAACTCATTTACTGAATGTCCCCGATACGATTCACAGCATGAGAGAATTTATGATTGGATCACAACTAGTGAGTATCTTTACATGTGTAATTGTGATGTATTGGAATTATCCTTAGTCAATGAATTGATGGATTAGGACACCATCAATTCTGTCGAGACTAGCATGAGGTATACTCCTTAGTGTATCCAAGCAGCTGATTCTCACTCGCTGGAGACATTGTGATGTCCAGAGTTAATTGTGGATGCTAGTTATGGTAACTAGTTCATTGGAGTGATCAGCTGTAAGACTTCATATGGTTCTCTGCATATATAGATATGTCAATGAAGTTCTTACTGCAGCTTAAGTGCAATGTTCCTTTGACTTCCGGTATTCAAGTCATCTTGGTCATGAAGATTTATGTTTTGACATCTTAAGCAAGCATATCTGAGGAGATGTGGACCCAGGATGATTGGGTATAAGTCGAAGTGACCGAAGGTGTTTGAATGACCTATAAAGGATTCACCACTCCTTGCGAGGAGATGTATACCCATGACCTCTCGTCGGATTGTTACTAAAGTCTTTGGCCAAAGCATTACATGTTTAGAGTAAGATACTCTTGGATACATGTGCAGTAACTAGAATTCGTAGAACGAGGAAATGATTCTTGGGCTAGGTATGACGTAGTCAACCTAGTGGGGACTGACACTATAGACCATGTCCTGAACTAAGTGGGTATAAGATGAGTGAAGGGAATGGGGCACGATTCATTGTAGCTGCTGAAGGGTTTCAGAAATAGTTCTTGATCAACCGTTGATCTTTTCAGTTAATTAGAGATCATGATGTACTACTAGGTGTCACTCATGATCGTTCTATAATTAATGGTTAATTATAGATGACCAACATAAATCGAGAACCTATTTGGTCACACGCACAACGAGCGTAATCCGAAGGATTTAAAACGAGCTTGAGAATGAGATTCTCACATCGAGAGAAACTAAGTTTGGTTGGACCAAACGAGGAGTGAACATGAAATCATTTCAGTCGCATTGGAAGCGTGGATGGGTCGTGTCTTTTGAAGGCATGATGAATGAACCAAATTTGTTTGGTTCTAATCCAATGGTGGAAAAATAAACCAAAGGGGTTTCGTTTGTTTTAAACGAATGAACCAAAGTTGGTTCGGTTCGTTTTAACTTAAAACGGACCAATGCGGTTTGATTTATTTTAACTTAAATTATTGGAGCGGGTTAACGGGTTTTGGTTATGAACCAATAACCGCTAGGAGATAGTTTCTTAATGGTTAAGAAACATGCGCTCTATAAAAGCGCGATTAGAGGTTGGAGAGCCCTAAGGGTTTTTGGTATTTTTGGAAAATCTTTTCCTCTCCTCCTCTCCTCCTCTTCTTGTCGGCGCCCAACTTCTTGCCGCCGCCCACCACCGCCCAAGCTCCACTAGTTGGCATCCAACAGCTGTCGTCCTCCCCACCTGCTGGCGTCTAGATGCTACCGGAGGAGCTCCGGTGATCTTCCTTGGCTCCGGCGATAAGGTGAGCACCTAACTTTCCTTATTTGGCTGGCGCAAGTTCTCCACCAAAGCTGTCCAGTTTTCTGGACAGCTTGTTTTCTTCTTGTTGGAGCGTCGTTTGGACGACATTTGGAGCTCCGACAGCGATAACCTTGTCGGGGATTCGATCTCCAGTAATCCTCATAGGTGGAGGATGAAGGATTCGTCAAACGGTTGACGAATACCTCTCCAGAGAAGCGAGTTTTGGGGACTCATTTTTGAATCCGAATTTTGATTTGGATTGTGATCTTCTCTCGATCACATCATCTTCGACATGAGGCTAGTGACTCGTACAAAGACGAGGCTCGTTGTGGACTCCATGAGGGATGTAGGCCGAGGGAAGAGAGTTTCGATGGGGAACTCCATGAGGGATGATGTGGACTTGGCCAAGTGGCTAAGACTGAGTGTCGGAGGCTCAAACTTGATGTTTGAGGGTTTACCCGATGGTCAGATGCTCAAACAACTTGATGTTTGAGGTTTTTCCCGACAGCAGTCGACTGACATAGGTGTCGGTTCGACTGGTCCAAGTCGACTAGGGTTCGACTGGTGTTAGACTTGCGATTTTGTGCTTGGCAGTCGACTGATGTCGATAGCGATCATTGTCGAGGAGGGATCGTGATGGGATGTTGGAGTGTTGGCTCGTAGTGGCCGTACAAGGCGATCGACTACTAGGTCACGATCATGCCATGGGTAGCGGCAATGATCGGTAGGAGATCCGTTGGAACTTATCCAACGTGGATCTGGCCGTTATGAGACAACGGTTACATGGGCAATCGACTGCTGGGCACGAAAACAGCTTGATGCAGGTTATAAAAGGAGCTCAAGTCGGAGGATTTCGCCAAGACTTTAAGGAAGCGATTGGAGGGGAATTGATGCTGCATTCCAGTCCTTCAAGAGCCATCCAAAGCAAGCAACAAGAAAGGGTTCAAAGCAAAGAGTTGTAAAGTGTTCTTTACTTGTATTTCTTGTGTCTTTGTATTTCTTATAGTATTACTGTTGTAATAGCTTGTACGAAGTTTCTCCACCTCCGACGTGTAGTCAAGAAGGAGTTTAGTTAGTGTCGTGCGCATAACTAGAGCTCGGTGAGCTCGCCCGTGGAGTAGGAACCATTCAGTTCCGAACCACGTATATCGTGTGTGTTTGCTTGTGATTGTTATGTGTTGTTAGTATTGTTATTATCATTGTTATTCCACTGCGCTAACAACAATCGTAGGAAAGCAACGCAACGAGAACGAACGAATTCCGCCATCGAACGATTGAGGGCTATTCACCCCCCTCTAGTCGGCCATACACATATCGATCCTGTACAGGGGTTTGGTTTGTTTTAAACGAATGAACTAAAGTTGGTTCGGTTCATTTTAACTGAAAATAGACCAATGCGGTTTGGTTTATTTTAACTTAAGTTATTGGAGCGGGTTAACAGGTTTTGGTTATGAACCAATAACCGCTAGTAGATGGTTTCTTAATGGTTAAGAAACATGTGCTCTATAAAAGCGCGATTAGAGGTTGGAGAGCCCTAAGGGTTTTTGGTATTTTTGGAAAATCTTTTTTTCTCCTCCTCTCCTCCTCTTCTTGTCGCCGCCCACCACCGCCCAAGCTCCACTAGTTGGCATCCAACAGCTACTGTCCTCCCCACCTGCCGGCGTCTAGCTACTGCCGGAGGAGCTCCGATGATCTTCCTTGGCTCCGGCAACAAGGTGAGCACCTAGCTTTCCTTATTTGGCCGGCGCAAGTTCTCCACCAAAGCTGTCCAATTTTCTGGACAGCTTGTTTCTTTCTTGTCGGAGCGTCGTTTGGATGACGTTTGGAGCTTTGACAGTGGTAACCTTGCCGGGAATTCGATCTCCTGTAATCCTCATAGGTGGAGGACGAAGGATTCGTCAAATAGTTGACGAATATCTCTCCGGAGAAGCGAGTTTTGGGGACTCATTTTTGAATCCGAATTTTGATTCGGATTGTGATCTTCTCTCGATCACATCGTCTTCGACACGAGGCTAGTGACTCGTACGAAGACGAGGCTTGTGGCTTTGTGAAGTCATCCCGACGATACTCGGCGTGGATACGGATAGAGGCGATTCGAACGAGAGTCGCTCCTGTTGATGCCTTTCCCGCTACACGTGATACGTCAGATATACGTAGAGTAATTTCCTTTTATTGCAAAATTTGAAACTACGGGTTATGTCTACATGTTGTACTATGCATGCGTGTGTGTGTGTGTTGTAATAAATTAGATTTATTGCTTTTATTTCTTCCTGCACATGTTTGAAACATGTTCGAACACATACTCGCTGCGGTGCCAGAAACCCAACAGTGGTATCAGAGCCCAGGTTGTGTTTCGACAAAATCGTAAAATTGTTTTGCGATAGTCGTAATTGTATTTATGGAAATTTTTTACTTTTGGAAAGTTTAGAAGTATTTATGAAAATTTTCTAATTTTAGAAAGTTTCTTCTACTTTTAGAAAGTTAGAAGTATTTATGGAAATTAACACTTTCCATAAATAAAATATTTGATTATATTTGGAATTTTTTTTACTAATTTAATCATGAGAAATCAAATCTAAAATATATTTTATTTCCATAAATAGTTTTGAAAATTTAGGAAATTTGTTTCCTAAATTAAATTTGACTTTCCTTAATTAACACTTTCCATAAATAAAATATGTGATTAGATTTAGAAATTTGTTTCCTAATTTAATCATGATTTGATTTGGAGAATCAAATCTCAGACATATTTTATTTCCATAAATAGTTATTACATATAAGGAAATTTTTATACATGCCATAATTATATGTCATGTAATTGCATTAGATGCATATCATTATGTCATGCGTGTCGTGACATGTAGATTTATGTCATGTATGTCATGCCATATAGATAATAGTTATTTGCATGCAAAGAAGATGAGACATAAAAACCCTTACTAAATATTAAAGCATACACCTTCCATTAATATGGTTAGAACCAGAGTTCTATTTCCTGTTTGGGTTATTGGACTCTCTCCAAGCCTGGCTCGAACTTGAACATGTTCAAACCATGAAATAGTTTAATACTAATATGGTAAGAGTCAGAGGTCAATCATTATCTTTGGTTGTTGGACTCTCTCCAAGCCGGGCTAATTGGTTGAATGTGCTCTAACCATATTAAAACTATTTCTCGATTAATGGGTTGGCTTTAACCTGGAGCATCGTCTTGTTGGACTCTCTCTAAGGTCGATGTGAAGGGAGGTGAAGTTGGGTGCTATGCATATGATGCATACTTGTTAATGTGTTAACAACCCGATATATGTGTGAACATTCAATTAGTTGATAGCACATTGTGATAGTTGTATATATGTGATATGCAATCGGTATATTTGATACCTACCATCGTAGCTATGAATGACTTGTTGGACTCTTTCCAAGGTTGTTCATATCTATATTGGATATCAGTCCATTCAGAGATTGACCTACGATCTCTCGAAGTGATTTTGGGGTTTTTGAAATTCGAAAAATGAATGGAACTTATAAATGTATGTTGATGTATTTAAAATCATCTTTCTCATATATACTCGATTTGTATTTCTAGATTAATCTCTTGATCATATTGTCTTTGAATTTGCGCTCTATTTTGAATTTGAATAAATTGACTGGACTGAACTTCTTGGACTAGTTTAGAAACTTGAGAATTGTTCTCAAGGCAGAAAAGCTTGTGTATGTCCTCGAAAGAGCCTCTTCCCACTTGTCCTAGTGATGGCCAATTGTTGGCCTATCGAAACATGTGAGTGATTCTGAACTAGTGAGTTGCATCATGCTATGGTACCCATGATGGTAAATGCTCATACCATAGTCCTTCATCTTTATGAGTTGTTTGATGAATAAGTGAGATTCGAAAGGTTCGAAGTCTCCAAGCTCCTCTTCACCTATGAGATGCAAGAAGGTTCATGCTGGTACTACTCAACATACTGAAGACTGTGGAGCCTTCTAAGAAGCATAAGCAGGGGACAGTGTTGTTAGTTGGTTCCTCAAAGAAAGGTTCTAAGAAGAAGTCAAAGGAATAGCAGAAGGGGAAGAAGAAAAAAGATAAAAAGGCATAACCAGCTCAAAAGGGCACTTGCCATCATTATGGCAAGGAGGGTCATTGGTGAAGAAATTGCAAGATTTATCTTGAGTCCGTGAAGAAGAATAAGGCATCAGATGCCCCATCTTCTTCAGATATCTTCGTTATTGATTGTCATTCTATTTCCTCAAACACTTGGGTATTGGATACTGGGTGTGGCTTACATATATGTAATGACATACATGGGCTAAGGAATAGAAGAAGACTCGTCAAGGGAGAGTCAAATTTACGTGTTGTGAATGGAGCAAAGGTTGCTGCACTCGCCATTGGAACGTCTTTGTTGAGACTCCCTACAGGACTTGTCTTAGAACTGGACAATTGCTTTTATATTCCTTCATTGATAAAGAACATCATTTCTATTTCTTGTTTAAATAGAAATGGTTACCATTTGATATTTAGTAACAATTATTGTTATATAACCTTGAATGACATTCTTTATGTGACTGGAACTTTAAGCAATGGTATTTATACGTTGGACGTATCCAGTGACATTCTCAATATCGAAGCGAGCAACAAGCATGCTCAAAAAGATAATCAATTAGCCTCCTACATGTGGCATTGTTATCTTGGCCATGCAAGCAAGAAACGCATGTCCAAATTACACCGATGTGGAATTCTGGAATCGTTTGAATTGGATTTATACGATACATATGAATCATGCTTAAAAGGCAAGATGACTAAGTTACCTTTTACTGGAAAAGGTGAACCGGTGGGAGAGTTACTTGGTCTAATACATACGGATGTATGCGGATCTATGACAACTCATGCTCTAGGAGACTATAGCTACTTCATTACCTTCATCGATGATCACTCACGGTTTGGGTATGTGTTCTTAATAAAACACAAGTCTGAAGCCTTTGAAAGGTTCAAAGAATTTAGAAATGAATTAGAGAAATAACATGACAAGAGTATTAAAATACTTCGATCGGATCAAGGTGGTGAATACTTAAGTCAAGAGTTTCTAGATTATCTAAGAGACAATGGTATATTGTCTTAATGGACTCCGCCATATACACCGCAGTATAATGGTGTATCTGAGAGGCGTAACCGGACTTTGTTGGACATGGTCAGGTCAATGATGAATCATGCGAATCTTCCCAAGTCCTTTTGGGGCTATGCACTTCAGACAGCTGTTTACTTGTTAAACAGAATGCCAACCAAGGTAGTCTCTACTATTCCATATGAGATATGGAATAGTAAGAAACCTCATGTATCTTACTTGAAGATATGAGGTTGTCCTGCTTATGTGAAGCGGACTGTATCAGACAAATTGGATGCTAAGTCTGATAAATGTTTATTTATTGGATACCCTAAGGAAATAAGGGGTTACCAATTCTATCATCATGTGGAACAAAATGTGTTTGTTTCAAGGCATGTTGTGTTTCTAGAGAAAGAGTTTCTCTTGCAAGAAAACAGTGGGAGTGTCGTTGAGCTTGAGGAGGCTCGAGAGATTCAAATAGACATTGATGAGATACCTGGTGAAGCACCACAACCAATAACTCATAGTGATGAACCATCGGCTGGACCTATTGAGACACCACATCTTCGTAGATCTGGTAGAACACGCAATATTCTTAAGAGATATGGATTTCTCATAAGTGAATCGAATGACGTGTTACTCATTGATGATGAGGAGCCTACCAGTTATGAAGAAGTTCTGAAAAGTTCAGAAAGGGATAAGTGGCTTGACGCCATGAAGTCGGAAATGAATTCCATATATGAAAACCAAGTTTGGAACTTGGTTGACCCACCTGAAGGCATAAAGCCTATAGGGTGCAAGTGGGTTTTCAAGAAGAAAACCAACTTGGATGGTAATATGATTACCTATAAGGCTAGATTGGTGGCGAAAGGATATCATCAAAAGCAAGGTGTTGATTATGACGAAACCTATTCGCCTGTTGCTATGCTTAAATCCATTAGGATGCACCTGACCATAACGGCTCATTATGATTATGAGATATGACAGATAGATGTAAAAATAGTTTTTCTTAATGGAAACCTACTCGAGGATGTGTATATGATACAACCTGAGGTTTTCACATCGGTTGATAAAACCAAGGTATGCAAATTGTGACGGTCCATATATGGACTGAAGCAAGCATCCAGGAGCTGGAATATCCGTTTTGATGAGACAATAAAAAAAATTTGATTTCTCACAAAATCCGGACGAACCTTGTGTGTACAAGAAGGTTAGTGGGAGTGCAATCATGTTCCTAGTATTGTATGTTGATGATATATTACTTATAGGAAACGATGTTTCTATCTTACAGTCTGTTAAAATTTGGTTGTCTAAGACGTTCTCCATGAAAGACCTAGGAGAAGAAACCTACATCCTCGAGATTAAGATCTATAGAGATAGATCTAAACGGTTGCTTGGTCTTTCGCAGTCTACATATATAGATCGAGTGCTAAAGAGGTTTAGCATGTCAGAATCCAAGAAAGGTTTCCTACCCATCAGGCATGAGATACACCTTTCGAAGTCTATATGTCCGCGCACAGAAGACGAGAGGATTTGTATGAGTAAGATTCCCTATGCATCTGCAATAGGATCTATCATGTATGCTATGTTATGTACGAGGCTCGATATATCGTATGCTCTGAGTGTCATGAGTAGATACCAGTCTGATCTAGGAATGGATCATTGGGAGGCTGTTAAGACGATCCTTAAGTACTTAAGAAGAACTAAGGATGTGTTCCTAATATATGGAAAAGGGGACATGGTGATACGCGGGTATACAAATGCCAGCTTCCAAACAGACAAGGATGATTCTAGGTCTCAGTCTGGGTACGTGTTCACCTTGAATGGGGGCGCAGTGAGTTGGAAAAGTTCCAAACAAGACACTGTAGCGGATTACGCCAGCTGAGCGAAATTCATTGCGACTCGAAGCAACAAAGGAAGCAGTTTGGACTAAGAAGTTCATTTCTGAACTTGATGTGGTCTCATTAATGATCCAAACATGTGTTTCGCCGCTATCATCTGATCAAAGAGATGATAACTAGGAAGGAAATACAAATCGAGAAGATTCCCACTGAAAGGAACTTAGCAGATCCTTTAACTAAGGCATTACCTCAAAGTAAGTTTGAGGGTCATGTTAGAGCTTATGGTATTGGATACCGTAGCGATTGGCATAGGCAGTGGGAGTTTAGTAATATTTGAGAGGTGTCCTAAGACAATCGCCTTATGTTTGAACTATTTATATGATAAATGAAGATTCACTATTTGAGTATACATGTTTTCATATATTTGATTAAATCTTAAACTCATTTACTGAATGTCCCCGATACGATTCACAGCATGAGAGAATTTTTGATTGGATCACAACTAGTGAGTATCTTTACATGTGTAATTGTGATGTATCGGAATTATCCTTAGTCGATGAATTGATGGATTTGGACACCATCAATTCTGTCGAGACTAGCACGAGGTATACTCCTTGGTGTATCCAAGCGGTGATTCTCACTCATTTGGAGACATTGTGATGTCGAGTTAATTGTGGATGCTAGTTATGGTAACTAGTTCATTGGAGTGATCAGCTGTAAGACTTCATATGGTTCTCTGCATATATAGATATGTCAATGAAGTTCTTACTGCAGCTTAAGTGCAATGTTCCTTTGACTTCCGGTATTCAAGTCATCTTGGTCATGAAGATTTATGTTTTGACATCTTAAGCAAGCATATCTGAGGAGATGTGGACCCAGGATGATTGGGTATAAGTCGAAGTGACCGAAGGTGTTTGAATGACCTATAAAGGATTCACCACTCCTTGCGAGGAGATGTATACCCATGACCTCTCGTCGGATTGTTACTAAAGTCTTTGGCCAAAGCATTACATGTTTAGAGTAAGATACTCTTGGATACATGTGCAGTAACTAGAATTCGTAGAACGAGGAAATGATTCTTGGGGTAGGTATGACGTAGTCAACCTAGTGGGGACTGACACTATAGACCATGTCCTGAACTAAGTGGGTATAAGATGAGTGAAGGGAATGGGGCACGATTCATTGTAGCTGCTGAAGGGTTTCAGAAATAGTTCTTGATCAACCGTTGATCTTTTCAGTTAATTAGGGATCATGATGTACTACTAGGTGTCACTCATGATCGTTCTATAATTAATGGTTAATTATAGATGACCAACATAAATCGAGAACCTATTTGGTCACACGCACAACGAGCGTAATCCGAAGGATTTAAAACGAGCTTGAGAATGAGATTCTCACATCGAGAGAAACTAAGTTTGGTTGGACCAAACGAGGAGTGAACATGAAATCATTTGATCGCATTGGGCGTGGATGGGTCGTGTCTTTTGAAGGCATGATGAATGAACCAAATTTGTTTGGTTCTAATCCAATGGTGGAAAAATAAACCAAAGGGGTTTCGTTTGTTTTAAACGAATGAACCAAAGTTGGTTCGGTTCGTTTTAACTTAAAACGGACCAATGCGGTTTGATTTATTTTAACTTAAATTATTGGAGCGGGTTAACGGGTTTTGGTTATGAACCAATAACCGCTAGGAGATAGTTTCTTAATGGTTAAGAAACATGCGCTCTATAAAAGCGCGATTAGAGGTTGGAGAGCCCTCAGGGTTTTTGGTATTTGGAAAATCTTTTCCTCTCCTCCTCTCCTCCTCTTCTTGTCGGCGCCCAACTTCTTGCCGCCGCCCACCACCGCCCAAGCTCCACTAGTTGGCATCCAACAGCTGTCGTCCTCCCCACCTGCTGGCGTCTAGATGCTACCGGAGGAGCTCCGGTGATCTTCCTTGGCTCCGGCGATAAGGTGAGCACCTAACTTTCCTTATTTGGCTGGCGCAAGTTCTCCACCAAAGCTGTCCAGTTTTCTGGACAGCTTGTTTTCTTCTTGTTGGAGCGTCGTTTGGACGACATTTGGAGCTCCGACAGCGATAACCTTGTCGGGGATTCGATCTCCAGTAATCCTCATAGGTGGAGGATGAAGGATTCGTCAAACGGTTGACGAATACCTCTCCAGAGAAGCGAGTTTTGGGGACTCATTTTTGAATCCGAATTTTGATTTGGATTGTGATCTTCTCTCGATCACATCATCTTCGACATGAGGCTAGTGACTCGTACAAAGACGAGGCTCGTTGTGGACTCCATGAGGGATGTAGGCCGAGGGAAGAGAGTTTCGATGGGGAACTCCATGAGGGATGATGTGGACTTGGCCAAGTGGCTAAGACTGAGTGTCGGAGGCTCAAACTTGATGTTTGAGGGTTTACCCGATGGTCAGATGCTCAAACAACTTGATGTTTGAGGTTTTTCCCGACAGCAGTCGACTGACATAGGTGTCGGTTCGACTGGTCCAAGTCGACTAGGGTTCGACTGGTGTTAGACTTGCGATTTTGTGCTTGGCAGTCGACTGATGTCGATAGCAGTCGACTGTCGAGGGATGACAGTCGACTGATGGGAGTGTTGTGAGCAGACGCGCTCCGTAGCGATCGGGCCGACTACTAGGTCACGATCGCCTATGGATGGCGATCGGGTAGGAGATCCGTTGGAACTTATCCAACGTGGATCTGGCCGTTATGAGACAACGGTTACATGGGCAATCGACTGCTGGGCACGAAAACAGCTTGATGCAGGTTATAAAAGGAGCTCAAGTCGGAGGATTTCGCCAAGACTTTAAGGAAGCGATTGGAGGGGAATTGATGCTGCATTCCAGTCCTTCAAGAGCCATCCAAAGCAAGCAACAAGAAAGGGTTCAAAGCAAAGAGTTGTAAAGTGTTCTTTACTTGTATTTCTTGTGTCTTTGTATTTCTTATAGTATTACTGTTGTAATAGCTTGTACGAAGTTTCTCCACCTCCGACGTGTAGTCAAGAAGGAGTTTAGTTAGTGTCGTGCGCATAACTAGAGCTCGGTGAGCTCGCCCGTGGAGTAGGAACCATTCAGTTCCGAACCACGTATATCGTGTGTGTTTGCTTGTGATTGTTATGTGTTGTTAGTATTGTTATTATCATTGTTATTCCACTGCGCTAACAACAATCGTAGGAAAGCAACGCAACGAGAACGAACGAATTCCGCCATCGAACGATTGAGGGCTATTCACCCCCCTCTAGTCGGCCATACACATATCGATCCTGTACAGGGGTTTGGTTTGTTTTAAACGAATGAACTAAAGTTGGTTCGGTTCATTTTAACTGAAAATAGACCAATGCGGTTTGGTTTATTTTAACTTAAGTTATTGGAGCGGGTTAACAGGTTTTGGTTATGAACCAATAACCGCTAGTAGATGGTTTCTTAATGGTTAAGAAACATGTGCTCTATAAAAGCGCGATTAGAGGTTGGAGAGCCCTAAGGGTTTTTGGTATTTTTGGAAAATCTTTTTTTCTCCTCCTCTCCTCCTCTTCTTGTCGCCGCCCACCACCGCCCAAGCTCCACTAGTTGGCATCCAACAGCTACTGTCCTCCCCACCTGCCGGTGTCTAGCTACTGCCGGAGGAGCTCCGATGATCTTCCTTGGCTCCGGCAACAAGGTGAGCACCTAGCTTTCCTTATTTGGCCGGCGCAAGTTCTCCACCAAAGCTGTCCAATTTTCTGGACAGCTTGTTTCTTTCTTGTCGGAGCGTCGTTTGGATGACGTTTGGAGCTTTGACAGTGGTAACCTTGCCGGGAATTCGATCTCCTGTAATCCTCATAGGTGGAGGACGAAGGATTCGTCAAATAGTTGACGAATATCTCTCCGGAGAAGCGAGTTTTGGGGACTCATTTTTGAATCCTAATTTTGATTGGTATTGTGATCTTCTCTCGATCACATCGTCTTCGACACGAGGCTAGTGACTCGTCACGAAGACGAGGCTTGTAACTTTGTGAAGTCATCCGGCGATACTCGGCGTGGATACGGATAGAGGCGATTCGAACGAGAGTCGCTCCTGTTGATGCCTTTCCCGCTACACGTGATACGTCAGATATACGTAGAGTAATTTCCTTTTATTGCAAAATTTGAAACTACGGTTATGTCTACACATGTTGTAATATGCATGCGTGTCGTATGTGTATGGTGTAATAAATTAGATTTATTGCTTTTTATTTCTTCCGCTGCGCACATATTTACGAAACATGTTCGAACACATACTCGCTGCGGTGCCAGAAACCCAACAGTGGTATCAGAGCCCAGGTTGTGTTTCGACAAAATCGTAAAATTGTTTTGCGATAGTCGTAATTGTATTTATGGAAATTTTTTACTTTTGGAAAGTTTAGAAGTATTTATGAAAATTTTCTAATTTTAGAAAGTTTAGAAGTAGTTATGGAAATCTTCTATTTTTAGAAAGTTAGAAGTATTTATGAAAATTAACACTTTCCATAAATAAAATATTTGATTATATTTGGAATTTTTTTTACTAATTTAATCATGAGAAATCAAATCTAAAATATATTTTATTTCCATAAATAGTTTTGAAAATTTAGGAAATTTGTTTCCTAAATTAAATTTGACTTTCCTTAATTAACACTTTCCATAAATAAAATATGTGATTAGATTTAGAAATTTGTTTCCTAATTTAATCATGATTTGATTTGGAGAATCAAATCTCAGACATATTTTATTTCCATAAATAGTTATTACATATAAGGAAATTTTTATACATGCCATAATTATATGTCATGTAATTGCATTAGATGCATATCATTATGTCATGCGTGTCGTGACATGTAGATTTATGTCATGTATGTCATGCCATATAGATAATAGTTATTTGCATGCAAAGAAGATGAGACATAAAAACCCTTACTAAATATTAAAGCATACACCTTCCATTAATATGGTTAGAACCAGAGTTCTATTTCCTGTTTGGGTTATTGGACTCTCTCCAAGCCTGGCTCGAACTTGAACATGTTCAAACCATGAAATAGTTTAATACTAATATGGTAAGAGTCAGAGGTCAATCATTATCTTTGGTTGTTGGACTCTCTCCAAGCCGGGCTAATTGGTTGAATGTGCTCTAACCATATTAAAACTATTTCTCGATTAATGGGTTGGCTTTAACCTGGAGCATCGTCTTGTTGGACTCTCTCTAAGGTCGATGTGAAGGGAGGTGAAGTTGGGTGCTATGCATATGATGCATACTTGTTAATGTGTTAACAACCCGATATATGTGTGAACATTCAATTAGTTGATAGCACATTGTGATAGTTGTATATATGTGATATGCAATCGGTATATTTGATACCTACCATCGTAGCTATGAATGACTTGTTGGACTCTTTCCAAGGTTGTTCATATCTATATTGGATATCAGTCCATTCAGAGATTGACCTACGATCTCTCGAAGTGATTTTGGGGTTTTTGAAATTCGAAAAATGAATGGAACTTATAAATGTATGTTGATGTATTTAAAATCATCTTTCTCATATATACTCGATTTGTATTTCTAGATTAATCTCTTGATCATGTGTCTTTGAATTTGCTCTATTTTGAATTTGAATAAATTGACTGGACTGAACTTCTTAGACTAGTTTAGAAACTTGAGAATTGTTCTCAAGGCAGAAAAGCTTGTGTATGTCCTCGAAGAGCCTCTTCCCGCCCGTCCTAGTGATGACGCAACTCTGGACCAATTGTTGGCCTATCAGAAACATGTGAGTGATTCTGAACTAGTGAGTTGCATCATGCTAGCTGCGATGGTACCCGAGCTGCGGAAGCAGCATGAGCATATGAATGCTCATACCATAGTCCTTCATCTTTATGAGTTGTTTGATGAATAAGTGAGATTCGAAAGGTTCGAAGTCTCCAAGCTCCTCTTCACCTATGAGATGCAAGAAGGTTCATCTGTGGTACTACTCAACATACTGAAGACTGTGGAGCCTTCTAAGAAGCATAAGCAGGGGACAGTGTTGTTAGTTGGTTCCTCAAAGAAAGGTTCTAAGAAGAAGTCAAAGGAATAGCAGAAGGGGAAGAAGAAAAAAGATAAAAAGGCATAACCAGCTCAAAGGGCACTTGCCATCATTATGGCAAGGAGGGTCGTTAATTGAAGAAATTGCGATTTATCTTGAGTCCGTGAAGAAGAATAAGGCATCGATGCCCATCTTCTTGGATATCTTCGTTATTGATTGTCATTCTATTTCCTCAAACACTTGGGTATTGGATACTGGGTGTGGCTTACATATATGTAATGACATACATGGGCTAAGGAATAGAAGAAGACTCGTCAAGGGAGAGTCAAATTTACGTGTTGTGAATGGAGCAAAGGTTGCTGCACTCGCCATTGGAACGTCTTTGTTGAGACTCCCTACAGGACTTGTCTTAGAACTGGACAATTGCTTTTATATTCCTTCATTGATAAAGAACATCATTTCTATTTCTTGTTTAAATAGAAATGGTTACCATTTGATATTTAGTAACAATTATTGTTATATAACCTTGAATGACATTCTTTATGTGACTGGAACTTTAAGCAATGGTATTTATACGTTGGACGTATCCAGTGACATTCTCAATATCGAAGCGAGCAACAAGCATGCTCAAAAAGATAATCAATTAGCCTCCTACATGTGGCATTGTTATCTTGGCCATGCAAGCAAGAAACGCATGTCCGAATTACACCGATGTGGAATTCTGGAATCGTTTGAATTGGATTTATACGATACATATGAATCATGCTTAAAAGGCAAGATGACTAAGTTACCTTTTACTGGAAAAGGTGAACCGGTGGGAGAGTTACTTGGTCTAATACATACGGATGTATGCGGATCTATGACAACTCATGCTCTAGGAGACTATAGCTACTTCATTACCTTCATCGATGATCACTCACGGTTTGGGTATGTGTTCTTAATAAAACACAAGTCTGAAGCCTTTGAAAGGTTCAAAGAATTTAGAAATGAATTAGAGAAATAACATGACAAGAGTATTAAAATACTTCGATCGGATCAAGGTGGTGAATACTTAAGTCAAGAGTTTCTAGATTATCTAAGAGACAATGGTATATTGTCTTAATGGACTCCGCCATATACACCGCAGTATAATGGTGTATCTGAGAGGCGTAACCGGACTTTGTTGGACATGGTCAGGTCAATGATGAATCATGCGAATCTTCCCAAGTCCTTTTGGGGCTATGCACTTCAGACAGCTGTTTACTTGTTAAACAGAATGTCAACCAAGGTAGTCTCTACTATTCCATATGAGATATGGAATAGTAAGAAACCTCATGTATCTTACTTGAAGATATGAGGTTGTCCTGCTTATGTGAAGCGGACTGTATCAGACAAATTGGATGCTAAGTCTGATAAATGTTTATTTATTGGATACCCTAAGGAAACAAGGGGTTACCAATTCTATCATCCTGTGGAACAAAAGGTGTTTGTTTCAAGGCATGCTGTGTTTCTAGAGAAAGAGTTTCTCTTGCAAGAAAACAGTGGGAGTGTCGTTGAGCTTGAGGAGGCTCGAGAGATTCAAATAGACATTGATGAGATACCTGGTGAAGCACCACAACCAATAACTCATAGTGATGAACCATCGGCTGGACCTATTGAGACACCACATCTTCGTAGATCTGGTAGAACACGCAATATTCTTAAGAGATATGGATTTCTCATAAGTGAATCGAATGACGTGTTACTCATTGATGATGAGGAGCCTACCAGTTATGAAGAAGTTTTGAAAAGTTCAGAAAGCGATAAGTGGCTTGGCCTTGTGAAGTCGAAAATGGATTCCATGTATGAAAACCAAGTTTGGAACTTGGTTGACTCACCTGAAGGCATAAAGCCTATAGGGTGCAAGTGGGTTTTCAAGAAGAAAACCGACATGGATGGTAATGTGATTACCTATAAGGCTAGATTGGTGGCGAAAGGATATCATCAAAAGCAAGGTGTTGATTATGACGAAACCTATTCGCCTGTTGCTATGCTTAAATCCATTAGGATGCACCTGACCATAACGGCTCATTATGATTATGAGATATGACAGATAGATGTAAAAATAGTTTTTCTTAATGGAAACCTACTCGAGGATGTGTATATGATACAACCTGAGGTTTTCACATCGGTTGATAAAACCAAGGTATGCAAATTGTGACGGTCCATATATGGACTGAAGCAAGCATCCAGGAGCTGGAATATCCGTTTTGATGAGACAATAAAAAAAATTTGATTTCTCACAAAATCCGGACGAACCTTGTGTGTACAAGAAGGTTAGTGGGAGTGCAATCATGTTCCTAGTATTGTATGTTGATGATATATTACTTATAGGAAACGATGTTTCTATCTTACAGTCTGTTAAAATTTGGTTGTCTAAGACGTTCTCCATGAAAGACCTAGGAGAAGAAACCTACATCCTCGAGATTAAGATCTATAGAGATAGATCTAAACGGTTGCTTGGTCTTTCGCAGTCTACATATATAGATCGAGTGCTAAAGAGGTTTAGCATGTCGGAATCCAAGAAAGGTTTCCTACCCATCAGGCATGAGATACACCTTTCGAAGTCTATGTGTCCGCGCACAGAAGACGAGAGGATTTGTATGAGTAAGATTCCCTATGCATCTGCAATAGGATCTATCATGTATGCTATGTTATGTACGAGGCTCGATATATCGTATGCTCTGAGTGTCATGAGTAGATACCAGTCTGATCTAGGAATGGATCATTGGGAGGTCATTAAGACGATCCTTAAGTACTTAAGAAGAACTAAGGATGTGTGTTCTAATATATGGAAAAGGGACATGGTGATACGCGGATATCAAATGCCGACTTCCAAACAGTAAGGATGATTCTAGGTCTCACCGATGCGTGTTCACCTTGAATAGGGCGCGTTGAGTTGGAAAAGTTCCAAACAAGACATCATGGCGGATTACGCCCGCGGGCGAAATTCATTGCGGTAAGCAACAAAGGAAGCAGTTTGGACTAAGAAGTTCATTTCTGAACTTGATGTGGTCTCATTAATGATCCAAACATGTGTTTCGCCGCTATCATCTGATCAAAGAGATGATAACTAGGAAGGAAATACAACTCGAGAAGATTCCCAGAAAGGAACTTAGCATCCTTTAACTAGCATTACCTCAAAGTAAGTTTGAGGGTCATGTTAGAGCTTATGGTATTGATACCGTAGCGATTAGCGATAGGCCAAGTGGGAGTTTGTTAGTAATATTTAAGAGGTGTCCTAAGACAATCGCCTTATGTTTGAACTATTTATATGATAAATGAAGATTCACTATTTGAGTATACATGTTTTCATATATTTGATTAAATCTTAAACTCATTTACTGAATGTCCCCGATACGATTCACAGCATGAGAGAATTTATGATTGGATCACAACTAGTGAGTATCTTTACATGTGTAATTGTGATGTATTGGAATTATCCTTAGTCAATGAATTGATGGATTAGGACACCATCAATTCTGTCGAGACTAGCATGAGGTATACTCCTTAGTGTATCCAAGCAGCTGATTCTCACTCGCTGGAGACATTGTGATGTCCAGAGTTAATTGTGGATGCTAGTTATGGTAACTAGTTCATTGGAGTGATCAGCTGTAAGACTTCATATGGTTCTCTGCATATATAGATATGTCAATGAAGTTCTTACTGCAGCTTAAGTGCAATGTTCCTTTGACTTCCGGTATTCAAGTCATCTTGGTCATGAAGATTTATGTTTTGACATCTTAAGCAAGCATATCTGAGGAGATGTGGACCCGGGATGATTGAGTATATGTCGAAGTGATCGAAGGTGTTTGAATAGCCTATAAAGGATTCACCACTCCTTGCGAGGAGATGTATACCCATGGCCTCTCGTCGGATTGTTACTAAAGTCTTTGGCAAAGCATTACATGTTTAGAGTAAGATACTCTTGGATACATGTCGATGCTTAACTAAATTAGAGCGAGGAAATGATTCTTGGGGTAGGTATGACGTAGTCAACCTAGTGGGGTGACACTATAGACCGTATCACGAACTAAGTGGGTATAAGATGAGTGAAGGGAATGGGGCACGATTCATTCGAGCTACTGAAGGGTTTCAGAAATAGTTCTGGATCAACCGTTGATCTTTTCGGTTAATTGGGGATCATGATGTACTACTAGGTGTCACTCGTGATCGTTCTATAATTAATGGTTAATTATAGACGGCCAACATAAACCGAGAACCTATTTGGTCACACGCGGCGTAATCAAGGATTTAAAAACGAGAATGAGATTCTCGCATCGAGAAACTAAGTTTGGTTGGACCAAACGCGAGGTGAACATGAAATCATTTGATCGCGTTGGGCGTGGATGGGTCGTGTCTTTTGAAGGCATGATGAATGAACCAAATTTGTTTGGTTCTAATCCAATGGTGGAAAAATAAACCAAAGGGGTTTCGTTTGTTTTAAACGAATGAACCAAAGTTGGTTCGGTTCGTTTTAACTTAAAACGGACCAATGCGGTTTGATTTATTTTAACTTAAATTATTGGAGCGGGTTAACGGGTTTTGGTTATGAACCAATAACCGCTAGGAGATAGTTTCTTAATGGTTAAGAAACATGCGCTCTATGTTAGTGCTTATAAGCTCCACATATCTCCACAATGGCATGATATTGTCCACTTTGGGCCTAGACCCTCATGGTTTTGTTTTTGGGCTTTACCCAAAAGGCCTCATGTCAATGGAGATATCTTTTTTCTTATAAGCACATGATCTTTTCCATGTCTTACCAATGTGGGACTTTGATTGTATTCCCCATACTCCCAACAATCCCCCCCTCAAACGAAGGACCACATTGGGCCCCCCCTCAAGCCTATCCCTCCTCGAAGGATTTTCTCTGCTTGATGTCCGATCTTCAACCCACCAGGACTTCCTGCCAGTTGTTCGGTCCCCCCGACCCAACTAGACTTCCTTTCTGATGTCTGGTTCTCTTGATCCGGACGTGGGAGCTCAACTTCCTTCGTTCGAGGTTCATGGCTTGACATGGACCATGGCTCTGATACCAATTGTTAGTGCTTATAAGCTCCACATATCTCCACAATGGCATGATATTGTCCACTTTGGGCCTAGACCCTCATGGTTTTGTTTTTGGGCTTTACCCAAAAGGCCTCATGTCAATGGAGATATCTTTTTTCTTATAAGCACATGATTTTTTCCATGTCTTACCAATGTGGGACTTTGATTGTATTCCCCATACTCCCAACACTCTATAAAAGCGCGATTAGAGGTTGGAGAGCCCTAAGGGTTTTTGGTATTTTTGGAAAATCTTTTCCTCTCCTCCTCTCCTCCTCTTCTTGTCGGCGCCTAACTTCTTGCCGCCGCCCACCACCGCCCAAGCTCCACTAGTTGGCATCCAACAGCTGTCGTCCTCCCCACCTGCTGGCGTCTAGATGCTACCGGAGGAGCTCCGGTGATCTTCCTTGGCTCCGGCGATAAGGTGAGCACCTAACTTTCCTTATTTGGCTGGCGCAAGTTCTCCACCAAAGCTGTCCAGTTTTCTGGACAGCTTGTTTTCTTCTTGTTGGAGCGTCGTTTGGACGACATTTGGAGCTCCGACAGCGATAACCTTGTCGGGGATTCGATCTCCAGTAATCCTCATAGGTGGAGGATGAAGGATTCGTCAAACGGTTGACGAATACCTCTCCAGAGAAGCGAGTTTTGGGGACTCATTTTTGAATCCGAATTTTGATTTGGATTGTGATCTTCTCTCGATCACATCATCTTCGACATGAGGCTAGTGACTCGTACAAAGACGAGGCTCGTGGCTTTGTGAAGTCATCCCGACGATACTCGGCGTGGATACGGATAGAGGCGATTCTAGCAAGAGTCGCTCCGGTTGATGTCTTTCCTGTTACACGTGATACGTCAGATATACGTAGAGTAATTTCCTTTTATTATAAAATTTGAAACTACGATTATGTCTACACATGTTGTACTATGCATGCGTGTGGTGTGTGTGATGTAATAAATTAGATTTATTGCTTTTATTTCTCCCGCTGTGCACATATTTACGAAACATGTTCGAACACACACTTGCCGCAGTGTCGAAAACCCAACAGATAATATGCGGAAGGAATTGGGAGTGAACTGGTTGATGGACAACTTATAAAAGTCCAGAATTTCTTGGTAGGAAGGAGGGACGGGCAAATATAAACCATTGAGCAGTTGTTCGGAAAAGAAGCAATGTAAGCCCGGAGGAGGAAGATGTGGTCGGCAAGAGGTGGCGTTGAAACGGCAAAGCACAGAGGGGTATATGTATTAGCGCCTAATGTTGAAGAAATAATGCTTGCTATCTGGCTGAGTGATAGTGTGTTCATACCAAGGGGTTCGGGTCGGGGTCTTCGGGGCCATAGGTGCAAGAGGAAGAGGAGCACTTACTTGAGGGTCGAAGGGGGGACGCTTGCAAAAGAGGAAGCTAGGGCACCTAACCACCGTCGAAGAAATTTGCCGAAGGAGGGAGAAGAAAAGGCTAAATCGTTGAGAGCGTTAAATTGCCTGTAAAAAAGGGGAGGAAGGGGATTTATATAGGGTTTTGTGACTTTTCGACTACCTGGTATAAAAAGAAAAGCGGGGCCCATGGGCCCAGTAAGCCGTTTTAAGCGTATAAGGTAAGACAATGGGAAAAGGTAAATTCAAATTGGTAAGGAAGAGATGGATGAGAAGCGTTATACTTAGAAAGTCAAACTCAATACCTCGTTTGACAAAGGGGGTCTGAGAAAATCGGTTCGGTCGCATAGATCTGGGTGAAAATGGCTCGGGGAGGCGGTTCAAGGGAATTGGCTCAGCCGAGCGGGTTTATAGATTGGCTCGGTACGGAAAGTATAAAAATTGGCTCGGTAGGGCGAGCCTGGAGATTGGTTATGTATGGAGAGAATAGGAGTTGGTTCGGGTCATTGTAAGAAGTCTGAGGTGAGAAGTCTAAGAGCTAGGCTAAGCCAAGGCGGTAAGTTTAGGATAACTCTACGAAGGGCAAGAGGATGAAAGAGATGGGCCAGAATATTTCTCAAAATGGTGGTGAGGAGTTTGTTACACAATAGATTAGGACCCCACGTAATGCTAAGAGGAGTCTCCATGCTCCATTTCTGTAACAGAATGATTCTCCAGGGAAGGAAGATGACCACGTGTATGGTGATGGAGGATGGTAGTTGCATGACAGCTGTCCAGGGAGAAAGAGGAGGATAAAAGCCAGAGGAGGGCCGAGAAAAAAGGGGATCCGCAACTTCTAAGCAAAGAACGAAGGCACGCTCGAAGGGGAGAGCCACCACCTCGCCGGAGAAGGAGAGGAAGAGAAGTAGCGAGCTCCATTTGTGTAACATTTGTATACTAAGCTAATTGTAAGAGGTCTTTTCCCTCCACCTCCGGAAGCTTTTTTCGTGAAAAAGAAAATTTATAGTGAAAGTGCTTTGGCACTGTAGCTCGTGGGAGAGCTCATCCCCGTAGAGTAAGAATCCTTATTCCGAACCACGTTAAATCTTGTGTCGTTGCTTTTTATTTTGGGTGGTTTGCGCTTTCCTTTCTTATTCTATTACTGTTGTGGCCGGAGAGAACCTCCAAGCTTCCTGCACACACTTTGGCGTTGAAGGGAAGCTAGAAATCTATCTACGATCGCATCAATAAATAAATATTGATAGGGGATTCAACTTAATTATGCAAAAGGATCTATATATAGACAACCCTATTTAGTGTGTCCTAGCCTTAGTTATTTTTTTTTTATAACAAAATTTATGTCATTCCTTTCAATTTTTCTTAAATTATATTGTTTTAATATTATTGAAATTTATAGTCTAAATTTATACTAATTTAATGAATAGTTTATTTTTTTACTAAATTTTGTAAATTAATTTAAGAATATTTATAATAAAATAATTTGAGTTGAGGGTAAAAAAGTGCACTTCGATAATTTTATAAAAATATGCGCAAAATATTTATTTTTGACAAATATTTAACGCACTCTTTTATTATCCTGTGTCTATTTAATATTTTGAGTATTTTCATTTTTCACCTTTGTAAAAGGAAAAAAAAAAAAATCCCTCTATTTTTCTTTGCGAAAAGCAAAAAAAAAAAGGGCCAAATTTGGGACCACAAGAATCTTATCTTGTTCAAAAAGAAAACAAAAAGGCCGACATTGGGCCATATTAAGGACAAATCATCAGATTAAAGTGAAACACGTGCGCCTATTTAGCCTGCACCATAGCTCCGCAGGAGCAGCACACCACACAAAGGTCTCCTTAACTGCAGCGACCGGAATTCTCCAGACCATCGCGTCGGGTGGCTGTCTCACGTTCCTCGCGTGCACTCGACCCAGAGCTCAGTGTCCTCTGCACCGCCGACAATGGCAGGCGTCGTCTCTGATAAAGCCGTCGAGGTCTGCGTGAAAGCCTCCGTCGTCGCACCGGACACCCTCGGCGACTGTAGAGCCACCTCGATCCTCTTTCGTCGCTTTATGCCGGTTCTATTGTAATTGATCTCTCTTGTCCATGCAAAATGAACAGGTCCTTTTAGTCAGAGGGTGCTCCTCACGCTAGAAGAGAAGGAGATCCCCTACGATCTGAAGTTGATCGATGTTAGCAATAAGCCGGATTGGTAATTTGAGTGCGATTTTTCATAACGAAGGTTTGTTTTTACCTTGTTTTCGTGAGAACGTTTCTTATCGTTAATATCGTTGGATTAGGTTCTTGGCTATTAGCCCAGAAGGTAAGGTTCCGGTGCTGAGGGCCGATGATGGCAAGTGGGTTTCCGATTCAGAAGTTATCACCCAAATTTTGGAGGAGAAATATCCGAACCCTTCGCATGTCACTCCCCCGGAGTACTCGTCATTGTAGGATTGAAGCAGAAATTTTTATTTTTATTTTTATTTTCAGTTTAGTTTTTCTGTTTGTTTATGGGTTCATGGTACAATTGGTTATTGCTTGCTATAGGCTCATATCCTGATGCATGTCGTAATGGGTTTTACAATTTTTGATAGGATGAAAACAATGTGAGGTCTGTGTGATTAATGTATTTGTTCTGGAGCTCTTCAATACCTTGCTCGGAAACTTAGATTAGGCTATTGAACTATATTATGGGTCCTTTCTTAAACGAATCTGGAAACGTACTGTTTAGATTAATCGATGACCTTGATCGTCAATTTTTGTATTTTGTCTGAGGCACAAGGGGTTTGTGCTTGATTAGGATTTGAATGATAATCAAAAGGATCCATGGGAACGTGCCAGACATTCTACCCACAAGGCCAAAAGGTTTTATGATGGATATTCTCTTTAACTTTTCTTCCATGCTTTCAGATTTCTGGGTTTTTAATGTGAAGAGCCAAAATTTTAACTTTAAGCTTGGCTGTTGTTCATATTTGAAGTCAATATTTTATAAAGTCAAAATTATTGTTTTGGAAGGCCAAAGAGATACCAGTAACCAGGTACCTGGAGAATAAACAGTTGTACCTTTCATCTATATTGATTTAGTTGATTCATACTCATTTGTACTTTAGTGCCCTTGACATCTACCATGTCTCTCGTTCTTTTGTTAAATTATTTCATTGTGTATCCACTAGAGTCATGGTGATATATTATAACTTGTACAACAAACAACAACAACAACAACAAAACAATATTTGTATAGTTAAACTTATACTACTTTCAATTTACACATTTGTATACGTGATGAAATATTTCATATATACTATTTTGATTTTCTCTTTGTTTGAGTGTTACCATGGTATATGTTGGTTGTAGATGACATTGTTTTGGTTGATGAGACACATGAAAAAATAAATACTAAGCTCAAATCTTAGAGGACAACATTAGAAGTAAAAGTTTTTAAACTTACTAGAGTAAAGATATAATATATGAAATTTATATTTAGGAGTATTAGATGCAACAAGACAATTGTTAAGTTAGGAGTTTTAATTATTTAAGATCATTTTTGCAAAAGGATGAAAGAGTTGATAGAGATGATTTACTTAAGATATAGGATAGTTGCAGAAATGAAGATAGGTGGATATGCAGACATATGAAGATGAACAGGATAAGAAACGAGAATATTAAAAAAAAAGTTAGGGTTGCCTATTGAAGGAAAATTTCAAGAGACGTAGTTAAAATAGTATAGACATGTACTTAGGTAAATGTCCCAGTTAGGCGATGTCAGTGCATGATAAATATGCATATTAATAAAAGGAGATCAAAGATGACTTAGTTAACAATAATACAATAGGATAAAATTTATTTAAATATAGATAATCATATAGTAGAGGATAGACCTATCCATGGGCCGACTCCAAATCGGATATGGTTCGGAATTTGAACCGGGTCAATAGGTCAGTTACTCGTTGACTCTGTCCAACGAGCCTAACCTGTAATTGGTGAATTGACAATGATGGTTTAATCCGGTTCAAACTAATAGTTCACCAATGGTTTGAATCGTCATTTCAATTTGGTTCACTAATATTATTTATTTAAAAATTTATTTTTAACTTTTTATTTTAAATTTTTCAATGAAACCTTTCATTTAATAATATTTATAATATTTTAGAAATTTTAATGATGTGGTTGAATATATATTAACTATTTGTTTTAAATTTTTCAATGTGGGACTATTCTATTAAAGCTAAATTTTTAACCTATGTGCTTTGAATTTTTTGACGTGGACTATTCTATCTTTAACTCATTAAATTTATTATTTTCATTTAACTTCTTTAATAGGTTACTTGGTCTTATTCTATCTTTTTTATTCATTTAATGTTGAATTTATAAAGATTATTTAACTTGTGTGAGATATCCTAATAATAAAATTGCTAAAAAGATATAATTTGTTTAACAATAAAATTATATATGTAGTGAAAACTATCATCGGAAATATAAAATTAATCAAAAGTATAATTTATGTGATATATATATATTATTATTATTATTATTATTATTATTATGTCTCATCACATTGAAATATAATAATGCTAATGTTAGATAAAAAATATTGATATCTAAAAATAGAGGGGGTTCAAGATTTAATATAATATTCATTTTGATCTACCTTATCTTTTGACTTTTTGAGAGCACTTTTTGATAATTGGACGAAAGTTACTAAAAAAATAAAAGAATGTAATTTTTGTTAGGGCAATCAACCCATGTATGACATGGTTTTGATGTGTGTGGCAAAGAGTTTAAGTTAGGTTGTTATGTTGATTTAATATGTGTGTTGAAGTCGTGCAGGACTTAGTAATTCACACATGGGATTGGCTTGATGTTAGCATGGGTGAGTTCACCATCTCATGACTCGGGTCCTTGAGTTGGTGAAGGACGACATTGCAAAGTCGTGCGCTTGGTGCATCCGAGGGACCGCCGAACAAACAACATTGGATTGTAGCCAAGGAAGTAGACTTCAGGGCGAGACGCAAAGGATGACATTGCGAAACCGTGCGCTAGGTGCATCCGAGGGACGTGGCCGGACGAAGAGAACTTTGGCGAGGGACTTCAAGGGAGGTGAGAGAATGAGTGAAGTGCAACGTAGCTCATAGGTGAACTTGGCCGAATGACTAAGTCAAGAGTCGGACGCTCAACCAAGTGGGTTGAGGTTTTATCCGATCGTCGGATGCTCAAACATTGTTGTTTGAGGTTTTACCCGACACCAGTCGACTGATATAGATATCAGTCGACTGCTCTGGGTCGATGACATTCGACCGGTGTTCGACCAAACCTTTTTCGCCTAACGATCATTCGCTGACTATCACCAACCGCCAAGGACGATAAATGATCGATCGAGGTGATTTCGAGCACAGAAGGTTTTGAAGTCGATTGATCGCTTCAGTCACTCGACTGATGACTCTATTAGTCGACTGATAGGGATGATCAGTCGACTGATGTAGAGTCGTTGTCTGGAAGCCAACGTGGATTAGGCCGTTGCGAGGCAACGACTACAGCAGCAGTCGACTGATGGCTGCATCAGTCGACTGCTCGGTGCCCAACGGGAAGAATGACCTCTTCCCTATAAGAAGAGGCCTTGGGCCACTTTGGGAGGTTAATGCTTCTACTCTAAAGTTCTCCCAAAGTGCCTAAACGATTTTTACTCCTCTTACTTGCTTTTATTTCAATCTTATTGTAAGAGGAAGAGATTGTAAGAAAGGTTTACCTCCACCTTGAAGGAGAGACTAGTGGATTTGGGTTGGAGTGATTCGCCGAACGAATTGTCCGTGGATTAGCGGCAAGGGCTGTGAACCACGTTACATCAGCGTGTTTGCGTTTGCTTCTTCTCTTCATTTGTTTTGTCTTAATTGTCTTTAGCTTTATTATTCCGCTGCGCTAACCTTGTATGTAGATAATTAAGCGATCGACTTCCATCGTATACGAAAAAGGGCTATTCACCCCCCTCTAGCTGACCACCGATCCTCTAACAAGTGGTATCAGAGCGAGGAGCTTGTCTCGGACTAATCACCAACACAAGCACGACAAGAGATGGCCGGCTCCAACATTCATCCACCCAAGTTCGAGGGCGACTTCACATGGTGGAAGAAAAGAATGGAGGTATTTTTCGAGACCAACTTTGATATCATGATAATAATGGAAAGCGGTTTTGAAGTACCTAGGGACGAAGAGGGTGAACCAATCAAAAAATCGAGATGGACTAAGAAGCAAAGAGAGGAGCACTTGGCGAATTCAAAGGCCAAACACCATCTATACAATGTGCTACCTCAACAAGAGATCAATCGGATCGGAGAATGTGCAAGTGCCAAGGAGATGTGGGAAAAACTAATAGAACTTCATGAAGGCACCTCTGAGGCAAAGCTTGTAAGAAGGGACCTCCTCCGATCGCAATTGAGCAATATCAAACTCGACAAAGGGGAGAAGGTACTTTCTTTGCATTCTCGTTTTAAAGAGATAATCACAGGTTTGTCAAGTGTAGGAGAAAAACTCTCCAATAGAGATATGATCATGAAGGCTATAGATGCATTCCCCCGATCTTCAAAATAGAGTTCTATGGTGGACTCCTTTTACATTTCCAAGAATCTAGAGGTGAGTACTCTAGAGGAATTTTTCTCCACCATGGAATTGCATGAGATTAGGCTTGAAGGCACAAGTGGAGAACCAAACATAAAGCCAAGGGGAGTAGCACTCATAGCCGAGAAGGGAAAGAAGAAGAAGGTGACGCCACCCTCCTTATCCGATGAAGATTCATCCTCTTTCTCCATGAATAACAATGAAGAAGCATATATGGTAAGGAAGGTAAGACATGTTTTAAAGAATTTTAGATTTACTAAATCTCATGATAGGGGAAAAAGGCCAAGGAGAAAGATCATTTGTTATAATTGTCAAGGAGAGGGACACACGAGGGATGATTGTCCCCTCTTGAACAAAAGCAAGGAAGAAAGAAGAAAGAAAGAAGACAAGAAGAAGGAGAGCAAGAAGAAGGAAGAAGAAAGAAAATCAAAAGAAAAAGGGAAGGCTAAAGCCCACAACCTTAAAGCGGTGACATGGGATGATTCATCATCCTCATCGGAGGAAGAACAAGCCTTCACAACCCTTGCACTAATGGGGATAGATGACTTGGACTCCACCTCCGAAAAAGAAGAAACAAGCTTAAGTGAGGAGAGCTCGAGTGAAGGGGGAGCCTCATCATCATCATCATCGGAAGGGGATTGGGTAAGCAAGGTAACAAAACTCTCCTCCAATGATGTAGTTTCTATGATTACTAGCCTAACTAGGGATTTATTTAAGGCTAAGAAGAAAAATAAAAGCATGCTTGATGAAATTAGGAAATTAGAAGAAAAGTTAGAAAATGCATGTTTAAATGTTAATGACAATGCTTCTTCTTCTATGACTAGTGATGCATGCTTAGTAGAAGAAAATAAGGCTTTAAGGGAAAAGGTAGATCATTTGACTAAGGCCCTAGAAAAATTTACAATTGGCTCCAACACATTAAATATGATCATTGGGAGCCAAAGGGCAAGCTTTAACAAGAAGGGCTTAGGTTATAAGGGATCCAAGAATGAGAAGACTTACCATTGTTTGATTGCTAGGGGTCAAACTAAAACAACAATGGTAGCTATGAAATGGATCCCAAAGGAATACTTAGTGAACTTTATTGGAAAGAACTTATATTGGGTTCTCAAGTCCATCCTTAGAGGTTAGAGAAACCTAGAATAGTCAACCATAATTGAACTTTACTTTTATCATGTTAAATAGTTGACTTAGAATGATGTGGGTGATAATTTTTAACTTAGTGTTGGGTGATGATAATGTGTAATCCATGAATTGAATGTTTAAATCATGATTTATCCTTGATTTTATACTTGATAAATAATCATGATTTATGATTTGTATGTTAGATAATACTTAACCTTGGTAGAAATTGCATGAAATTGAGGGTTAAGTATAAATACCTTTAGGTACATCTCACACTCACTATAGGCTAACTTGATTGATAACATAACATTGGGTGAGATGTTAGGATGATACATTCTTGATGAGTCATTCAAAGTATCATAATAGAGCAATAATAGATCAATCATGGGGAAAACATATGTTTAATTCATAGACATATTGCCCAAAGATCATGGTTGGATATTTCAAATGTTTTTAAAATCATTTTATGTTTGATAATCTGTATGTTCATGGTTTAAATCATTTCAAGGCAAAACTAGGCTTTCAAGTTGATAACAACTTTAGTGATTTTCAACATCTTTGAGTTTTTGCCAAACTTTCAAAATTGGAATGAATTTTCATGTCAAACTATTTTTCATTGATAAAGGGACGTATCAAAAATATGTTCCCTAAATTTCATGATTTTTAGATTTTTCTGGAATTTTTAATGCATTTCTGAATTTCGTTCGAAAAATCAGAAATTCTGTTTTTACTTGTGGCAGTCGACTAGAGCTCTGATTTAGTCGACTGATGTGTTAGTTATATATGAGAGGTGTCCTAAGGCAATCGCCTTATGTTTAAACCATTTACATGATAAATGAAGATTCACTATTTGAGTATACATGTTTTCATGTATTTGATTAGATCTTAAACTCATTTAATGAATTTCCACAATACGATTCACAGCATGAGAGAATTTGTGATTAGATCTCAACTAGTATCTCTACATGTGTAATTGTGATGTATTGGAATTATCCCTAGTCGATGAATTAATGGATTTGGAAACCATTAATTCTGTCGAGACTAGCACGAGATATACTCTTTGGTGTATCCAAACAGCTGATTCTCACTGGCTGAAGATATTGTGATGTCTGGAGTTATCGTGGATGCTAATTATGGTAACTAGTTTATTTGAGTGACTAGCTGTAAGACTTCATATGATTCTCTGCATATATGGATATGTCAATGAAGTTCTTACTGCAGCTTAAGTGCGATGTTCCTTTGACTTGCGGTATTCAAGTCATCTTGGTCATAAAGACTTATGCTTTGATATCTTAAGTAAGCATCTCCAAGGAGATGTTGATCCGGAATGATTGGGTATAAGTCGAAGTGTCCGAAGGTGTTTGAATAGTCTATAAAGGATTCACCACTCCTTGTGGGGAGATGTATACCCAGGGTCTCTCGTTGGAATCTCATTCTCAAGTTTTTGGCCAAAGTATTATATGTTTAGAGAAATGTACTCTAGGATACATATGCAGTAACTAGAATCCGTAGGACGAGGAAATGATATTTGGGCTAGGTGTGACGTAGTCAGCCTAGTGGGGACTGACACTGTAGACCATGTCCTGAACCAAGTGGGTATAAGATGAGTTCATTATAGCTGCTGAAGGGTTTCAGAAATGGTTCTGGGATCAACCGTTGATTTTTCGGTTAATTGGGGATCATGATGTACTACTAGGTGCCACTCATGATCGTTCTATAATTAATGGTTAATTATAGACGGCTAACATAAACCGGAAATCTATTTGGTCACACGCACAACGAGCGTAATCCGAAGGATTTAAAACGAGCTTGAGAATGAGATTCTCAGATCGAGAGAAACTAGGTTTGGTTGGACCAAACAAAGAGCGAGCATGAAATCGTTTCAGTCGCAACGGAAGCATGGATAGGCCGAGTCTTATGAAGACATGATGGATGAACCAAATTGGTTTGGTTCTAATCCAATGGTGGAAAATAAACCAAAGTGGTTTGGTTTGTTTTAAACGAATGAACCAAAGTTGGTTCGGTTTGTTTGAACTTAAAATAGACTAATTCAGTTCGGTTTATTTTAACTTAAGTTATTGGAGCGGGTTAATGGGTTTTGGTTAGGAACCAATAACTCTAAGGAGAAGGTTTCTTGATGGTTAAGAAACATGCACTCTATAAAAGCGCGGCTAGAGGTTTGGAGAGCCCTAAGTTTTATTTTTGGAAACTTCTCTTCCTCTCCTTTCCCTCTCTTCTCCTTGCCGCCGCCCAAGGAAGCCACGCCCAAGCTTGTGCCGTCGTCCAACCTTGTGCCGCCGGCGTCCAGCTACTGCTGCCCACCCTCTGGCGATCCTCCGACGACCCTCCTTGGCTCCGGTGACCAAGGACCAGTGGACCTTCTTCCTTTGGCCGGCGCCAAGTCCTCCACCAAGCTGTCCAGTTTTTGGACAGCTTGTTTCCTTCTTGTCAGAGCATCGTTTGGACGGCGTTTGGAGCTCCGACAGCGACTTCCTTGTCGGGATTGGATCTCCGGTAATCCTCATAAGTGGAGGATTAAGGATTCATCAATCGGTTGACGAATACCTCTTCGGAGAAGCGAGTTTTGGAGACTCGTTTTTGCATCCAAATTTTAATTCGGATTGTGATCTTCTCTCGATCACATCGTCTTCGACACGAGGCTAGTGACTCCTACGAAGACGAGGTTCGTAGCTTGGCGAAGCTATCCCGACGGTACTTGACGTGGATACGGATAGAGACAACTCTAGCGTGAGTTGTTCCGGTTGATGTCATTCCCGCTGCACGTGATACGTCAGGTATAACTAGCGTAATTTTCTTTTATTGCAAAAATTGAAATTGCGATTATGTCTACACATATTGTATTTTGCATGCGTGTGGTGTGTGTTGTAATAAATTAGATTTATTGCTTTTAATTCTTCCGCTGTGTATATGTTTACGAAACATGTTCGAACACACACTCGTCGCGGTGCTGGGGAAATCCAATAGTGGTATCAGAGCCCAGGTTGTGTTTCGACATAGTCGTAAAATTGTTTTGCGATAGTCATAATTGTATTTATGGAAATTTTCTACTTTTAGAAAGTTTAGAAGTATTTATGGAAATTTTCTAATTTTGGAAAGTTTAGAAGTATTTATGGAAATCTTCTACTTTTGGAAAGTTTAGAAGTATTTATGGAAATCTTCTACTTTTGGAAAGTTTAGAAGTATTTATGGTAATTAACATTTTCCATAAATAAAATATGTGATTAGATTTGGAAATTTGTTTCCTAATTTAACCATGATTTTATTTGGAGAATCAAATCTAAAACATATTTTATTTCCATAAATAGTTTTGACAATTTAGAAAATTTGTTTTCTAAATTAAATTTGGCTTTCCTTAATTAACACTTTCCATAAATAAAATATGTGATTAAATTTGAAAATTTGTTTCCTAATTTAATTATGATTTGATTTGGGGAATCAAATCTCAAACATATTTTTTTTCATAAATAGTTATGATATATAAGGAAATTTTTGTACATGCCATAATTATATGCCATGTAATTATATTAGATGCATATCATTATGTCATGCGTGTCGTAACATGTAGATGTATGTCATGTATGTCATGCCATGTAGATAATAGTTATTTGCATACAAAGAGGATGAGATATTAAAACCCTTACACAATATTAAAGCCTATACCTTCCATTAATATGGTTAGAACCAGAGTTCTATTTCTTGTTTGGGTTGTTGGACTCTCTGCAAGCCCGACTCGAACCTGAACATGTTCAAACCATGGAATAGTTTAATACTAATAGAGGTCAATTGTTAGCTTTGGTTGTTGGACTCTCTTCAAGCCGGGCTAATTGGTTGAATGCGCTCTAACCATATTAAAGCTATTTCTTGATTAATGGGTTGGCTTTAACCTGGAGCATCGGCTTGTTGGACTCTCTCCAAGGTCGATGTGAAGGGAGGTGAAGTTGGGTGTTATGCATATGATGCATACTTGTTAATGAGTTAACAACCCAATGTATGTGTGAACATTCAATTAGTTGATAGCACATTGTGATAGTTGCATATATGTGATATGCAATCGGTATACTTGATACCTACCATTGTAGCTATGAGTGACTTGTTGGACTCTCTCCAAGGTTGTTCATATCTATGTTGGATATCAGCCTATTCGGAGATGAACTTACGATCTTCCGAAGTGATTTTAGGGTTTTAAAATTCGAAAAATGAATGAGATTTGTAAATGTATGTTGATGCATTTTAAAATCATTTTCTCATATATGCTTGATTTGTATTTCTAGGTTAATCGCTTGATCATGATGTCTTTACATTTGCGCTCTATTTTGAATTCGAATAAATTGACTGGGCCAAACTTCTTGGACTGGCTTTGAAACTTGAGAATTGTTCTCAAGGCGGAAAAACTTGCGTATGTCCTCGAAGAGCCTCTTCTCGCCCGTCCTAGTGATGACGCAACTCTGGACCAATTGTTGGCTTATCAGAAACATGTGAGTGATTCTGAACTAGTGAGTTGTATCATGCTAACCGCGATGGTACCCAAGCTGCGGAAGCAGCATGAGCAGGGAACGGTGCTATTAGTTGATTCCTCGAAGAAAGGTTCTAAGAGGAAGTCAAAGGAACAACAGAAGGGGAAGAAGAAAATGACTAAAAAGGCAGAACCAGCTCAATAGAGCACTTGCCATCATTATGGTAAGGAGGGCCATTGGCGAAGAAGCTGCAAGATTTATCTTGAGTTTGTGAAGAAGAATAAGACATCAGATGCCCCATCTTCTTCAGATATCTTCGTTGTTGATTGTCATTCTATTTTCTTAGACACTTGGGTATTGTATACTGGGTGTGACTCACATATATGTAATGACATATAGGGGCTAAGAAATAGAAGAAGACTCGTCAAAGGGGAGTCAAATTTGCGAGTTGGCAATGAAGCAAAGGTTGCTGCGACCGCCATCGGAACTTATTTGTTGAAGCTCCCTAGTGGACTAGCCTTAGAACTGGATAATTGCTATTATGTTCCTTCTCTAATAAAGAACATTGTTTCTATTTCCTGATTAAATAGAAATGGTTACCATTTGACGTTTAGTAACAATTGTTGTTATATAACTTTGAATGACGTACTTTGTGGGATTGGAACTTTAAACAATGGTATTTATACGTTGAACGTATCTAGTGACATTTTCAATATCGAAGCGAGCAACAAACGTACTCGAAAAGATAATCAATTAGTCTCCTACATGTGACATTGTCGTCCTGGCCATATAAGCAAGAAATGCATGTCCGAATTATACTGATGTGGAATTTTGGAATCGTTTGAATTGGATTCATACGATACATGCGAATCATGCTTAAAAAGCAAGATGACTAAGTTACATTTTACGGGAAAAGGTGAACCGGTGGGAGAGTTGCTTGGTCTAATACATACTGATGTATGCGGATCTATGTCAACTCAAGCTCTAGGAGGCTATAACTACTTCATTACCTTCACCGATAATCACTCACGGTTTGGGTATGTGTTCTTGATGAAACACAAGTCTGAAGCCTTTGAAGGGTTCAAAGAATTCAGAAATGAAGTAGAAAAACAACTTGACAAGAGTATTAAAATACTTCGATCGGATCGAGTTGGTGAATACTTGAGTCAAAAGTTTCTGGATTATCTAAGGGACAATGGTATATTGTCTCAATAAACTTCGCCGTATACACCGTAGCATAATGGTGTATCTGAGAGGCATAACCGGACCTTGTTGGACATGGTCAGGTCGATGATGAATCATGTGAATCTTCCCAAGTCCTTTTGGGGCTATGCATTTCAGACAGCTATTTACTTGCTAAACAGAATGCCGACCAAGGTAGTCTCAACTACTCCATATGAAATATGGAATAGTAAGAAACCTCATCTATCTTACTTGAAGATATGGGGTTGTCCTGCTTATGTGAAGCGAACTGTATCAGACAAACTGGATGCTTAGTCTGATAAATGTCTATTTATTGGATACCCTAAGGAAACGAGGAGTTACCAATTCTATCATCCTGTGGAACAAAAGGTATTTGTTTCAAAACATGTTGTGTTTCTAGAGAAAGAGTTTCTCTTGCAAGAAAACAGTGGGAGTGTCGTTGAGCTTGAGGAGGCTCAAGAGACTCCAATAGACATTGATGAGATACCTGGTGAAGTACCACAACTGATAACTCATAGTGATGAGCCATCGGCTGGACCTATTGTGACACCATATCTTCGTAGATCTGGTAGAACACGTAAAATTGCTGAGAGAGATGGATTTCTCGTAAGTGAATCGAACGATGTGTTACTCATTGATGATGAGGAGCCTACCAGTTATGAAGAAGTTTTGAAAAGTTCAGAAAGGGATAAATGACTTAACGCCATGAAATCGGAAATGGATTCCATGTATGAAAATCAAGTTTGGAACTTGATTGACCCACTTGAAGGCATAAAGCTTATAGGGTGCAAGTGGATTTTCAAGAAGAAAATCGACATGGATGGTAATGTGATTACCTATAAGGCTAGATTGGTGGCGAAAGAGTATCGTCAAAAGCAAGGTGTTGATTATGACGAGACATATTCATCTGTTGCTATGTTTAAATCGATTCGGATGCTCCTGGTCATAACGGCTCATTATGATTATGAGATATGACAGATAGATGTGAAGATAGCTTTCCTTAATGGAAACCTACTCGAGGATGTCTATATGATACAACCTGAGGGTTTCACATCGGTTGATAAAACCAAGGTATGCAAACTGCGACGGTCCATATATGGACTGAAGCAGTTTTGATGAGACAATCAAAAGGTTTGATTTCTCACAAAATCCGAACGAACCTTGTGTATACAAGAAGGTTAGTGGGAGTGCAGTCGTGTTCCTATTATTGTATGTCGATGACATATTACTTATAGGAAACGATGTTTCTATCTTATAGTCAATTAAAATTTAGTTGTCCAAGACGTTCTCCATGAAAGATCTGGGAGAAGCAACCTACATCCTTGGGATTAAGATCTATAGGGATAGATCGAATCGGTTGCTTGGTCTTTCGCAGTCTACATATATAGACCGAGTGCTAAAAAGGTTTAGCATGTCGGAATCCAAAAAAGGTTTTCTACCCATCAGGCATGGGATACACCTTTCGATGTCTATGTGTCCACGCACAGAAGACGAGAGGATTTGCATGAGTAAGATTCCCTATGCATCCGCAATAGGATCTATCATGTATGCTATGTTATGTACGAGGCCCGATGTATCGTATGCTCTGAGTGTCACGAGCAGATATCAGTCTGATCCAGGAATGGATCATTGGGCGGCTGTTAAGACAATCCTTAAGTACTTAAGAAGAATTAAGGATGTGTTCCTAATATATGGAGAAGGTGATATGGTAATACGCGGGTATACGGATGTCAGCTTTTAGACAGACAAGGATGATTTCAGGCCTCAGTTTGAGTACGTATTTACCTTAAATGGAGGCGCAATAAGTTAGAAAAGTTCCAAGCTAGACACTGTAGCGGATTCTACTACTAAGGCAGAATACATTGCAGCTTTGGAAGCAGCAAAGGAAGCGGTTTGGATCGAGAAGTTCGTCTCTGAACTTGATGTGGTCTCATCAACGATCCAAACATGTGTTTCGCCGCTATCATTTGATCAGAGAGATCATAAGTAGGAAGAAAATACAAATCGAGAAGATTCCCATTGAAAGGAATTTAGCGGACTCTTTAACTAAGGCCTTGCCTCAAAGTAAGTTTGAGGGTCATGTTAGGGCTTATGGTATTAGATACCATGACGATTGACATTAGGCCAAGTGAGAGTTTGTTAGTTATATACAAGAGGTGTCTTAAGATAATCGCCTTATGTTTAAACCATTTACATGATAAATGAAGATTCACTATTTGAGTATACATGTTTTCATGTATTTGATTAGATCTTAAACTCATTTACTGAATGTCTACAATACGATTCACAGTATGAGAGAATTTGTGATTGGATCACAACTATTGAGTATCTCTACATGTGTAATTGTGATGTATTGAAAATTATCCCTAGTTGATGAATTGATGGATTTAGACACCATCAATTCTGTCGAGACTAGCACGAGGTATACTCTTTGGTGTATCCAAGCAACTGATTCTCATTGGTTGGAGACATTGTGATGTCCGGAGTTAATCGTGAATGCTAGTTATGGTAATTAGTTCATTGGAGTGACCAGCTGTAAGACTTTATATGGTTCTCTGCATATATGGATATGTCATGAAATTCTTACTGCAGCTTAAGTGCGACGTTCCTTTGACTTGCGGTATTAAAGTCATCTTGGTCATGAAGACTTATGCTTTGACATCTTAAGCAAGCATCTCCAAGGAGATGTGGACCCGGGATGATTGGGTATAAGTCGAAGTGTCCGAAGGTGTTTGAATAGCCTATAAAGGATTCACCACTCCTTGTGGGGAGATGTATACCCAGGGCCTTTCGTTGGATTGTTACTAAAGTTTTTAGCCAAATCATTACATGTTTACAGAAATGTACTCTAGGATACATGTGCAGTAACTAGAATTCGTAGGACGAGGAAATGATACTTGGGCTACGTGTGACATAGTCAGCCTAGTGAGGACTGACACTATAGACCATGTCCTGAACCAAGTGGGTATAAGATGAGTGAAAGGAATGAGATACGATTCATTGTAGTTACTGAAGGATTTCAGAAATAGTTCTGGGATCAACCATTGATTTTCCGGTTAATTGGGGATTATGATGTACTACTAGGTGCCACTCATGATCGATCTATAATTAATGGTTAATTGTAAACGACCAACATAAATCGGGAACCTATTTGGTCATACACACAACGAGCGTAATCCGAAGGATTTAAAACGAGCTTGAGAATGAGATTCTCAGATCGAGAGAAACTAGATTTGGTTGGACCAAACAAGGAGCGAGCATGAAATCGTTTCAGTCGCAACAGAAGCATGGATGGGCCAAGTTTTATAAAGACATGATGGATGAACCAAATTGGTTTGGTTTTAATCCAATGGTGGAAAATAAACCAAAGTGGTTTGGTTTGTTTTAAACGAATGAACCAAAGTTGGTTCGGTTCGTTTTAACTTAAAATAGACTAACTCGGTTCGGTTTATTTTAACTTAAGTTATTGGAGCGGGTTAATGAGTTTTGGTTAGGAACCAATAACTTTAAGGAGAAGGTTTTTTGATGGTTAAGAAACACACGCTCTATAAAAGCGCCGCTAGAGATTTGGAGAGCCCTAAGTTTTATTTTTGGAAACTTCTCTTCCTCTCCTCTCCCTCTCTTCTCCTTGCCGCTGCCCAAGGAAGCCACGCCCAATCTTGTGCCGCCGTCCAACCTTGTACTGCCGGCGTCCAGCTGCTGCCGGCCACCCTCCGGCGATCCTTCGGCGACCCTCCTTGGCTCCGGTGACCAAGGACCGGCCGACCCTCTTCCTTTGGCCAGTGCCAAGTCCTCCACCAAGCTGTTCAGCTTGTTTCCTTCTTGTCGGAGCGTCGTTTGGACGGCGTTTGGAGCTCCGACAGTGACTTCCTTGCCGGGGATTGGATCTCCGGTAATCCTCATAGGTGGAGGACCAAAGATTCGTCAATCGGTTGACGAATACCTCTTCGGAGAAGCGAGTTTTGGGGACTCATTTTTGCATCCGAATTTTGATTCGGATTGTGATCTTCTCTCGATCACATCGTCTTCGACACGAGGCTAGTGACTCCTACGAAGACGAGGCTCATAGCTTGGCGAAGCTATTCCGACGGTATTCGGCGTGGATACGGATAGAGACAACTCTAGCGTGAGTTGCTCCGGTTGATGCCATTCCCACTACACGTGATACGTCAGGTATAACTAGCGTAATTTTCTTTTATTGCAAAATTTGAAACTGCGATTATGTCTACACATATTGTATTTTGCATGCGTGTGGTGTGTGTTGTAATAAATTAGATTTATTGCTTTTAATTCTTCCGCTGTGCACATATTTACGAAACATGTTCGAACACACACTCGCCGCGGTGCCGGAGAAACCCAACATGATGTACTGTGCATGAGCACAATAACCTGTTTTATCAGGTTTTGAGTTAGATTTTGGTGATTTTCTTCCTCTAAACTTGATGCCATGCTTATGTAACATATGTTAGTGTTTTTGATGGTGTCAAAGGGGAGAAATATGTGTGTTTAAGTGAATCATGCTAGGGGGAGAGATTTAATATGTGTTAATGGGGAGTTGCATGTATTTAGAGGGAGTGTTTGATACTCATTATATTTTACATGCTTTCTTGCCTTATGTATTTGTTAATGTTTTATCTAACTTAAACGGATTATCACACATCAAAAAGAGGGAGATTGTTAAGACAATCAATTCATGTATGATGTGATTTTGATGTATGTGGCAAAGGGTTTAAGTTAGGTTGTTATGTTGATTTAATATATGTGTTGAAGTCGTGTAGGACTTAGTAATTCACACATGAGACTGACTTGATGTTAGCATGGGTGAGTTCACCATCTCATGGCTCGGGTCCTTGAGTCGGTGAAGGATGACATTGCGAAGCCATGCGCTTGGTGCATCCGAGGGACCGCCCGACGAGCAACATTGGAGTGAAGCCAAGGAAGTAGACTTCAGGACGAGACGCAAAGGATGACATTGCGAAGCCGTGCGCTTGGTGCATCCGAAGGACATGGCCGGACGAAGAGAACTTCGGCGAGGGACTTCAAGGGAGATGAGAGAATGAGCGAAGTGTAACGTAGCTCATAGGTGAACTTGGCCGAATGGCTAAGTCAAGAGTCGGACGCTCAACCAAGTGGGTTGAGGTTTTATCCAATCGTCGGATACTCAAATATTGTTGTTTGAGGTTTTACTCGACACCAGTCGACTGATATAGATATCAGTCGACTGCTCTGGGTCGATGACACTCGACTGATGCTCGACCGCTCTTCGACCATAGCTTTTCTGGCCCAACAGTCGACTGCTAGGGTTTGACAGTCGACTGCTCGACCATCAGTCGATTGCCAAGGGATGACAGTCGACTGATCGAGGTGAGTTCGGGCACAGAAGGTTTTGGAGTCGACTGATCGCTTCAGTCACTCGACTGATGGCTTTATCAGTCGATTGATAGGGATGATCAATCGACTGATGTGGGAGCCATTGGCTGGAAGCCAATGTGGATTAGGCCGTTGCGAAGCAACGACTACAGTAGCAGTCGACTGATGGCAACGGGAAGAATGACCTCATTCCTATAAGAAGAGGCCTTGGGTCACTTTGGGAGGTTAATGCTTCTACTCTAAAGTTCTTCCAAAGTGCCTAAACGATTTTTACTCCTCTTATTTGCTTTTATTTCAATCTTATTGTAAGAGGAAGAGATTGTAAGAAAGGTTTACCTCCATCTTGAAGGAGAGACTAGTGGATTTGGGTTGGAGTGATTCGCCGAACGAATCGTCCGTGGATTAGCGGCAAGGGCTGTGAACCACATTACATCGGCGTGTTTGTGTTTGTTTCTTCTCTTCATTTGTTTTGTCTTAATTGTCTTTAGCTTTATTATTCCGCTGCGCTAACCTTGTATGTAGACAATTAAGCGATCGACTTCCATCGTATACGAAAAAGGGCTATTCACCCTCCTCTAGCCGGCCACCGATCCTCCAATAATTTTTAGAGGACGAAATAGAAAATTTTGGTACTAAAAGAATTAATGAACTATATAGCTTTAATTTTTTTTTATATCCTATATGGATAGATAACTTAAATTTGTTCACACTTTTTATATTTTTTAAAAATAAAATATAAATAACAATTTTGAACCGTTGTGAATTGTGAACCGTAATCACCTTGGAAGTTTAAGGTTAAGAGTCAACATTCTTAGAATCGTCGAACTGATGATTCTAAACTATTGGTTTCAAACTGTGGTTAGGTCTAGTGGGGGATGCTCGAGTCTAATGGTATAGGAGAATTTATATAGCCGACCCCACTTAGTGGGATAAAAGTTTAGTGGTGGTTATTGTTATTTGAAACTTTGAATGTTACTTGTAAGAACAAACTAGTACAATATTTTGATTTTATTAACTTCTAATTTACTAAGTATGGAGGGTTCTTAAAATTTCTTTTCAATCTACATTTATTTGCAGTGACAAATTCGCTATTGTTTATTTTGTTATTTCATAACATTAAAAGTGGCTGTTTAAAAGGTTATTCAATTATCATAGCAGTGAAATTTTTTTACCATCTTTTTCAGGGGATCAAAAATCTTTTATTCTTTTGTAAAGTTCTTGAAGAGCAAGGATGGCAATGATGGATCAGAACAAGCTCTAATTGATGAGCTACAGGCATTGGATGAACATCTTAAAGCTCATGTAAGTCTAAGACTGAAGATAGTATCCAAAGTTAGCTAGTATTTTAAGTGAGAATAATTATGTTTACTCCCACATTGTATTTTATCAATTGTTAGAAAAATGTCCGATAATTGGATTTATGCTTCATTGAAAACCTAATTCAAGCCTATAGACCTTTTACTCTTGTTCAGTTGTTGTTTTTTTTTACTTTGCGTAGGGCCCATATGTCAATGGTGACAACATTTCTGCTGTTGACTTGAGCTTGGCACCTAAGTTGTTCCATCTAGTGGTAACACTTGATCATTTCAAAGGATGGAAAGTCCCAGAGAATCTTTCCTATGTTCATGCTTACATGAAGGTAAGATTCTAGATTCCTGTATGGGGAATTTTTATTTTTTTCTGTTTAGAGTTCCTCTTTTTCTTGCATGTCAATGCAAGATCTCTCTCTCATCACTTCGTCTCTTTTTAGCATGTCATATTTTCATTTTAGCCCCCTACCCATCAAACCACCATTATAACAACAACAAAAAGGAAAAGCAAAAAGCACAAAGTTGTTGATTCCACTACAATAACTAACATATGGCAGAAGATTGTCTGTTCAAGTGGGGTTGATGGGGGCAAAACAATCCACTCACCTCACTTATTACATCACCCAGCTGCACAAATGCTTCACCCATGGGTGTAGCTTAATCATCACATTCCTGTCTCCATCATCCAATTTATTTTTTTTTTGCCATGTGCAGCAAAAAACTAGGATGGTTGACATATTGGTTCTGGTGATGATTGCCTAGCCATAGACATAGCATCGCAATGCGAGTGTGAGGTTTACTTGTGCTGCATCACAGACATCAAGCAGATGCATTGGGTTTGTGGTGCCATATCAACCAATTGCTTCCCATTGATGAGAATTGATGCCAGTGCCAAGATCATTGCCTCTGCAGTCAAAGCAAAGCCCTTGATGTAGAACACAGGGCAGCGCGTGACAAGCTTTCTTTAATTTCAAGTTCTAAAGGTGGGAGGAGAGCACCTAGTAAGCCTTGAAAACAACGATGGCTGCCTACTATGTTGGATTTAGGTTTCTGACATGATTGGTGATCCAATCATATGGCTATCTCTAAAACTTTTACACATGAACAATAGAAATACTGAATCTCCATTCAGAATGTTGGTGTCAAGTGTCAGTTCTTGACATAGGTTTGGAGAGGGTAGCCGAAGAATTCTAGAGGCAACACAGGTGGAGAGGTAAACAAAGAAGACATGGACTTTGAGAAGGGCAAACAAACAGAGAAGATCAAATAAAAAATCTTATTGAAAAGATAATCAGCCAAATAAAGCTGGCAAGCTTTTCGGATCCCAGCAACTTAATGAAACTTTGCACCAACCTATGATGAGTTCCTATACTATCTGTGACTCGAGTCTGTGATTGAACCAGCATTTTTGTTAGCCCTGGTTTGTGTCTCCATTTGTTGAAGAATGTTGTTTGATTTGCTTCAAAAAATTCATCTGTTTACTGGAGTTGGGGGTGACTAAGCAGCATGGCAATCGTTTAGTGAGTGCAAATTGTGGGATATGTGACACAAAAGCTGTGATTATTGTTGCAATCCATTTGGTTGCTGAGACAACGGTGGTAATGGAATTGTCAAAATGGACCTAAACAGTCACATGTAGAGCACTTGACTGCCATGTGTCAGTTTTGTCAATGGAGCCAGCTGGCTCAGCTGGGGAGGTGCAATGACATGATTTTTTTGGGTGATTTTGATTTTGATAAAGAAATTGTAATCTAGGTGGAAAAATGAAAATTTCCCCTTTACTATCAAGAAACTGAGATCAGGTCAACCAGTTTGAATTAGTATAGTTTTCTCCGGTTTGTATTTGATCATTGACATTGTTGAATACTAGACTTGGATGTGAGATCGATTGGTGAAGACTCTCTTGGTGGCCTGGAAAGTGGAAAATATACACTTTTAGCCTAAATGGTTACAATAACCTTAGTACCCAGATGCTTACAATAGCTTGGTACCCAACGGAGAACTTGCCTGGTAGCAGCAGAATACACCTGTTATTTATAATGCTTTGGAGTCGCTCACTATGCTTCTACAAGTATGTTTTTGAAACTTCAGTATGCTTTGACAGCTAACTTGCTAAACCTTCAACATTTTTCAGCTCCTTTTTGAACGGGAATCTTTCTGCAAGACCAAGCCTGCAAAGGAGTATGTGATTGCTGGATGGGCGCCAAAAGTGAATGCTTGATATGTAATTTTTAGTCGAAGAGCTTTAGAGCCGCTTTGTTGCCCGAACTGTCTTAGTTTTTGCTACTTGTTCCGTCAAATATGAATAAAAAAGCTCTATTATGGTTTGTGGTAGTAAATGGGCTTAGTAAATGAAATGCCTTTACATTTTCTCCTTTTGAAATTTATTTATCATGAAAGTTTCGTTCCTTGCATACAGTAACAAAAGGTTAAGAGCTGGTATAGTTTTATTTTACTCGTGACTCTTAGCTTGGCCAAATAGCAGAAAATAAGCATTGTGGTATAATTTGACTCTTCCTTTAATATGCCCACTCGTAGTAATTGTGGTCGCCCGAGAATTGATGAATTTCATATTTGTGATGGACTTCAGTTAGTGCATTGCACGAGAAGTTTGAAATGACTATTTATAAGGGAGTATTTCGGATATATGCTAAGTATTTCATCTTTGGGACTCCTTGTTAGTACATAGTGAATTGATTTCGTTGGTTGGATGGAGTCTTGATGCTAAGTATTTACTCTGCAGCATTGTGGCTGAAGAGTCGTGTTCATATGTTGGTACCTCTCCATGATGAAGCAGTGGAAATTATGGCAGAGGAAAAGCACAGCTTGGGAAGTGGTCAAGTTGAGTGCGGCACCAATGAATTGAATGCCGTTCAGTGGTCCACCTCCATTTTGAAGGTGAAGCACCTTTTGGATTTTATTCACTGTAGTGCTAGCACTTGGGAATAGTTGGTTCCTGATGCGTGATTTCAGATGCAGTAATTTGGAAGTGAAGCACGAACAGACATTAACTTCTGGAAAATTGCTATGATTTCAACAAAAATCAGTGATCTTGAGTGTTTGTAACACAAGAAAAATCACTAAATAGTTTTTTTTTATAAAATTTTGTAAACAAGAAGAGAATCTAGAAAAACTATTGGAATATGGTTTGCTGTTGTATTAATTTGGGAACGCAGTGTGATAATCAAATATTGAAACCCTAAACATGTTTCTAAGCTTTATTCATGTTCATTCAAATTTTGATTTCAAATCTCAAATCTATTAACATGTCTATTTCCTATTTGAAAAGTAGCTTAAAATTCACCAGCGCTCATCTTAATAATAAACCCGTAAAACGTCTTGATGACCACTTTCTATCTTCGTCCTAATCATGAGGCTCTAAAAAGGTTTTACAACTCTCTTACATGCTCATTGAAACTTCAAACCTTTTACCATGCCCTTCTATTCACACAAATTTATTATCTTTCACAACAAATAAAAATTTAAGACATTTTATTTTCATATAATCATTCTAAATGGAATTATATATATATATATATATATATATATATATATATATATATATATATATATAAAGAGAGAGAGAGAGAGAGAGAGAGAGAGATATGTTATGTTGATCGACAATCCGTGTGTGACTCGTGCGCGATAGCTTCTCCATTCCGATTAAATGAGATTGCATAGAATGGGAATTGCACAATACTTTCCTCTTGTTAGAACGTTGGACGTGCACTAGAGGGGGGGAGGGGTGAATATTGTCTTTCACTTTCGCTTTAACTTGTATACAATACGTTAGTGCGTAGCAGAATATAAAAATAAAATGCATAACAAAAATAAAGACAAATACACACAATCACAACACGAAAATTTACATGGTTCGGAACCTACGATTCCTATTCCATGGTGAGTTCTAGTGTCCACACCACTAACAACTCTTCTCCTTCTCAGAAACAATATGGAGGTGGAGAAACCTCGTATAAGAGTTTATACCAAACGAGTAACCAAATACAAGTAAAAGCAAATACAAATAAGAAATAACTTTACACAATAATATTTTTGCTTGATCTCTTTTGATTTCTTTGGAATACCTTGAAGGCCTGGAAAGCAGCAGCGTTTCCCCTTTAAATTCCTCAAAGAACCACTCCCGAAACCTCCATGCTGAGCTCCTCTTATTGCTTCACATTGTGCTGATTTCTGACCGTTACTGCTTAATGGTAACTTTGCCAGTCGAGGTGTCGTCTTGATTGAGCCCCAGTTGAGGTGCTGCTCATTGGGCTGATTTCTGACCGTTACTTCTCAATGGTAACTTCGCCAGTTGAGGTACTGTCTCAATTGAGCCCTAGTCGAGGCGCTGGTCAAGCTTATCTTCCTTCTGACCTGCCACTGTTAAGCCTCCAGTCGACTGCTCTACCACAGTAGTCGATTGCTTTGTCAGAGCTATTGTTTCTCCTAGGAAGCTCAGTTGATCCCTGTGGCTAGTTGCCTACCGAGCACCTAACTCATTTGTCGAGCCACACAACGCTGAGTACTTAGCCCGAATGTCGAGCCCACAGCGGGAGTCAGCTTCCTACTTGACCAATCGATTTCTCTCCCTACAACAGTCGACTGTAGACCACCTAGTCTGAAAACTGAGTCCCATAGTGGGAGTCGGCAACACTGGACAAGTCGACTGGGCAAAACCTCCAGTTGACTGTTAAATCTCAAACATGAGGTTTAACCCAAGTATGATCCCTTCATACTTGATAAACCACCATTGGCCTTGACCTAAGCCTTCTAGCCACCTCCATCAGCCTTATGCCTTAGGGTCCATCCAAATCCTCCATGACTCGTTCACCCTTAGCGCTAGCCCTCAAGTGCTTCCATCGGCTATCATGCCATTGGGTACCCTTAGACTAGACCTAAGCCTTCTAGCCACTTCTATTAGCCTCACGCCTCTAGGATCCATCCGAGTCCTCCACGACTAGTTCATTCTTGCACTAGCCTTCAAGTGCTACCATCGGTTATCGCCATGCTCTCAGGTCTACCTTTTCTAAGAGACCGCGCCTCCAGGACTTCCATTGCTAAGGCTCTACCCTTAGGCTTTCCCTTTGTCAAGTATCCATACTTGGACTTCTCCATTCCAAGACCATTCTTGGACTTTCCTTTGCCAAGTCTCTAAACTTGAACTTCTCCATTGCCAAGTATCCATACTTGAACTTTCCATGTCAAATATCCAAACTTAGACTTCCCCTCGAGTCTCACTTGAGTCTGGTCAACCTTGACATGAGGTTTGATTGCTCCAACAATCTCCCTCAAATAATCTCCCCCATATGACTTTGGATATCCCAATCATCCACTAGTCATATGGTCATCATTGGGTCAAACCATATCCAACCATTTTGACAAACATCAAAACACTACTCGAGTCTGGTCAACATTGACCCAAAGCCTATTGCACTAACAATCTCTCCCTTTTTGATGTTTGAAAATATGTTTAAGTTAGGCTAACCAATAAGCGCAACTTAACTCTTCCTATGCCAAAGCACAATGAAGGTTTTCCTAACTTAAACATTCACTTCTCCCCCTTTGGCATACAACAAAAAGGCCTACCAAGATTTTCAATGTTTCATCTCCCAATGTGATCCTACATTCTCTCCTTTTGTTCAAAATCATTTAGGATGCCTTCACTCTTCTTTATGATACAATTCTTATCACTAAATGAGAGGTAATCCATAATGAAAGTTTACTTAACCTTCACTTCTCCCCATTTGGTAAAAAATGCATCCATCATCCCTTAATGGACACACTCCCCCTAAAGGCTTCCTCCCCCTATACCATTGTGTTAGTGTAAGGACACTAGATAATTGAACATGAGTTTTGATATTGACATAGATTCAAAGTTAAGTCATATTGTTATCTAATATGTTATGTCAAGTGTGTAGAACTTGAGCAGTCTTAGCTAGGCTCAAAGACACCAGGAGGAATAGCGGTCAAAGATCATATGCTAAGCAATAGGATAAAGGGATAAAAGATAAAGCAAGGTAAGCTCTGGGTGTGGAGCAATAGTGAGGTCGCATCCTCAGTACGAGGACAACCGTAAGCGTCGATCCAACTAAAATTTTCGGGGGAATGCCGAAGTCGAGATTGGACGGTCTAAAGACTATCATCATCAATATATGTATACATTGTATTAATCTTGTATTGCAGGTGACAGAATGGAAACTCAAGGACAACAGTTGACTGGGAGAATCAGTAGTTCGACTAGCAATAGGAGAAGTCTACTTGTGTACTCGTGAAGAGCCAATTGCCACCTCAAGGATAAAATTGTGGATAGAGTTTTATCTAGATCTTGATGAAAATGATGATCTTGAAGGCTTAGGAAGGTATATAAAAGAAGGTTCAATTGTAAACCCTAGTAATGCTTCTCTAACACTTAAGCTCTCACAATCTCACAAGCAACCAGCCTCCGCTCATCTTCTAAACCTCGACGGTGCTCCATCTTTCCTTTATTTGTGTCGGTATACTTTCATTGTTTTCATTTGAACTTAATTTATATAGGGGCCGATAAGGTTGTTATCGACCCTTTCATTTTATTTGTAATCATTTTGTCTCTTACCTCCAACGAGAAAGAGACCCTTTTAATAATTGCCCTTTGAAAGCGATCAAGGATCATAGGGCCTTGGACTAGCAGGCAGTAGGATGTGAACCAAGTAAAACTCCTTCGTATTCTTGTGTGTCTTAACTTTGTTTTTCCACTGTGAGCTTTGGTTTTAAAATGAATAAAGAAAAGATTTTAAAATGCTAATCACCCCCCTCTAGCGTGTCTTTCGGTCCTACAATTGGTATAAGAGCTGGGGGCACTCAATTTTGGTGCAACCACCACTTTGAGCAGATTTTTCTCTTTCTTTTTCAGTTTTGTTTATTTTTGTTTGTGTATTTCAATTTTCATTCTTCTCTACCACACTACTAATCCAAGACCAAGTCTTGGAAACTTTGGTTTGTGTTTTTGTTTTGCAAGGTAATCGATGGCTCTTCTTGAGGGGTACAACATTGTCTGACCTCCATTCTTTAACTGAGATGACTTCCGTTATTAGAAGGGTATGATGGAATGTTACCTTAAGATGCAAGTCGATATGTGGATCATTATCCAAATCGGTTTCGATCTACTGACTAATGATCAAGGAGAGTTTTTGGATTGCGACAAGTGGACTAATGCAATGAAGCGACAAGTTGAAGTTGATGCAAAAGCACTCAAATCTTGCAATGCATCTTATCCAAGGAGCAGCTCAACCACATTGGTCCATTCATCATCACTAAGGATCTCTGGAATAAGCTCATCGAACTCTATGAAGGGACATCCAACACGAAGGTATGTAAGAGAGACCTTTTAGTCAATAAGTTATATAATATGAAAATGCAAGATAATGAGACCGCGAGCCAACTCCATGCTCGCATTCAAGACATATTAAATGGATTTCATGCCATCGGATAGAAGGTGGAGAACTGCAACATCATAAGGTGCCCTCTAAGAGCCTTGCCTAGGACTACTTTGTGGGCATCCATGGTTGATGCTTACAAGGTATCTAGAGATTTGTCTAAAATTAGGTTAGATGAAATATTTTCTGAATTTGAATTACATAAGAGTTCTAATTCAGCCTTAATCGAGAAAAATATTGCCTTATTTGTAGGTCGAAAGAAGGGAAAAAGCAAGCCTCCTCCCAAGGAAGATGAGTCAGAATCGGAGTTAGATGAAGAGATGGAGACCGAACTAGTCAACCTAGTTCGAAAATTAATGAAGCGTAGAAGGCGACCAACCAAGCCAATGAAGGAGAAGATATTTGGCACAAACCAAAACTACAAGTGCTACAAGTGCAACAAAAAGGGACACTTCATGTCCGAGTGTCCGGAGCTAAAGAATAAGCGACCACAAACCAATAAAGCACTCAACGTAGTATGGGAGGAATCATCGGAGGAAGAAGAAGACCAAGTCAACAACTTGTTTCTCATGGCAAGGCTTTCCGAGTTCGAGTTTGAGTCTGAAGCCGACACCGAGTATGAATCTGACATCGAGCCCAAGTTCGAGTCAAGCCACAGATTCATATCCGGTTTAAAAGGGTCAATCAAAGTGAGTCACTCATTAATTAAAACTTTGTATGTTGCTATAAAATTTTTGAATAATAAATTGACTAAGTCCAAGTCTAAAGTCAAGTCTTTACTTAAGGAGATTAAAATCCTTAAGCACAAGGCTATCCTAACCTCTTCAACTAGTCAAGTTCAAGAGGGAAACTCAACTCAAGTCAAAAAATTTGAGAAAGAGAATTCTCTCTTGAAAGGGAAAGTTCAAGAGCTTAGGACATCGTTGGAAAGGTTCACATTGGGCTCCAAGGGTCTTGACCTAATCCTTTGAACTCAAAGAGCAGTGTACAAAAAGACTGGACTCAAGTTTAGATCAACAAATAGATCATTTATGTCACTTATTAATCGTAATTGTAGAAGAATCCAAGCATGGATCTCTAAGACCAGTTTAACATCACAACTAGGTTCAACCAAGTATTGGGTTCCTAAGGATCAAATCCACTATGTGGATAGACTGTATCGATTCAATGATCCAAGGGGAATCAATACTAAACTTGTTTGCTTAATTACTTGATTAACTTAGTATTGCATGCTTAGTCTAATTTAATTGCTTAATTTAGAATGGACTAGATAGGAAATAAAGTAATTTAAATTTGAACAACCTAGTACTAAGACAAAGTGAACTGATAGTAAGTTAGAGAATCTTTTCGAAGTGCATGCCTAGGTTGGATGCGTCCTACCTGGTGCACTAAGTTGAGTGGAACTAACTCACCTAGTCTTTAACTAGTTAGACCAAAGTTTAGTCTAAAGCAAGTCTAGTACTTAATTCCCTAATCAACTTTGTCTAAGGAAGTGGTTCACCTAATATCCAAGAAGGCCATATGCCTCGCCACTACCTGGAAGTTGATTTTGGAAAAAGGTTACTCGATTAGCCCAAACTAAAGTTGAATCTAACACAAATTTAAATACTTTTTATTGTCATTAAAATTAACTAAGTAAAATTGAATTCATCTCACAAAACATATAAGATTAATCTGATTGATCACATAGAAAGGGTGAGATGGAACCTAGGTTAAAAACATCTAAATCAATTTAAAATTATAATATCCGATCCAACTACTTTGTGTGTAGGATCAATAAATGTTAGGCAGTGGGTGCTCCAGACATATGACCAGAGACCAACTGACATTTATGAAGTTGAGAATAAAAAAACTTGGGTCGGTAGCCTTCAGAAACAATGGTAAACTCAAAATCATCGGATCAGGTGATATTGAGCTAAACTCAAACTTTAAAATACACAAAGTCTTATTAGTAGAAAATTTTGAGTTTAATCTTTTAAGTGTTAGTCAATTGTGTGATACTGGTTATAAGGTTATTTTTTTCACCAAATGAGTCTCTAATTAAGAATATTGATTGCTCAAAAATCATACTTAAAGGAGTTAGGAATAATAATATTTATACAATAGATCTACCTAACTTCTCAATTAAGTGTCTAATGACATAGCAAGAGGAATCATGATTGTGACATAGATGACTGGGCTACTCCCATCTAAGACTTATTTATAAAATAAGTCACAATGGACTAGTTAGAAGCCTACATAAACTAGGTAATTTAGAAAATAAAATTTGTGATGCATGTCAACAAGGAAAATAAATTAAAACTTCATATAAATTGACTAACCAAGAGAGAACTAAAAGTGTGCTTGAGCTCCTACACTTAAACCTATTTGACTCTCATGGAGCTAAGTCACTAAATGGGAGTCAATACTATTTAGTAATAGTAGATGACTACTCTAGGTTTACTTGGGTAAAATTCTTAAAACATAAAAATGAAACCTTGGATCAATTTACTAATCTACGCAAGCTATTAGAAAATGGAAAGAACTTAAGGAATAAAAGAATTAGAAGTGACCATAGGGGAGAGTTTGAAAATCATAAATTTATCGAATTTTGCAATCAAAATGGATATCACCATGAATTCTCTTGCTCTAGGACTCATCAATAAAATGGGTTAGTCGAAAGAAAAAATAGAATCTTACAAGAAGCCGCTAGGATATGATAAACAAGTATAGGTTATCTGATAGGTTTTGGGTTGAGGCGGTAAATACCGCTTGTTATGTCTAAAATAGAACCTTAATTATTAAACAACATAATAAAACATTCTATGAAACATACTACAATAAGATACCTGACATTAAATATTTTAAAGTCTTTGGTTGTAAAGTTCACATACTAAAAACAAAAGACTACTTAGGAAAATTTACTTCTAAATCATCAAGTGGTATATTTCTAGGTTATTTAACTACCAGTAGAGCCTATAGAGTATATAATAATGATTCTTTAAGAATTGAAGAAACTACCAATGTAGTGTTTAATGAAGAAAATAACCCTACAAAATTCGAATCAATCAATAAAAACTTAGAAAATGAAGTTAAACCTGAACTTGAGTCAAACATAAACCCTAATCCAAGAACACCTCGAGTTAGACTCGATCATCCTATAGATCAAGTGTTAGGTAATCCTAATCTAGGTGTTCAAACTCGAGCTTCCTATATAGAAATGTAAGTCAAATTTCATTCATATATAAAATTGAACCCAAACCCATAGATCAAGCTCTTCTTGACCATGATTGGATCATTACTATGCAAGAAGAGTTAGCCCAATTCACTAGGAATTGAGTTTGGGAATTAAAACCGGTACCTAAAGACAAAACTATCATAGGTACAAACTAGGTATTTCGTAACAAACTTGATGACAAGGGTGAGATTATTAGGAATAAGGCTAAGTTGGTAGCCAAAGGTTTTAGTCAAGTAGAGGGTTTAGATTATGATGAAACCTATGCACCAGTAGTTAGACTTGAGTCGATTAGAATGTTGTTGGCCTATGCCGCACATAAGGGGTTTAGGTTGTATCAAATGGATGTTAAGTCAACCTTTTTAAATGGTTTCATCAAAGAGGAAATATATGTGAGCGAACCACCCGGATTTGAAGATCTAAACTGACCCAACAATACATTCAAGCTTAGGAAATTATTGTATGGATTAAAACAAGCACCTAGGGCATGGTATGAAAGACTACCTATTTACTTAATATCTAAGGAAGTTAAGAAAGGATTAATAGACCTAATCCTTTTTATAAAAACCTTAGAAAAAGAAATATTTATAGCATAAATTTATGTAGATGATATAATTTTTGAGTCAACAAATAGCATATTTTTAAATGAATTTGTAGCATTAATGGAAAGTGAATTTGAAATGAGTTTAATAGGTGAACTCAACTTCATCTTAGAGTTACAAATAAAACAAACAAAAGAAGGAACTTATGTGTATCAAAATAAATATGCTAAGGAATTAATTAGAAAATTTGGCATGGAAAATGCTAAAGAAATTAGTACACTTATGGAAACTAATATAAAAGTTGATACTGACTTAAAGGAAAAATCCATAGATTTAAAATACTATAGGAGTGTGATAGGTAGCCTTTTGTACTTAACTGCAAGCCAACCTAATAAACTTTTTATAGTAAGTATGTGTGCAAGATTTCAATCTTGTGCCAAAGAATCACACTTAACTTTATTAAAAATAATATTTAGATATGTAAAAGGAACTCTCAATGTAGGAATATGACACCCAAGGACTAGTGACAATTTTGAACTAATCGGGTACTCTGACTCAGATTATGCTAGCTGTAAACTCGATAGAAAAAGTACAAGTGTCAGCTATCAATTTCTGGGTCTAAGTCTAGTTAGCTAGTGTAGTAGAAAACAACATTGTGTTGTTTTGTCTACTACTGAAGCAGAATATTGTTAAGGCAATCAACCCATGTGATATGGTTTTGATGTGTGTGGCAAAGAGTTTAAGTTATGATGATTGGATTTGATATGTGCGTTGGAGTCTTGCAGGACTTAGTAATTCACACATGGAGCTTAGGCAAGTGTCACCACTCACAACCTCGTGCTTGAGTCAGCGAAGGAGCATTGCAGAGCCGTGCGCTTGATGCTGCTGAGGGACTTCCGGACGAGATGACTTGAAGCAAAGCCAAGGAAGCAGACTTCAAGGGCAAGAGACGCGAAGGAGCATTGCAGAGCTGTGCGCTTGATGCTGCCAAGGGACATGGCGCGAACGAAGAGAGCTTCAGCGAGGGACTTCAAGTGAGATGAGAGAATGAGTGAATTGTAAGTAGATCATTAGATGAACTTGGCCGAATGGCTGAGTGTCGGAGGCTCGACCGCAAGGGTTGAGGTTTACTCGACCGTTGGAAGCTCAAACGGATGTTAAGTTTGAGTTTTACTCGGCACCAATCGACTGCCATGTCATGGCAGTCGACTGCTCCAAGTCGATCGACAATCGACTAGTGTGGTTGATGAGTCGAGTCGACATCAGTCGACTGTTGAATGGGAGCAGTCGACTGATAGCACTGTGCATGGGCACAAAAGCTAGTCGAGCTCGCAGGTCACTCGACTGGAAGTTGACATCAGTCAACTGATGTTAACATCAGTCGACTGATCATATGACTGTTGAAAAATCGGCCATGGATCCCGCGAATCCGGCCTGGTCAGAAGCCGTTGGAGTCGACATCAGTCGATTGATGAAAGCATCAGTCGACTGATAGTGATCAACGGGAAGAATTGCTTCCTCTCTAAAAAAAGAGCGGGTGGGGGCTTTTAGATGGGTAATGCTCATGCTCTAAACATCCTACTAAGTGCCCCACAAAGCTCAAACTCCTTCTTCTAGTTTTCTTTCATATTTATTGTAAAAGAAGGAGTGATCTCTTGTTGTAAAAGGTTTACCTCCACCTTGCTTGGGCTAAAGGGAGAGACCAATAGTGGATTGGTTGTGGAGTGATTCACCGGAGATGAATCGAACCGTGGATTAGTGGCGAGGCCGTGAACCACATTATATTGTCTTGTTAGCATTGTTTATTTTTTTGTTTGTTCTTAATTGTCTTTGCTTTGTATTTTTCGCTTGCGCTAACATTAATTGTAGACGATTAAGAATGACTTCCGCTCATACGATGCAAGAGGGCTATTCACCCCCCTCTAGCCGGCCACCATCATTATTACAAGTGGTATTAGAGCCAAGGAAGCTTATTGAGGACTAACCGCCGCAACAAGCACAATCAAAGATGGCCGGCTCCAACATTCACCCACCGAAATTTGAAGGAGAATTCTCTTGGTGGAAGAAGAGAATAGAGGTATTTTTCGAAACCGATTTCGAAATTTTATTAATAATAGAAAATGGTTTCGAGATACCTAGGGGTGAAGATGGGGAGCGAATAGAGAAGACAAGATAGACAAAGAGACAAAGAGAGGAGTACTTGGCAAATTCGAAGGCCAAGCATCACTTGTACAACGTACTCTCTCAACAAGAAATCAACCGGATTGGAGAGTGTGCAAGTGCTAAAGAGATGTGGGAGAAGCTAGTAGAGCTTCATGAAGGTATCTCGGAGGCCAAGCTTGCAAGGAGAGACCTCCTCCGCTCCCAACTATCAAATATTAAACTTGAAAAGGGAGAAAAGGTAACCTCATTACATTCTAGGTTTAAAGAAATTTTAATTGGGCTAACAAGTGTCGGAGAAAAACTTTCGAACCGGGATATGCTAATGAAAGCAATCGATGCTTTTCCCTGGTCATCGAAATGGAGCTCAATGGTGGACTCCTTTTACATGTCGAAGAATTTAGAAGTGAGCACCTTGGAGGAGTTCTTCTCAACCATGGAGCTCCATGAAACAAGGCTTGAAGGAATAAACAAAGAATCAAGTATCAAGCCATCAAGAGGAGTAGCCTTGGTAGCCAACAAGGGGAAGAAGAAGAAGATAGAGATTTCCTCCTCCTTCGATGAAGCATCCTCCTCATCCTTCATGAATAGCAATGAAGATGCTTATATGGTAAGGAAGGTAAGGCGTGCTTTAAAGAATTTAAAATTTAACAAATCTTATGATAGGAGAAGGCATAAGAGGAAGATAATATGCTATAATTGCCAACAAGAGGGACATATAAGAGATGAGTGTCCCCTCTTGAACAAGAGCAAAGAAGAGAGGAAGAAGAAAGAGGAAAAGAAGAAGGGGAGCAAGAAGAAGAAGAAGAAAAGAAGACCAAAGAAAAAGGGAAGGCCAAAGCACTCAAGGCAAGGACATGGGATGATCCTTCCTCCTCCTCATCATCATCGGAGGAAAAAAATGCCTTTGTTACAAATTTGTCTCTAATGGCATTGGATGATCTAGACACCTCCTCCTCCGAGCAAGAAGAAAGAAGCACAAGTGAGGAGAGCTCTAGTGAAGGGGGAGGCTCATCATCATCCTTTTCATCCGAAGAAGAAGACATGGAGACTATGGTAACAAATCTCTCACCCAAGAAAATAGTTTCCATGATTTCTAGCCTTACTAAGGATTTATTTAGGGCTAAAAAAAAAAAGAACAAGTGCATGCTTGATCAAATTAAGGATATAGAAAATAAATTAGAACAAGCATGTTTAAATGTTAATGATGATGCATGCTCACATGATAACTATATGCCTTTGGATGTTAATGATGCATGCATTGAGGAAAATAGGGCTTTAAGGGAAAAGGTAGACCATTTGACTAAGGCCCTAGAAAAATTCACAATTGGCTCCAACACCCTTAACATGATCATAGGGAGCCAAAGGGCAAGCTTCAAAAGGAAAGGCCTAGGATATAAGGGAAAGACTAATGAAAAGGCCTATAAATGTTTGATTGCTAGGGGTCAAAGCAAAAATATGACAAATGCTAGAAAATGGATCCCTAAGGAATATTTAGTGAACCCCATAGGAAAGAACTTGTATTGGGTTCCTAAATCCATCTTTAAGGGTTAGGAAAACCCTAGGTTAGTCAACCATAGTGGACTTGACTTATATCATACTATTTGGTTGACTTAGGATGTGGGGACTTAATTTTTGAAATAGTGTTGGGTGATGATAATGTGCCCATAAATTGATAATAATGCTTAAATCATGATAGTTAATGTAATTATTATATATGTTTGCAATCATGATTTATGATCTTGACATTTAATATATAATTATGGGCAATAGGGTTTAAACCATGCTTTAGGTGATACTTGAATTATTATCTTGATTTTATGCCTAATGCATGATCACAAATTGATTGATATATTTGTTTCATGATCATAATGTAAAATTAATGCATATTTGTTTTTATGATCATGTAGTATGTTAGGGTGATACTTAACGATGGGTAGAATTGCATAAATTTAAAGGTTAAGCACATAAATACCTTTAGGAACATCTCACATTCACCATAAGGATAACTTTGATTGAAAACATAGTATGGGTGAGATGATAGGATGATACAAATGGTCCACTAATGCTTATAACATTTAGATGGTCATTTTAAGTATCAAAATAGCAATAATAGACCAATCATGGGGAAGACTTATGTTTAATTCATAGACATATTGCCCAAAGATCATGGTTGGATATTTCATATGTTTTCAAAACCATTTCTTAATTTAAAATCTGTGCTTCCATGTTTTGAAACAATTTAAAGCAAAACTAGGTGCTAAAATTGATAAAAACTTGATCAAAACACTAGTTGTTTTTGAAGCTTTTGTATTTTTGGCAAATCATTGAAAATATAAGTAATTTTCATGAAAACTCATTTTTCACTGATAAAGGACTTTAAAGAAATGTGTTTTCAAAATTTCACAATTTTTTGAATTTTTTGGAATTTATAGTGCATTTTCAATTTAGTCGGAAAAATTAGAAAACTCAGATTTTACGTGCGGTCGTAGTAATCAACTACGATCGATGATCACGTCTCAGGTTTTATTTTGGTTTTTGGTATTTTTTCCTCCTTAGAGTTGATACCTTGGATTATGACATTTAGAAATTATTTTTGATGGTGTCAAAGGGGGAGAAATAGGAAAGTTTAAGTTAATCATGCTAATAGGGAAGTTTGTCTTAAGGGGGAGTTGCATGTTTAAGGGGGAGTTATTATACTCATGTTTTTACTTACATGCTTTCCTTGCTTATGTTTATTGTTATGTGTTTACCTAACTTAAACGGATTGCCACACATCAAAAAGGGGGAGATTGTTAGGGCAATCAACCCATGTGATATGGTTTTGATGTGTGTGGCAAAGAGTTTAAGTTAGGATGATTGGATTTTATATGTACGTTGGAGTCTTACAAGACTTAGTAATTCGCACATGGAGCTTAGGCAAGTGTCACTACTCACAACCTTGTGCTTGAGTTGGTGAAGGAGCATTGCAGAGCCGTGTGCTTGATGCTGTCGAGGGACCGCCGGACGAGATGACTTGAAGCGAAGCCAAGGAAGCAGACTTCGAGGGCAAGAGACGTGAAGGAGCATTGCAGAACCGTGCGCTTGATGCTGCCGAGGGACGTGGCCGCGAACGAAGAGAGCTTCGATGAGGGACTTCAAGTGAGATGAGAGAAAGAGTAAATTGTAAGTAACTCATTAGGTGAACTTGGCCGAATGGCTGAGTGTCGGAGGCTCAACTATAAGGGTTGAGGTTTACCCGACCGTCGGAAGCTCAAACGGATGTTAAGTTTGAGTTTTACCCGACACCAGTCGACTGCCATGTCATGGCAGTCAACTGCTCCAAGTTGATCGACAATCGACTGGTGTGGCTGATGAGTCAAGTTGACATCAGTTGACTGCTGAATGGGAGCAGTCGACTGATAGCACTGTGCACGGGCACAGAAGCTAGTCGAGCTCACGGGTCACTCGATTGGAAGTCGATATTAGTCGATTGATCATATGACTGTTGAAAAATCGGTCGCGGATCCCGCGAATCCAGCTTGGTCAGAAGCCGTTGGAGTCGACATCAGTCGACTGATGAAAGCATCAGTCGACTGATAGTGCTCAATGGGAAGAATTGCTTCCTCTCTATAAAAAGAGAGGGTGGGGGCTTTTAGATGGGTAATGCTCATGCTCTAAACATCCTACTAAGTGCCTCACAAAGCTCAAACTCCTTCTTCTAGTTTTCTTTCATATTTATTGTAAAAGAAGGAGTGATCTCTTGTTGTAAAAGGTTTACCTCCACCTTGCTTGGGCTAAAGGGAGAGACCAATAGTGGATTGGTTGCAGAGTGATTCACCGGAGACGAATCGGACCGTGGATTAGCGGCGAGGCCGTGAACCACGTTATATTGTCTTGTTAGCATTGTTTATCTTTTTGTTTGTTCTTAATTATCTTTGCTTTGTATTTTCCGCTTGCACTAACGTTAATTGTAGACGATTAAGAACGACTTCCGCTCATATGATGAAAGAGGGCTATTCACCCCCCTCTAGTCGGCCACCATCGTTCCTACAAATATGTAGCAATGGGAGAGTGTATAACTTAACTCCTTTGGATGAAATACACTCTAAATGACTTCCAACTAGACTTTAACGACACTAAAATCATGATAGATAACATTAGTTCAATAAACCTAACTAAAAATCCTATACATTATTCAAGAACTAAACACATAGAAGTTAAACATCACTTTGTTAGGGAACATGTAAGTAATGGTGATATTAAACTTGAATATGTGGAATCTAAATTGAACCTAGTGGACATTTTCACCAAACCTTTACCTGAATTCAAATTTAGTTTACTTAGAATGAAATTAGGAGTATATTTAGTAGAGTATGAATTGCTCATATTATCTATCTATCTTTTGTTTTGTGGTCTTTGGAACTAGCATAGGACTCACCTTAGAAATCATGAGCCTATAGATATATAAAAAGCCAATGCATCTCACAACACTTAAGATTAACCTGGTTGTGTATTGAGCCACGTAGATGGGCATGAGATGTTAGGACCTTACTTCTGATTCTAGATGTAAAACAAGTGCATCAACATGAATCATGGAGTATAATTTTCAAACTAATCACGTAAGTGACTAACTCCCAACAAGACTTATTGATTATTTAATATCAATTGAGTCAAAATTGAGTTGGACATTTTCTTAAGAACAATTTATTAGATGGTTTATTTTAAAATATTATTTTTCAAAAAGGACACATGCTTGGATTCATAAAAGTGTTTAGCTACTTCATATTTTATCATTTGGACATTTGAAAATGAACTTATAATTAAAACTATTTCAAAAATTTAAAGATGTCTCGATATTTTACAACTTGAAAATGAACTTTAAATGTTTTGAATTTTAGTATTTTTTCAACATTAACCTTGAAATTGCATTCCTCATAACATTCTTTTTGATATATGTCAAAGGGGGAGAGATACAAGTTAAAGAGGTTAAAATTTTTTAACTTTAATTTCTTTTTCAAAACTCATCAAACATTAAGGGGGAGGTATTATTAAGGGGGCATTTTTGAAAAATAAATGATTAATGCTTATTATTTTCTTAACTTTGAATCTGGTTGCCATAGATCAAAAAGGGAGAGATTGTTGGTGCAGGGATACTTGATAATCGAACTTGAGTTTTGATAATGGAAAAGGTTCAAAGTTAAGTCATATTGTTATCTAATATGTTATGTCAAGTGTGCATAACTTGAATAGTCTTAGCTGGGCCCAAAGACACCAGGAGGAATGGTGGTCAAAGATTAGATGCTAAACAATAGGACAAAGGACAAAAAGGTAAAGCAAGGTAAGCTCTGGGTGTGGAGCGATAGTGAGGTCGTATCCTCAGTACGAGGACAACGATAAGTGTCTATCCAACTAAGACTTCAGGGGAAAGACGAAGTCATGATTGGACGGTCTAAAGACTGGCATCATCATTATATGTATACATTATATTAATCTTGCATTGCAGGTGACAAGATAGAAACTCAAGGACAATAGTCGACTGGGAGAATCAATAGTCGACTGACAATAGGAGCAGTCAACTGGTGTACTCGTGAAGAGTCAATTGCCACCTCAAGGATAAGAATTATGGATAGAGTTTTATCTAGATCTAGATCTTGATGAAAATAATGATCTTGAAGGCTTAGGAAGGTCTATAAAAGAAGGCTTAATTTCAAACCCTAGTAATACATCTCTAACGCTCAAGCTCTCACAATCTCACAAGCAACCAACCTCCGCTTATCTTCTAAACCCTGACATCGCTCCATCTTTCCTTTATTTGTCTCGGTATACTTTCATTATTTTAATTTGTACTTAATTTGTATAGGGACTGGTAGGGTTGTTATTGGCCCATTCATTTTATTTGTAATTGCTTTGCCTCTTACCTCCAACAAGGAAGAGACCCTTTTAGTGATTGCCCTTCGAAAGCGATCAAGGATCACAAGGCCTTGGGTACTAGCAGCTAGTAGGCTGTGAACCAAGTAAAACTCCTTCGTGTTCTTGTGTTTCTTAACTTTGTTTTTCCACTGCAAGCTTTGGTTTTAAAATGAAAGAAAGAAAATATTTTAAAACGCTATACACTCCCCCCTCTAGCGTGTTTTTCGGTCCTACAAATTGCACCAACAATGTCCTTAGAGAGTTCCTAAGTCTATAGGAATTCTAAACAATAAAAAATAAGGGCAAAAGTTCAAACTTGAACTTTCACACACCTTAAAATTTGATTTTTAATCCTAAACTTATTCAGTACTGAAATTCTTACCCTTCCAATGCTTTCCAAAGCATATCCTAGGGTTAGGAGTAGTTAAGTATCCTAGGGGTGCTAGTAAATGGTTGAACATACCTTGTGCAACCAAAATCAGACACAACAATCGACTATGTCAGTAAATAGTTTACTACCAACACCACAAGTCAGTTGGTTGCCTTCAACAATCGACTGGACTCTGATTGTACAAAAATCAGAGTTTTTTAGATTATTTTCATACATGCATAAGTAAATATATGAATTTTGAAAAAATTTTGAAATTTCATACGTATATTACTTATGGTAAGTACAATTGAGGAAAAATAATTTTCTATGAAAATAACTTTTAAATTCAAAGAATGATACAAAGTTCAAAAGCATAGAAAAATTCAATGATTTGTCTAACTTTGTGCCAATCTTCTTATTGGTGGTTTCTATCAAAAGATAGACTTCACCAATTTTTTTTAAAATGATTTTGAAATTTTTTTCAAACCTTATTTTGAATCATGGTTAATGGGCTAAGTATACATGACTTGTATACTAACTTTCCTCATGATTCATCCTTATGATTTAATGAGTCTTAAGTTCACTTTGATGCACCATATAAGCACATTAAACTTGACCCATGTCCTAATATCTCACAGGTGTCTAGAGTCTATGAAAACACACACAAGTCATCCTTATAGTTTTTGTAAGGTGTGGGTTTACATTTTTCCCTAATCTAAAAGGTTCATGCATTTTATCTAGGCATTCCAATTTGATTCCTTTATTTAGAACATTAAATCATGTCATTTTCCCTTAAATTCATTTTGATTAATTTTAATGCATGAAATAATCATGGCATAAGTGATTGCATAATTTAAAGCATGTGGCAATTGTTAGTTATAGCCCTAGAACCAATCATGTGATGGTTGAATAGGGAACATTTTGTATCATATTCTATAAAGGCAAAGGATTGGTTATTATATTTACATCTTGCTTGTGCCAGCTAAATTAAATATAATAATGCCCTAGAAAAGTAGGTTCTTATCTACAGCACATCAATTGGCAAAATTAATTATGAGAGGCTGTAGAGAATACTTTCCTAAATGTTCCTAGTCAAATATTAATATGCAAGGGCAATATTAATACATAAAGACTAGCATGTAGGTCAATTGATGACTTGATCTCACAAGTCATGGATATATGATATCAAGTTGACACATGGGTATATATTAGAGAATATATACTGAACTGACCCGCCATGAGAAAGTTTCATGGATCGTCATATGAGTGTCATAAACTTTCTCATGTGACTATTGGTATGAATAGTCCTCAAACCTGAAGTCACTACGGTTCCCTACATAAGGAGTTATGTACTTTGATATCGTCAAATGTCACCCGTAACAGGGTGGACCATAAAGGCGATTACTGGGTATATAACAAATTATGCGGAGGGATGTGAGTGATGTAGATGGGATCTATCCCTCCCATATGACGGGAGTGATATCTGTGGGCCCCTTGATTGAGTGGAACTACTAAAACGCATGGCCATGCTCGAATGAGTCAATATGAGATATTGAGCTCATTTGTTTGAGTTAGTTTACTCAGGGATCAAGAAACACATAGATTGATCGAGGATGACACGGTCTATGCCTCATTGGTCAATCTGATATCAAGGATAGAAGGACACGGTCATACATTATAGTAGTCACGAAAAGGTTAGTCGGATCTTGACTTATTTCGTAACTTGGGTAGCAATGATGTATTGCTAGATGCCGCTCATTGCTTGTGTATCTAAAAGAGTTTAGATCCACTGCCAACGTTATGAGAGCCTATAGGGTCACACAAAGAGCATGATGATTAGAAGAATTAGTGCATTCTAGTTTGACTAGAATAATTTGGGAATAAGCTTAAGTACAAAATGGTTTTTGGACTTTAAGCTTAAAGAGAATTTTAGCTTATTGATTTAATGAGATTAATTCAATATGCTAAGCTTAATTGATTTAATAAGATTAATTCAATATGTTACCTTATTGATTTAATGAGATTAATTCAATATGATAACATAAGCTTATTGAATTAATAAGATTAATTCAACATCCATGAATGCCACATAAGCATGCCACCTAAGCATGCCACCTAAGCTTGATGAGTTGGAAGGAGACAAAGGGTTTTGACCCTTGGATTTCCTCCACATGTGGCCGGCCAAAACAAGGAGGATAACTCCTTGTTTAATTATCTTTCAATGCCATTGATTACATTGAATGTGATAGGAGATGAAAGGTTTTTCAAATCCTATAAAACACCCCATGGGGTGGCCGGCCAAAGGGGTTGAGTTGGAGCTTAAGGCTTGGTGAGAGCTTGGTGGGAGAGGCTTTTGTTGTGTGGTTTTGTGAGTGTAATCTAGCAAGAAGAGTAGTCTTCTTCTTCCTTTCTCTTCTTCCCTACCTTCCTCTCCTTTAGGGACTTCTCTAGCAAGAAGTAAAGGAGAGATCTTCTAGTTTTCTTTTGTGAGACAAGAGCTTGCTCGTGTGGATACATATAGAGGCACGGACATTTGAACGTGCTAAAAGATCCAACACATCCAAGGAAAAGCGGGATTGTAAAGGGCACGCAACAAAGGTAGAATTCTCCTATAAGATAGGTTTTCTTTTAGAGAAATTTATTTTGTACGAGGTTTTCTTTCGCAAGGATCACTGGGAAGGGATCCTAATTTTCCATTGCGCGTATGCTATTTTGCATAAAAGATCCCTACAACAATGATGTATTATTTCATGCATAAAAATGAATCTAAGTATAAGCATGACATAATTAACCTAAGTCTTATCATGACATTATAAAATGATCATGTGAATATATGATGCCATGACATAACATATGACAAATAAAATATGGCAAGTATAACATACAAAGGTATAGAATACCTAAGTTTTAAGCTCAATTATCATTTGCTAAGACTTATATAAATTTGACACACTTTCCCTCACGTGTGCCATAATCTCAAATTTGGCACACTTTTGACTCTAAACTATTTGTGCTAATTTTTGATCAATTTTTTTTTCCATTAAATCCATTGGCACATCCTAAACTCTTGTAGGATGTAATTATAATTTCATTTTCAAAGTATAACAATACCTTGAAAATGACCTAAAGTACCAACTTCACTATGGTTAGGATAACTACCTTTCCATCTTGAGTTGACACACTCTAAACCCATCTAGCGTGAGGAAAACATGCTCCTAGGAACCCAATACCTAATGGAGCTCCTTGGGTTTAGAAGGTATTCACTAGGGATGACTTCGCTTCATACCTTCTTAATGACCCTCCTAGGTTTGGAAGCCTTGGTTATTATGGTCTTTTCAAGGTTAATCCTAGGGATAACTTCCCTTGTAACCTTGTTAGTGGCTTTCCTAGATTTCTTTGAAACCTTAGCGACTAGATATCTACCATGGTCAACACTAGGGATGACTTCCCTTGTGACCGTAGTTTTCCTAGACCTAGAGCTTGTTCCATAGTTAAATGGAACATTGTGGTAGGTTGGCATAACCTCCTTGGACTTAGGCTTGTGACCCAAGCCTTTCTTTCCCTTAAACGACTCTTGCCTCCTAAAACCTAGGTTTTGACCATTGACCATTTAATTGAATCTTCCATCTTCCTAAGGGTCCTTTCTAATTTCTCAAGCTTAAACCTTAAAGCTTGATTTTCCTTTTATAATTTTTGAATTTTCATTTATCTTTTGGGAGTTATTCTTCCTTCTAGGCATATGCCTACCCTTCTTAGGGTTAATGCCTAGACTCTCTACCTTCCTATCCTTAGGTGTGGTATTCCTAGAGTTAATGGGTCTAGATTTGTCCTTAGATTTAAATTCATAGGATTTTGCACCTAAGCAAAAATACTTACTTCTAGCATGCTTTTCATGATTAACAATAGCAAGTGTATTAAAATCATTCCTAGCATATTTTTTTATCGTTGTATAAAGAAAGAGCATTATTAAATGTTACCTTAGGGTTTACTTAGCTTCCCCTGCATGTGAAACTCCTCTTTTATCCTTGCAAGGGTGACTCCCCCTCAAACATTGACTCCTATAATGCCCTTTTTTTTATTACATTTAAAGCACACAATGTGTTCCTTTCTCTTGTGAATTAGGGCTCCGACTTCATTGGTCCTCTCCTTTGCCTTTGGTGTCGGTTGAGCCTTCTTGACTCTTTTTGAGCACTTACTTTTGTAGTGCCCTTGTTTCCTACACTCAAAGCAAGTTATATGATTTTATATTTATAAATTGCATTTGAGTTACCTAGAGGAGAGTCTTGAATTTATTCTTCATTTTGTCCAGAGGTAGATGACTCCTCTTGCTCTTCCTTTGGCATTGAAGGCCTAATCTCCTCCTCCGCAATTCTAGAATTGGAGGCCTCTTCTATTTCTTCTACCTTGGATGTTAAGCACCTCTTAATCTCCGATTCTTCAAGCTCTAGAGAGGATAAGCTTTCTTCCTCCTCCTTGGATTCTTCCTTATCGTCTTGGACCAAGTTGTTGGGGATCCTTGGAAGGCTAGAGGAGGGTGAACAGCCTCTTTTTGTTTCTACAAATAAGATTAGCGGAAGCAAAACAAATATGCAATGAAAACAAGAGAAAAAATAACACAAGCGCTAACAAGATTGTTTAACATGGTTCGGAGATTATGCTCCTACTCCACGACGATCCGTAAGGTGGATCAATCCAAGCAAATCCTTCACTAGAAAACCTTATTTTACAAAGCACTCCTCTTCTTACAAATGATGGAAATAAAGAATAGGGAAGAAGAGGTTAAAATGCAATAGAAAGCTTAAGAAGTCTTGGAGAGCTTGAGAGTATAGTTAAGAATGAGAGCACTAGCCCTCTCAAGCACCCCAAGGCCTCTTTTTATAGAGAAGAGACTGATTTTCTCATTGGGGATGAAGCAGTCGACTGATCGAGCCATTAGTTGACTGTTGTTTTAGCTGACCTCATCCAACGGTTTTTGACGAAGACTGATCTACGGTCATCATAGCTCAACGAGACTCCGATCAGTCGACTGATCATACCATCAGTCAACTGATTGAGTCATCAATCGACTGCTCTTCACAATCAATCGACTCAAAACCTTTTTGTGCCTGTGTCCACTTATAACAGTCGACTGCTAGGGTATAGCAGTCAACTAATGGTTGACCAGTTGACTGCCAAACCCTAGCAGTCGATAGTTGAACCACAGACCTCAGCCATCTTCAGTTGATTGACTGATCAATCGACTGGGTCAAAGCACCAGTCGACTGATACACTTCAAGTATGATTAAATCATAATTGAAATCAACTCCCTAGACATAGACTCAACCTTCTAGCTCTTCCTTCAGCCTTGCGCCTCCAGGATCTCTCCAAGTCCGCGACTCTTTCATCCTTGCGCTTGCCTCCAAGAGCTTCCCTCAGTTTTGTCATGTCTTGGATTTCTCTTTTTGCCAAAGTCTGCTTGGACTTTACGCAACCAAGACTACATGCTTGGAGTTATACTTCCAAGACTTTGCCTTTGGACTTCCTTTGCCAAGGGTCAATTTGGACTTTACACCGCTAAGACTACATGCTTGGACTTACGTTGCCAAGACCTTCCCTTGCCAAGATCATACTTAGACTTTCTTCCACCAAGTCTTCACACTTGGTTTTTCCTGTCACTTAATACTTTCGCGATTAGATCACATATATTGCCTAACTATAAATGATTATCCAAACATCAAAACACATAAATACTTGGGGGCATTGTTGCACCAATAATCTCCCCCTTTTTGATGTTTGACAATCATTTAAATTAGGTATTTAAAATATACTCAGAAATAATCAGAAATAAACATCATATATTAATATGAATTCTAACTTAATTCTCCTTCTCCCCCTTTTACACACATAAAAAAGAGAAGGACTTATGAAAAATAAATTCAAGAATGAATATAATTGATTAAGCCTTGAATTAAGATGTAAGATAGATATAAGGCTCCCCCTTAATGCAAGACATTGTTCATGATGTGTAAATAACATGTTGAGCACAGAATAATATGAAAATATGTCCTAACTTTGCACCAACAATATGGATTTTTGGGGATGAAAAAATTACACAATGAAACTCCCCCTAAAATAATGCATCAAACAGTCCTACACCCCCTTACTTGCTAAGATTATCATACCATAGGGTTAGGACACTTAAGATTTAACACAAGACAAAGAAATAAGATTGATTTGTAGAAAAATCAACATGCCAGTCGACTGAATACTGAATCAGTCGACTGCCAAACCTGAAACGCCAATTTTAGGATTTCAGCTAAAATTCAAAAATGCGTCAAAAATTTAAGAAACATTGAAAAATCATGAAATTTTGTGGAAACATTTATGAAATAATTATTTATCAAGGAAAAATAATTTGAAAAATATATATTTTCTAGATTCTTAAATTGATACAAGTTTGAAAGCTAGTAAAAGCTTTAAGATTTTTGCAAACTTTGTATCACTTTTGCTTATTAAGTGAAAACTATTTTTCAAAATATGATAAACATAGTTTAAAATATATTTTATTTGACATTTCCAATCATGTTCTTATAATTATATGCACATCAATTGTACACAAGCCTTCCCAATGATTGATCCAATTAAGGATCAATGTCTCTAGATGACACCTTGGTTCATAGTAATGCATCATAACAAGAATGATGAACCAAGTGCATCTTTCTAACATCTCACATGATGTTTAAGTGACTCAATACAAAAATCATAGTTTCTTAGGTGTTTTGTGAGATGCTATAAAATTATAATCCTAGGGTTTCTATAGGATCATGCAAAACTAAACCTCTATTCTACTAAGCACCTTCCAAGTTGTCTCCTAATTGATGAAAAATCTACTTCGGGGAGAGCCTTGGTGAAAATCTCGGCTAGGTTGGACTTAGATTCTATGTAGTTGAGTTTAATGCCCCCCTTTGCCACATGATATCTAATGAAGTGATGCTTCACTTCAATGTGCTTTGTCCTAGAGTGATGTACCGGATTTTTGGTCAAATTTATGGTACTCACATTATCACAATAGACTTTAATGTTGGAGTATTGTAGCTCATAATCCTCTAGAGTGTGTCTCATCCAAAGTAATTGAGCTACACAACCACCCATGGCTACATACTCGGCCTCGGTGGTGGAAAGAGCATCACAAGGTTGCTTCCTACTACTCCAACTAACTAGGGAGGATCCAAGAAATTGACATCCAACACTAGTACTCTTCCGATCCAATTTGCAATCGGCATAATCGGAATCGATGTACCCAATCAAGTCAAAAGACCTAGTCCTAGGGTACCAAAGTCCTACATTTAGTGTGCCTTTGACATATCTTAAAATTCTCTTAACGACCACTAAATGAGACTCTTTGGCACATGATTGATATCTAGCATACATACCTTCCGTAAATAAGATATCGGGTCTACTAGCAGTTAGGTAGAGTAGGCTACCAATCATACTCCTATAAAGTTTTAAATCAATTGATTTGCCTTCATTATCATTATCTATTTTGGTGTTAGTTGCCATTGGGGTTGATACTACCTTAGCATTTTCCAAACCAAATTTCTTAATCATTTCTTTGGCATATTTGGTTTGGTATATATAAATTCCTTCATTTGTTTGTTTAACTTGTAAACCTAAGAAGAAATTTAATTCTCCAACTAGACTCATTTCAAACTCATTCTCCATATTTTTTATAAAGTCTTGAAGGAGTTCATCATTTGTTGATCCAAAAATGATGTCATCAACATATATTTGGGCTACATAGATATCCTTTGATTTTGACTTTATGAAGAGAGTTTGATCTACTTGGCCTCTTCTAAAGTCCTTAGAGATTAAAAAAGAAGATAATTTTTCATACCAAGCCTGAGGATCTTGTTTTAACCCATATAAAGCTTTTCTAAGCTTGTATACGTGGTTTGGATAGTCTACACTCTCAAACCCAGGAGGTTGTTCTACATACACTTCTTCCTTAATAAATCCATTTAGGAATGCCGATTTTACATCCATTTGATAAAGTTTAAATCCTAGGTAAGAGGCATATCTTAATAAGATTTTAATTGACTCTAACCTAGCTAACGGGGCATAAGTTTCATTATAGTCACGTTCTTCAATTTGATTAAAACCCCTTGCAACTAACCTAGCTTTGTTTCTTGTTATGTTTCCTTGATCATCTAGTTTGTTTCTAAAGACCTATCTTGTAGTAATAATGGTGTTATCATTGGGTATAGGGACTACCTCTCATACTTGACTCTTCTCAAATTGAGCCAATTCTTTTTGCATTGCTAGAATCCCTTCCGGATCAAGTAATGCATCATTGATTGATTTGGGCTCAAATTGTGAGATGAGAGCTATTTGACTAGTGGGGGTTCTATGAAAAGACCTAGTTCTAACATCTTGAGAGAGTTCTCCTACAACTTGGTCTAGATGATGATTTTGAAGAATTATTAATGTTCTAGGGGGCGTTTCAAGTTGATTTAGATCATTGTTATCATCCTTTCTCCTCTCATTATTGGAATCTCCTCTTCCTCCCCCTTGATCATTACCCCCTAAGATCAAGTTTTGAAATTTTTGGGAAATATCTTGGTTTTTATTATTGATATCATTATCAATGGGGGATTTCCTGTAGGGATGTTGATGTGTGTAAATCATGCTATATTTTCACTACTCCATATGCATGCATTTTATCTCATTTCATGTCCTAGGCATGTATTTTATCATGATTTAGTTAAGTTTAGCATATTTTGGACGAAGAGACTGCTTTTGGGTGTTTTTCATGTTAACAGGGCGAAGAAGCAGGCGTATCAAAACAACACAGGCGTGTTATCAGTGACACGTCCGTGTCAGGAGTTCCAGCGCTCAACACGCCCCAGTTCAGCCTTCGACATGCCCCGTTCAAAGCGCTGACACGACCGACGTATAAAAACAACACAGGCATGTTATCAGTGACACGTCCGTGTCAGGAGTTCCAGCGCTCAACACACCCCAGTTCAGCCTTCGACACGCCCCGTTCAAGCACAACACGGTCGGTGGGAAATACGCGACACGCCTGTGCCCTCATTTGGCATGGGCGTGTTGTCCTGATTCCAGATTTCCTTTTCTGCGAGCAACTTGACGAAGCCGCGATCTTCGTCTCAATTAAAGGAAAATCTTTTGCCTTAATTAAAGAGGAGGCCAAGGCTATAAAAGAGGAGATATTCTAACCCTAAGGGAGGACGACGGAGGGTCAAAAAGGACAACAGAGGAACACAAATGGCACTAAGTATCGTAATTTCTTTCTCTAGCAATTCTTGTTCGACCATGGAGTAGTGTCTTGTAATCTTAGGATGGGGGAGTAGCCCTTGACGATTTATGATGGATGATGTAATCTATACTACTTGAATTGAATTATTGTTTGTTTTGATCTGTTTTTGGATTCTTATTGATAAACCTAAGGAGCTAAGGGGAAGTACCTAACAGTGAACCCAAGTTCTCGAAACCCAGAACCAACTAGGGATAAACTTTTGTCAAGTAGCGGTAGTGTATCTATGAGGAATTACGGGGGTCTCGTGACAGGTCCCCTTAGCTGATTATGGTCTCGTGTGCAAACCTATTGTGAAAAAGGAAATTTAGACTCTAAAGGAACTCTTATGGACTTAATGGATCTATCAAATCCAGTTTTTACCAAGTAACGGAGGTAAGACTAGGGAGGTTTGCGGGGGTCTCGTGACAGGTCCCCTTTGCTGATTATGATCCCCTACGCTCGAATACCATGACAGGTAAAGTGAGTTTGATAGGTACAGTTAGCGTAGACCTCGAAAGGGGCCGTTGATTTACCTTAGGATAGGTTCCATCAAAACAACTCTAATAGGGGTAGGAAAGAATTAAATCACCTTATAAATCGTCGATGTGGAGAAACCCATATCCTGAGATTCTCCTCAACTATTGACTTTTAGCTCATTCTTCTCATTCATTGTTCTTGACTGCTCAGTTTCTTTGCTTAATCCACAAATTGATTGACTAGATAACTTGGTATCATGATCATTCGATAATTGTCCCAATCCTTGTGGGACCGATATTTTTATTACTTGACGACAACCGTGCACTTGTGAAAAATAACACATCAAGTTTTTAGCGCCGTTGTCAGGGATTGGCACTCAATATTGAATTGAGCGTGATTTAGTTAATCTAGATATCTGTTTTTGTTCCTATTCTTTGTGTCTATTCTGAACTCTTGTTTTGGGAGCCTCTCTTGTTGTTGCATGCACAGACTTAATAGGGAAATTCTCGATATTGATACTGAGATAGAGAGAACGTTCCTTGCTAGAAGACGATTTCAGCAATGTCAGGAAGACAATCTGACCTTCGACATGGCTGACCAGAACGAGTATAAACTTTTAAGGGATTATGCAGCACCTAGTACAAGGGGATTGAAATCGAGTATTAGAAGACCCCCTATTGAAGCGAACAATTTTGAATTGAAACCAGCTCTACTATCCATGGTCCAACAACATCAATTCGGAGGAGCACCCACTGAAGATCCAAATATACACTTGGAAGTATTTTTGGAATTTTACAAGACTTTAAAACTGAATGGAGCCTCAGCTGATGCTATTAGATTGCGCTTGTTTCCTTTCTCATTGCGGGACAAAGCTAGAGCTTGGCTACACTCTCTTCCAGCAGATTGCATAACTACCTGGGATCAGCTGGAGCAAATATTTTTAGACAAGTATTTTCCACCCAGCAAAACTGCAAGTCTTCGTCATCAAATCACTAATTTTGTGCAAAAGGATGGAGAAACATTATTTGAAGCCTGGGACAGATTTAAGGGATTACTACAGCAATGCCCTCATCATGGGCTGGAGAAGTGGCTCATTGTTCATACTTTCTACAATGGAATCTCGTATGCTACTAAAGTTTCTCTTGATTCTGCTGCAGGAGGAGCTCTTATGAACAAAACGTTGGATGAAGCATTTGAGATCATCGAGAATGTGGCAATGAATTCTCACCAATGGGCTACAGAACGAGGATATCAAACTAAAATGCCAGGTAAGTTTGAGGTAAGTACCCTTGATCTACTCAGTGAAAAAGTCGATGTGTTAACTCAAAAGCTCGAACATTTTAATGTATCAGCTGTAAACTCATCTAATGTCACTTGCGAGATCTGTGGTGTAATAGGACATGTAGCGATGAATTGCCAAATCCTACACGCACCATCATCGGGAGCTGGGATTGAGCAAGTAGATGCGCTAAATAATTTTAATCAGAAGTCTAATGGTGGCAACCCTTATTCGAACACGTACAATCTCGGTTGGAGGAATCATCCCAACTTTTTGTATAGAGCCAACCAAAATTCTTCTGGACAGAACAATTTTGGAGCACCTTCGAAATTTCAGCCAGGACCCAAGTCGAGCTTAGAAAAGATGATGGAGAATTTTATTACGTGTCAGGGGAAGATAAATGATGAATTTCGTCAGCATATTGTAGAATCAAATCGGCAACATCAAATTAATACCGAGGCAATCAAGCAATTGGGAGGCAAGGTTGATAATTTGACTAATCACACAAGAATGCTGGAAAATCAAATTTCCCAAATCACACCAAAGATCAAGGATGCCCGATGATTTCCTAGAAATTGTATAAAAACCCAGCTGAGCATTGTAATTCCATAAGTTTGAGAAGTGGAAGGATTTTAGAAGGAGACAGAGCTCAATAAGCGGCCCCTGTGCTAAAGGACACGAGCGTGTCAAAATTGGAAGAAGACAGCGGCACGCCTGGGGAAGAGAATGCCCACGAGCGCGTGTCAGCCGACACACCCATGTCGGGTCACTCTAGCAGCCAACACGACCGGCCTGTGCCGAACGACACAGGCGTGCCGAATAAGGAACCAAGAACGTATAAGCCCCCTATCCCGTTCCCTCAGAGGCTGATTAAGGAAAAATTGGATGAACAATTTGGTAAGTTCCTTGAGGTAATTAGGAAGCTATATATCAATATACCTTTTATAGAAGCTCTTCAACAAATGCCTACATACTCCAAGTTCTTGAAGGATATCTTAACCAATAAAAGAAAAGTCAAGGAGCATGTAACAGTGGCTCTTACTGAGGAGTGCAGTGCTTTAATTAAGAACATGGTACCTCCCAAACTAAATGATCTGAGTAGCTTTTCTATCCCTTGCATAATTAATGACTCAAATTTTGATAAGGCTTTTTGCGATTTGGGCGCCACTGTCAATCTGATACCTCTTTCCATATGCAAGAAATTGGATTTGGGAGAAATGAAACTAACTACTATGGCCTTGCAGTTAGCCGATCGCTCCATTAGATATCCTTTGGGAATCTTAAAAGATGTACCAGTGCAGGTGGGAAATTTTATTATTCCTGTCGATTTTGTAGTGCTTGACATGGATGAAGACCCATGCATTCCACTCATTTTGGGGAGACCTTTCTTGGCTACTGCAGGGGCAATGATAGATGTCAAGAACCACAAACTCTCACTTGCATTTGGAAATGACAAAATTGAATTCGACCTTTCAAAAGTTGTTAAACAACCTTCTATTTTTGATGTTTGTTGTAGGATTGACATTTTCCAGTCAATAGCACTAGAAGGAGCACCAGAACAATCTTATCTTAATAAGCTCGAAAGGGATTTTGAGGATAAAGAGCTGGAGATTTCCGACCCCAACCTAACACCACAGGTAGAACTTAAGCCTCTTCCATCAACACTCAGGTATGAATTTCTTGGCGAAAACTCTACTTATCCTGTGATCATTAATGCTAACTGAAATGCTGAGGAGGAAAGAGGGGCAGAGTACACTCCGAGCCATATCCCCAAAACTAGGAGTAATCGAGGGTCAAGCTAACGACCTTAAACAAGCGCTTCTTGGGAGGCAACCCAAGCTATTTTCATTTTTTTAGTCATTTTATTTTATTTTATTTTGAGTTTTTATTTTTTTCAGTTTACAGTGACACGACATGTTAAACGTAAGCATCGCGCGATTGACACTGACCCGCCTATGCCGAACGACACAGGCATGTTGAGGTTACCCGCAGACAACACAGTCGAAAGCGTGCCGAGCACGCCTGTCGCACCTTTCTCACCGGCACATGACGCCTCGGGGACGGAAGCACGCCTATGTCGCGCTTAAACGGGTCGGGTATTTGTGTAAGAGGATGCCCGACACGCCTATGTTGCTATAGCCTCAAAGCCGCCCGAGCACGCCTAATTTTCCACTCGCGACATAAGCTAAGCAACCGCCACGGCCTCTCTCGAGCAAATGAGGAGCTAACTCCGCCTCTCCTCCCAATCGCCATGAGTAAGTGAGTGAAGACTAGAGGAGGAGCTTCTTCCACCTCGGCAAGGGACAAGGGAAAGAGAAAAGCTTAGTATTTGGGTAACGATCCTCCTCCGACCTCCTGCCATCCATATGGAATTGTTTTTAGGGATGAGGTTATGAAGTCTAAATTTAGTAAGCTTGAAAAAAGAAAGTTAGTATCTACAAGAACTATAGACATCTACACGATTACAACCCTAGGGAAAAGAGATGACATAACTTGGTTGACCAATAGGATAGGCTGGACCGAATTTATCACGCATCATCATCTTACTTACCCTAGTATCACTCTTGAATTCCTTAGCTCCCTGTCTGCTGAAATACTGCAAGGAAAGGATTGTGAGGAAGGAAAAAATCAAATTTAGATTAATGAACCATGAGTTTACCCTTTCTTTAAGTGATTTTAATACGATATTTGATTTTGCTTGCGGAGGGGAGAGGCAAATTCATAGACATTTTACTGATCATCAATTTTGGAGATTAATTTCTGATGACCCTCGCCCTTATGATGCATCTAGGTCTAAATCATTTAACATCCCTAATCCTACTTTTCGTTATCTCCTTAGGTTTATGGCTAATACAATCTCTGGAAGATATGATAGTGCAGGGGTGGCTAGGCAGAGTGAGTTACAATTTTTATGGGTAATGCTAAATGAAGTTAATATTGATTCTGGAGCCCATATGGTTAGACATTTAGTTAAGGTTAGTAATAGCCCATCTGGGGTCATAGTCATAGGTGGTATTATCACTAGGATTGCTGTGGCCTTAGGATGTGAATTGGATGACCTTGAATATTGTCCTGCTAGCCCTAGATTGGATTTGGATGCTTGTATAAATATGAAGATGATTGAGGCATGTGACGAGGGGTATCGTTTGGTGTTAAGAAATGGAATTAAAATCCCTCTTCCAAACCCTGAGCGGATGACTGTACGTAATTCATCTAATTGGGTTTTTAGAGATGTCTAGGGACCCTTTCCTACCCCCACTGCCCATGCTCCATCACCCTCTCCTAGGGAGCCATCTCACATAGCCCCTAAGCCATCACATTCGACTCCTGAACCCCCACGGTTTCCTACTGACAATGTTTCTGCAGGGTACTCTTCTTTTGATTTTTTAGGATTCCGATCATCATTCGAAGCTTGTGGTCGAGCATACCGCACATAGGTGTGTGGGATCGGTATGCCTAAGCTACAGAGGAGCACCATCGTATGGTGACACAACATTTGGATAGGGCAAATTGATTTTTACAGAGAGCGATGAGTTTTTCATCACGAGTTTGCGTGAGGGAAGATGATGATAGATTTCGACAGGAGTCCCGGGAATTTTACCAGGAGCAGCGACGTAGGTGGGCAGAGGAGGATGCTAGTAGCGAAGATGATGACCATTGACCACCTTGAACTATTTTGTGAGTTTCGATGCACATCCTTTACTGCTTATGCTGTCTCCACTTAGATTTTTAGTTTGGTTAGTGCTATTTTGTTTGCATCTTTTCATATATCATAACATTGCATTTTTATATCATCTAGCGTAATACAACTGAACATTGGTCGGATCATGATATTCCTTTGTGCCTATTTGATAAGAACCCTATTTCACTTCTAACACGGTCTATAGGTCTGAGGTATCCAAAAAAAAGATTTAAATCCCCCATATCGGACGAATACTCGATTTTCCATTGGAGACTTGCTTGCGCAACTTGGTTACTGGAGAAACACCTTCACTAGAAGTATTATTAAAAAAAAAAACTGAAATTGTTTTCAAGCACCCCTTTGAGACCAAGTAGTTACTGGGGAAACACTTAAAAGGTGCCCCTTTGAGACTAACTAGTTACTGGGGAAATTCTCTCTATAAATTCCTTCCCTTCTTTCTTCTTAGAAAGTGCTCCTTTGAGACCTTTTGTTGATAGGTAAGGATGATCCATGCATTAAGGAAGGTAAGTGCCTCTATGTCGGAAATAAGAATGTTCTACGATAGAAGGGATGTCAAATCTGGATTGGTGTCCAATGACTTTAATCCAACTTTTCACGTGCACTATATAGGGATCTTTCAAGCTTGGCAACTAGGAATGATTTGAAAAGATTAAGATCAGATTGTATACCTCTGGATGGTGTCTAGCATTTCAACAATTAAGTTGTCTTTTGAGTTTTCTTTGCTCGAGGACAAGCAAAAGTTTAGGACTAGGGGATTTTGATGTATGTAAATCATGCTATATTTTCACTACTCCATATGCATGCATTTTATCTCATTTCATGTCCTAGGCATGTATTTTATCATGATTTAGTTAAGTTTAGCATATTTTGGACGAAGAGACTGCTTTTGGATGTTTTTCATGTTAATGTATAAGAAGCAGCGATCAAACAACAGCGTGTTATCGCGACACGCCCATGTCGAGTTCGGCGCTCAACACGCTTGAGCCACCTTCGACATGCCCCGTTCAAAGCGCTGACATGACCGGCGTATCAAAATAACATAGGCGTGTTATCAGTGACACATCCGTGTTAGGAGTTCCAGCGCTCAACACGCCCCAGTTCAGCCTTCGACACGCCCCGTTCAAGCACAACACGGTCGGTGGGAAATGCGCGACACGCCTGTGCCCTCATTTGGCATGGGCGTGTTGTCCTGATTCCAGATTTCCTTTTCTGGGAGCAACTCGACGAAGCTGCGATCTTCGTCTCAATTAAAGGAAAAATCTTTTGCCTTAATTAAAGAGGAGGCCAAGGCTATAAAAGAGGAGATATTCTAACCCTAAGGGAGGATGGCGGAGGGTCAAAAAGGATGACAGAAGAAGGAAGGAGTCGACGACAGAGGAACACAGATGGCACTAAGTATCATAATTTCTTTCTCTAGCAATTCTTGTTCGACCATGGAGTAGTGTCTTGTAATCTTAGGATGGGGGAGTAGCCCTTGACGATTTATGATGGATGATGTAATCTATACTACTTGAATTGAATTATTGTTTGTTTTGATCTGTTTTTGGATTCTTATTGATAAACCTAAGGAGCTAAGGGGAAGTACCTAACAGTGAACCCAAGTTCCCGAAACCTAGAACCTACTAGGGATAAACTTTTGTCAAGTAGCGGTAGTGTATCTATGAGGGCTTGCGGGGGTCTTGTGATAGGTCCCCTTAGCTGATTATGGTCCCGTGTGCAAACCTATCGTGAAAAAGGAAATTTAGACTCTAAAGGAACTCTTATGGACTTAATGGATCTATCAAATCCAATTTTTACCAAGTAACGGAGGTAAGACTAGGGAGGTTTGCGGGGGTCTCGTGACAGGTCCCCTTTGCTGATTATGATCCCCTACGCTCGAATACCGTGACAGGTAAAGTGAGTTTGATAGGTACAGTTAGCGTAGACCTCGAAAGGGGCCGTTGATTTACCTTAGGATAGGTTCCATCAAAACAACTCTAATAGGGGTAGGAAAGAATTAAATCACCTTATAAATCGTCGACGTGGTGAAACCCATATCCTGAGATTCTCCTCAACAATTGACTTTTAGCTCGTTCTTCTCATTCGTTGTTCTTGACTGCTCAGTTTCTTTCCTTAATCCACAAATTAATTGACTAGATAACTTGGTATCATGATCATTCGGTAATTGTCCCAATCCCTGTGGGATCGATATTTTTATTACTTGACAACAACCGTGCACTTACGGAAAATAACACATCAGATGTATACTGAAAAGTCTATCTTTTGTATGAACATCTTTATTTTGAAATAAGAATCACATGATCATTGTTTGCATATTTTTATGGTTATGCAATCTTGTCTAATACTTTACATTGTAGATAACATGGTGTGTGTGTTGGTGCTTATAAGCTCCACATATCTCCACAATGGCATGATATTGTCCACTTTGGGTCTAAGCCCTCATGGTTTTATTTTTGGGCTTTACCCAAAAGGCCTCATGCCAATGGAGATATCTTTTTTCTTATAAGCACATGATCTTTTCCATGTCTTACCAATGTGGGACTTTGATTGTATTCCTCATACTCCCAACAATCCCCCCCTCAAACGAAGGACCACATTGGGCCCCCCCTCAAGCCTATCCCTCCTCGAAGGATTTTCTCTGCTTGATGTCCGATCTTCAACCCACCAGAACTTCCTGCCAGTTGTTCGGTCCCCCCGACCCAACTAGACTTCCTTCCTGATGTCTGGTTCTCTTGATCCGGACGTGGGAGCTCAACTTCCTTCGTTCGAGGTTCATGGCTTGACATGGACCATGGCTCTGATACCAATTGTTGGTGCATATAAGATCCACATATCTCCACAATGGCATGATATTGTCCACTTTGGGTCTAAGCCCTCATGGTTTTATTTTTGGGCTTTACCCAAAAGGCCTCATACCAATGGAGATATCTTTTTTCTTATAAGCACATGATCTTTTCCATGTCTTACCAATGTGGGACTTTGATTGTATTCCCCATACTCCCAACAGTGTGGTGTCACACAGGAGATCATGTTATCGGCCCCTTGAAAAGTATAAGTAAAGGCTCACAAATGAGATAACTTTGGACAAACCATCGGAATGGTTGTAGTGTGATTTGGTATTGGTTTGTCTTGACCATAGAATCACACTAGTACACTTTGTGTGTATTGAGCAGGACTGACTTAGAGGCGATTCGATTTATTGCTGACTACATAATCGAATCGGACCTAAGATATTATTTAGTACATGCTCTTAATCCCGATATAATAACGGACACATATACTTAGTACTCATCTCTTTGATTTACCAATGGGCGAGATTTATAGATTAAATCGATAGACTCGGTAAGTTTGGAGATGATATTATTTATATGGTGTGCCGTTGATTATAGGAGGAAACCATGTCCTATATATTAGGATGATGATGTCCCCTTGAGGAGCTCATAAGGTTCATCATGTAAACTTTGCAGGTGGACTTGGTCCGATATGATGAAAAGGTTGAGTGGTACTACTCAAGGAGTTAGATGTTGATTAATTAATGGTTAGTAAATTAATTAATCGATGGACATTCGAGATCTTAAACACTGGGAGAAAATGTACAAATAATATATGGAGCCCATATTATCATATGGGGGTTGGTGAGGTAGATCAATGATGAACCTTTAGTGGATTGGATCATCATTAGTGGATCGGACTTTATGTGGGCTTGATCCATGGGTGGCCAAGACCCAACTCCTCCTCATGGTCCCTAATGTAGCCTATTAACACCTCATGATGCTTAGATCCAATGGATAGAAACAAAACTCTAAGATCCATTGGTAGAGATTAAATCTCTAAGATCCGACGGTTGAGATTAAATCTCTAGATCCGACGGTTGAGATTAAATCCCTAGAACCAATGGATGAGATTAATTCATGACTTATCCCTAACTCTATAAAAGGATGGCATGTGAGTTGGCGTGAACAACATTGAAGGAGAGCTAGGGTTTGGGCGGCAAGAAGGAATCCTAGTTGAGATAGGATTAGGATTAGGGTTTGGAGGCAAGGGTGGCACCAAATAAGGAAGGTATTCTTCTCTTCTTCTTCCTCTTTTGGCCAACGTCCAACACCTCTCCAGCCACTTTTCCAGCCTTGACCGGTGCCCAAAATCCCCCTTCTCCTTCTCCTTAGGTGGTGGAAACAAGATATAGGGCTTCCCTTGGTGTCTTGGTTGTTTTCCACCATCTTCTCCTTCACCTAGTTGGCCGGCGGCAAGGATAGTTTTAGTTCCTTGCTGGTTGTTTCTAGTGAGGAGAAAAACCTTGTTTCTATTCTTCCTCTTGCTTTGGAAGAGCAAGGAAGGAAGATTTGTGATATAGGAGCTTCGACTTTTGGTGGATCGTCGCCCACACGACGTCTAAATGGAGGAAGGTCATACATTAGAAGATCGAGAGGTATACCTATTCTACTTTCTTCTTTTGTTTGTTGCTTGTTTTTGTTTTTGTTTTTCAATTATAAGCATGTTATAAATCTGTAAATGGCTAAATAAACCTTGGATCCCGAGCATAAACACAAAAATCGGCGATCCGGACATCGTCTATTCCGCGGCTACTCGTAGAATAGAGGATGGTTGCTTGAACAACTAGTTTATTCAAGTGACCTCTCTAAACCAAAGGTGGTAGAGGGACTATTTTGTCAGAATGCTCAGGCGCATGCCGTGGTGACCCAGAAGGTTTCTACTTCTAAGCCGAAAGGCAAGAAGAAGAAGAAACAAACCGGGGCTAAGGCAGTGGGAGGTACTCAGGGAGGAGTGAAGAAGCCGAAAGGCAAGTGCTTCACTTGTAAGCAGACTGGACACTGGAAGAAGGACTGCCCCAACCACAAGAACGAAGGTATATCTTTTGGTCTAGTCGTTGAAACATATTTAGCGGTGTTATCTACCGGCACCTGGTGTGTAGATACGGGAGCCACTGATCATGTCTGCAATACTTTACAGGGGTTCCAGGAAACCAGACGACTGGCTGAGGGGGAGATTACCGTGTACTTGGGCGATGCCACGAAGGTGACGGCTGTTGCAGTGGGAGATGTTCATTTATCTTTTAAGAAAAATAAACTTTTGGTTCTTAAGAATTGCCTTTATGTACCCTTATTTAGAAAGAATTTAATTTTAGTTTCTAAATTGTTTATGGATGGATATTCTATTTCTTTTAATGACAGAGTTGTTATAAGAAGAGATAGGGACATTATCTGTTCGGGTACCTTAATAGGAAATTTGTACACACTTGAACCAAAACCTCCCACGATGCAAATTGAAGTTAATAACTCATCTTTTAATTACAATAAGAGAAAAGAACCTTCGAAGATGAACCAAACATATCTTTGGCATCTTAGGCTTGGTCACATTAACCTAAGCAGAATTCAAAGGTTGATAGCTGATGAACCTTTGGGTTCATTAGTGGTGGAGGATCTCCCAACCTGTGAATCTTGCTTGGAGGGTAAGATGACCAAGAGGCCTTTGAAGGCTAAGGGGTATAGAGCCAAAGATGTGTTAGAATTGGTTCATTCTGATTTGTGTGGTCCTATGTCTATCCAGGCTAGAGGTGGTTTTGAGTATTTCGTCTCTTTTATAGACAATTACTCAAGATATGGATACATTTACCTGATGCGCCACAAGTCTGAATGCTTTGACAAGTTCAAAGAATTCAAGGCTGATGTGGAGAAATGTCAAGGTAAAAGTATCAAGACACTACGAACTGATCATGGTGGTGAGTACCTCTTGGGAGAGTTTAGGAACTACTTATCAGAGGCTGAGATTCAATCCCAATTGACTGCACCTGGCACACCCCAGCAGAATGGTGTAGCAGAGCGAAGGAATAAGACTCTTATGGAGATGGTTAGATCGATGATGAGTTATTCTGACTTGCCAGATTCGTTCTGGGGATATGCTCTAGATACGGCGGTGTACATTCTGAACTTGGTTCCATTTAAATCAGTGCCTTCTACTCCCACAGAGTTGTGGACTGGGCGAAAGCCTAGTCTAAGACATATTCGAATATGGGGGAGTCTAGCACATGTGCTGAAGGCAGATGCTGGTAAGTTGGAACCTCGTACAGAAGTATGCTTGTTCGTTGGCTATCCTAGGGGAACGAAGGGTGGATTGTTTTATAGTCCTAGAGATCAGAGGGTGATCGTTAGCATGAATGCCAGATTTCTAGAGGAAGACTATGTGATGAGCCACAAGCCCAAGAGTAAAATTTTTCTAGAGGAGTTAAAAGGGGAAGTCACTTCTTTAGTACCATCGGTACAAGAGGATATACCACAAGTCACTGCACCGCGTGTCACAGAGGATACACAGGTGATACCTCGTCGTAGTGGGAGGGTTGTGAGACAGCCTGATAGATTCATGTTCTTGGGAGAATCTTCTGATTTGGTCCCTGGCGAACATGAACCTGATCCCTGGACATATGACGAGGCAATCCAAGATAAAGATGCAGTATCTTGGCAAAGTGCAATGAATGCTGAGATTGAATCTATGGATTCAAATCAGGTCTGGGAGCTAGTAGAACCACCCGATGGTGTAAAAACCATTGGATGCAAGTGGATCTACAAGAGAAAGAGAGGAATAGATGGGAAGGTTGAGACCTTCAAAGCGAGGCTTGTTGCGAAGGGATATACTCATAAAAAGGGTATCGATTATGAGGAGACCTTTTCGCCGGTAGCCATGCTTAAATGTATCCGGATTCTCTTATGCATAACAGCTCATATGGATTATGAGGTGTGGCAGATGGATGTCAAGACAACTTTCCTTAATGGAAGTCTTGAGGAAAACATCTACATGAAGCAACCAGAGGGATTCATTGCTAAGGGCAAAGAGCATCTTGTATGTAAGCTTAATCGGTCCATCTATGGATTGAAACAAGCTTCGAGGTCTTGGAACATCCGCTTTGATGAGGTGATCCAGTCTTATGGATTTATTCAAAGTCCGGATGAGTCTTGTGTATACAATAGATGTGACGGAAACGTAGTGGTATTTCTTGTACTATACGTAGATGACATTTTGTTGATTGGCAACAATATCAAGGTGTTATCGGACGTAAGGGTATGGTTGTCCAAACAGTTTGATATGAAGGACTTGGGAGAGGTAGGACACATCCTTGGGATCAAGGTTATAAGGGATCGCAGGAAAAGGATGTTGTGCTTATCCCAAGCTTCATACATAGACACGATTATGGAGCGTTTTAGCATGCAGAACTCCAAGAAGGGTTTTCTACCCTTCAAGCATGGAGTTCCTTTATCTAAGGAGATGTGTCCTACATCATCTGAGGAGATAGAGGAGATGAAGGCGGTTCCTTATGCTTCGGCAGTAGGAAGCCTCATGTATGCGATGCACTGTATGAGACCAGATATCTGCTTTGCCGTGGGCATGGTCAGCAGATATCAGAGTAATCCAGGACAGGGATATTGGACTACGGTAAAGCATATATTGAAGTACCTGAGAAGGACTAGGTTTACGGACCTAATTACTCCTATGGGTTACTGGATTCGACTTCGATCAACTGATAGGGATAACAGTAATTCTACCTCAGGTTTTGTATTTACTTTGGGAGGTGGAGCCATTGTATAGAGTGTCAAGCAGAAATGCGTGGCGGACTCAACCATGGAAGCTGAGTATGTGGCGGCCTCTGAGGCGGCCAAAGAAGCTGTATAGCTCAGGAACTTCCTAATGGACTTGGATGTGATTCCTGGTTTGCCCAGAACTATCACAATTTATTGTGATAATAGTGGTGCAGTTGCAAACTCGAAGGAACCATGAGCCCATAAGGCTAGTAAACACATAGAGCGCAAGTACCACCTGATACGAGAAATCGTAAAGAGAGGAGAAGTTGCTGTGGCCAAGATTGCATCAGAGAAAAACCTTGCAGATCCTTTCACTAAGGCCCTTCCGACGAGAGCTTTTGATAGGCATGTGGAGGGAATGGGGATCAGATGTATGACACTTTGAGGACAGCATAGTCTTTTAGTATAAGTGGGAGATTGTAGGGATGTATACTGAAAAGTCTATCTTTTGTATGAACATCTTTATTTTGAAATAAGAATCACATGATCATTGTTTGCATATTTTTATGGTTATGCAATCTTGTCTAATACTTTACATTGTAGATAACATGGTGTGTGGTGTCATACAGGAGATCATGTTATCATCCCCTTGAAAAGTATAAGTAAAGGCTCACAACCGAGATGACTTTGGACAAACCATCAGAATGGTTGTAGTGTGATTTGGTATTGGTTTGTCTTGACCATAGAATAACACTAGTATACTTTGTGTGTTTTGAGCAGGACCGACTTAGAGGTGATTCGATTTATTGATGACTACATAATCGAATCGGACCTCAGATATTATTTAGTACATGCTCTTAATCCCGATATAATAACGGGCACATATACTTAGTACTCATCTCTTTGATTTACCAATGGGCGAGATTTATAGATTAAATCGATAGACTCGGTAAGTTGGGAGATGATATTATTTATATGGTGTGCCATTGATTATAGGAGGAAACCATGTCCTATATATTAGGATGATGATGTCCCCTTGAGGAGCTCATAAGGTTCATCATGTAAACCTTGCAGGTGGACTTGGTCCGGCATGATGAAAAGGTTGAGTGGTACTACTCAAGGAGTTAGATGTTGATTAATTAATGGTCAGTAAATTAATTAATCGAAAGAACATTCGAGATCTTAAACACGGGGAGAAAATGTACAAATAATATATAGAGCCCATATTATCATATGGGGGTTGGTGAGGTAGATCAATGATGAACCTTTAGTGGATTGGATCATCATTAGTGGATCGGACTTTATGTGGGCTTGATCCATGGGTGGCCAAGACCCAACTCCTCCTCATGGTCCCTAATGTAGCCTATTAACACCTCATGACGCTTAGATCCAATGGATAGAAACAAAACTCTAAGATCCATTGGTAGAGATTAAATCTCTAAGATCTGACGGTTGAGATTAAATCTCTAGATCCGACGGTTGAGATTAAATCCCTAGAACCAAAGGATGAGATTAATTCATGACTTATCCCTAACTCTATAAAAGGATGGCATGTGAGTTGGCGTGAACAACATTGAAGGAGATCTAGGGTTTGGGCGGCAAGAAGGAATCCTAGTTGAGATAGGATTAGGATTAGGGTTTGGAGGCAAGGGTGGCACCAAATAAGGAAGGTATTCTTCTCTTCTTCTTCCTCTTTTGGCCAACGTCCAGCACCTCTCCAACCGCTTTTCCTGCCTTGGCAGGTGCCCAAAAGCCCCCTTCTCCTTCTCCTTAGGTGGTGGAAACAAGATATAGGGCTTCCCTTGGTGTCTTGGTTGTTTTCCACCATCTTCTCCTTCACCTAGTTGGCCGGCGGCAAGGATAGTTTTAGTTCCTTGTTGGTTGTTTCTAGTGAGGAGAAAAACCTTGTTTCTATTCTTCCTCTTGCTTTGGAAGAGCAAGGAAGGAAGATTTGTGATCTAGGAGCTTCGACTTTTGGTGGATCATCACCCACACGACGTCCAAAAGGAGGAAGGTCATACATTAGAAGATCGAGAGGTATACCTATTCTACTTTCTTCTTTTGTTTGTTGCTTATTTTTGTTTTTCAATTATAAGCATGTTATAAATCTGTAAATGGATAAATAAACCTTGGATTCCGAGCATAAACACAAAAACCGGCGATCCGGACATCGTCTATTCCGCGGCTAGTCGTAGAATAGAGGATGGTCGCTTGAACAACTAGTTTGTTCAAGTGACCTCTCTAAACGAATAACACGACAATGACTTGGTTGCTTTGGCAATCCCTTTTGTTTAGGATTAAATTTTTTAATCCGGGGACATCGAAGGGATCGCCATGGACAAGCTACCAAGGTGAAGTGGGAAGCGAAGTTTCCCCTCTCGGACTCGTTAAGCTAAAACCATTAAATTGGTATGGGAGCTTCTGGGGCAAAACCCTTCATTTCCTAAGGTAAATATTAGAAGTTTCATCAAATTGAACATTTGAGGATTCCTCAACCTTTTGAGTCCTTTTGTTAGACTCTATATTCTCTACTAGTGGATGAGTATCCAACTAGGATTCCCTTATCCGCTTTGGACTCAAATTTTCTTAAATTGTCTTTGGTGTTTAAGATGTAAAATTTGCATCCAAAGACTTTGAAGTAATGAATTGTAAGAATTGTGACATTCCATAATTCAAAGGGTGTTTTTCCTAAAAACCTATGGATTAAGACCCTATTTTGGATATAGCAAGCGGTATTAACCGCTTCCGCTCACAAGTAGCTAAGAAGTGAATATGCATTAACCATAGTCCTAGCCGCCTCTTGTAGGGCACAATTTCTCCTTTCCACTATCCCATTTTGTTGGGGTGTTCTAGGACAAGAGAATTCATGCTTGTACCCTTGTTCTAAGCAAAATTTTGAGAAATTAGAATTCTCAAATTCTCACCATGATTACTATGGATCTGGTTGATTTTGAGATTTCTTTCATTCTTTACTCTTTTGCTAAAACCTATGATTATTCCCAGGGTATCATCCTTATGTTTCATAAAATAGACCCATGTATATCTAGAAAAATCATCTACTATAACTAAGCAATATTTGCTACCATTCAAAGAAGGAATGCTATAACAATCAAATATGTAAAAGCTCTAACGGTAAAGAAGTATTAATTAAAGTTTTACCCTTGTGTGATGACTTTGATTGTTTTCCTTCTTGGCATGCATCACACATCTTATCCTTGATGTACTTCACTTTTGGCAACCCTTTGACTAGATCCATCTTGGCTATCTTGGCAATATTCTTCATGTTGGTGTGCCCAAGCCTCCTATGCCATAACCAACTTTCTTCTTCTTTTTCCATAAGACACTTAGGGGAAATGTTAGAAGCATAGGATAAATCAACATAATAAATATTGGATTTCCCATATCCTACTAACATGCAATCATTTAATTTCTTGTGTCTTATAAAGCATTTAGTAGAATTAAATTCAACATTAAAATCAGCATCACATAATTAGCTAACATTAAGCAAGTTGAATTTCATATTTTTGACTAAAAATACTTTATGAATAACAAGTTTTGGGGATACCTCAATTGTACCTTTTCCTAGAATTTTGAGTTTACCACTACTACCAAATGACATGGTTCCCTTGCTCATGTGGTTGATTGTGAAAAATTTGCTCACATCTCCGGTCATATGTCTTGAGTAACCACTATCAACAATCCACATGCTTGGTCCTTCTACCTAAACAACATGAAAAACACAAGCCTTAGGCACCCAAATTTTTGGACTGGTAGCATCAACTACAAAACTCTTCGGAACCCATGCCTTTTTACCCTTGCTCCTAAGTGTTGATTTTCTACTAATGAGGGAGGTAAATGTTAGGAACGATGCGCCCGCTAGAGAGGGGGGGGGTGAATAGCGTCGGCGGTGCTTGATGGATTACGATCGTAATCGCGTCTACAAATTGTGTTAGTGCACAACAGAATAATAACAATAAAAACAATACATGAATACAAGCACACACCACAACACAAGAATATAACGTGGTTTGGAACTGAATGGTTCCTACTCCACGGATTGTGCTCTAAAAGCCCTAGTAATGCAAACACGCACTACTAATCAAATAAACTCCTTCTTGAAATAATCCGGAGGTAGAGAAACCTTGTACAATAGCTCTTACAATAGTAAGAAACAAATACAAGCAAGATACAATAATAAATTGCAATACAAGTAAAGAAAACAACTTTACAAGAGCTTTTGGATTGCTTCCTTTGTGGTTGCTTGAAATGCACTTAGAGACCTTGATTTGCAACAGCAAATCGCCCCAAAACTCCTCAAGAATCGATGCCAAAATCCTTCTTCTGTGCTGCCTTTATAACTTACAATTGGGCTAGATTTTTGCCTATCAGTCGATTGCTTGGGACTATCAGTCGACTGATGCCACTATGTCGTGAGACAATGGCTAGATCCACGCTGGAAAAATCCAACAGATCCATCATCAGTCGACTGATCATGCCCATCAGTCGACTGATAGAGCCTTCACTCGACTATTAACCCCAACAGTTGAGTCCGACTCTATTCTGTGCCCGAATTCTCGAGCATCAGTTGACTCATCGCCAGATCAGTCGACTGATCAGGCAAGCAGTCGACTACTAAAGGTTGACAGTCAATTGCTAGGTCAATTCTCGTAGTCAAACCCTAGTTGACTCCCACCAGTCAACTGCCCATAGGTCCCAGTCGACTAATACACCTCAAACATGAGGTTTTAACCCAAGTATGGTGCCCTCATACTTGCTAGACCTAAGCCTTCTAGCCACCTCCAGCAGCCTCGCGCCTATCGGATCCCTCCAAGTCATCCATGACTTGTTCATCCATACGCTAGCCTTCAGGTGCTTCCATCGGCTATTGTCATGCTAATGGTGTCTACACCGCCAAGGCACATTGGACTTACGCTGCCAAGACTCCGCTTGGACTTTACGTCGCCAACCATTGGACTTATGCTGCCAAGACTCCCGCTTGGACTTTATGCCGTCAATATTTCCCTTGGACTTTCCAAATGCAAAGACTCAAGCTTGGACTTTCCCTTGCCAACCCATGTTGGACTTTCCATGCCAAGATCCATGCTTGGACTTTCCTTGCCAACCCATGTTGGACTTTCCCTTGCCAAGTACCCATAACTTGGACTTTCCATGACAATGGTCAAACCATCGTCAAACATCAAATGTGACTTGGGTCGATTGCATCAGCAATCTCCCCAACATATGTCAGACATCAATGTCAGACATCCATATCAAACATCAAAACACTTACTCGAGTCAAACTCGAGTCTGGTAAATCGTGACCTGAGTCGATTGCACCAACAGTAAAGGCTACTTCCTTTTCTTTAGGCCTATATCCTATCCCGGCCTTGTTGTAAATAGCCCTTTGGTCCCTAAGTATAATGTCTAGATATTTAGATCCATTTGTGAAGTTCTCTAAACATGCTCTTAATTCAACTATTTCCTTTTTAAGTTCATCATTTTCATCCTTAAGTAAGCATGCATCATTACAAGAAGGTTCTACATTCCTAATTGCCTTAATTTCTACTTGCAAATCCTTAATCCTAGATTTAGATTTATCTAAGGCATTCTTAAGATAAGCAATAGTCTTGTAAAGTAATTCTACCCTAGGGGAGTCTCTTACCTCATCGTCGCTAGAGGATGATTCATCGCTTGATGATGATGATGACTCCTCACTTGAGCTTCCGGCTTCATCTTCCAAAGCCATAAGTGCTACATGTCTTGTAATGTGGCACAACTCCTCATCATAGGATGAATCTTCTAGACTTTGTGTATCCCATGTTTGTGCTACCATGACCTCCTTTTTCTTCTTTTCCTTCTCCTCCTTCTTCTTTAGGTCCAAGCAATTCGGCTTGATATGCCCTTTCTTATTACAACCATAGTAAGTAATGTTAGTGTTACAAACCGAACTACTAGTGTATTTATCTTTTGAGGATTGACACATCCTCCTCACGTCCTTCTTGGTGAGCTTCCTTGATCTCCCACCAAACTTCTTCATCTAGTGGGCCACCTCGCTAGCAATAGTTCTTTGTCGCTACTAGATGATTCGTCCTCCGACTCGGATGATGAGGAGACCTCCTTATTTTCTTTCTTCTTCTTCTCCTTTTTACCTACAACAAGAGCTAAACCTTTCTCCTTCGATGAAGTGTTAGCTTTCTCATGTAGTTCAAACTCACAAAATAATTCATCTAACTTAACTAAAGAAAGGTCCCTAGAAACCTTATAAGCATCTACCATTGATGCTCATAGAGTTGTTCTAAGAAAGGCTTGAAGCACATACCTTACGAGGTCTCGGTTTTCAACCTTCTCACCTATTATGTGTAGTCCGTTGACTACCTCCTTGAATCAATCATGCATTTGGCTCACGGTCTCGTTGGTATTCATGCTGAAGCTTTGGAGTTAACCTATCAATAGGTTCCTCTTGGCTCTTCTTGTCTCCTTTGACCCTTCATTTAGTTCGATGAGCTTCTCCCAAAGCTCTTTTGCGGAGTTGAAGGGGTCGACCTTGGATAGTTGCTCCTTGGATAGACCACATTGAAGTGTGGTCGTTGCTTTTGCGTTGGCTTGAGCCTTCTTCGCCATTTCCCTTGTCCAATCCTTCATTGGTATTGGCGCTCCAAATTCATTGACTGGCTTCTCAAATCCATCTACAATACTAAACCAATTCTCAATATCATTCATAAGATAGTATTCCATCCTACCTTTCCAATATCTGAAGTCGTTGCCGTCGAAGAACGAAGGTCGCACTGTGCTATATCCCTCTTGAAACGCCATTGTGCTTCGGTTGATGGTTAGATCTTCTGATGTGATCCGGGCTCTGATACCACTTGTTGGGGATCCTTGGAAGGCTAGAGGGGGGTGAATAACCTCTTTTCATTTCTACAAATAAGATTAGCAGAAGCAAAACAAATATGCAATAAAAACAAGAGAAAAAATAACACAAGCACTAACAAGATTGTTTAACGTGGTTCGGAGATTATGCTCAAAGAAAATCCTTCACTAAAAAACCTTCTTTTACAAAGCACTCCTCTTCATACAAATGATGGAAATAAAGATTAGGGAAGAGGAGGTTAAAACACAATAGAAAGCTTAAGAAAGCTTGGAGAGTATAGTTAGGAATGAGAGCACTAGCCCTTTCAAGCACCCCAATGCCTCTTTTTATAGAGAAGAGGCTGATTTTCCCATTGGAGCTGAAGCAGTTGACTGATCGAGCCATCATTTGACTGCTGCTATAGTTGACTTCATCCAACGACTTCTGACAAAACCTGATTTGCAGTCGTCACAACCCAACAGGACTCCGATCAGTCGACTGATTGAGTCATCAATTGACTACTCCCGCAATCAATCGACTCAAAACCTTTTTGTGCCTGTGTCCACATATAATAGTCGACTGCCAAACCCTAGCAGTCGACTGTTGGGCCATAGACCTTAGTTGTCTTCAGTTGATTGACTGATCAGTCAACTGGGTAAAAGCACCAGTCGACTGATACACTTCAAGTATGATTAAATCATACTTGAAATCAACTCCCTAGATCAAGACTCAACTTTCTAGCCCTTCCTTCAGCCTTGCGCCTCTAGGGTCCCTCCGAGTCCGCGATGTTGGAGTATTGGGAATACAATCAAAGTCCCATATTGGTAAGACATGGAAAAGATCATGTTCTTATAAGATGTAAAGATATCTCCATTGGTATGAGACCTTTTGGGTAAAGCCCAAAAATAAAACCATGAAAGCTTAGGCCCAAAGTGTTAGGATCTTTGTAACGGCTATAGGGGGGTGAATAGCTGTTGACCGTTCGTAGATGGAATTTGCTGTCGCTTGTTTCTACAATTTCATTAGCACAGCGGAAATAGAAAAGTAATAACGATAACGAAATGCACAACACGCTAACACAAAGATATAACGTGGTTCGGAACCGCACGGTTCCTACTCCACGGATCGAGCTCTACGAGCTCTAGTGATGCGCACACAACCACTAATAAACACTCCTTCTTGGAACAATTCGGAGGCGGAGAAACCTCGTACAATAATGATTACAACAATAATCAAATGAATACAAGCAAATACAATGAAATACAAATGCAAGTAAAGGAAAAACACTTTACAAGAGCTTTGGATTGCTTGATCTTTGATTGCCTTGAACTAGCTTTGAAGGAATGGAAAGCACCAACTTCCCCCTCCAATTTCGCTCAAGAAAATCGCTATCTTTTCCTCCATCATGAGCTCCTTTTATAGCTTCAATCTGTGCTGGAAAAGGTCGATCAGTCGACTGATCACACTGTTGCTGTGAGACAACGGTGTAATCCACTCTGGAAAAATCCAACGGCTAGGACATCAGTCGACTGATCATGAGCATCAGTCGACTGATGAGCCATCACTCGACTGCTCATCGCAGCGGTCGAGTGAGACTCTATTCTGTGGCCGAAAATTCGAGCACCGGCCGATCGATCACACGATCGCTTGATCGCTGAGCCATCACCGATCGCCCACCTGCAATGATCGCTAGACCACTTCCCGTAGTCAAACCCTAGTTGACTTGGTCTAGTCGACTGCCACATGGCACCAGTCGACTGGCACACCTCAAACATGAGGTTTTAGCCCAAGTATGGTGCCTCTATACTTGCTAGACCACTCTTAGCCAAGACCTAAGCCTTCTAACCACCTCCATCAGCCTCACGCCTTTCGGATCCCTCCAAGTCATCCATGACTTGTTCATCCATCGTGTTAGCCTTCAGGTGCTTCCATCGGCTATGTCATGCTAACGGTGTCTACATCGCCAAGGCACATTGGACTTACGCCGCCAAGACTCCGCTTGGACTTTACGCCGTCAACCATTGGACTTATGCTGCCAAGACTCCCGCTTGGACTTTACGCAGCCAACCATTGAACTTATGCTGCCAAGACTCCCGCTTGAACTTTACGCAGCCAATATCAAACCCCTTGGACTTCTCATGCTAAGACTCAAGCTTGGACTTTCCCTTGCCAACCCATGTTGGACTTTTACATTGCCAAGACCCATGCTTGGACTTTTTATGTGCCAAGTGTCCCACTTGGACTTTTCATGCCAAGTACTCAAGACTTGGACTTTACCAAATGCCAAGTGTTCAACTTGGACTTTCCATGCCAAGTACCCATGACTTGGACTTTACCTTGACAATTTCATTGTCATATATTTTTGTCGAACATCAAAACATCATTCGAGTCAAACTCGAGTCCTGGTCAATCATGACCTGGGCCGATTGCACCAACAATCTCCCCCTTTTTGATGTTTGACAAAAACCAAATCATTTGAGTTAGACCGCTAACTCAAGTCTCTTACCAATTATTCCAAATTGGTGATCCCAAATATCAAACAAATTCTCCCCCTTTTTGACATACATCAAAAGGTTATCTCTCCAAGGAGGTCAACGTCTCATGGCCCAATGAGATCTTACAATCTCCCCCTTTGTCCAAAAATACCTAGGATGCCTACTATCTTCTTAGTGATAAGTCCCATATCACTCAAGAGAGGCAATCCTATACACTCTCCCAATTTCCAAACTGGGTTTCTAAAAATCCATCAATTTTCCAAATTGATAACATTTTCTACTTGGATACCTCCCCCTAAAGGCTTGCTCCCCCTTGACCATTGCGCCAACAATGTCCTTGGGAAGTCCCTAAGCCAATAGGAACTCTAAATCATCAAAGTTAAGGTTAGAAATTCAACATTGAACTTTCAAACACCTTAAAATTGATACAAACCCTAAACACTTCTCCTAATCCATATCCAGTGGATTTTCACCCTTCATCATGATTCCCAAAGCATATCCTAGGGTTAGGAGTGGTTAGGGACCTTAACCGCAGCTGAAATCAGGTTAAGCAACTTTGGTTACCCCGAAATCAGGTTATCAGTCGACTGTTACCTACTCAATGATGTGTCCATCACCGATCGACACGAAGCAATCGAGTGATACACAATGATCGAGTCCAACGCTGCCATCGCTGGATCGCAGATCAGAGAGCAATGATCGATAATCAAAACCTGATTTTCAGAAATCAGACTCGACTTTTGGAAATTCATAAGTAATTCTACGTAAATCAAAAAATCACGAAACTTGATACGTATATTACTTATCACACATACAATCAGTGAAAAATTTTGGAAAAATATTTTTACCATTGAAATAGGAGATTGGTACAAAGTTCAAAACTATTAAAAACTTTAAAGTTTTTGATCCACTTTGTATCAACTTCTACAATGATGATGGCTATCAAAAGATAGATTTCACCAAGGTTTTCTAAATTGATTTTAAAATGTTTTTGAACACCTATTTTGAACCATAATTTATTGGCTAAATATACATAACTTGTATATTAGCTTTCCTTATGATTCTTGGTGATAATTAAAATAAGTTTGAGCTCATCTAGATGCACTACCTATGCACTTTGAACCTAACTTATTATCCTAGCATCTCACATGTATCTAGGGTGTATAAATACACATACATGTCAATGTGATGTGAGATGTGGGTTTTGATTCATTTTATCTAGGGTTTCATGCATTTCCTAGGCAACCCTACTTGATTCCCTTATAAATGAGACTTCAAGTCATGCCATTTTCCTTAAATCAATGTTCAATCAAATTAATGCATGAAATGATTATGACATAGTGATAGAAAAATAAAAACATGATCAATGATCATGATGTCATGACATATAATGAAATTTAAGAACACATGACATCTAAAATAATCCTAAACAATGACATGACATGTTATATGATAAGATGCAATTTCACGTCATGATATAGCAACTTTCATAAGCCAACACAATAATACACATACACATCCAAACACACAAGATTTTCACAAACAGAAATTTCATTTAATCTAAAAGATTTCAGTCTTTTACATTCAAAATGGAGATTGGATATGCTCAATCTCACTACAAAAACTGAAAACCAAAGAAAAATCTAACATCCTCTATATCTAGTCGTCTGCAGGAGGTGGCGTGGAGGAGGTCCCGACTCAACGCCCGTGCCCGCATCATCTCAAACATATCGAGCCGACGCCGATGCGGCTCGGGACTCCTCCATCCGATCAAGACATGGCCAAAGATGCTTGGCTCGCTAAGATCTCTCGATAGCCTAGAGTCAATCGCCGATAGTCCCGAATCGACTCACCGCCACGACGATCCGATGGACTGGCCACGATGTGCGTGGCACATCCGTCATCCTCATCGCGACGCCTACATCCTCATAGTCCTCTCGCCGATCTCGTACCGGAGGAGGAGGCTCGGCGCTGGTGGTGGTGGCGCCAACTCCATCTGGTCGGCCCCATCCGTAGTAGCTTCGCTAACGAAGTTGCGAATCGATATCACGATCATACACCTCAGAGAGCGCTCTCAGAGAACCCCTGTGAATGTTAATGCCTACGGACTCTAGCCATGCTGTGATAAGGTGACCATATGGCATATGCACTTTCCCTTGTACAGGGGAAATGAAATGCACTATGCAATAAAACATATTTAATGCAAAGTTTATGTCTAACCTATTACGCATGGCATATAGTAGAAAGAGATGGGGAGGCCAAATCTTGGCCAGACCCCGAGTGACGATAGGAAGAAAACACCCAACAATGACCTTGTAGAGTACATTGTCAGGTGCAGACAACTCACTAATAAGGAATAAGTTTTGGGCTGGTGGACGAGGATGACCAAAAATATGCTCATGCATGGATTGTAAAGAAATATGGTCAAATGGCTCGGGTAAAGGAGCATCAAAGGTGGGATAAAAGATGAAGGTGTCATCCGATGGCTTACACTCGGGAAACTCCTGCAGTATCGCAGGAGTGAACTCTAAATCGCATTTTGCAATGCGAGTAGTGTAAGTAGGGCCATCGTCTACCTTCTTTAGGTTCTGATAAAATTCATTAAGAAGGTCATCGTTAATAGGATGGGTGCATAAGACAATTTTCATGAGATGATAGTATGCAAATAAGTCCATGATATCACTACAGTAGTGATTGAAAAAGTCCCTATCGATGTACCTAACCAACATAGGTTGGTACAATCGAGATTCACCCTCGGGTGGATCATTCCTATGGGCTCTCCTATTATGAATGCAATGTAATGATATGACATGCAAGGACAATAATACATGATTAGATAAAACTAAATTACAAAGGAAAGGCAAATTAGGGCTTGGGTAAGAAGAGTGTTACTTAGGTGCCATTTGGAGGTGTGACGATGGGATGCTTAGATATCGCTGAGGGGGTCGCCGGAGGACTCAGACGCCGGAACCCTAATCGGAAACAGGGAAACAAACCCTAGAATGAGTGAACTAAGGCTTGAAATAAGTGAAAAATGCAAGAAAAGGGGCTTATCTATCAAACCTAAAAGCTTGGGCGGCTGGCACGTCCGGAAGGGTTGGTCGGAGAAGGGGATGGCGATCGGAGAGGAGAGGAAAACCGAAGGCGCGTCGCGTGAAGACGCCGAACCCTAGCAGTTCGGTGTTATAAAATCGCGATGCAGTCGACTGATGTGCAACATCAGTCGACTAATCGTGGTTTATTAGCGGGTTTACCGAGCCGATACGATCGCTCGCTCAAGAATCGATCACTGAACCTTCTGTGACGTGCTACAGTAACATCAGTCGACTGGTGTTGTCACCACTCGACTGATGCGCGAGCACTCGACTGATGCCCCTCAGCCTCGGTGAACAGTACCATCAGTCGACTGATGTATCCCATCAGTCGACTGATGTTCAAGCAGTCGAGTCCTGGCGCCAGCACTCGACTGCTGGACGCATCGTATCGCGCTACAGTATGATCAGTCGACTGATAACTGTATCAGTCGACTGATATCTGATTTCCTGTTCTGAAATTCAGAAAATCTCAATTTCTTCATCTAAATTATTCCATTTTATCATGTTTAATCTTGTATATCAAACATATTGATGTTACACTTATATTCATGTATTCGTTAATGTATTTTAATGTTTTATTCCATTTTGGCAAACATTAACATCCAATGATTTCCAAATCCTAACATCTCACCCTTTCTAAGTGTTGAAATACACAATCAAGGTAAAAGGCTTGTTTTGTGAGATGCAATCCATCCTAGACATTCCTTCCATGCAAACACATGGTGAAATATATGAAGCATGGTAAGTACAAGACATCAAGTTGTGTGACACTTGAGTATCACTCTAGATGTTACTTTTACATCTTAAACACACTTTTCTTGATACATGAACTTCTAAAGTGTGCCAACAATCAAAGTTACACACTATGACCTCTAAATCTAGATTGTGCCAATTTTATTGATTTTCATATTTTCAAGAAATATATTGACACATCCTAAAATCCTTTAGGATTAAGGCTCAAATGTATTTCCAAGGTAACCATAACCTTGAAAATAACCTAAAGTGCCACCTTTACCATGGTTGAGTTAACTACTCATCCAATCATGGTTGGCACATTCTAATCCATTTAACGTGAATCAATCACGCTCTTTGGAACCCAAAATCTATTTGAGCTCATTGAATTAATTAGGTATTCCTTAGGGATAACATCCCTAGATACCTTCCTAATGACCCTCCTAGGCTTGTTAGCCTTGGTCATTGTGGTCTTACCTAGGTTGACTCTAGAGGTAACTCCCCTTGCAACCTTGGTCTTCCTAAACCTAGTTTGTGTTCCATAGTCAAATGGAACACAATGATAAGCTAACTTAGGCTTAGGTTTGTGACCCAAAACTTTCTTGCCCTTGGTTGACTTTTGTTCCTTAGGTCTTAAGTGTTGACTTTGTGTTTTTAACCTAGGAGTTTGATCATTTGACCCTTGAAATTGATTTTGTATATTCCTAAGGGTCTTTTCTAGTTTTTCAAGCCTTGACCTCAAGGCTTGATTTTCAACCTCTAATTGCCCAATTGATTTTTTATTAAGTTTTTGGGCATTACCATTTTCTCTAGGCATATGCCTATCCTTCTTAGGGTTAATGCCTAAGTGGTTTTCTATTTTCCTAATGCTTTCCTTAGGAAGAGTTTTTCTAGGGACATTAGTCCCAAATTTTTCCTTATTTCCTAAGGGGACATTTTTAGCACCTAAACAAATATGTCTATTACTTCTAGCATGCTTTTCATGTACAATAGCAAGAGAATTAAAATCCTTAGCATGATCTTGCCTATTAACTAAAGAAGGTACATTATTTAAATGATATACCTTAGGGTTTGCCTTAGTGTCTCCCCCTACTTGTGAAGCTCCCTTCTGCCCCTTCTTCTCCCCCTTCGGGCATTTACTCCGGTAATGTCCCGGTTGTCGGCATTTGAAGCAAATCACTTGCTCCTTTCTCTTTTGTGTTGAGGCACCAGTTTCCTTGACTTTTGGTGCTGGTGGAGCTTTCTTGACCTTCTTTGGGCACTTGCTCTTGTAGTGCCCGGTTTCCCTACACTCAAAGAAAATTATATGTTTTTTTATTTAAAACCAAATTGCTTGAGTTACCTAGTTCGGTGGTAGAGACCGGAATTGGACTTTGGGCTTCTTCATCTTGACCGGATGTCGAAGCTTCTTCTTGATGTTCCGGTATGGAGGTTCTCTCCTCCCCCTCAATCCTTGAGGTGGATGCTTCTTCCACTTCCTCCACCTCTTCCGATCCGGAAGTTGACTCCTCACTTTCTTGTGAGGATGATAATGATTGTTCTTCAGTCTCCTCCTCTTCCAAGTCTTCTTGGACCGATTCGGGATTGTCGTGGAACTTGATCAACTTGTTCCACAACTCCTTGGCATCCCTATAGCTTCTTAATCTGGACAAAATGTCGTTAGGTATCAAGTTAATCAATATTTTTGTTACCTTAACGGTTGTCTTGAATTTTTCCCGTTGCTCCTCGGTCCATCGCTTCATTTTGAGGATTTCGTCATTCTCCCCTCTCGGAGCATCAAAACCTATAGTCACAGCAAACCAATTTTTGATATTTGTCATTAGAAAATATTCCATCCTACCTTTCCAATACGCAAAATGTTCACGGTTGAAGGAAGGTGGAATGTTGATGTCATCACCCAATTTTTCTTGGAAATCCATATTCTTCCCTCTAGCTTCTTGACTTCGGGTTGTTAATCCATAGAAGAGCCCCGGGCTCTGATACCACTTGTTAGGATCTTTGTAACGGCTAGAGGGGGGTGAATAGCTATTGACCGTTCGTAGATGGAATTTGCTCTCGCTTGTTTTTACAATTTCGTTAGCGCAACGGAAATAGAAAAGTAATAACGATAACGAAATGCACAACACGCTAACACAAAGATATAACATGGTTCGGAACCGCACGGTTCCTACTCCACGGATCGAGCTCTACGAGCTCTAGTGATGCGCACGCAACTACTAATAAACACTCCTTCTCGGAACAATCCGGAGGCGGAGAAACCTCGTACAATAATGATTACAACAATAATCAAATGAATACAAGCAAATACAATGAAATACAAATGCAAGTAAAGGAAAAACACTTTACAAGAGCTTTGGATTGCTTGATCTTTGATTGCCTTGAACTAGCTTTGAAGGACTGGAAAGCACCAACTTCCCTCTCCAATTTCGCTCAAGAAAATCGCTATCTTTTCCTCCATCACGAGCTCCTTTTATAGCTTCAACATGTGCTGGAAAAGGTCGATCAGTTGACTGCTCGGGACCATCAGTCGACTGATCACACTATTGCTGTGAGACAACGGTGTAATCCACGCTGGAAAAATCCAACGGCTAGGACATCAGTCGACTGATCATGAGCATCAGTCGACTGATGAGCCATCACTCGATTGCTCGTCGCAGCGGTCGAGTGAGACTCCATTCTGTGGCCAAAAATCTAAGCACCAATCGACTGATCACACGATCAGTCGACTGCTCGAGCCATCAGTCGACTGCCCACCCTGGCAGTCGACTGCTAGACTACTTCCCGCAGTCAAACCCTAGTTGACTTTGTCCAATCGACTGCCACATGACACCAGTCGACTGGCACACCTCAAGCATGAGGTTTTAGCCCATGTATGGTGCCCCCATACTTGCTAGACCACCCTTAGCCTAGACCTAAGCCTTCTAGCCACCTCCATCAGCCTCACGCCTTTCGAATCCCTCCAAGTCATCCATGACTTGTTCATCCATCGCGTTAGCCTTCAGGTGCTTCCATCGGCTATGTCATGCTAACGGTGTCTACACCGCCAAAGCACATTGGACTTACGCCGCCAAGACTCCGCTTGGACTTTACGCTGCCATCCATTGGACTTATGCTGCCAAGACTTCCGCTTGGACTTTACGCAGCCAACCATTGGACTTATGCTGCCAAGACTCCCGCTTGGACTTTACGCAGCCAATATCAAACCCCTTGGACTTCTCATGCCAAGACTCAAGCTTGGACTTTCCCTTGCCAACCCATGTTGGACTTTTACATTGCCAAGACCCATGCTTGGACTTTTCATGTGCCAAGTGTCCCACTTGGACTTTTCATGCCAAGTACTCAAGACTTGGACTTTACCAAATGCCAAGTGTTCATCTTGGACTTTCCATGCCAAGTACCCATGACTTGGACTTTACCTTGACAATTTCATTGTCATATATTTTTGTCGAACATCAAAACATCATTCGAGTCAAACTCGAGTCCTGGTCAATCATGACCTGGGCCGATTGCACCAACACAAAGTGGATAATATCATACCATTGTAGAGATGTGAATCTTATAGGCACTAACAATTGGTATCAGAGTCATGGTCCATGTCAAGCCATGAACCTCGAACGAAGAAAGTGGAGCTCCCATGTCCAGATCAAGAGAACCAGACACCAGGTAGGAAGTCCAGTTGGGTTGGGAGGACCAAACAACTGGCAGAAATTCCAGTTGGGCTAGAAAGGCTAAACAAATGGAAAGAAGTTCATCTGGGTCAGGAGGACCAGATAGTTGGTAGGAAGTCCAGGTGAGTTGAGGATCGGACATCAAGTAGAGGATGTCCTTTAAGGACGGCTAGGCTTGAGGGGGGGGGGGTCAATGTGGTCCTTCGTTTGAGGGGGGGGGGATTGTTGGTGTTGGGATGTATACTGAAAGCCTAGCGTTTGTATGAACATATTCATTTTTAAATAAGAATCACATGATCATTGTTTGCATATTTATAGTTATGAATATTGTCTAATATTTTACATTGTAGATAACATAGTGTATGGTGTCGCACAGAAGATCATGTTATCAGTTCCTTGTAGAGTATAAGTAAAGGCTCACAACCAAGATGGTTTTGGACAAACCATTGGCATGGTTGTAGTGTAATTTGGTATTGGTTTATCTTGACTATAGAATTACACTAGTACACTTTGTGTGTATTGAGTAGGACCGATTTAGAGGTGATTCAATTTATACTAACTATATAATTGAATCAGACCTCGGATATTATGGTGTACATGCTCTTAATCCCGATATAATAACGGGCACATGTACTTAATATTTATTTCTTTGATTTACTAATGGGCGAGATTTATGGGTTAAATCAATAGGCCCGGAAAGTTGGGAAATGATATTATTTATATGGTGTGTGTTGGGAGATTGTTGGTGCAATCGTCCCAGGTTGACTCGAGTTTGACTCGAGTAGTACCCTGATAGTATTTTGATGATAGACAAAACTCATGACATGGGATTGTCATGGGAAAGTCCAACATGGAGTTGGCATGGAAAATCCAAGCATGGAGCTTGGTGTGGGAAAGTCCAAAGCATTGCAAAGCCGTGCGCTTGGTGCTTGGCATGGGAAATCCAAAGCATTGCGAAGCCGTGCGCTTGGTGCATTTGGGAAGTCTTGAGAACTTGGCAAGTTCACTAGGCTCGGGTCCTTGAGTCGGTGAAGGATGGCATTGCGAAGCTGTGTGCTTGGTGCATCCGAGGGACCACCGAATGGGGAACGAATGGAGTGAGCCCAAAGGGAAGCATACTTCTAGGGCATGAGACGCGAAGGATGGCGTTGCGAAGCCGTGCGCTTGGCGCATCCGAGGGACGTAGGCCGAGGGAAGAGAGCTTCGGTGGGGAACTCCATGAGGGATAAGGTGGACTTGGCCAAGTGGCTAAGACTGAGTGTCGGAGGCTCAAACATCGTTATGTTTGAGGTTTTAGCCGACATCAGTCGACTGGCATAAATGCCAGTCGACTGCTCTAGGTCATATGGGATCGACGTTGTTCGATAGTCAAGTCGGTGATCGATCGCCAAGGAGGGCATCGGTTGGGAGGATCGGCCGATCCGAGGGATGGCGATCGATGACACCGCACGGCACGTAATGGAGTCAAGCTTCGCCAAAGACTCGATCGATGGATGATCACGATCGATGGGTGCCATCGATCCGATCGATGTGTGATCCGTTGGAACTTTGCCAACGTGATCCGGTTGTGAGAGACAACGACACAGGATCACGATCGATGGTCACGATCACGATCGACGGGTGCGAAACAAATTTTGATGCAGGTTATAAAAGGAGCACGAGTTGGAGGATTTCGCCAAGGCTTTTGAGGTGACTTTGGAGGGGAATTGCTGTTGCATTCCAGACCTTCAAGAGCAAGCAAAAGCAAGCAACAAGAAAGCGATCAAAAGCAATCGGTGTAAAAGTTCTCTTTTGTATTGTCTTTGTATTTCTTGTTGTATTTCATTACTTAGTGTAATATCTTGTGAGAGGTTTCTCCACCTCCGATGTGTAGTCGAGAAGGAGTTTGAGTATTGCCGTGTGCATCTCTAGAGCTCGAGGAGCTCGCCCGTGGAGTAGGAACCATTCGGTTCCGAACCACGTATATGCTTGCGTATTCGGTGTGCTTGTATTGTTGTTAGTATTATTGTTATTTCTATTGTTATTCCGCTGCGTATATTAACAACAATTGTAGACGAGCACATGAGAACGAACGAAAATACGACATCCAACGAACGAGGGCTATTCACCCCCCTCTAGCCGGTCAACCAATCTCCAACAAGTGGTATCAGAGCCGAGGTCGCTCTTCAAGGACTAACCGCCGCGAGAGCACTACAAATGGCCGGCTTCATCCATCCACCAAAATACAATGGAGATTTTGCTTGGTGGAGGAAACGGATGGAGGTATACCTAGAAACCGATTTTGATTTTATGATTATTATAGAAAACGGTTTTGAAATGCCTAGGGATAAAAACAACAAGCAAATTGAGAAGTCAAGGTGGACCCAAGACCAAATTAAGGACTTCAAGACAAATCTTAAGGTAATAAAATTACTTAGTGATTTATTACCTAACACTATTTGTTCTAGATTGGGTGACTATAGGGATGGGAAGGAATTATGGGAGAAAATAATGAAATTCCAAGAAAATTACCAATCGACACAAGTAGAGGAGAATGCCGAAGAAGAACCCACAACATTTGAAGATGTTGATGATTTGGTGGAGACCTCCACCTCTAGCATTGAGGGGGAGGAGAGGCAATCTTCCATCCCGGAGCAAGAACAAGAAGCATCCACATCCGGGAGAAGTGAAGATCATGAAGAGGCCTCCACCACCTCCCTAGGTAACTCAAGTGTTATTATTTTAAATAAAAATCACATAATATGCTTTTAGTGTAGGGAGAAAGGGCATTATAAGAGCAAATGTCCTAAATTGGCTAAGAAGAAGGCATCGACACCAAAAGTCAACCCAAAGTCAAACGATGCCGGTGTTCCCAAAATCAAGAGCAAAGAGCACATTGTGTGCTTCAAATGCAATCAAAAGGGACACTACCGAAGCCAATGTCCTAGGGGGAGGAAGAAAGGGCAAGAAGGTGCACCTCATGTAGGGGGAGCTTCTAAAGCTAACCCTAAGGTACATTTACTTAATGCACCTTTAATTCCTAGAGTTAAAAAGCATGCTGAGAATTATTTTAGCTCTCTTGCTATTATCGATGAAAAGCATGCTAAGAGAAATAATAAGGTTTATTGCTTAGGTGCCAAGCATGTCAGTTTCTCTAAGGACAAACCTAGGACTCAAAACACTAGATCTATTTTACCTAGGGAGTCAATTAGGAGAATTGAAGAAAACTTGGGTGTTAATCCCAAGAAATCTAGGCATATGCCTAAGAAGAAGAACATTTCCCCTAAACCTAATGAAAATTCAAAATTGAGGAAATTAGAGGTGGAGAACCAAGCCTTGAGGTCAAGGCAAGAAAAATTGGAGAAGACCCTAGCAATAATATCAAACTCGGTTAAGGGGTCTAATGCACAAAAGTCAAGACCTAGGAAACAAGAAACATCTAAGGGCAAGAAGGGTTTGGGTCACAAACCTATGTCCTACCATAATGTTCCATTTAATTATGGAACCACATCTAGGTCTAGTAAAACCAAGGCTAATAGGGAAGTCATCCCTAAGTCTAGCCATGGTATGTGTTTAGTGGCTAACACCTCAAAGAAATCAAATGTAGCCGCTAAGAAGGTCAATGGAGGAGTCCCCTCTAGAGTTGACCTAGGAAAGACCCAAAAGACTATGGCTTCAAAGCTTAAAAGGGTCATTAGGAAGGTATCTAGGGAAGTTATCCCTAGAGAATACCTTGTTAACACAAGGAGCTCCAATAGATATTGGGTTCCTAAAAGCGTGATCGATTCACGCTAAATGGGTTAGGGTTGTTGGGAGATGGGTTGGCCGGCTAGAGGGGGGTGAATAGCCCTTGTTCGTTGGATGTCGTATTTTGCTCGTCTACGAAAACGTTAGCGCAAGCGGAAGCAATAAACTAAGACAAGCAAATAGAAGTAAAACAAAGACAATACAAACACGGAGATATAACGTGGTTCACGGCTACGCCGCTAATCCACGGTCCGATTCGTCCACGGTGAATCACTCCGAAACCCAATCACTATTGGTCTCTCCTTTGCACCAAGCTAGGTGGAGGTAACCTTTACAAACACTCCTCTTACAAATAGAATGGAAATAAGCTTGAGTAAGAGGATGGAAAGCTATAGGGAACTTTGGGAGAGTATTAGAGCATAAGCATTAGGCTCCCAAACCCTTACCCCCTTCCTTTTTATAGAGGAAGAGGGTTTCTTCCCGTTGACACAGGATCAGTCGACTGATGCCCTCGATCAGTCGACTGATCTCGTAGCCGTTGCCCAATAACGGCTGCTTTCCATGTTGGATTCCATCCAACGGTATTGGCATCACCGATCCGATGGGACCATCGATCGTCGATGCTCGATCGTCGAGTGCTCACCGAAGTCGACTTCATTCTGTCTGCAGACGCTTATCACCGACCGCTTTCCCTCGCTGACTATCGATCATGCCCGATCGCTACCCATGGCATGATCGCCAAGCACTTAATGGTTTTACACTACCGATCGACCCATCGACTCGAGCGGCCGACCGCTATGACATGGCAATGACCGTGTCGAAAACCCATCCGACACTTGGCCAAATGGCCAAGTTTCACCTAAGAGCTACCCTTCCACGGGTTACAATCGCCACTCTCATTTCTTGGAGTCCCTTGCCTTTGAAGTTCTCTTCGTTCTCGCCACGTCCTCGGCGATCATCAGCGACGGGCTCGCAATGCTCCTTCGCGTCTCTTGCCTCGAAGTCTACTTCCTCCGGCTTCACTCCAAGCTTCTCGTCCGACGGTCCCTCGGATGCTCCAAGCGCACGGCTTCCGCAAAGCTATCCTTCACCGACTCAAGGCACGAGTCATGAGATGTGAAACTCGCCACGGCTCCATGTGCGAATTACTAAGTCCTGCATGACTTCAACGCACATATCAAATCAACATAACCAACTAACTTAAACCCTTTGCCACACACATCAAAACCTTATCATGGCAAGAGATTGCCCTAACAATCTCCCCCTTTTTGATGTGTGGCAATCCGTTTAAGTTAGGTAAAAACATTTGATATAAATTTTTAAGGAAAGAAAGCATGTAAACATAAACATTTGATAGCAACATGCAACTCCCCCTTAATCTATGAAACTCCCCCTTAAATCTCTCCCCCTATCATAAATAACTTAAACATATTCATTTCTCCCCCTTTGACACCATCAAAAATATGAATACTAAGTTATAAACATATGACATCAAGTCTAATAGAAAGAAAACACCACAAGATCTTCAGATACTGATCGGCACGTGATTTCGAATTTCGATTTTCTCGCAATTTCAGAAATACATAAAAAATTCCAGAAAATTTGAAAAAACATGAAATTTGGGGAACATATTTCTATTAAGTATATCTATCAAGGAAAAATAGTTTTTCATGAAAACTCATTATATTTTCTTGTTTTTGCCAAAAATCCAAAAGTTCTAAAAACTACTAGGTTTTTGATCATTCTAGTATCAAGTTAGCTACCTAGTTTTCCATCCAATTGTTTCAAAACATGAATACATGTATTTTAAGGTAAGAAATTGTTTTGAAAACATATGAAATATCCAACCATGATCTTTGGGCAATATGTCTATGAATTAAACATAAGCCTTCCCCATGATTGGTCTATTATTGCTATTTTGATACTTTAAATGACCATCTAAATGCCATAGGCATTAGTGGACATTTGTATCATCCTAATATCTCACCCATGCTAAGTTTGCAATCAAGTTAGCCTATAGTGAGTGTGAGATGCATCCTAGGGGGTATTTATATATACTTAACTCATATATTCATGCAATTCTATCATGGTTAAGTATCAACCTAACATCCTACATGATCATAATGACATATATGAATGAACTCTACATTATGATCATGAAACACATGTATCCATCAACTAATAGTCATGAATTAGGTATTATATGATGATAATAAGCAAATTATCACCTAAAGCATGATTTAAACCTATTTCTAGTGATAACGTGCCAAATTTCAAAATTATAAATCATGATTTAAAACATACATAGGAATTACAACAATCATCATGATTTAAGCATTATTACCTATTTATGGGTACGTTATCATCACCCAACACTATCTAAAAAATGTTGTCCCGTCATCCTAAGTCAACCAAAAATATGATATAGGTCAAGTTCATATGGTTGACTACCCTAGGGGTTTTCTAACCCTTAAGGATGGATTTTGGAACCCAAAATAGATTTTTGCCTATGGGATTCACTAGAAATTCCTTGGGGATCCATTTCTTAGCTATTACTTTGTTTTTGTCTTGTCCCCTAGCAATTAGGCATTTATAGGCCTTCTCATTTTTCTTCTCTTTATATCCTAGGCCCTTCTTGTTAAAACTTGCCCTTTGGCTCCCAATTATCATGTTAAGGGTATTGGAGCCTATTGTGAATTTTTCTAGGGCTTTGGTTAAATAATCTACCTTTTCCCTTAAAGCCCTATTTTCATTTATACATGCATCACTAACATCTAATGGCATATATTCATCATGTGAGCATGCATCATCATGGCAAGAAGAAATATTTTCACTTAAGCATGCTTTTTCTAATTTTTGCTCTAATTCCTTAATTTGATTAAGCATGCTTTTATTTTTCTTTTTCATTCCAAATAAGTCCTTAGTTAAACTAGAAATTATGGAAACTATTTTCTTAGGAGAGGCATTCGTTACCATTGTTTCCATATCCTCTTCTTCTTCGGATGAAGCCCCCTTCATTTGAGCTCTCTCCTCTTGTGCTTGAATCTTCATTTGAGGAGGAGGAGGAGCTATCCGAGTCATGAAGAGCCATTAGTGCTAGGTTGGAGTAAACATGCTCTTCTTCATCGGATGAGGAGGAGGAGGCAAGGTCATCCCATGTCTTGGCTTTGAGAGCCATGGACTTTCCTTTTTCCTTGGCCTTCTTCTCCTCTTTCTTCTTGCTCCCCTTCTTCTTCTTCTTTTCTTCCTTCTTTTTCTTCTCTTCCTTGCTCTTGTTTAGGAGGGGACAATTGTCCCTTATGTGCCCCTCTCCTTGGCAATTGTAGCATATGACCTTCCCCCTTGGTCTCCTTCCCCTATCATTAGATTTATGAAATCTAAAATTCTTAAATGCACGCCTTACCCTCCTTACCATATAGGCCTCTTCGGTGCTATCCATGGAGGAGGATGAGGCTTCGTCATCGGAGGAGGAGGGAATTTCCATCTTCTTCTTTCCCTTATTTGCTATCAAGGCCACTCCTCTTGAAGGTTGAATCCTTGGTTCTTCTTGTATTCCTTCAATTCTTGTTTCATGGAGCTCCATTGTTGAGAAGAACTCCTCCAAGGTACTTACTTCCAAGTTCTTGGAGATGTAGAATGAATCCACCATGGAGCTCCATCTTGAGGACCGGGGAAAGGCGTCTATGGCCTTCATTACCATATCCCGGTTGGATAACTCTCCTACACTTGTTAGTCCAAGCAAAATCTCTTTAAACCTAGAATGCAATGAAGTTACCTTTTCTCCCTTTTCTAATTTGATGTTTGATAGTTGGGAGCGGAGGAGGTCTCTTCTTGCTAGCTTTGCCTCCGAGGTACCTTCATGAAGCTCTACTAGCTTCTCCCACATCTCCTTGGCACTAGAGCACTCCCCAATTCGGTTTATCTCTTGTTGGGGAAGTACGTTGAGGAGATGATGCTTAGCCCTTGAATTTGCAATGTGTTCCTCTCTTTGCTTCTTAGTCCACCTTGTCTTCTCTATTGGTTCACCCCTTTCATCCCTAGGCAACTCGAAACCATTTTCCATTATAAGCATAACATCAAAATCGGTCTCGAAGAATACCTCCATTCGCTTCTTCCACCAAGCGAATTCGCCGTCGAACTTCGGCGGGTAGATGTTGGAGCCGGCCATCTTTTAATGAAGTGTTTGTCGTGGCGGTTAGTCCTTGACAAACGACTTGGCTCTGATACCACTTGTTGGGAGATCGGTTGGCCGGCTAGAGGGGGGTGAATAGCCCTTGTTCGTTGGATGTCGTATTTTGCTCGTCTACGAAAATGTTAGCGCAAGCGGAAGCAATAAACTAAGACAAGCAAATAGAAGTAAAACAAAGACAATACAAACACGGAGATATAACGTGGTTCACGGCTACGCCGCTAATCCACGGTCCGATTCGTCCACGGTGAATCACTCCGAAACCCAATCACTATTGGTCTCTCCTTTGCACCAAGCTAGGTGGAGGTAACCTTTACAAACACTCCTCTTACAAATAGAATGGAAATAAGCTTGAGTAAGAGGATGGAAAGCTATAGGGAACTTTGGGAGAGTATTAGAGCATAAGCATTAGGCTCCCAAACCCTTACCCCCTTCCTTTTTATAGAGGAAGAGGGTTTCTTCCCGTTGACACAGGATCAGTCGACTGATGCCCTCGATCAGTCGACTGATCTCGTAGCCGTTGCCCAATAACGGCTGCTTTCCACGTTGGATTCCATCCAACGGTATTGACATCAGTCGGTCGTGATGGGACCATCGATCGTGATGCTCGATCGTCGAGTGCTCGATCGAGTCGACTCCATTCTGCGTCTGCGAGTGTACTTCGTTCAGTTACGTATTGCTATCAAACATCGATCATTGCCGATCCATGGCGATCATTGCCAAAATTGCGGTTTTACAGATCGATCGACCCATCGACTCAGCGATCATTGCCATGACATGGCGGTCGGCCCGGTGTCGAAACCCATCCGACACTTGGCCAAATGGCCAAGTTTCACCTAAGAGCTACCCTTCCCTGGGTTACAATCGCTCACTCTCATTTCTTGGAGTCCCTTGCCTTTGAAGTTCTCTTCGTTCTCGGCCACGTCCCTCGGCAGCATCAGGCGCACGGCTCTGCAATGCTCCTTCGCGTCTCTTGCCTCGAAGTTTACTTCCTCCGGCTTCACTCCAAGCTTCTCGTCCGGCGGTCCCTCGGATGCTCCAAGCGCACGGCTTCCGCAAAGCTATCCTTCACCGACTCAAGGCACGAGTCATGAGATGTGAAACTCGCCACGGCTCTATGTGCGAATTACTAAGTCCTGCATGACTTCAATGCACATATCAAATCAACATAACCAACTAACTTAAACCCTTTGCCACACACATCAAAACCTTATCATGGCAAGAGATTGCCCTAACAAGGGTGTGCCAATATGGTTTGAGAAGTTTAAAATGATTTAAATTGGCACAATTAGGTCTTAGAGGTATTGGTGTGTCATTTTGAGTTTTTGGCACACTAGGTAAATAATGGCATTAAGGCAAAATGAATTTCATCCTTAGAAATGGCAAATTGATTTTAACACTTAGGTATTTTATACCTTAGTATATTTTTCTTGCCACGCTTTATTTGCCTTGCCATGTCATGACATCATTTTCATTTTCATCTATAAAAATGTCATGATCATGTTTAGATTTATGTTTGAATGTCAGGTATGCTTAATTTTCATTCACATGTCATGACATCATGATTTTGGCATATGTTTTTATCTATATCATATCTATGCCATAATCATATCATGCATGAATTAAAATGGAGTTAAGGACTATGGCATAATTTGAAAGGAATCAAATAATATTGCCTTAGAAATATGCATGAGAACATAAAGACAACAAAACCCACATCTCACTAAAAACTTGACTTGGATATGTTTTACACATCTAGATATTGGTGAGATGTTTAGGAAAAAGAAATTAAAGGTTTGAAAAACATTTTGAAAATATTTTGGAAAACCTTGGTGAAGTCTATCTTTTGATAGCTATCACCATTGAATGGGATGATACAAAGATGGCTCTTTATTGAAGCTTTTCTTAAATTTTAAACTTTGTATCAATCTCCTAATTTAATGGGTAAAATAAATTTCCAACATTTTTCACCCATGGTGTTTAGGATAAGTAATATGCATATGAAATTTCACGATTTTTAAACTTATGTATATTTACTTATGGATTTCGAAAATCCAATTTCGAATCAAAATCAGATAGCGTAAGTATCACGATCACCAGAATGACAATGATCGATGGTAAGTCCAATGACCGTATCCGACGAGTCGATCGATAGTTAGGCCCATGTTTAGCCATGTTTTGGTCCCCTAACCACTCCTAACCCTAGGATATGCTTGGGAGGGCATTAAAGAGGGTGGAAATCCATTGGATATGGAGTAGGAGTTGGGTTGAGGTTGAGTATCAATTTTAAGGTGGAAGAGAGTTCATTGTTGAACTTTGCCTTAATTTTGATTTGGTTAATGTTCCTATTGGCTTAGGGACTCTCCAAGGACATTGTTGGTGCAATGGTCAAGGGGGAGGTATCCATCATGGGAAGATGGATGTGTATTTCCTCATGGGAGGAAAATTGGGTTGCCTCTCTTTAAAGTGATATGGGATCACTAGAAAGATGGTAGGCATGTGTTCCTCCAAGGGAGAGATATAAGATCTCATTGGGATATGAGACATTCATACCCTTGGGGAGGACCTTTTTGATGTAATGTCAAAAAGGGGGAGATATTACCAAGTTACCAATTAGGTTTGGAATTCTCATTGGGATATGAGAATTGGTAGACTTGAGATGGTAGTTTTGTCAATCATCAAAAAGGGGGAGATTGTTGGGAGATTGTTGGTGCAATCGTCCCAGGTGGACTCGAGTTTGACTCGAGCAGTACCCTGATAGTATTTTGATGATAGACAAAACTCATGACATGGGATTGTCATGGGAAAGTCCAACATGGAGTTGACATGGAAAATCCAAGCATGGAGCTTGGTGTGGGAAACTCCAAAGCATTGCGAAGCCGTGCGCTTGGTGCTTGGCATGGGAAATCCAAAGCATTGCGAAGCCGTGCGCTTGGTGCATTTGGGAAGTCTTGAGAACTTGGCAAGTTCACTAGGCTCGGGTCCTTGAGTCGGTGAAGGATGGCATTGCGAAGCCGTGTGCTTGGTGCATCCGAGGGACCACCGAACGGGGAACGAATGGAGTGAGCCCAAAGGGAAGCATACTTCTAGGGCATGAGATGCGAAGGATGGCGTTGCGAAGCCGTGCGCTTGGCGCATCCGAGGGACGTAGGCCGAGGGAAGAGAGCTTCGGTGGGGAACTCCATGAGGGATAAGGTGGACTTGGCCAAGTGGCTAAGACTGAGTGTCGGAGGCTCAAACATCGTTATGTTTGAGGTTTTAGCTGACATCACGATCGGCATAAATGCCACCGATCGCTTCTAGGTCGTATGGGTTCGACTCGGTGTTCGATCGAACTAAGTTCGTTGATCCCGACCGCCAAGGAGGGCAATGATCGTTGGGAGGATCAGTCGACTGCCGAGGGATGGCAGTCGACTGATGACACTGTGCACGGGCACAGAATGGAGTCGAGCTCGCCAGCACTCGACTGATGGATGATCAGTCGATTGATGGGTGCCATCAGTCGACTGATGTGTGATCCGTTGGAACTTTGCCAATGTGGATCCGGCCGTTGTGAGACAACGACAACAGGATCAGTCGACTGATGGTCACGATCAGTCGACTGATGGGCGCGAAAATAGCTTGATGCAGGTTATAAAAGGAGCACGAGTTGGAGGATTTCACCAAGGCTTTTGAGGTGACTTTGGAGGGGAATTGTTGTTGCATTCCAGACCTTCAAGAGCAAGCAACAAGAAAGCGATCAAAAGCAATCGGTGTAAAAGTTCTCTTTTGTATTGTCTTTGTATTTCTTGTTGTATTTCATTACTTAGTGTAATAGCTTGTGAGAGGTTTCTCCACCTCCGACGTGTAGTCGAGAAGGAGTTTGAGTATTGTTGTGTGCATCTCTAGAGCTCGAGGAGCTCGCCCGTGGAGTAGGAACCATTCGGTTCCGAACCACGTATATGCTTGCGTATTTGGTGTGCTTGTATTGTTGTTAGTATTATTGTTATTTCTATTGTTATTCCGCTGCGTATATTAACGACAATTGTAGACGAGCACACGAGAACGAACGAAAATACGACATCCAACGAACGAGGGCTATTCACCCCCCTCTAGCCGGCCAACCGATCCCCAACAGTGTGCCGTTGATTATAGGAGGAAACCGTGTCCTATGTATTAGGATGATGATGTCCCCTTAAGGAGCTCATAAGGATCATCATGTAAATCCTATAGGTGGACTTGGTCCAGCATGATGATAAGGTTGAGTGGTACTAGCCATGGAGTTATATGTTAATTAATTAATTAATAGACATTCGATATCTTAAACATGGGGAGATATTTGTACAATTATTATATGGAGCCCATATTTAAATATGGGGGTTGGTGAGGTAGATCAATGATAATCCTCTAGTGGAATGGATTATCATTAATGGATCGGTTTTTATGTGAGCCAGATCCAACTCCTCCTCATGGTCCCTATTGTAGCCTAGTAAAACCCTCACGAAGCCTAGATCCAACGGACACGATTAAAAGGAGGCTTGGGCGAAAAAAACCAAGGGTTTTGTTTTGAATCTAATTTTTTCTCCTCCTCCCCTTCTAGGGCCGGTGACAAAAACCCAACCATTAGGGTTTTTGGCCAGCGCCTCCTCCCTCCCTTCCCTTTGGTGGTCAGCGCCCTTCTTCCTCAAGCAAGGGCCAGTGGATACAAGCAAAGGGCATCCCTCTTCATCTCTTGGTGACCGACGGTTAGGGTGCTTTCACCCTTCTTCTTTGGCTAGTGGAAACAACCTCCCTTTGTGGGTGGTTCTTCCCTTTGTTCTCCCTTAGGTCGGCGGCAACAAGGAAGGGGAGCTCTCCTTGGTGGCCGACACAAGCAAGGGATAAGGAGAAGGGTGTTCGACCAAGAGGAGAAGAAGGGGACAGGTTGTGTTGGAGCGAGCAAGAAGGAGAAAAGGTGGTCTAGGTGGCTTCATTTCTTGGAAAATCGTTGCCCACACAATGTCAGAGAAGAGGATAGGTCATACAATAGAAAATCAAGAGGTAAACAAGAGGTATAATTCTTGTTTAAGTTTCTTTCTTATTCTATGCAATTTGTTTGTAATTGCATGATCATGGACCCCGAAGATAAACACAAAAACCGACGATCCATACATCATCTATTTCGTGGCTTATTGAGGATAAGAGTTAGGTTGCTTGAACAACAAGTTTGTTCAAGCGACTACTCAAATCGAATAGCACGATGATGGATCGGTTGCTTGGGCAATCCATCTTCATCTAGATTAATTTTTTCCAGGGACGTATGATAGGATTGTCATGCACAAGTGACCGAAGTGAAGCTTCAACCTTCAGTTGGAGTATTGGGAATACAATCAAAGTTCCACATTGGTAAGACATGGAAAAGATCATGTGCTTATAAGATAAAAAGATATCTCCATTGGTATGAGACCATTTGGTTAAAGCCCAAAAATAAAACCATGAGGGCTTAGACCCAAAGTGGACAATATCATACCATTGTGGAGATATGTGAATTTTATAGGCACTAACACGCGACTCCTTTATCCTTGTGCTTGCCTCTAAGAGCTTCCCTCGGTTTTGTCATGTCTTGGGTTTCTCTTTTTCCCAAAGTCCGCTTGGATTTTACGTAGCCAAGACTACATGCTTGGACTTATGCTGCCAAGACTTTGCCTTTGGACTTCCTTTGCCAAGGGTCCGCTTAGACTTTACACCGCCAAGACTACATGCTTGGACTTACGCTGCCAATACCTTCCCTTGGACTTCCCTTGCCAAGATCATACTTGGACTTTTTTCTACTAAGTCTTCACACTTAGTTTTTCCTGTCACTTAACACATTCGCGGTTAGATCACACATTTTGCCTAACTATAAATGATTATCCAAACATCAAAACACATAAATGCTTGGGGCATTGTTGCACCAACATGATTGAGGCTTCTCATGAAATTTTACCAACTTTCTCCACAACTCCTTGGCATCCATATAGTCTCCTAGCTTGAACAAAATATTATTAGGTATTAAATTTGTTAAAATTTTGGTTACCTTAACCTCAGTCTTAAATTTTTAGCTTTGCACCTTGGTCCATTTCTTGATTTTGAGGAATCTTCCCTTCTTATCCATGGGGGGTTCGAACCCTTCCACTAAGATGAACCAATCTTCGATATTCATCATAAGGAAAGTTTCTATACTCTCCTTCCATTTGTCGAAACCCCCAAATTCGTAGACTTAGTAAGTAATGGAAGTGTTGATGCCACGTCCTTGTCTAAGCTTTGTTAACTCCATTCCTTCTTCTCCTCTAGCGCTAGTGCTCTCGTGGAGGCCAATCCTGTTGGAGATTTTGGGATCATGCGTAGTGGAATAAAGCAAATAAAATAATTTTTATTACATTCCAGACATCTCTTGGGGGCTAGGAAAACTTGCTTTGACATAATCACACGCAAACACATAAAAGGAGAAGGGGAAGTTATACCTTCGAGATTCTTTCAAATCCGTCGAAACCACAAGCAAGGCCAATGGGCCTTGCCTCTATCAGTATCCACGCCGGGATCACCTAAGATAAATCCTAGAGCAGTAAGCCTTTGTCTCCGATTGATACTAGCCAACTGGCGGAGACAAGAGAAGAAAAGAGAGAGAGACGACTACCAAGGAAAACCTAAGAGAAACTAATGTCTCCAAAGATTATCAAGGGATCTATTTATAGATCTCTTGATTAGGGCATCTTAGGAGGCTTAAACGAAACCTATCTTACCATAATTATCCCATAATTAAGGTAAGAATAACCCAGGAAATTTTCATAAGAGAAATTGTTGGTGCAGGGGCACTAGATAATCGAACCTGTGTTTTGATTATGGCAAAGACACAAAGTTAAGTTTACATCGTTATCTCACGAGCTAAATCAAGTGTGAAGAAAAGTGCTAAAGCTGGAGCTGAAGGCTAGCGACACCCGAAGGAAGCCGCGGTGGTCGGGCGACACTCGAGTGACTTCGGAGGAAGCCGAAGGAATCGAGTGGAAGGCCGAAAGAGCTACTATCGAGGCAAGTTTGTGTGAGTGAGAGATTGTAAGGTCTTGTCCTCTTTACGAGGATGACCATAGGCGGCGATCCGACTAAGACTTCCTGTGGAAGGTCTAGGTTGAGATCAGACGGTTAGAAACCGTCGTATTTATCATTTTCCGAGCTAACCTCTTACTGCAGGGAAGTGGCCAGGCTGGCAGTCAACTGCTGGACGTTGAGCAGTCGACTGATGCTCATCAGTCGACTGATGACGACGAATTAGCCTTTGCGCTAGGTCAAAACGGATAACGTTTGACGCGGTCACTTCGCGATAAATTTTGGACAATTTCGTAATCCGTTCCTAAAGATGAGGAGACAAATTAACAGGCCAAAATCTATAAAAGAAGGCGAGGATTCCAACTCCAAAGAACATCAAGTTTATTCATCAAGTGCTCCTACAACGCCAACGCTCCAACATCGTCATAACACCGACGCGACGCCAAGTTCCGATCTTCTTCATCGGCAGCAGAATCAAGTAATATTTTTGATATTGTATTCTTTTTTTTTCTTCATAACGAGGTGAGGTAGGCTTGTTACCTCATCCTTGTATATTCAATTTTGTGATCGTTGTCTCCTACCTCCAACGAGGAGGAGACGTTATAGTGCTTTGCCCTCCGTACGCGGTCTAGGACCGATAGGGCCTTGGAGTAGCAACCGCTGGGTTGTGAACCAAGTAAAATAAACATGTTCATTTATTTTCCGCTGTGCTTACTCGTTTACTTGTGTATCAACGAACGAATTCGAACGAAAGATTTACGATCGCTATTCACCCCCCCTCTAGCGACGCTTCTCGATCCAACAATTGGTATCAGAGCGGGGGCGCTAAGATTTGGTGAAACCACCAATCTAGCACGTTTTAGTTTTCTTTTCGTATTTTTCGATTCGTATCTTTCTTAAGTTTTTATTCCTCCCGCACTACTAATCCAAGATGAAGTCTTTGTACGTTTCTTTTGGTTGTGTGCTTGCAAGTATTCTCCCTTGGAGTAGCCGATGGTAAAACGACCATAACTTTTCGCACAAGTGGACTCACGTAACGATCTACCTACCAAATCGAAGCCCTCTGATAGATATACATTTATTACTAGGGTTTACCCTCATAACAAACTGTTTCCAGCCCCAAAAACCAATATTTAGTACCCTTTTAGGGACATCGAAGGTCGTAAGTTGTTAGTTTTTGTTAGTTTCTTATTCTTCTCATTTATTTCTGTTTATTTCCTATTATTTCCCACACTACTAATCCAAGACCAAGTCTTGGAATTCTTTTTGGTTTTTATTCATGTTTTGCAAGATACTTAATGGCTCACATTGAGGGGTATAGCACCACCCGACCTCCGTTCTTTAACAGAAATTATTTCTGTTATTGGAAAGGTCGAATGAAGTGTTTCTTGAAAATACAAGTCGAGACTTGGATAATAATCCAAACTGGCTTTGCTCTACCCACCAATGATCAAGGAGAGCCCTTGGATTTCAATAAGTGGACAAATACAACCAAGAGGCAAATCGAAGCCGATGCAAGAGCAACTCAAATATTACAATGTGGCTTGTCCAAGGAGGAGCTCAATTGCATCGGTCCATTCATTAGCGCCAAAGACCTCTGGAACAAATTGATTGATCTACACGAAGGGACGCCCGATGCTAAGGTATGTAAAAGAGATTTACTTTTAAATAAACTGTACAATCTAAAGATGCAGGATCGCGAGACCGCCACCCAATTACATGCGTTGATCCAAGACATTGTCAATGGTCTTCACTCGATCGAGCAAGCCGTAGAGAACTGGGACCTTATAAAGTACGCTTTAAATGCTTTCCCTAGGACTACCTTGTGGGCATCCATTGTCGATGTCTACAAGGTCTCTAAGGACCTTTCAAAGCTTAGGTTAGACGAATTATTTTCCGAGTTTGAACTTCACGAGCAAACTAACGTGGTCCGGGCCGAGAGAGGTATTACTCTACTTGCAGGACAAAGAAGCAAGCCACCTACTAGGCAAGTAGATGAACTCAAACCCGAAGATGAATCAGAGTCCGAATCAGAAGAGGTGGAAGCAATAGTAAACATTGTGCGGAGAATAGTTCGAAAAGAAAGAAGGAAATTGAAGTACGAGAATCAAAAGAAAAAGGGAGCAAGGAAAGCCTTCCATGCAACTTGGGACAACAAAGAAGACATAGCTTACATGGCAAGACCGGAGGAGTCCGAGTCAGAATCCGAAGCCGAGTCCAACTATAACACCGACTCCGAACTCGAGGACTACTTTGAGAAGCAGCTCAAAGCCGGACCAAAAGAGAAAATTAAGGTTAGCCGCTCACTAATTCATACACTTTACAATACAATTAAAATGCTTAATAGGAAATTAACTAAGTCCGAGTCTAGGGTTGAGTCGTTACTTGAGGAGGTTGAAACCCTCAAGCAAGAGGCTACTCTAACCTCTTCAACTAGTCAAGTTCAAGAGGGAAACTCAACCCAAATTGAAAAACTTGAGGAGGAGAATTCTCTCTTGAAAGACCGAGTTCAAGAGGTTGAGGCTAGGTTGGAAAGGTTCACATTGGGATCTAAGAACCTTAATCGACTACTTGGAACCCAAAGAGCCATGTACAACAAAGCTGGACTCGGATTTAAGTCAAAGACTACGAATAGGTCTTATATGTCTATCGTAAATCGTAGTCATCAAAGAGTCCAAGCATGGGTCCCAAAGGCTTTATTGAACTCACATATAAGGACTAATAAGGTTTGGATTCCCCAGGATCAAGTTCATTATTTGAATAGACCATATTGGTTCAATGGTCCAGGGGGAGCTAACACTAAAATAGTATACCCGCTTACTTAACACAACCATTGCATATTTTACTGTAATTTTTAGAATGGCTAGATAGGGTAAATGGTTAGTCAACTCTTGACAACATAGTATCAGGACGTGGCGAGATGATAGTACGTTAGGGAAACAAAGTCTTGTGTATTCGAGCTAGATAAGGCGTATCTAGCTTGGTGCACTTGACCAAGTGGAACTAGCTGAAGCTACCTCGCCATATCCTAAACTAGTTAGACCAGGAAGTAACCCTAAGTGACTTAAGTGATATTTTCTTGAATTTGGCTTTGTCTAAGGAAGTGGTCGTTGTTCCGATCAAAGAAGACCCCTGTGCCTCGCCACGACCTGGAAGCCAGTTTCTCGAAAAGTTACTTAACGATCTAAAGGTTAAATCCGAATCTAACCCAAGGTTGACTATCTTTAATCAATTTAAAATCATCTCACAAAACATATAAGGTGAACAAATTATGAGACAGTTAGAATGGGTGAGATGTTAAGGATAATTGAAATATACTTAAAACAATCTCTTCAAGATACTACTTATTTTCTCAACTATTGTACTTAACAACTCTTAGGCCAAAGTTTAGTGCCCCCTACATCTCTTATACTTCATATATTTGACTAAGGGGGAGAGCAAACTAACCTTAAGGGTTATATTATAAACCTTTAGATTATTGGTGCAGAGGGACACACCTCGAACCAATCTATCTAACTACTGCTAGATGCATGCTTGGACTCATATTTGATTTATCTAGATGCATGCATATATGACATTGTTTTTTAAAAACCCTATTTTATACAAAAACCCCAATTTTTTTTTGATTTATGGCTAAAGGGGGAGAAGAGCGAAAGTTAAGGGGGAGAGTTAAGGGGGAGTAACATAAAATTTAATTTTGAAAATTAAATTATCTCTTTCAAAACTCACCTAGGGTTAAGGGGGAGTTTTGGTTGAGGGGGAGTTTTTGGAAATGATATTAATCTTCACATTCATCTTCTACTATACCTGTTTTATGCTTTAATTTTCCTTAACTTTGTGTTGGTTTGCCATAGATCAAAAAGGGGAAGATTGTTGGTGCAGGGGCACTAGATAATCGAACCTGTATTTTGATTATGGCAAAGACACAAAGTTAAGTTTACATCGTTATCTCACGAGCTAAATCAAGTGTGCAGAAAAGTGCTAAAGCTGGAGCTGAAGGCTAGCGACACCCGGAGGACGCCGCGGTGGTCGGGCGACACTCGAGTGACTTCGGAGGGAGCCGAAGGAATCGAGTGGAAGGCCGGAAGCGAGAGCTACTATCGAGGCAAGCTTGTGTGAGTGAGAGATTGTAAGGTCGTGTCCTCTTTACGAGGACGACCGTAGGCGGTGATCCGACTAAGACTTCCTATGGAAGGTCTAGGTCGAGATCAGACGGTTAGAAACCGTCGTATTTATCATTTTCCGAGCTAACCTCTTCATCGCAGGAAGTGGCCAGCCGGGCAATGATCACCGGACGCTGAGCAAGCCGATCGATGCTCATCGACGATCGATGGGAGTCATCACGATCGATGGCGCATTTAATCAGCCTTTGAGCTAGGTCAAAATGGATAACGTTTGATGCGGCCACTTTGCGATAAATTTTGGACAATTTCGTAATCCGTTCCTAAAGATGAGAAGACAAATTCAGAGGCCAAAATCTATAAAAGGAGGGGAGGATTCCAACTCCAAAGAACATCAAGTTTATTCATCAAGTTCTCCTACAACGCCAATGCTCCAACATCGTCATAACGCCGACGCGACGCCAAGTTCCGATCTTCTTCGTCGGCAACAGAATCAAGTAATATTTTTGATATTGTATTCTTTGTTTTTCTTCATAACGAGGTGAGGTAGGCTTGTTGCCTCATCCTTGTATATTCGGTTTTGTGATCGTTGTCTCCTACCTCCAACGAGGAAGAGACGTTATAGTGCTTTGCCCTCCGTACGCGGTCTAGGACCGATAGGGCCTTGGAGTAGCAACCGCTGGGTTGTGAACCAAGTAAAATAAACGCGTTCATTTATTTTCCGCTGTGCTTACTCGTTTACTTGTGTATCAACGAACGAATTCGAACGAAAGATTTACGATCGCTATTCACCCCCCCTTTAGCGATGCTTCTCGATCCAACAGAAATCTCCAAAAATGATAGAGACATGGTTGTGTGTCTTACACATGACTGGCCATGCCAGGACACACGACCAGCCATTTGTCCTTCTGGACACAACCCAGACTTTGGCCATTTTGTCCAGAGTTAGGCATGGCCCGTGCCAGGTTAGGCATGGCCATGTGAGGCTTTGTATGGTCCGTTTGACTTCATTTAGGTGTGATATGGTCATGCTAAGTCCGACAAGGCCATAGGAGGTTCCATAGCCTCCATTTCACACCCTCTTTGTCTGGTCCAACCAGATATATCCTCTCTCATCGAGAATCTCATTCTCAGACTTGTTTTACATCTCAAGATCACCCATAGTGCATGTGATCTAATAGATTCCTGGTTATGTTGATCATTCATAATTAACCCCTTAATTATGAATAGATCATGAGTGGAACTTAGCAGTACATCATGACCCCCAATTGATCGAAAAGTCTAAATCGACTCCAGAACATTTCTGAACCCTTCAACAGCTATAGTTGTTCATGCCTTGTTCCTTTCACTCATCCTATACCCATTTGGTTCAGGATATGATCTGTGTGTTCGTCCTCACTAGGCTGATTACGTCACACCTAGCCCAAGTTAGTTTTCTTATCCTGTGGATTCAAGTACTCCTACATGTTCCCAAGAAGACCATATTCTTAACATGTTTGCTCTGGCCAAAGACTTCTGAGTAACAATCCTGACAAGAGGCCTAGGGTATACATTTTCTTTATCAGGAGTGGTGAATCCTCTATGGGCTATTCAAACACCTTCGATCACTTTGGCTTATGCCCAATCATTCCGAAGTTACACCTCCTATGGTGATGGCTTCGAAGAAATCAAAGTATAAGACGCCATGATCAAGGTGATTTGAATACCTCAAGTCTAAGGAAGCTCGCACTCGAGACGCCATGATCAAGGTGATTTGAATACCTCAAGTCTAAGGAAGCTCACACTCGAGCTGCAGTGAGATCTTCAATGACATATAGAACCATATGAAGTCTCATAGCAGGTCACTCCAATGAATTAGTTACCATAACTAGCATCCACATGTTCACTCTCAGCATCCCTACGCTTCCATTCAGTGAGTACCGAATGCTCGGATAAACCAAGGAGCATAACATGTGCTAGTCTCATAGAATTGACGATGTCCAATCTCATCAATTCATTGACTAGGGATAGTTTCAATACTTACATGGTTACATATAATAAGATACCCACTAATTGTGATCCAATCACAATTTATTTCACCCACTAATTGTGATCCAATCACAATTTATTTCATGCCATGCATCATATTGTGGACTTTAGTACATGAGTTTAAGATCCAATCAAATAAATAAATAATGTATACTCAAATAGTGAATTTTATTAATAACTTCTAAGGCGATTGCCTTAGGACATCTCTCAATTACATCAAGTCCTTGCAGAGCAACCTAAGGCTCTGATACCACTTGTTGGACTGTTGGACATGTGCTAGAGGGGGGGGGGGGTGAATAGCATCTTTCGCTTTCGCTTCGATGAATCACATGTTTGTCTATAATACATCAGTGTTCAGCGAAATATAGAAATAAAATGTACAATAAAAATAAAGATAAACACACACAATCACAACACGAAGATTTATATGGTTCGGAACCTATAGTTCCTACTCTACAGCGAGCTCTAGTGTCCACACCACTAATAAATCTTCTCCTTCTCGGAAAAAATCAAGAGGTGTAGAAAGCCCGTACAAGAGTTTATACAAAACAAGTAACCAAATACTAGTAAAAGAAAATACAAATAAGAAACAACTTTAACGAAAAATACTTTTGCTTGATCTCTTTTGGTTGCTTTGGAATGCCTTGAAGGTTTGGAAAGTAGCAGCGTTTCCCCTTCAAATTCGTCAAAAAACCACTCCTGAAACTTCCACGTTGAGCTCCTCTTATAGCTTCGTGTTGGGTTGATTTCTGACCGTTACTACTCAACGGTAACTTCGCAAGTCGAGGTGCCTCCTTGACTGAGCCCTAGTCAAGGCACTGGTCGAGCCTGCCTTGCTTTTGACCTGTCACTATTAAGCCTCCAGTTGACTGCTCTACCACAACAGTCGACTGCTTTTCGGGGCTACTGTTTCTCCTAGGCTTCTCAACTGATCCCTATGGCTAGTTGACTACCTTACACTCCTAGTCGACCATCGAGCACCACTCAGGCTTTGCAAGCTCATACTGGCCAGCCGACTACTCTCCAACGTCAGTCAACTGCCGAGCACCTAGCTCATTTACTGAGCCACACAACTCTGAGTACACAACCGGAAGGTCGATCCCCATAGCGGGAGTCAACTTCTTGCTAGACCAGTCGACTATTATGCCTGCACAGTTAACTATAAACAACCCAGTCTGAAAACTGAGTCCCATAGTGGGAGTCGGCCACACTGGACCAGTCGATTAGGCAAAACCTCCAGTCAACTGTTAAACCTCAAACATGAGGTTTGACCCAAGTATAATCCCTTCATACTTGAACTTCTCCATTTCCAAGTATCCATACTTGGACTTTCCATGCCAAGTGTCCAAACTTTGACTTCCCCTCGAGTCTCACTCGAGTCTGGTCAACCTTGACCTGAGATTTGATTGCTCCAACAATCTCGCCCAAATAATTTCCCCTATATGACTTTAGATATCCCAATCATCCATTAGTAATATGGTCAAACCATATCCAACCGTATTGACAAACATCAAAACACTACTCGAGTCCCACGCGAGTCTGGTCAACATTTATTGGTGCAATACACCCAGGTCATGATTGACCAGACTCGAGTAGTATTTTGATATTTGATAAAACAATTTACAATGTGATTGTCATGGAAAGTCCAAGTCATGGTTACTTGGCAATTGAGAAGTCCAAGCATGGGTCTTGGTGTTAGTATTATCCCTAAGTGTCGATTATGAGATGATTGGTAAAGGGACTTTTGTATCATATTTCATAATAAAGGCAAAGTTTATGGTTAATTTATTTACTTCATTGATGTGCCATATGAATAAATATAATAATATCATAGGGTAGTTGGTTCTAGTCTACAATATATCAAGTTGGTGACTTGATAGTGGGATACTGTAGATATATATAGAACACTACTCGTAATTGTTCCTAGTCAAGTATTAATATACAAGGATATATTAATACACTGAGACTAGCATGTAGGTCAACTGATGACTTAATCTCACAAGTCATAGATATAGGATATCAAGTTGACACATGGGTATATATTAGAGAATATTTACTAAACTGACTCGCCATGAGAATGTTTCATAGATTGTCATAAACATTCTCATAGTGGCTATTGGTATGAATAATCCTTAGACCTGAAATCACTACGGTTCCATACATAAGGAGTTGTATGTTGTGGATCGATTGGCCGGCTAGAGGGGGGTGAATAGCCCTTTTTGTTGGATGTCGTATTTTGCTCGTCTACAAAACGTTAGCGCAAGCGGAATATGCAAATATAAATAAAGACAAGAAAAATATAAACAAGCAATACAAACACCGAGATGTAACGTGGTTCACGGCTACGCCGCTAATCCACGGTCCGATTCGTCCACGGTGAATCACTCCGCAATCTATCCACTAGATCTCTCCTTTGCACAAAGCTAGGTGGAGGTAACCTCTTTACACAGAAACACTCCTCTTACACATATAATGGAAATAAGCTCAAGTAAGAGGATGGAAAGCTTTAGGGAACTTTGGGAGAGTGTTAGAGCATAAGCATTAGCCTCCCAAAGCCCCACCCCCTTCCTTTTTATAGAGGAAGAGGGTTTCTTCCCATTGACACAGGATCAGTCGACTGATGCCCTCGATTAGTCGACTGATCCCGTAGCCGTTGCCCAATAATGGCCGCTTTCCACGTTGGATTCCATCCAACGGTATTGGCATCAGTTGACTGATGGTACCATCAGTCGACTGGTGCTCGATCAGTCGAGTCCTCAACGAGGTTGACTCCACTCTGCGTCTGCGACGCGACATCACGATTGCGGTCGCCCTTCGGGCGATCGATGTCCACGCGATCCGCCTACCCAAGGTAGTCATCGCTTGGGCCAAATGCCCATGAGTCAGACACCAGTCGAACCCAATCGACTCAGAGCAGTCGACTGCCATTCCATGGTAGTCGACTGGTGTCGAGAAATCTCATCCGACACTTAGCCAAATGGCCAAGTTTCACTCACGAACTACTACCCCTTCCCGGGTTACATTCACTCACTCTCATCCCTCGGAGTCCCTCGCCTTCGAAGTTCTCTTCGTTCGTGGCCACGTACCTCGGCAGCATCAGGCGCACGACTCTGCAATGCTCCTTCGCGTCTCTTGCCTCGAAGTCTACTTCCTCCGGGCTTCACTCCAAGCTCCTCGTCTGGCGGTCCCTCGGATGCTCCAAGCGCACGGCTTCTGCAAAGCTATCCTTCACCGACTCAAGGACCGAGTCATGAGATGTGAAACTCGCCACAGCTCCATGTGCGAATTACTAAGTCCTGCACGACTTCAACGCACATATCACATCATAACAAGCTAACTTAAACCCTTTGCCACACACATCAAAACCTAATCATGGCAAGAGATTGCCCTAACATTGTATACTTTGGTATTGACAAACGTCACCTGTAATAAGGTGGACTATAAAGTTGATCACTGGGTATGCAATGAATTATATGGAGGGATGTGAGTGATGGAGATCAGATCTTTCCCTTCCATATAACGGAAGTGATATCTGTGGGCCCCTTGATAAAGTAAGATTACTAAAATGCACGGTCATGCTCAAATATGTCAATATGAGATATTGAGCTCATTTGATTGGGGTAGTCTACTTGGAGATCAAGAAACACAAAGATTGATAAGAGAATGACACGGTCTATGCCTCCTTGATCAATCTAGAAATTAAGGATAGAAGGATTGAGTCATACAAGATAATTGTCACAGAAAGGTTATGTCGGATCTTGACATTCTTGTCACTTGGGTAGCAATGATGCATTGCTAGATGTCACTCATTGCTTATGTCCCTAAAATAGTTTTTAGGGGTATTGCCAACGTTACAAGAACCTATAGGGTCACACACAAAGAACATGTTGTTTTGGAGATGGATTCAATTTAGTTTGACTAAAGGAACCATTAGGCTCATTGAATGGACTAGATTGAGCTAGACTCATAGCTAGGCCAAAACTTGAGTTAGACTCAAGTTAGATCAATTTGAGTTAGACTCAAATTAAACCAATTGAAGAAGATGAATGGATATGGATTCATCATGCATGATTAATGTGGATTAATCATGAATAGAAGAAGATGAATGGATTTAGATTCATCATACATGATTAATGTGGATTAATCATGCATTGAAGAGGGAATACAAAAAGGATGCAAAACCTTTCATATTCATGGGATGAATATAAAAGGTCTTTGGCTGATGATGCATTGGGTGATTGCCTTTTGTTCTTCTTCTTCATCCTCTTGGATGAAACTCTTCCTTTGCTTAGACCCCTTGTGTGGTGTTGCTAGCACAACTTTGATTCTCCAAGGTGTGTGTTCATGTGGATACCATAAAGGTGCAACCATTTTGATCGTGATGAGATCCATTGGAAGAGGTTACTGCCGGGATTGCGAAGGGCTACGCATCAAGGGTAATCTCTCAACTAAATGTAGTTGTAAGAACGATTTTATGTATATACATGGATCTCTAGAGGGATCATAATTTCCTCTGTGTTTTTGCAATGTGTTTTTCGCATAAGATCCCTACACTTGGCATGAAAAATCCAAGCATGGGTCATGGCAATGGTAAAGTCCAAGTCATGGGTACTTGGCATGGGAAGTCTAAAGGTATAGTCTTGGCAGTATAAGTCCAAGTGTGTAGTCTTGCCGGCGTAAAGTCCAATTGAACTTTGGCGGTGAAAGTCCAAGTATGGATGCTTGGCAATTGGGAAGTCCAAGGATGTGATATTGGTGGCGTAAAGTCCAAGCATGTAGTCTTGGTAGCAAAAGTCCATTGTTTGGCAGCGTAAAGTCCAAGCACGAAGTCTTGGCAGCATAAGTCCAAATGTACCTTAGCAAGGAACCTAGTTAGTATGAAAATAGCTAATGAAAGCACCTGAAGGCTAGCATATGGATGAACAAGTCATTGAGGACTTGGAGGGATCCGATAGGCGTGAGGTTGATGGAGGTGGCTAGAAAGCTTAGGTCTAGTCTAAGGGTGGTCTATCAAGTATAAAGGGATCATTCTTGAGTTAAACCTCATATTTGAGGTTTATCAATCGACTGTGGTTATGGACCAGTCGACTAGCCAAGTGTTTGACACTTGGCAACCTAGTCAACTTGGATTAGTTGATTCAGATTATGACTAGTCGACTGGTCAAGTAGTCGACTGAGGCTCAACTACTTGAGCTGTGCTCCGGCAGTCGACTGCCAGTTGTGGGTAGTCGACTGGCCTTGGGCAGCCGACTGCCATGAATGGTAGTCAACTGGTGTTTACGAACACGGGCATAAAATATCTCGTAGTCGATTGGCTAATCGACTACTGGGTTAGTAGTTGACTGTTGGTAAGGGAAGTCAACTGCTAAGGTATCCTTTGGCTGGAATGCCAATGTGGATTAAGTCCATTGTGAGACAATGGCACTGTAGTTAGTCGACTGGTGCATTTTGGCAGTCAACTGTTAGGTGGAAATTCAGGTCACACGGAGGCATAAAAGGAGCTCGACGGGAAGGATTTCGATAGCGGTTCTAGAGGTGATTTGAGGCGAAGTGCTGGTGCATTTCAGAAGCCTTCAAGTTCGTCCAAGCAACTACATCAAGCAAGCAAAGAATTCAAGTTCTTGTAAAGTGTTCTTTACATTGTTGTTGTATTTATTTTGTATTGACTTGAATATCTCAAGTCTAAGGAAGCTCACACTCGAGCTGCAATGAAACTTCATCGACATAAAGAACCATATGAAGTTTCATAGCCGGTCACTCCAATTAACTAGTTATCCTAACTAGCATCCAATGTTCACTCTTAGCATTCCTATACTTCCATTCAGTGAGTACCGAATGGTTGGATAAACTAAGGAGCATAACATGTGTCGGTCTTGTTGGTGCAGGGGTACCAGATAATTGAACCTGTGTTTTGATTATGGCAAAGACACTAAGTTAAGTTTACATCGTTATCTCATGAGCTAAATCGAGTGTGCATAAAAGTACTAAAGCTAGAGGTGAAGGCTAGCAACACCCGGAGGAAGCCACGGTGGTCGGGCGACACTCGAGTGACTTTGGAGAGAGCCGAAGGAATCGAGTGGAAGGCCGGAAGCGAGAGCTACAAGGTAAGTATCGAGGTAAGCTCGTGTGAGTGAGAGATGGTAAGGTCGTGTCCTTTGTACGGGGACGACCGTAGGCGGCGATCCGACTAAGACTTCTTGTGGAAGGTCTAGGTTGAGATCGAACGGTTAGAAACCGTCGCATTTATCATTTTTCAAGCTAACCTCTTACTGCAGGGAAGTGGCCAGGCTGGCAGTCGACTGCTGGACATTGGGCAGTTGACTGATGCTCATTAGTTGACTGATGGGAGGCATCAGTCGACTGATGGCGATGAATCAACCTTTGCGCTAGGTCAAAACGGATAACGTTTGACGCGGCCACTTCGCGATAAAATTTGTACAACTTTGTAATATGTTCCAAAAGATGAGGAGACATATTCAGAAGCCAAAATCTATAAAAGGAGGGGAGGATTCCAACTCCAAACATCATCAAGTTTATTCCCAAGTGCTCCTACAACGCAAACGCTCCAACATCATCATAACACCGACGCGACGACAAGTTCTGATCTTCTTCGTTGGCAGCAGCAACAAGTAACATAGTTTATTATTGTATTCTTTATTTTTATTCGTAACGAGGTGAGGTAGGCTTGTTGCCTCATCCTCATACTTTCGGTTTTGTGATCGTTGTCTCCTACCTCCGACGAGGAGGAGACGTTATAGTGCTTTGCCCTCCGTACGCGGTCTAGGACCGTTAGGGCCTTGGAGTAGCAACCGCTGGGTTATGAACCAAGTAAAAATAAACGTGTCTCTTTATTTTCTGCTGCGCTTACTCGTGTATCGATCGAACGAATGAAAAGATTTACGCTCTCTATTCATCCCCCCCCTCAGCGACGCTTCTCGATCCAACAATTGGTATCAGAGCGGGGGTGCTAAGATTTGGTGAAACCACCAATCTAGCACTTTTTGGTTTTCTTTTCGTATTTTTCGAGTCACGTTGTTTTTTTTATTTTTTTTCCTCCCGCACTACTAATCCAAGACAAAGTCTTGGTATGTTTCTTTTGGTTGTGTGTTTGCAAGTATTTTATTTTGGAGTAGTCGACGGTATTGTGAGCCTGAATCTGAGAGGTGGAAGCAATAACGAACATAGTGCGGAAGATCGTTCGGAGGGAAAGAAGGCTACTAAAGAACCAAAAGAGGGCACAATTCAAATCAAATCAAAAGAAGGCTTTCCATGCAACTTGGGAGAATAGAGAAGACATAGCTTACATGGCAAGACCGGAAGAGTTCGAGTCAGAGTCCGAATCCGAATCCAATTACAACACTGACTCTGAACTCGAGGACTACTTCGAGAAGCAACTCAAAGCCGGACCAAAAGAGAAAATTAAGGTTAGCCGCTCACTAATTCATACGCTTTACAGTACAATTAAAATACTTACTAGGAAATTAACTAAGTCCGAGTCTAGGGTTGAGTCATTACTTGAGAAGGTTGAAACCCTCAAGCAAGAGGCTACTCTAACCTTCTCAACTAGTCAAGTTCAAGAGGGAAACTCAAGCCAAATTGAAAAACTTGAGGAGGAGAATTCTCTCTTGAAAGACCGAGTTCAAGAGGTTGAGGCTAGGTTGGAAAGGTTCACATTGGGATCTAAGAACCTTAACCGTCTACTTGGAACCCAAAGAGCCATGTACAACAAAGTCGGACTCGGATTTAAGTCAAAGATTACGAATAGATCATATATGTCTATCGTAAATCGTAGTCATCAAAGAGTCCAAGCATGGGTCCCAAAGGTTTTACTGAACTCACACATAAGGACTAATAAGGTTTGGATTCCCCAGGATCAAGTTCATTAATTGAATAGACCATACTGGTTCAATGGTCCAGGGGGAGCTAACACTAAAATAGTATACCCGCTTACATAGCAAAACTATTGCATAATTTACTTTAATTTTTAGAGCGGCTAGATAGGAAATAAGTTAGTCAACTCTTGACAATATAGTATCAGGACGCGACGAGATGATAGTACGTTAGGGAAACAAAGTCTCGTGTATTCGAGCTAGATAAGGCGTATCTAGCTTGGTGCACTTGACCGAGTGGAACTAGCTGAAGCTACCTCGCCGTATCCTAAACTAGTTAGACCAGGAAGTAACCCTAAGTGATATTTTCTTGAATTTGGCTTTGTCTAAGGAAGTGGTCGTTGTTCCGATCAAAGAAGGCCCCTGTGCCTCGCCATGACCTGGAAGCCAGTTTCTCGAAAAATTACTTAACGATCTAAAGGTTAAATCCGAATCTAACCCAAGGTTGACTATCTTTGATCAATTTAAAATCATCTCACAAAACATATAAGGTGAACAAATTCTGAGATACATAGAATGAGTGAGATGTTAAGGATAATTGAAATATACTTAAAATAACCTTTTCAAAATACTACTTATTTTCTCAACTATTGTACTTAACAACTATTTACAATCCTTTAGGCCAAAGTTTAGCGTCCCCTACATCACTTATACTTCATATATTTGACTAAGGGGGAGAGCAAACTAACCCTAAGGGTTATATTACAAACCTTTAGATTATTGGTGCAGAGGGACACACCTCGAACCAATCTATCTAACTACTGCTAGATGCATGCTTGGACTCATATTTGATTTATCTAAATACATGCATATACGATCTTATTTTTAAACCCCTATTTTATACAAAAACCCCAACATTTTTTTTGATTTATGGCAAAAGGGGGAGAAGAGCGAAAGTTAAGGGGGAGTAACACAAAATTTGAGTTTAAAAACTAAAGTATCTCTTTCAAAACTCACCTAGGGTTAAGGGGGAGTTTTTGGAAATGACATTCATCATTTACTATACTTATATTATGCTTTAATTTACCTTAACTTTGTGTTGGTTTGCCATAGATCAAAAGGGGGAGATTATTGGTGCAGGGGCACAAGATAATCGAACCTGTATTTTGATTATGGCAAAGACACAAAGTTAAGTTTATATCGTTATCTCACGAGCTAAATTGAGTGTGCAAAAAAGTACTAAAGTTAGAGCTGAAGGCTAACGTCACCCGGAGGAAGCCGCGGTGGTCGGGCGACACTCGAGTGACTTCGGAGAGAGCCAAAGGAATCGAGTGGAAGGCCGGAAGCGAGAGCTACAAGGTAAGTATCGAGGTAAGCTCGTGTGAGTGAGAGATGGTAAGGTCGTGTCCTCCGTACGGGGACGACCGTAGGCGGCGATCCGACTAAGACTTCTTGTGGAAGGTCTAGGTTAAGATCAGACGGTTAAAAACCGTCGCATTTATCATTTTTCGAGCTAACCTCTTATTGCAGGGAAGTGGCCAGCCGCCGATCACCGACATTGGGCAATCAATCGATGCTCATCACCGATCGATGGGAGGCATCGACCGATCGATGGCGCATTTAATCACCTTTGCACTAGGTCAAAACGGATAACATTTGACGCGACCACTTTGTGATAAAATTTGTACAACTTCGTGATCTTTTCTAAAAGATGAGGAGACATATTCAAAGGCCAAAATCTATAAAAGGAGGGGAGGATTCCAACTCCAAACATCATCAAGTTTATTCCCAAGTGCTCCTACAATGCAAACGCTCCAACATCATCATAACACCGACGCGACGATAAGTTCTGATCTTCTTCGTCGGCAGCAGTAACAAGTAACATAGTTTATTATTGTATTCTTTGTTTTTATTCATAACGAGGTGAGGTAGGCTTGTTGCCTCATCCTTGTACTTTCGGTTTTGTGATCGTTGTCTCCTACCTCCAACGAGGAGGAGACGTTATAGTACTTTGCCCTCCGTACGCGGTCTAGGACCGTTAGGGCCTTGGAGTAGCAACCGCTGGGTTGTGAACCAAGTAAAAATAAACGTGTCTCTTTATTTTCCGCTGCACTTACTCGTGTATCGATCGAACGAATGAAAAGATTTACGCTCACTATTCACCCCCCTCTGGCGATGCTTCTCGATCCAACAGGTCTCACAGAATTGATGATGTCCAATCTCATCAATTCATCGACTAGAGATAGTTTCAATACTTACATAATTACATATGATGAGATATCCACTAATTGTGATTCAATCATAATTTTCTCTCTTGCTATGTTTCGTATTTTGGACTTTAGTAGATGAATTTAAGATCCAATCACATTCATAGAAAATGTATACTCAAATAGTGAATTTTATTAATAACATCTAAAGTGATTGCCTTAGGACACCTCTCAATTACATCAAACTTTCACTTATCCTATAGACAATCGCCTTGGTATCTAATACCATAGGCCTCTATATGCCTCTCGAATTTTTCTTGGGGAAGAGTCTTTGTCAAGGGATCTGCTAGATTCCTATTGGTGAGAACTTTCTCTATTTATTCGTCTTTTCTACCTATGATCTCCTTGATCAGATGTTAACGACATAGTACGTGCTTAGAACGTTAATGAGACGATGGTTCCTTGGCCTATATAATGGCTCCATTGTTGTCACAGTAAATCAGTAATGCTTCAATAATGGTCGAAACAACTCTAAGTTTAGTAATGAACTTCTTGATTCAGACCACCTCCTTTGCTGCCTCAGAAGCTGCAATGTACTCTGCCTCCATAGTAGAATCATCAAGTGTGTCTTGTTTGGAACTTTTTCAGCTTACTACACCTCCATTCAAGATGAATATATATCCAGAGTGGGATTTGGAGTTCATCCTTATCCGTCTAGAAGTTGACATCAGTATACCCGCTTACTACCATATCACCTCCTCCATATATCAACAAAAAAACCTTAGTTCTTCTCAAGTACTTAAGGATTGCCTTGATAACCACCCAATGGTCCATACCAGGATCCGATTGGTATCTGCTCGTAACACTCAAAGTGTACAATACATCGGACTTTGTACATAACATAGTATACATGATCGATCATATAGTTAATGCATAAGGAATCTGACTCATGTGAATCCTCTCGTCTTCAGTGCACGGGCACATAGACTTCGAAAGGTGAATCACATGCCTCATGGGAATGAAACCTTTCTTGGATTCATCCATGATAAACTATTTTAGCACTTTATCTATGTATGTAAACTGTGAAAGACCAACAACTGATTTGATCTATCTCTATAGATCTTAATCCCTAAGATATAGGTTACTTCTCCCATGTCTTTCATGGAGAATATTTTGGACAATCAAACCTTAACTGATTAAAGAACCAGGACACCATTTTCTATTAGTAGTATGTCATCGACATACAACACTAGGAACACAACAACACTCCCACTAACCTTCTTATACACATAGGGTTAGTCATGATTTTGTGAGAAATCAAACTATTTGATTGCCTCATCAAAATGGGTGTTCCAACTCCTGGATGCTTGCTTTGATCCATAAATGGATATCTGAAGCTTGCATACCTTCTTCATCTTGATAAATTTGAAACCCTCAGGTTGTTTCATATATAGATCCTCAGAAAGGTTCCAATTAAGGAAAGTTATTTTCACATCCATCTATCATATCTCATAATCATAATGAGCTGCTATGGCCAGAAGTATCAAGATGGATTTAAACATAGCTACTGGTGAAAATGTTTCGTTATAGTCAATACCTTGCCTTTGACGATATCCCTTTGCCATTAACCTTGCCTTATAGGTAATTACATTGCCATCCATGTTCGTTTTCTTCTTGAAAATCCACTTGCACCCTATAGGCGATATGTCGTTGGGTGGTTCCACCAAATTTCAAACTTCATTTTCATACATGAATTCCATTTATGACTTCATCATCTAGCCATTTATCCCTATCTGAATTTTTAAAACTTTTTCATAACTAGTAGGCTCCTCATCCTATATGAGTAATACGTCTTTGATTCACTTATGAGAAATCCATATCTCTCAGAAATATGATGTATCCTACTAGATCTATGAAGAGGTGGTGTATCATCAGGTTCAACCATTTTTCATCCCTATGAATAATTGATTGTGGTTCTTGACTAGGCATCTTTTTAGTGTCTATTGGAGTATCTTGAACTACACTTAATTCAACCTCACTCCCACTATTTTCCAATAAGAGAAACTCCTTCTCTAGGAATACATCATATGCCTTAAAATAAACATCTTTTGTTCCAAGGGACAAGGGATGATAGAATTGATAACCCCTTCTTTTCTTAAGGTAACCAATAAATAAACACTTATCAGACCTAACCTCCAGCTTGTCTAATACTGTCCTCTTCACATAAGCAAGACAATCCCATATCTTCAAATAAGATAAATGATGTTTCTTACTATTCCATATCTCATATGGAGTAATTGAGACAACCTTAGTCGGGACTTTATTTAGCAAGTAAACAGCGGTCTCGAGTGTGTAATCCCAAAAAAATTTAGGAAAACTGCATGAAGCATCATCGACCTCACCATGTCCAACAAGGTTCGGTTTCACCTTTATGCTACACCATTATGTTATGGTGTATAAGGTGGAGTCCTTTGGGAAAAGATGCCATTGTCGAATTCTTTGATACTTTTCCCAAGTTGTTTCTCCACCTCAATCAGATCGAAGTACTTTGATACTTTTCCCAAGTTATTTCTCTACTTCATGTCTAAATTCTTTGAACATTTCAAAGGCTTTAGACTTGTATCTTAATAGATACACATATCCAAATCATGAACAATCATCGATGAAGGTAATGAAGTAGCTATAACCTCCTTGTGCTTGAGTTGACATCGGTCCACATACATTGGTATGTACAAGGCCCAAAATATCAAGCTCTAGTTCACCTTTTCTCTTAAATGGTAACTTTGTCATCTTGCCTTTTAAGCAGCATGTGTCAAATGAATCCAATTCAAAAGACCCCAAAATGCCAAGTCTTTGCAATTTGGTCATGCAATCCTTACTAATATGGCCAAGATGACAATGCCACATATAGGAGGTAAATTGATTGTCTATTTTAACACATTTGCTACTCGATTCGATATTGAATATTTCATTGAAAATATCTAACATGTATATCTCATTGTTCAACATTCCAGTTCCATAGAGAACACCATTCAACGTAATGTAACAATAATTGTTACTAAAATTCAAATGAAAAACTCTTTCTATTCAAACATGAAATAGAAACAATGTTGTTTATTAACAAAGGAACATAAAAATATTTTCCAACTCTAAAACTAGTCGATTAGGTAATTGCAGAAAATAAATCCCTATAACTACAACAACCACCTTTGCTCCATTGTCAACCCTCAGATTTGCTTCTCCCTTATCCAGTATTCTACTATCCTTTAGCCCCTATATGTCATTACATATGTGTGAGACACACCTGGTATCCAATACCCATGTGTTTGTAGAAATAGTATGTCATTCAATAACAAATATATCTAAAGTAGTTTGGGCATTAGATGCCTTTTTTTTCTTTAGTGACTCCAGATAATGCTTGTAGTTCCTTTTCCAATGTCCCTCCTTGCCAACATGATGACAAGTGCCTTTTGGAGCATGTTCTTCCTTCTTGGCCTTTTTCTTCACCTTGGCCCCTTTATTCGACTTCCTCTTAGAAGATTTCTTTGAGGAGTCAATCAACATCACAACCTTCTTTTCCTTCTTAACAGATGGCCCAACTGTTTTGAGCATGTTGATCAATTCAGACATCGTGGACTCAATTCTGTTCATCTGATAGTTCATCATAAACTGTGAATAGATATCAGTCAAACTATGGAGAATTAAGTCGATACTTAATTCATGGTCCATGATAAACCCTAATTGTTAGGGAAATCAACCCATGTGATATGGTTTTGATGTGTGTGGCAAAGGGTTTAAGTTAGGATGATTGGATTTGATATGTGCGTTGGAGTCTTGCAGGACTTAGTAATTCACACATGGAGATTAGGCAAGTGTCACCACTCACAACCTCGTGCTTGAGTCGGCGAAGAAGCATTGCAGAGTCATGCGCTTGATGCTGCCAAGGGACCACCGGACGAGATGACTTGAAGCGAAGCCAAAGAAGCAGACTTCGAGGGCAAGAGATGCAAAGGTGAATTGTAGAGCCGTGCGCTTGATGCTGCCGAGGGACGTGGCCGCAAATGAAGAGAGCTTCGGCGAGGGACTTCAAGTGAGAAGAGAGAATGAGTGAATTGTAAGTAGCTCATTAGGTGAACTTGGCTGAATGGCTGAGTGTCGGAGGCTCGGCCGCAAGGGTGGAGGTTTACCCGACCACCGAAAGCTCAAACGGATGTAAGGTTTGAGTTTTACCTGGCACCAATCGACTGCCATGTCATGGCAGTCGACTGCTCCAAGTCGATTGCAATCGACTGGTGTGGCTGATGAGTCAAGTCGACATCAGTCGACTGATAGCACTGTTCACGGGCACAAAAGCTAGTCGATCTCGTGGGTCACTTGACTGGAAGTCGACATCAGTCGACTTATGATATCATCAGTCGACTGATCATATGACTGTTGGAAAATTAGCCACAGATCTCGTGAATCCGGCCTAGTCAGAAGCCATTGGAGTGGACATTAGTCGACTGATGAAAGCATCAGTCGACTGATAGTGTCCAACGGGAAGAATTGCTTCCTCTCTATAAAAAGAGAGGGTGGGGGCTTTTAGATGGGTAATCTTTATGCTCCAAACATTTTACTAAGTGCCCCACAAAGCATAGACTCCTTCTTCTAGTTTCTTTCACATCTATTGTAAAAGAAGGAGTGTTCTTGAGTTGTAAAGGTTTACCTCCACTTTGCTTAGGCTAAAGGGAGAGACCAATAGTGGATTGGTTTCGGGGTGATTCACCGGAGACGAATCGGACCGTAGATTAGCGGCGAGGCCATGAACCACATTATATCTTGTTTGTTAGCATTGTTTATCTTTTGTTTGTTCTTAATTGTTTGTTCTTTATATTTTTCCGCTTGTGCTAACGTTAATTGTAGACAATTAAGAACGACTTCCACTCATACAACGAAAGAGGGCAATTCACCCCCCTCTAGCCGGCCAACAACAATCCTACAAGTGATATCAGAGCTAAGGAAGCTTGTCAATGACTAACCGCCGCAACAAGCACAATCAAAGATGGCCGACTCCAACATTCACCCACCGAAATTTGAAGGAGAATTCTCTTGGTGGAAGAAGATAATGAAGGTATTTTTCGAAACCGATTTCAAAATTTTATTAATAATGGAAAATAATTTCGAGGTACCTAGGGATGAAGAGGGGAAGCCAATCGAGAAGTCTAGATGGACTAAAAAGCAAAGGGAAGAGTACTTGGCAAACTCAAAGGCAAAGCACCATCTCTACAATATACTCCCCCAACAAGAAGTGAACCGGATTGGAGAATGTGCAAGTGCCAAGGAAATGTGGGAGAAACTCATAAAGCTTCATGAAGGCACTTTCGAGGCAAAGCTTGCAAGGAGAGACCTCTTCCGCTCCCAACTATCAAATATTAAACTTGAAAATGGAGAAAAGGTAACCTCACTACACTCTCATTTTAAAGAAATTTTAATTGGGCTAACAAGTGTAGGAGAAAAACTTTCGAACCGGGATATGCTTATGAAAGCTCGACGCTTTTCCTCGGTCATCAAAATGGAGCTCAATGGTGGACTTCTTCTACATGTCGAAGAATTTAGAAGTTATCACCTTGGAGGAGTTCTTCTCAACCATGGAGCTCCATGAAACAAGGCTTGAAGGAATAAGTGAAGATTCAAATATCAAGCCATCAAGAGGAGTAGCCTTAGTAGCCAACAAGGGGAAGAAGAAGAAGATAGAGACTCCCTCCTCCTCCGATGAAGCATCCTCCTCATCCTCCATGAATAGCAATGAAGATGCTTATATGGTAAGGATGGTAAGGCGTGCTTTTAAAAATTTAAAATTTAACAAATCTTATGATAGGAGAAGGCACAAGAGGAAGATAATATGCTATAATTGCCAACAAGAGGGACATATAAGAGATGATTGTCCCCTCTTGAACAAGAGTAAAGAAGAAAGGAAGAGAAAAGAAGAAAAGAAAAAGGGGAGCAAGAAGAAGAAGGAAGAAGAGAAGAAGACTAAAGAAAAAGGTAAGGCCAAAGCACTCAAGGCAAGGACTTGGGATGATCCTTCCTCCTCACCATCATCGGAGGAAGAAAATGCCTTTGTCACAAATTTGGCTCTAATGGCATTTGATGATCTAGCCACCTCCTCCTCCGAGCAAGAAGAAAGAAGCTCTAGTGAAGGGGGAGGCTCATCATCATCCTCCTCATCCGAAGAAGAAGACATGGAGACTATGGTAACGAATCTTTCACCCAAGAAAATAGTTTCCATGATTTCTAGCCTTACTAAGGATTTATTTAGGGCTAAGAAAAAGAACAAGTGCATGCTTGATCAAATTAAGGATCTAGAAAATAAATTAGAACAAACATGTTTAAATGTTAATGATGATGATGCATGCTCACATGATAATTATATGCCTTTTGATGTAAATGATGCATGCATTGAAGAAAATAGGGTTTTAAGGGAAAAGGTAGACCATTTGACTAAGGCCCTAGAAAAATTCACAATTGGCTCCAACACACTTAACATGATCATAGGGAGCCAAAGGGCAAGCTTCAATAAGAAAGGCCTGGGATATAAGGGAAAAACTAATGAAAAAGCCTATAAATGTTTGATTGCTAGGGGTAAAAGCAAAAATAAGACAATTGATAGAAAATGAATCCCTAAGGAATATTTAGTGAACCCCATAGGAAAGAACTTGTATTGGGTTCCTAAATCCATCCTTAAGGGTTAGGAAAACCCTAGGATAGTCAACCATATGGATGTCACTTATATCATTTTATTTGGTTGACTTAGGATGGAGGGACTTAATTTTTGAAATAGTGTTGGGTGATGATAATGTGTCCATAAATGGATAATAATGCTTAAATCATGATAGTTAATGTAATTGTTATATATGTTTGCAATCATGATTTATGATCTTGACATTTAATCTATAATCATGGGAAATAGGGTTCAAATCATGCTTTAGGTGATACTTGAATTATTATCATGATTTTATACCTAATGCATGATTACAAATTGATTGATACATGTGTTTCATGATCATAATGTGAAATCAATGCATATATATTTTTATGATCATGTAGTATGTTAGGGTGATACTTAACCATGGGTAGAATTGCATGAATTTGAGGTTAAGTATATAAGTATCTTTAGGAACATCTCACATTCACCATAAGGATAACTTTGATTGAAAACATAGTATGGGTGAGATGTTAGGATGATACTAATGATCCACTAATGCCTATGACACTTAGATGGTCATTTTAAGTATCAAAATAGCAATAATAGACCAATCATGGGGAAGACTTTTGTTTAATTCATAGACATATTGCCCAAAGATCATGGTTGGATATTTCATATGTTTTCAAAACCATTTCTTACTTTAAAATCTGTGCCTTCATGTTTTGAAACAATTTAAAACAAAACTAGGTGTTAAAATGGATACAAACTTGATCAAAACACTAGTTATTTTTGAAGCGTTTGGATTTTTGGAAAATAATTGAAAATATAAGTAATTTTCATGAAAACTCATTTTTCACTAATAAAGGACTTTAAAAGGAATGTTTTTTCAAAATTTCATGATTTTTTGAATTTTTTGGAATTTCTGGTGCATTTCTGAAATTGGTTAAAAAAATCGAAAACTCAGATTTTATGCGTGCAATGACCGTAGTTTGAACTGGCCGATTGATGTAATCGTAGACGAGCACAGTAACCTGATTTTATCAGGTTTTGTTTGGTTTTTGGTATTTTTTTAATCCTTAGAGTTGATACCTTGGATTATGACACTTGGAAAATATTTTTGATGGTGTCAAAGGGGGAGAAATAGGGAAGTTTAAGTTAACCATGCTAAGAGGGAAAATTTAGCATGTCTTAAGGGGGAGTTGTTTTTACTCATGTTTTTACTTACATGCTTTCCTTGCTTATGTTTATTGTTATTTGTTTACCTAACTTAAACGGATTGCCACACATCAAAAAGGGGGAGATTGTTAGGGCAATCAACCCATGTGATATAGTTTTGATGTGTGTGGCAAAGGATTTAAGTTAGGATGATTAGATTTGATATGTGCGTTGGAGTCTTGCAGGACTTAGTAATTCACACATGGAGCTTAGGCAAGTGTCACCACTCACAACCTCGTGCTTGAGTCGGCGAAGAAGCATTACAGAGCCGTGCGCTTGATGCTGCCGAGGGACCGCCGGACGAGATGACTTGAAGCGAAACCAAAGAAGCAGACTTTGAGGGCAAGAGATACGAAGGTGAATTGCAGAGCCGTGCGCTCGACTGCCATGATGTGGCCGCGAACGAAGAGAGCTTCGGCGAGGGACTTCAAGTGAGATGAGAGAATGAGTGAATCGTAAGTAGCTCATTAGGTGAACTTGGCCGAATGGATGAGTGTCGGAGGCTCGACCACAAGGGTTGAGGTTTACGTGACAGTCGGAAGCTCAAATGGATGTAGGGTTTGAGTTTTACCCGACACCAGTCGACTGCCATGTCATGGCAGTCGACTGCTTCAAGTCGATCGCAATTGACTGGTGTGGCTGATGAGTCAAGTCGACATCAGTCAACTACTGAATGGGAGCAGTCGACTGATAGCACTGTGCACGGACACAAAAGCTAATCGAGCTCGCAGAAGTTGACATCAGTCGACTGATCATATCACTGTTGGAAAATTGGCCGCGGATCCCGCGAATCTGGCCTGGTCAGAAGCCATTGGAGTCGACATCAGTCGACTGATGAAAGCATCAGTCGACTGATAGTGTCCAATGGGAAGAATTGCTTCCTATCTATAAAAAGAGAGGGTGGGGGCTTTTAGATGGGTAATCTTCATGCTCCAAACATCTTACTAAGTGCCCCACAAAGCATAGACTCCTTCTAGTTTCTTTCACATCTATTGTAAAAGAAGGAGTGTTCTTGAGTTGTAAAGGTTTACCTCCACCTTGTTTGGGCTAAAGGGAGAGACCAATAGTGGATTGGTTTCGGGGTGATTCACCGGAGACGAATCGGACCGTAGATTAGCGGCGAGGCCGTGAACCACGTTATATCTTGTTTGTTAGCATTGTTTATCTTTTGTTTGTTCTTAATTGTTTTTGCTTTATATTTTTCCGCTTGCGCTAACGTTAATTGTAGACAATTAAGAATGACTTTTGCTCATACAATGAAAGAGGGCTATTCACCCCCTCTAGCCGGCCAACAACGATCCTACACTAATGATCCCAACCATTCAATATAGTCATTCATCTTTAGTGCATACTACACCACAGATGAACCCTCCTACATCTTTGAGCAAAAGAGGAGCTTTGTGATCTCGAACCTTTCGGATCTTGCTTGCTCATCAAACAACTCACGAAGATGATAGACAATGGTAAAAGCATCCATATGCTCATGTTACTTTTGCAACTTAGGAGTCATAGAAGATAGCATAATGCATCTTGCTATATCTGAGTCAGCAACATGTTTCTAATAAGCTAACTTTTAGTCACCAGAAGCATTGTCCGTTGGACAGGAAGACTATCTTCAAGGACATAGGCTATCTTCTTAGCCAGTCCAAAAAGTTTGGCCCGGTCAGTTTATTTGCATCCAAAATTGAGCTTAAGTTAATAGAGGTCGACATGCTATTCTATTAAGAAAACCTAGACATACAAAAAGAATATATAAGGGAGATGAATTTATAAAGTAAACAATTTACATTAATTAAAACTCCCACTATTTTATTCGAATTTAAGAACCCTAACTTTGAATTCGGGAGATGGTAGGTTTTCTCCTAGTGGGCTGATATCCACTATTGCTAAGAACAACCTTGGAGAGAGTCCAACAAGTCATTCTTAGTTCTACCGGTAGGTATCAATAGTACCGATTATATAACATTTATATATCTATCACTTTATGCTATCAACTAATTGAATGTTTACATATACATTAGGTTGTTAACTCATTAACATATATGCATCATATACATATCACCTAATTGCACCTCTTCCCACATTGACCTTGGAGATAGTCCAACAAATCAATGCTTTCAGTTATGACCAACCCATTAATCATGAGATCGAAATTAAATGGTTCGAACACATCTAATTTTCTAGCCAGACTTGGAGAGAGTTCAATAACCCAAACTATAACCTTAGACTCAGATTATAACTATTTAATGGAATATAGAATCTCAAATAGTTTGAACATGTTCAATGTCATGCCAGGCTTGGAGATAGTCCAATAATCCAAACATGAAAAGGAACTCTGGTTCAACTATATTAATGGAAGGCATAAGCCCTAATATTTGCACTAGGGATTTTCGATTAATCTAGGTCTCATCTATAACAAAAATTATACCCTAAAAGAGAAAAACCAAGATTGCATTAGGAAACAAATTTCTTGACACGAACGTGAGCCGAACACTTGACGCACATGTCGTTATTAGGAATTAGATACACAAAACGCGTAACCTATTCCAACGCATGAATAGTCTATGCTACGACTCTAACAAATGACCAACACCTTCGGTGTTACTAGGTGCATCCATGGCCTTTTCCTCTCGGTTACTATCATGCATATCCATGCACATATAATAATAAAACATTATATATGCATGGAAAAAACCTAATATACACCTATGCCAAAACACGGTGGCTCTGATACCACATGTTGGAGATTCTAGGAAATAAATAGCAATGGAAGAGAAATAAAAGAAAATTTTATTCCATCCCAGACATCCCCGAGGGCCAGGATTTTTTTGCATTGACATAAGCAATATTTATATTGTTTTGAAAACATAAGTTCAGAGCTTATACCTTCGAGATTCTTTTTGAATCTATAGAAACCACGAGCAATACCAACATCCATTGCCTCTATCACTATCCACGCTGGGATCAATTGGGACAACTCCACGAGCAACAAGTCTTCATCTCTGATTGGTGCTAGCCAATCAGTGGAGACGAGAGAGGGAGAGAGGAAGAAGACAACCACCAAAAAGAGAATTCTAAGATCATCTCCAAAGATTGTTAAGAGATCTATTTATAGTTATCTTGATTAGGGCATCTTAGAGGCTTAAACAGAACCTATATTACCATAATTATTTCATAATTAAGGTAAGAAAACTTAGGAAATTTCCATACATGAACGCACTAAAAAATGGCATTCCATGACATGGTCGTGTAGGATCGAGAAAACGGAGGAGGGGGGGGGGGTGAATAGCATTCGAAAAACTTTTCTTTTCTTTCATTTTAAGGCTCATAAAATGCAAAGTACTCGCAGCAGAATAAAAAATCAAAACACACAAGTACACAAAAGGATTTTACTTGGTTCACAACCCACCGACTGCTAATCTAAGGCTTGCGATCCTAGATCCCTCTCGTTGGGCAATCCACTATAAACTCTCTTCCTCGTTGGAGGTAAGAGATATGAAACAATTACAATAATATAGAGGAGGAGATAACAAACCTACCTCTCCTCTTAGCAAGTAGTAAGTAAAGAAATAACAACTAAATAACACTACCGACTTTAAAGATTGGATGATGATAGCTTGGTCAGCGTTATGGCATCGTTGTGTGGTGAAGTAAGCTTTTGATCGATGGAGAACTTATGGAGCCTTTCAAGTGATGAAAGAAGGGTGCTTTACCTTTCCTTTTATAGCCTTTCAAACCCTAACTCATTGATCTTTAGATCTGAGTCAATCATCATCATCCACTCCTCCTTTCATGGCTCTTATCTTGACTTTATTCAAAGTGTCCAGATTCATTAGTAGTCGACTGATGCTTTCATCAGCCAACTGATGATGATCCGGTCGACTGCCACTTTGAATAACTACCTGCATCATAGTGTTAGTGATAATTATCATTTTGTCATATTATTTTGATGCTTAATTTCAATATTTTTATCCTCTCAAATGATTAATTATTAAATATTTACATATTTTATGAGTTGGATCTATTTTTGTACCTTATTGTAAATTCTCCTAAATTTTGGACTTATATGTAAATTTTATCACTTGTTTGTAGGAGATCGAGATGCGCCAATTGACTAGACTCTAGCTAGATCAAATATGGCTTCATCTAGGGTCATAACGAACATTTCAAGCTGATTTAATCTGAGCCCTTTATCAAGATCTGAAATAGCTTAATCAAGGGACAAGATCTGATCAATTTGGACCGCTCGATGAGATCAACTTGATTCTGAGCCATCTATCCAGATCTGGAGAGATCCAGTCCATACATTTAGATATGAGCATCTTAGCCCTTCATCCAGATTAGACCAATCGTGATCGTCCATTCCAATCTAATCAGATCTGTCCATTATGAATCAGACAAATCTGGGCCATTGGATAAAATCTGGATTAACCCATATAAAAGCATTCTTCTTGATGTGATTTCTCCATCCGCGATCTCCGCTCGATCTCACAAGCATCGCCGCCTCCTCTGCCTTCTTCACCGTGGGTCACCGAAGAGGAAAGGAGATTCCCTCCTCCAGTGATCAATCCTGAGCCACTTCATCTACCATTGGCAGCACACCCTCCACCGCCAGCAACTGTGATAGCTCCTTCCATTTCATCGCCACCTACAACCATCGGAGAGGGGATTCCCCTCCGATTGGTCCGGACAACATCTCATCTTCATCTTCATCTAAGATCTTCCATTTCATCCATCGGCCAGGCATGCATCATCCAACACCAAATTTCCCCTCATCAACTTCCGATCAGCAATTTCTAGCCACCCCACTAGACTTTCGACCAATTCTAGCACCTACACAGCTCCGACAGCTCAATTTTCATCTCCGGCCAGCTTCTATTTCAGCACCGGACAGATTTCGGACAACAAGATTTCTTGTTGATTGTTTTTTCCCTCTTAGTTGTTGAATGCTTGTAATTGTAACGCCCGTAAAAAGTCTCCAGCAATTTTACGAGAATTTTTGGCTTTACGATAATGGGCTTTATGTGGGTTTTCCGAAAATAAAAGGAAATAGCCAAAAAGAGATGCAAGGCCTAGGAATTGAACCCCAAACCTCTAGAGATAGCCAAGCCCTATAGATGCACCCACTAACCATAAGCCCAATAGGATTATATCATTAAGAGAAGAGGGGAATTATAGATAAGGGTGATGAGGGTAAATGAAGGGGCATGGAAAAGAAAAGAGAAACTTCTCTTCCTCCCTTTATAAAGAAGAAGGAAGTTCCCATTTGGCCACTTCTTCCTCTCCTCTTCATCCTCACCGAAACCATCTTGCTCCCCCTCTCCATTTGCACCTTTGGCCGAACTTCATCCAAGCAAGAAGAAGTTAGTTCTTGGCTTCCATAAGGTCAACTACCCACCAAAAGCAAGCGAAGGATGTAAGATTTCCTCACCTGCAGTATATTAGTTTTGTAGGATAAATTACATGAAAGAAATATGAAGTTTGGAGCTTTATATGTTTCGGCCAACTAAGTTTTGGGCTAGGATTCATGAAAATGCTATTAGGAAACCTTTATAGGTTGTATGCCCCAAGGAGGGATCTTTAGGTAACAAAAGTCCAAAGGTTTTAACCTTATATGTTTCACCAAAGGTTTAGGGTTAGGGTTTCATGAAGAGCTCCCCCTTATGAAGTTAGGTTATGATATATGCCTACATGAATAGATTTAGGTGACAAAAGTCCAAAGATCTTAACCTTACAAGTTTCGGCCAACCCATGAAATTAGGGTTAGGGTTGCATGAAAAATATTTCTAATGATACTATGATAGGTTATAAGGCTTCATGAATGAATTTTAGGGGACAAACCCAAGCTTGAGCCCTCACAAGTTTCGGCCAACCCATGAAATTAGGGTTAGGGCTGCATGAAAAATATTTCTAATAATACTATGATAAGTTATAAGACTTTATGAATGAATTGTAGGGGACAAACCCAAGCTTGAGCCCCTCACAAGTTTCGGCCAACCAATGAAACTAGGGTTAGGGTTGCAAGAAAAAGGCTTCTAAGGGAACTAGGGGATGTTGTATGCCTCATGTAGGAGTTTTAGGTGACTAAACACTGCCATGTTGGAATACCTTACAGGTTTCGGCCAATATTGGTTTTGGGGTTAGGGCTTCATGAAAACAACCCCCTCCCCCCCTTATGTAGTTAGGCTATGTGATGAACAAGTTTTTTGATTTAATATGCCATGAATATGCCTAGGAAATATGCTTCATGTTTATGATGTAATGTGCCATGAAATATGCTTAGGTGATGAACATGCTTTGTGATTTAATATGCCATGAATATGCCTAGGAAATATGCTTCATGTTTATGATGTAATGTGCCATGAAATATGCTTAGGTGATGAACATGCTTTGTGATTTAATATGCCATGAATATTCCAAAGAAATATGCTTCATGTTTATGATGTAATGTGCCATGAAATATGCTTAGGTGATGAACATGTTTTTGTGATTTAATATGCCATGAATATGCCTAGGAAATATGCTTCATGTTTATGATGTAATGTGCCATGAAATATGCTTAGGTGATGAACATGCTTTGTGATTTAATATGCCATGAATATGCCTAGGAAATATGCTTCATGTTTATGATGTAATGTGCCATGAAATATGCTTAGGTGATGAACATGCTTTGTGATTTAATATGCCATGAATATGCCAAAGAAATATGCTTCATGTTTATGATGTAATGTGCCATGAAATATGCTTAGGTGATGAACATGTTTTTGTGATTTAATATGCCATGAATATGCCAAGGAAATATGCTTCATGTTTATGATGTAATGTGCCACGAAATATGCTTATGTGATGAACATGTTTATACTTTAGGACCCCTTTAGGGTACTCTTATGTTATGAATGCATGTGTCCTGGAGATAAGATGGAGATGCTTCCCTTTCAAGTAGGGATCAAGAGCTCTCCTTATGATAAGATGGAGATGCTTCCCTTTCAAGTAGGGATCAAGAGCTCTCCTTAAGATAAGAAAAAATGGAGATGCTTCCCTTTCAAGTAGGGATCAAGAGCTCTCCTTATGATAAGATAAGATTAAGATGCTTCCCTTTTTATGTTGGGGATCAAGAGCATTCTTTATAATATGACAAGAAAAGAAAGGAATTAAGTATTTTACTTTGTAAGAGGTTAAGTACCCGACCGGCCGTGGTCGTTAATCAAATCCATAGGGACATAAGAAGACGTGATGAGGTCTTGCCACAGTAAGACGTAAGAGGTCTTGCTCTGGTAGGTCTGGTGGCTCGCTACCCCAGCCTATTAGGGAACGTGCATTATGTGGTACTTAACCTGGGGCCCCCCAAACAAGTTATGATGATGTTGAAGTATCTATATGTATATGTTTTGAAAAGAAAAGACTTCTATGAAATTGTGTATGCTTATGTTAAAGATTATGAATGCTTACGAACTCGTCCTTTACGCATGTTAGACTCTATGAAGTTATGATGCTTACAGTAGTTTAGGAATACTTGTGATTATGTACCTTATGCATGTTTAGGATTTATGTCATTATAACTGTTTATGCTCAAGTTAAAAATGCTTATGATTATGTCCTTTATGCATGTTAGACTTTATGAAGTTATGATGCTTATGGTTAAGTTTAAGAATACTTGTGATTATGTACCTTATGCATGTTTAGGATTGATGTTATTATAAATGTTTATGCTCAAGTTAAAAATGCTTATGATTATGTCCTTTATGCATGTTAGACTCTATGAAGTTATGATGCTTACAGTAGTTTAAGAATACTTGTGATTATGTACCTTATGCATGTTTAAGATTTATGTCATTACAAATGTTTATGCTCAAGTTAAAACTGCTTATGATTATGTCCTTTAAGCATGTTAGATTTTACTAAGTTATGATGCTTATAGTAAGTTAAGAATATTTGGGTTTATGTACTTCCTGCATGTCTAAGATTTATATCATGAATGCTTATGTTTAGATTATGCCCTGCTTGGTTTTAATTATGCTTAGCATGCTGATGTAAACTCTATGCCATGCTTAGGTTTCATTACGTGGTATGTTGTTGATTAGTGTTACTATGGAATACTTAGGCCATTTATGCTAGCATGCTTATGTTTCTAATTGCTTGATGAAGTCTGTGGTTTTTGTGAGTAGGCAAGAATCTTACTAAGCTATATGCTTATAGTTTATGTTGTCCATATCTTTGCGGATCGAGAAACTCGAACTAGAGGAAGTAGCAGGAAGGGCCCAGAGTGTGTGATAGTGGCATGGTGGAGAAAGACCCTATTACTATCTGCTTATATTTATATGCTCAATTAACAACTTAAGACATTGCTTCCGCTTATAAGACTTGTGAATTATTAGCACCATGTTGGATGTTGCTTAGTTATGTTATTGTTCAATTACTTAAGAAAGTTGATATGATAGAACTCACGAATGGATCCTTATGTTGGGCATGTTATGAAATGAGATAAGATATGGTAACATGCTAACTATGAATAAGATAGGTGATGCATGTAGAAAAGAAGGTTTATGCCATGATAACATGCTTAAGTATGATGGTGGAAGGATCCATGTGTATTATGTTTTAAAAGAAAAAAAAAGAAAGGGGTAAAAGTAGCGCCGCCCTGAGAGCAGATAAGGGCGGGCGTTACAGTAATTGAATGATTTTCCACGTTTAAAATTGCACACACTTGGTTTAAATTGTATTATGCTTGCATGATGTTTGATTAAATGTCTCTTTGGTTAATTATGTTGGGTTTCCTCGGCACCGACGTGGATGTGTGTTCGAACACGTTTCATGAACATGCACACAGCGGAAGAAAAAAATAAGTAATAACTAACTTATTACAACACACACATCACACACATGCAAAGGATACAACATGTGCAGACATAATCATCATTTCAAATTTTTTAATAAAAGAAAACTACTCTAGGTATACCTAACGAATAACACGCAATGGAAAGGGCATCAACCTTAGCGACCCTCGTAAGTTTCGCATCTATCTGAGTCCACATCGAGTATCGTCGGGATAGCTTCACAAAGCCACGAGCCTCGACTTCACGAGAGGTACTAGCCTCGGATTGAAGTCGTTATGATCCGAGAGACGACCACAATTCGAATCCAATTCGGATCTAGAAACGAGTTCCACGAACTCGCTTCTTGGAAGCGGATTTCATCAACCGATTGACAAAACTTCTTTCCTCCACTAAAGAGAATTGTCGTGGATCCAATCCTCGGCAATGAGGTCGCTGTCGGAGTTCCAAATGCCGGCTAAATGTCGCTCTCGTCGCAAAAGACACAAGCTGTCCAAAAGGGCAGCTTGGTGGAGGAAGGTGGTTGGCCAATCAAAGATGGACGGTGGCAGCCAAGGGGAGCTGACGGCTAGTGGCAGACTGGCCGACGGCTGGGGATGCTGGCCGTTGGTTGGAGCTTGGGCGGTGGCAAAGCTTGGGCGGCACACAAGAAAAGGAGAGGGAGAGGGGAGAAAATGGCTAGGGTTTCGCAAACCTTGAATCGATTTATTCTAGGATATCTTTCAACCCCGTTATTTATAGAGAACGTATCTCTTATCCATTAAGAGACTTTTTCTCAAGACCTTTTCTCAAAACCTCTTCTCTAAAACCTTTTCTCAAGTAACCTTTTCTCAAAGGGTTATTGGTTCACAACCAAAACCTGTTAACCCGCTCCATTAACTTAAGTTAAAATAAACTAGACCGCGTTGGTCTATTTTAAGTTAAAACGAACCGAACCAATTTTGGTTCATTCGTTTAAAACAAACCAAACCCCTTTGGTTTATTTTCCACCATAGGATTAGAACTAACCGATTTGGTTCATCCATCATATCTTCATAAGACTCAGCCCATCCATGCTTCCGGTGTGACCGAAACAATTTCATACTTGCTCTTTGTTTGGTCCAACCAAACCAAGTCTCTCTCGATATGAGAATCCTATTCTCAAGCTCGTTTTAAATCCTTCGGATAACACTTATTGTGCATGTGACCAAATAGGTTCCCGGTTTATGTTTGTCATATATAATTAACCATTAATTATAGAACAATCATGAGTGGCACCTAGTAGTACATCATGATCCCCAATTAACCAGAAAATCAACGATTAACCCCAGAATTGTTGGGATGTATACTGAAAGCCTAGCCTTTTTATGAACATCTTCATTTTGAAAAAAGAATCACATGATCATTGTTTGCATTCTTGCATATTGTCTAATACTTTACATTGTAGATAACATAGTGTGTGGTGTCGCACAGAAGATCATGTTATCAGTTCCTTGTAGAGTATAAGTAGAGGCTCACAACCAAGATGATTTTGGATAAACCATTAGCATGGTTGTAGTATAATTTGGTATTGGTTTATTTTGACCATAGAATTACACTAGTACATTTTGTGTGTATTAAGCCGGACCGACTTAGAGGTGATTCAATTTATACTGACTATATAATTGAATCGGACCTCAGATATTATATATGATGTACATGCTCTTAATCCCGATATAATAACAGACACATGTACTTAGTATTTATTTCTTTGATTTACTAATGGGCGACATTTATGTGTTAAATCGATAGGCCTGGTAAGTTGGGAAATAATATTATTTATATTGTGTGCTGTTGATTATAGGAGAAAACCATGTCCTATATTCTAGAATGATGATGTCCCCTTGAGGAGCTCATAAGGTTCATCATGTAAATCCTACAGGTGGACTTGGTCCAACATGATGATAAGGATGAGTGGTACAACTCATGGAGTTAGATATTGTAGGGTTTTGCCCCAGAAGCTCTCATACCAATTTAATGGTTTTAGCTTATCGAGTCCGTGAGGGGAAACTTTGCTTCCCACTTCAACTTGGTCGTTTGATCATGGCGATCCCTTCGATGTCCCCGGATTAAAAATTTAATCTTAGACAAAAGGGATTGCCCAAACAACCAAGCCATTGTCGTGCTATTCGTTTAGAGAGGTCACTTGAACAAACTAGTTGTTCAAGCGACCATCCTCTATTCTACGAGTAGCCGCGGAATAGACGATGTCCGGATCGCCGGTTTTTGTGTTTATGTTCGGGGTCAAAGTTATATTAGCCACATACATAGAGTTATATCATGCTCATAGTTGAAAAACAAATACAAGAAAGTAACCATCCACATAAAACATGCATATAATTGAAAAGAAATTATAAGCATAATACAAAAGAACACTAATCAAAATAAACAAGATTATACCTCTTGTTATACCTCTTGATCTTCTATTGTATGTTTTTCCTCCTTTCCGATGTCGTGTGAGTGATGATCTACCAAAAGTTGAAGCCACCTAGATCACTAATCTTCGTTTCCTTGTTCACTCCGAACAAAGGAAGATCCTTAAATAGAACTCATCTTCCTATCTAGAACCGGCCACCAAGTCAATAAACTCGATGTTGCCACCGGCCAAGGAAGAGAACATGGAGTATGGAAACCAACCAAAGGAGAAACAACAAGGGCATGGGCGCCGACCAACAATTGGAGAAGAGAAAGAAAAACACTCATTCTCCTTGTTGCCGCCCAAATCCTAAACTAAGCTCTCCTAATTTCCGGCCAAGGATGAAGGGGAGAAGAATAGATTGAGCTTTGGCCAAGGTAGAGGGAAGAAGGAAGAGGGGCCGGCCAACCTTAGGAAGAGGAAGGAGAAGCTTCCTCCCCTTGTTTCCGCCCAACACCAACACCCAAACCCTAACCCTAGCCCCACTCCTATTCCTATCCCAACTAGGATTGGTTTCCGCCCATGGGAAGCAACCCTAAACTCATCCATCACAAGCCATAGATCAAGGGGAGAAGCTTGGGTGCCGGCCAAACCAAGGAGAGAAGAAGGAGGAAGGGTTTCGGCCACCAAAGGAAGAAGAAGAAAAAAACTTTCCTTAATTGTGGCCACCCAAAACCCTAACCTCCTTTGCTCTTGCCGCCCAAACCCTAGCCCCCTTTTCTTTTCATTTTCTTGCCTCCCACCCTTAGTCCACCCTTTTATAGAGTTAGGGATAAGCCTTGGTTTAATCTCCACCATTGGTTCTAGGGATTTAATCTCAACCGTCGGATCTAGAGATTTAATCTCAACCGTTGGATCTTAGAGATTTAATCTCTACCTTTGGATCTAGAGTTTTGTTTCTATCCATTGGATCTAAGCTTCAAGAGGTGTTAATAGGCTACAATAGGGACCATGAGGAGGAGTTGGATCTTTGCCACCCATGGATCAAGCCCACATAAAGTCCGATCCACTAATGATAATCCAATCCACTAAAGGATCATCATCGATCTACCTCACCAACCCCCATATGATAATATGGGCTCCATATATTATTTGTACATTTTCTCTCCGTGTTTGAGATCTCGAATGTCCGTCGATTAATTAATTTACTGACCATTAATTAATCAACATCTAACTCCTTGAGTAGTACCACTCAACCTTTTCATCATGCCGGACCAAGTCCACCTGCAGGGTTTACATGATGAGCCTTATGAGCTCCTCAAGGGGACATTATCATCCTAATATATAGGACACGGTTTCCTCCTATAATCAATGGCACACCATATAAATAATATCATCTCCCAACTTACCGAGCCTATCGATTTAATCTATAAATCTCGCCCATTGGTAAATCAAAGAGATGAATACTAAGTATATGTGCCTATTATTATATCGGGATTAAGAGCATGTATTAAATAATATCTGAGGTCTGATTCGATTATGTAGTCAGCAATGAATCGAATCACCTCTAAGTCGGTCCTTCTCAATACACACAAAGTGCACTAGTGTGATTCTATGGTCAAGACAAACCAATACCAAATCACACTACAACCATTCCGATGGTTTGCCCAAAGTCATCTCGGTTTTGAGCCTTTACTTATACTTTACAAGGAGCCGATAACATGATCTCCCGTGTGACACCACACACCATGTTATCTACAATGTAATGTATTAGACAATATTGCATAACCATATAAATATGCAAACAATGATTATGTGATTCTTATTTCAAAATAAAGATGTTCATACAAAAGATAGACTTTTCAGTATACATCCCTACAATCTCTCACTTATACTAAAAGACTATGATGTCCTCATAATGCCATACATCTGATTCCCCTTCCCTCCTCATGCCTATCAAAGCTCTCACTAGAAGGGCCTTAGTGAAAAGGGTCTACCAGGTCATCCTCTGATGCAATCTAGGCGACAACAACTTCTACCTCCTTTACGATTTCTCGTATCAGGTAGTACTTGCGCTCTATATGTTTACTTGCCTTATGAGCTCGTGTTTCCTTTGAGTTTGCAACTGCACCATTATTATCACAATAAATTGTGATAGTTCTGGGAAAACCAGGAATCACATCCAAGTCCATCAGGAAGTTCCTAAGCCACAAACTTCTTTGGCTGCCTCAGAGGCTGCCACATATTCAACTTTCATGGTGGAGTCTGCCACGCATTTCTGCTGGACACTCCTTCATACAATGGCTCCACCTCCCAAAGTAAACACAAAACCTGAGGTAGACTTACTGTTATCCCTATCTGATTGGAAGTCGTAATCCATGTAACCCATAGGGAGTAATTGGTCTGCCCGGTAAACTAGCATATAATCCCTAGTCCTTCTCAGGTACTTCAATATATGCTTTACCGCAGTCCAATGTCCCTGTCCTGGATTACTCTAATATCTGCTGACCATGCCCACAACAAAGAAGATATCGGGTCTCGTACATAGCATCGCATACATGAGGCTTCCTACTGCCAAAGCATAAAGAATCTCCTTTATCTCCTCTATCTCCTCAGATGTTCTAGGACACATCTCCTTAGATAAAGGAACTCCATGCCTGAAAGGTAGAAAAACTTTCTTGGAGTTTTGCATGCTAAAATGATCCATTACCGTGTCTATGTGTGAAGCTTGGGATAAGCACGATAACCTTGATCCCAAGGATGTGTCTCACTTCTCCCAAGTCTTTCATATCAAACTGTTTGGACAACCATACCCTTACGCTCGATAATAGTTTGATATTGTTGCCAATCACCAAAATGTTATCTACGTATAGTACAAGAATTACCACTACGTTTTCGTCACATCTCTTGTATATACAAGACTCATCCGGACTTTGAATAAATCCATAAGACTGATTTACCTCATCGAAGCAGATGTTCCAAGACCTCGAAGCTTGCTTCAATCCATAAATGGACCGATTAAGCTTACACACAAGATGCTCCTTTCCTTTAGCAATGAATCCCTCTGGTTGCTTTATATAGATGTTTTCCTCAAGACTTTCATTAAGGAAAGCTGTCTTGACATCCATCTGTCACACCTCATAATCCATATGAGCTGCTATGCATAAGAGTTCCCAGACCTGTTTTGAATCCATAGATGCAATCTCAGTATTCATTGCACTTTGCCAAGATGCTGCATCTATATCTTGGATTGCCTCGTCGTATATCCAGGGATCAGGTTCATGTTTGCCAAGGACTAAACCAAAAGATTCACCCAAGAACATGAATCTAAGAGGCTGTCTAACAACCCTCCCACTACGACGATGTATCTCCTGTGTATACTCTATGACACGCGGTGTAGTGACTTGTGGTATATCCTCTCGTACCGGTGGTACTAAAGAAGTGACTTCCCCTTTTTAATTCCTCCAGAATAATTTTACTCTTGGGCTTGTGTCTTATCACATAGTCTTCCTCTAGAAATCTGGCGTTCGTGCTAACGATCACCCTCTGATCTCTGGGACTATAAAATAAACCACCCTTCGTTCCTCTAGGATACCCTACGAACATGCATACTTCTGTACGAGGTTCCAACTTACCAGCATCTGCCTTCAGCACATGTGCTGGACTCCCTCATATCCGAATATGTCTTAGACTGGGCTTTCGCCAAGTTCACAATTCTGTGGGAGTAGAAGGCACTGATTTAGATGGAACCAAGTTCAGAATGTACCCCGCCATATCTAGAGCATATCCCCAGAACGAATCTGGCAAGTCAGCATAACTCATCATCGATCTAACCATCTTCATAAGAGTCCTATTTCTTCGCTCTGCTACACCATTCTGCTGGGGCATGCCAGGTGCAGTCAATTGGGATTGAATCCCAGCCTCTGATAAGTAATTCCTAAACTATCCCAAGAGGTACTCACCACCACGATCAGATCGTAGTGTCATCCATATCTTGAATAATCATCTATGAAAAAGATGAAATATTCAAGACTACCTCTTGCCTGGATAGACATAGGACCATACGAATCAGTATGAACCAATTCTAACACATCTTTGGCTCTATACCCCTTGGCCTTAAAAGGCCTCTTGGTCATCTTACCCTCTCAAGCAAGATTCACAGGTTGGGAGATCCTCCACCACTAATGAACCCAAAGGTCCATCAGCTATCAACCTTTGAATTCTGCTTAGGTTAATATGACCAAGCCTAAGATGCCAAAGATATGTTTGGTTCATTTTCGAAGGTTATTTTCTCTTATTGGAATTAGAAGATGAGTTATTAACTTCAATTTGCATCGTGGGAGATTTTGGTTCAAATGTATACAAATTTCCTATCAATGTACCTGAACAGATATTCTCCCTATTCTTTTTTATAACAACTCTGTCATTAAAGGAAATAGAATATCCATCCATAAACAATTTAGAAACTGAAATTAAATTCTTTCTAAATAAAAGTACATAAAGGGAATTTTTCAGAACCAAAGTTTTATTTTTCTCAAAATATAAATAAAACTTCTCCCACTGCAATAGCCGCCACCATTATGGCATTGCCCAAGTAAACAGTAATCTCTCCCTTAGCTCGTCGTCGGGTTTCCTGGAACCCCTGCAAAGTATTGCATACATGATTAGAGGCTCCCGTATCTACACACCAGGGGCCGGTAGATAACACCGCTGACCATGTTTCAACGACTAGACCAAAGGATATACCTTTGTTCTATTTCGGATTGGGATAGTCCTTCTTCCAATGTCTATCCTGCTTGCAAGTGAAGTACTTGACTTTCGGCTTCTTCACTCCTCCCTGAGATCCTCCTACCAGCTTTGCTTCACCTTGTTTCTTCTTCTTCTTGCCTTTCGGCTTAGAAGTAGAAACCTTCTGAGCAACTATGGCCTGAGGACACTCTTCGAAGAGTGCATACTTGTACTCCTTAGCAGATAAGACAATATCTAGATTCTTTTCCAATCATCATAATTATGTACAGTAAGTTTATTTTCCTTTAGTATCATAGCAAGTGGACTGAAAGTCAATTTTGAAAATACTAAGAACCACATAGATCATTACTTTAGATTTCAAAAAATTATTGATTCCTTAAACAATAAACTTTTAAAATCAACCAACACCTCTACACACCGAGAATATCGCATGCCACGATCGTGTGGACGTATATGAATTCTACATTTGCAAGAGGAGGTTTTACCCATTAATTTTACTATCTTGTCAACCTAACTTTTTGACAAATAAAATTAATAGTTGGTTTCTCTTTGGCCCTACAAATAAAAAGCAGTGACTCCGATGGGGAGGATACTCCTATTTGCATCTAAGTGTTTACCATTACTTGATACCAAGAAAATTATCTCGGGTTATGTGCCTTCCGATGGGGAAGTACACACGCTCCTAAATAATTTCCTATAACCATATCCGACCCTGTGATCCACAAACAAACTCATCCGATGGGGAGGAAGGCACTCAGAGCCGACGCGCAAGTTTGCTTGCATCACATGACAAATCGTAATGGAGGCTGTGGGAATTTTTAAAATATCCCTCTCCCACTTAGTAATTTAAAATGAGGAATTTTCCTAGCCTACGACATGCATATCAAACAAAAAGCAATAAATATGAAAAATAAATTATTTTCCAACTATTATGGCTTTTGTCTTCAATATGTCTCCCGTCGCATCGCCATCTCGTCCGCACCTCCTACGCCATGTACGAGCCATCTGGAGATCCAAGCCGAGACTAAAACTTATTTTAATTTACATTCATCGATCCTATACTCCACGAGGGAGTGTACATGAAATCTAGATCGAAAGTAAAATAAAATAAAGAGTGGCTAAACAATGCCGTATTTAATTTAGAAAAACTAAATACTAGCCTCGTTAACCCCGAGGATTCAACAAAATAAATATTTACACACATACAATCACATACACACATATGACCATAATAGTCGGATCTTATGCCTGTAACCAAAGAGTTAAACTATGCATATCCTACTTTTATCTGGCACATATAATATATGAAAAGTGCATAAAAATTAACCGAATCCTAAACACACAAAACTGGAAACCTGGCTCTGACACCAATTATAGGGTTTTGCCCCGGAAGCTCTCATACCAATTTAATGGTTTTAGCTTATCGAGTCCGTGAGGGGAAACTTCGCTTCCCACATCACCTCGGTCGTTTGATCATGGCGATCCCTTCGATGTCCTCGGATTAAAAATTTAATCCTGGACAAAAGGGATTGCCCAAACAACCAAGCCATCGTCGTGCTATTTGTTTAGAGAGGTCACTTGAACAAACTAATTGTTTAAGTGACCATCCTCTATTCTATGAGTAGCCGCGGAATAGATAATGTCCGGATCGCCGGTTTTTGTATTTATGTTCGGGGTCCAAGTTATATTAGCCACATACATAGAGTTATATCATGCTCATAGTTGAAAAACAAATACAAGAAAGTAACCATCCACATAAAACATGCATATAATCGAAAAGCAATTATAAGCATAATACAAAAGAACACTAATCAAAATAAATAAGATTATACCTCTTGATCTTCTATTGTATGTCCTTCCTCCTTTCGGATGTCGTGTGGGCGATGATCTACCAAAAGTTGAAGCCACCTAGATCACTAATCTTCCTTTCCTTGTTCACTCCGAACAAAGGAAGATCCTTAAACAAAACTCATCTTCCTATCTAGAACCGGCCACCAAGACAATAAACTCGATGTTGCCACCGGCCAAGGAAGAGAACATGAAGTATGGAAACCAACCAAAGGAGAAACAACAATGGCATGGGCGCCAGCCAACACTTGGAGAAGAGAAAGGAAAACACTCCTTCTCCTTGTTGCCGCCCAAGACCTAAACTAAGCTCTCCTAATTTCCGGCCAAGGATGAAGGGTAGAAGAATAGATTGATCTTTGGCCAAGGTAGAGGTAAGAAGGAAGAGGGGCCGGCCAACCTTAGGAAGAGGAAGGAGAAGCTTCCTCCCCTTGTTGCCGCCCAACACCAACACTCAAACCCTAACCCTAGCCCCACTCCTATTCCTATCCCAACTAGGATTGGTTGCCGCCCATGGGAAGCAACCCTAAACTCATCCATCACAAGCCATAGATCAAGGGGAGAAGCTTGGGCGCCGGCCAAACCAAGGAGAGAAGAAGGAGGAAGGGTTTCGGCCACCAAAGGAAGAAGAAGAAAAATGTAGGGATGTATACTTAAAAGTCTATTTTTTGTATGAACATCTTTATTTTGAAATAAGAATCACATGATCATTGTTTGCATATTTTTATGGTTATGCAATATTGTCTAATACCTTACATTGTAGATAACATGGTGTGTGGTGTCACACGGGAGATCATGTTATCGGCTCCTTGTAAAGTATAAGTAAAGGCTCACAACCGAGATGACTTTGGACAAACCATCGGAATGGTTGTAGTGTGATTTGGTATTGGTTTGTCTTGACCATAGAATCACACTAGTGCACTTTGTGTGTATTGAGCAGACCGACAGGAGGTGATTCGATTTATTCATCGACTACATAATCGAATCGGACCTCAGATATTATTTAGTACATGCTCTTAATCCCGATATAATAACGGGCACATATACTTGGTACTCATCTCTTTGATTTACCAATGGGCGAGATTTATAGATTAAATCGATAGACTCGGTAAGTTGGGAGATGATATTATTTATATGGTGTGCCGTTGATTATAGGAGGAAACCGTGTCCTATATATTAGGATGATGATGTCCCCTTGAGGAGCTCATAAGGTTCATCATGTAAACCCTGCAGGTGGACTTGGTCCGGCATGATGAAAAGGTTGAGTGGTACTACTCATGGAGTTAGATGTCGATTAATTAATGGTCAGTAAATTAATTAATTGATGGACATTCGAGATCTTAAACACGGGGAGAAAATGTACAAATAATATATGGAGCCCATATTATCATATGGGGGTTGGTGAGGTAGATCAATGATGGACCTTTAGTGGATTGGACCATCATTAGTGGATCGGACTTTATGTGAGCTTGATCCATGGGTGACCAAGACCCAACTCCTCCTCATGGTCCCTAATGTAGCCCATTAACACCTCAAGATGCTTAGATCCAATGGATAGAAACAAAACACTAAGATCCATTGGTAGAGATTAAATCTCTAAGATCCGACGGTTGAGATTAAATCTCTAGATCCGACGGTTGAGATTAAATCCCTAGAACCAATGGAGGAGATTAATTCATGGCTTATCCCCAAACTCTATAAAAGGTGGCATGGGGTTGGCGTGAAGATGATCATAGAGAGGGAGCAAGGCTTGGGCGGCAAGAATAGGGCAATCCTAGTTGAGATAGGATTGGAATTAGGGTTAGGGTTTTGAGGCTAGGGTGGCACCAAATAAGGAAGGTTCTTTCTCTCTTCTTCCTCTTTGTGCCAACGTCTAGGCTTTCCCACCTTTTTTTCCAGCCTTGGCTGATGCCCAAAGCCTCCTTCTTCTTCTCCTTAGGTGGTGGAAACAAGATATAGGGTTTCCCTAGGTATCTTGGTTGCTTCCCACCACCATCTCCTTCATTTACTTGGCCGGCGGCAAGGAAGGGATTGATTCCTTGTTGGTTGAGTTTTGGAAGGAGAAAAACATTGTTTCTCTTCTTCCTCTTGCTTGGGAAAGCAAGGAAGGAAGTTTTGCGATCTAGGAGCTTCGACTTTTGGTGGATCGTCGCCCACACAACGTCCAAAAGGAGGAGGGTCATACATTAGAAGACCAAGAGGTATAACTATTCTTCTATCTCTTTTATTCATTTCTTGTGTTTGTTTTTCAAAATATAAGCATGTTATATTTCTGTAAATAGGCTAAATAATACTTGGATCCAGTACAAACACAAAAACCGCGATCCGGACATCGTATTCATGGCTACTCGTAGGATAGAGGATGGTCGCCGAACAACTAGTTTGTTCAAGTGACCTCTCTAAATGAATAGCACGACGATGACTTGGTTGCTTTGGGAATCCTTTTGTCTAAGATTAAATTTTTAATCCGGGACATCAAAGGATCACCATGGTCAAGCAACCGAGGTGAAGGGAAGCGAAGTTTCTCAAGGATCAACCCCAACAATTGGTATCGAGAGCCAAGGATTCCGGTTTTGTGTGTTTAGGATTGTTAATTTTATGCACTTTTTCATATATTATATGTGCGGATAATAGTAGGATATGTAGTTTAACTCTTTGGTTGCGGGCATAAGATCCGACTATTATGGCGTGTGTGTGTATGTGATTGTATGTGTGTAAATATTTATTTTGTTGAATCCTCGGGGTTGACGAGGCTAGTATTTAGTTTTTTTTGTAAATTAAATACGGCATTGTTTAGCCGCTCTTTATTTTATTTTACTTTCGATCTAGATTCATGTACACTCACTAGTGGAGTATAGGATCGATGGATGTAAATTAAAATAGGTTTTAGTCTCGGCTCGGATCTCCGGAGGGCTTGTACATGGCGTAGGAGGAGCGGACGAGATGGCGATGCGACGGGAGCCATATTGAAGACAAAGGCCATAATAGTTGGAAAATAATTTATTTTTCATATTTATTGCTTTTTGTTTGATATGCATGTCATAGGAAAATTCCTCATTTTTAATTTACTAAGTGGGAGAGGGATATTTTAATTAATTCCTGCGGCCTCCATTACAATTTGACGTGTGATGCAACAAACTTGCGTGTTGGCTCGAAAGTGCCTTCCTCCTGCGGATGAGTTTGTTTGCGGATCACTAGGTCAAATAATGGTTATAGGAAATTATCTAGGAGCATGTGTACTTCCACAGCGGTAAGGCACATAATCCGAAATAATTCCCTTAGTATCGTGTAATGGTGCACACTTAGATGCAAATTAAAAGTATCCTCCCCATCGGAGTCACTGCTTTTATTTGTAGGGCCAAAGAGGAACCAACTATTAATTTTATTTGTCAAAAAGTAAGGTTGAAAAGATAATAAAATTAATGGGTAAAACCTCCTCTTACAAATGTAGAATTCGTATACGTCCACACTGCGTGGCATGCGATATTCTCGGTGGATTGAGGTGTTGGTTGATATCAAAATTTTATTGTTTGAGGAATCAATAATTTTTTGAAATCTAATGTTTTGATTTATGTGATTCTTAGGTTTTCTTTCAAAATGACTTTCAACCCACTCCGTGGATACTTGAAAGAGAACAAACTTCTTGGACCCAACTATGTAGATTGGAAGAGGAATCTAGATATTGTCTTATGCCGAGGAATACAAATATGTACTCCTCGAAGAGTGCCCTCCCAAGCCTACAGATAATTCTGGGGAAAAGGAGAGAGAGAGCTATAGGAAGTGGAACAAGGCCGATGAGATGGCACGGTGTTACATTTTGGCATCTATGTCAAATGTACTCCAACATCAGCATCAAGCCATGCCCACTGCCTATGATATGATGCTCAATCTCAAGGAGCTTTTCGGACACCAGAATCGGGCTGCGAGGCAAGAGGCCATGAGAAACTTGATGACGACCACCATGATCGAGGGAACACCCGTGAGGGATCATGTTCTCAAGATGATGGCTCATTTGAATGAGCTGGAGGTCCTAGGAGCTGAGATCGATGGGGAAACCCAGGTCGATATCATACTCCAGTCTCTGCCTAGGAGTTTTGAGCAGTTTTGCCTCAACTACAACATGAACAAGAGGTTGTATTCATTGGCGGAACTTCTGACAGAACTCTAGGCGGCAGAGGGACTATTTCGTCAGAGTGCTCAGGTGCATGCCGTGATGACTCAGAAGGTTTTTGCTTCTAAGCCGAAAGGCAAGAAGAAGAAGAAACAAACTGGGGCAAAGGCGGTGGGAGGTACTCAGGGAGGAGTGAAGAAGCCGAAAGGCAAGTGCTTCACTTGTAAGCAGACTGGACACTGGAAGAAGGACTGCCCCAACCGCAAGAACAAAGGTATATCTTTTGGACTAGTCGTTGAAACATGTTTAGCGGTGTTATCTACCGGCACCTGGTGTGTAGATACGGGAGCCACTGATCATGTCTGCAATACTTTGCAGGGGTTCCAGGAAACCAGACGACTGGCTGAAGGGGAGATTACCGTGTACTTGGGCGATGCCACAAAGGTGGCGGCTGTTGCAGTGGGAGACGTTCATTTATCTTTTGAGAAAAATAAACTTTTGGTTCTTAAGAATTGCCTTTATGTACCCTTATTTAGAAAGAATTTAATTTCAATTTCTAAATTATTTATGGATGGATATTCTATTTCTTTTAATGACAGAGTTGTTATAAGAAGGAATAGGGACATTATCTGTTCGGGTACATTGATAGGAAATTTGTACACACTTGAACCAAAACCTCCCACGATGCAAATTGAAGTTAATAACTCATCTTCTAAATCCAATAAGAGAAAAGAACCTTCGAAGATGAACCAAACATATCTTTGGCATCTTAGGCTTGGTCACATTAACCTAAGCAGGATTCAAAGGTTGATAGCTGATGGACCTTTGGGCTCATTAGTGGTGGAGGATCTCCCAACCTGTGAATCTTGCTTGGAGGGTAAGATGACCAAGAGGCCTTTCAAGGCCAAGGGGTATAGAGCCAAAGATGTGTTAGAATTGGTTCATTCTGATTTGTGTGGTCCTATGTCTATCCAGGCTAGAGGTGGTTTTGAATATTTCGTCTCTTTTATAGACGATTATTCAAGATATGGATGCATTTACTTGATGCCGCATAAGTCCGAATGCTTTGTGACAGTTCAAAGAATTCAAGGTGATGTGGAGAACCGTCAAGGTAAAGTATCAAGACCCTACGATCCGATCGTGGTGGTGAATACCTCTTGGGAGAGTTTAGGAACTTCGTTCAGTTGCATTGCGCTGCTGATTGATCCAGAATTATGCAACACGATTAGAATGGTGTAGCGAGTGAAGGAATATGACTCTTATGGAGATGGTTAGATCGATGATGAGTTATTACGACTTGCGGTTCGTTACGGGGATATGCTCTAGATCTGCGGTATACATTACGAACTTGGTTCCATCTAAATCGGTGCCTTCTACTCCCCTAGAATTGTGGGTGGCGAAAGCCTAGTCTGAGACATATTCGGATATGGGGAGTCGGCACATGTCTTTGAAGGCGGATCTTTGGTAAGTTGGAACCTCGTGCAGTGTGCATGTTTGTTGGCTACCTAGAGGAGCGAAGGGTGGTTTGTTCTATAGTCCTAGAGATCGAGAAGGTGATCGTTGTACGAATGCGGATTTCTGAGGAGGACTATGTGATGAACCACAAGCCCGAGTAAAATTGTTACGGAGGAGTTAAAGGGAAGTCACTTCTTTAGTACCACCGGTACAAGAGGATATACCACATGTCATTGCACACGTGTCACGAGAGGATACAGGTGATACCTGCGTCGTAGTGGGAGGGTTGTGAGGCGACTGATAGATTCATGTTCTTGGGAGAATCTTACGATTTGGTCACGGCGAACATGAACTGATCCTGGACATATGATGAGGCAATCCAAGATAAAGATGCGATATCTTGGCGAGTGCAATGAATCTTTGAGATTGAATCTATGGATTCAAATCAGTGCAGGAGCTAGTAGAACCACCCGATGGTGTAAAAACCATTGGATGCAAGTGGATCTACAAAAGAAAGAGAGGAATAGATGGGAAGGTTGAGACCTTCAAAGCGAGAGGCTTGTTGCGAAGGGTATACTCGGAAGAGGGTATCGATTATGAGGAGACCTTTTAGTCGATAGCCATGCTTAAATCTATCGGATTCTCTTATGCATAGCGGCTCATATGGATTATGAGGTGTGGCGGATGGATGTCGACTTTCCTTAATGGAAGTCTTGAGGAAAACCATCTATATGAAGCAACGGAGGATTCATTGCTAAGGGAAAGAGCATCTTGTGTGTAAGCTTAATCGGTCCATTTATGGATTGAAGCAAGCTTCAAGATCTTGGAACATCCGCTTTGATGAGATAATCAGTCTTATGGATTTATTCAAAGTCGGATGAGTCTTGTGTATACAAGAGATGTGTGAGCGTAGTGGTATTTCTTGTACTATACGTAGATGACATTTTGTTGATTGGCAACAATATCAAGGTGTTATCGGACGTAAGGGTATGGTTGTCAAGCAGTTTGATATGAAGGACTTGGGAGAAGTGGGACACATCCTTGGGATCAAGGTTATAAGGGATCGCAAGAAAAGGATGTTGTGCTTATCCCAAGCTTCATACATAGACACGATTATGGATCGTTTTAGCATGCGAGAACTCAAGAAGGGTTTTCTACCTTTCGGGCATGGAGTACCTCTATCTAGGAGATGTGTCCTAGATCATCCGAGGAGATAGAGGAGATGAAGGCGGTTCCTTATGCTTGGCGGTAGGAAGCCTCATGTATGCGATGCTATGCGAGACAGATATCTGTTTCGTAGGCATGGTCGTGAATATCGAGTAATCGGGACAGGGCATTGGGTAGCGTAAAGCATATATTGAAGTACGAGAAGGACTAGGGATTATATCTTTGGTTTATCGGGCGGACCAATTACTCACCTGTGGGTTACAGTTGACTTCAATCGATAGGGATAACGATAAGTCTACCTCGGGTTTTGTGTTTACTTTGGGAGGTGGAGCCATTGTATGGAGGAGTGTCAAGCAAAGTGCGTGTCGGACTCCACCATGGAAGGAGTATGTGGCGGCCTCTGAGCGGCCAAAGAAGTATGGCTCGGGAACTTTCGATGGACTTGGATGTGATTCTGGTTTGCCCGGAACTATCACGATTTATTGTGATAATAGTAGTGCGATTGCAAACTCGAAGGAACCACGAGCCCATAAGGCTAGTAAACACATAGGCGCAAGTACCACGATCGAGAAATCGTAAGCGAGGAGAAGTTCTTGTGGCCAAGATTGCATCGGAGGATAACCTGGCAGATCCTTTCACTAAGGCCCTTCCGGCGAGAACTTTTGATAGGCATGTGGAGGGAATGGGGATCAGATGTATGGCAGTTTGAGGACATCATAGTCTTTTAGTATAAGTGGGAGATTGTAGGGATGTATACTGAAAAGTCTACTTTTTGTATGAACATCTTTATTTTGAAATAAGAATCACATGATCATTGTTTGCATATTTTTATGGTTATGAATATTGTCTAATACATTACATTGTAGATAACATTGTGTGTGGTGTCATACGGGAGATCATGTTATCGGCTCCTTGTAAAGTATAAGTAAAGGCTCACAACCGAGATGACTTTGGACAAACCATCGGAATGGTTGTAGTGTGATTTGGTATTGGTTTGTCTTGACCATAGAATCACACTAGTGCACTTTGTGTGTATTGAGCAGGACCGACACAGAGGTGATTCGATTTATTGCTGACTACATAATCGAATCGGACCTCAGATATTATTATGTACATGCTCTTAATCCCGATATAATAACGGACACATATACTTGGTATTCATCTCTTTGATTTACCAATGGGCGAGATTTATAGATTAAATCGATAGGCTCGGTAAGTTGGGAGATGATATTATTTATATGGTGTGTCGTTGATTATAGGAGGAAACCGTGTCCTATATATTAGGATGATGATGTCCCCTTGAGAGCTCATAAGGTTCATCATGTAAACCTACTGCAGTGGACTTGGTCGGCATGATGAAAAGGTTGAGTGGTACTACTCATGGAGTTAGATGTCGATTAATTAATGGTCAGTAAATTAATTAATTGACGGACATTCGAGATCTTAAACACGGGGAGAAAATGTACAAATAATATATGGAGCCCATATTATCATATGGGGGTTGGTGAGGTAGATCAATGATGGACCTTTAGTGGATTGCACCATCATTAGTGGATCGGACTTTATGTGGGCTTGATCCATGGGTGACCAAGACCCAACTCCTCCTCATGGTCCCTAATGTAGCCCATTAACACCTCAAGATGCTTAGATCCAATGGATAGAAACAAAACACTAAGATCCATTGGTAGAGATTAAATCTTTAAGATCCGGTTGAGATTAAATCTCTAGATCCGACGGTTGAGATTAAATCCTAGAACCAATGGAGGAGATTAATTCATGGCTTATCCCCAAACTCTATAAAGGTGGCATGGGGTTGGCGTGAAGATGATCATAGAGAGGAGCAAGGCTTGGGCGGTAGAATAGGGCAATCCTAGTTGAGATAGGATTGGAATTAGGGTTAGGGTTTTGAGGCTAGGGTGGCACCAAATAAGGAAGGTTCTTTCTCTCTTCTTCTTCCTCTTTGTGCCAGCGTCCAGTGACTTCTCCCGACCTTTTTTCCAGCCTTGGCGGCCTTAAAGCCTCCTTCTTCTTCTCCTTAGGTGGTGGAAACAAGATATAGGGTTTCCCTAGGTATCTTGGTTGCTTCCCACCACCATCTCCTTCATTTACTTGGCCGGCGGCAAGGAAGGGATTGATTCCTTGTTGGTTGAGTTTTGGAAGGAGAAAAACATTGTTTCTCTTCTTCCTCTTGCTTGGGAAAGCAAGGAAGGAAGTTTTGCGATCTAGGAGCTTGACTTTTGGTGGATCGTCGCCACCAAAGGAGGAGGGTCATACATTAGAAGACCAAGAGGTATAACTATTCTTCTATCTCTTTTATTCATTGCTTGTGTTTGTTTTTCAAAATATAAGCATGTTATATTTCTGTAAATAGGCTAAATAATACTTGGATCCCGAGTACAAACACAAAAACCGGCGATCCGGACATCGTCTATTCCGCGGCTACTCGTAGGATAGAGGATGGTCGCTTGAACAACTAGTTTGTTCAAGTGACCTCTCTAAATGAATAGCACGATGATGCCTTGGTTGCTTTGGGAATCCCTTTTGTCTAAGATTAAATTTTTAATCCGGGGACATCAAAGGGATCACCATGGTCAAGCAACCGAGGTGAAGGGGAAGCGAAGTTTCCCCTCACGGATCAACACCAACAAAAAAAACTTTCCTTAATTGTGGCCACTTAAAACCCTAACCTCCTTTGCTCTTGTCGCCCAAACCCTAGCCCCCTTTTCTTTTCATTTTCTTGCCGCCCACCCCTAGTCCACCCTTTTATAGAGTTAGGGATAAGCCTTGGTTTAATCTCCACCATTGGTTCTAGGGATTTAATCTCAACCATCGGATCTAGAAATTTAATCTCAACCGTCGAATCTTAGAGATTTAATCTCTACCTTTGGATCTAGAGTTTTGTTTCTATCCATTGGATCTAAGCTTCATGAGGTGTTAATAGGCTACAATAGGGACCATGAGGAGGAGTTGGATCTTGGCCACCCATGGATCAAGCCCACATAAAGTTTGATACACTAATGATAATCCAATCCACTAAAGGATTATCATTGATCTACCTCACCAACCCCCATAAGTTAATATGGGCTCCATATATTATTTGTACATTTTCTCCCCGTGTTTAAGATCTCGAATGTCCGTCAATTAATTAATTTATTGACCATTAATTAATCAACATCTAACTCCTTGAGTAGTACCACTCAACCTTTTCATCATGCCGGACCAAGTCCACTTGCAGGGTTTACATGATGAACCTTATGAGCTCCTCAAGGGGACATCATCATCCTAATATATAGGACACGGTTTCCTCCTATAATCAATGACACACCATATAAATAATATCATCTCCCTGTTGGGAGTATGGGGAATACAATCAAAGTCCCACATTGGTAAGACATGGAAAAGATCATGTGCTTATAAGAAAAAAAGATATCTCCATTGGTATGAGGCCTTTTGGGTAAAGCCCAAAAACAAAACCATGAGGGCTTGGGCCTAAAGTGGACAATATCATAAATCGTGAGATCACCTCTAAGTGAATCTTATAGGCACTAACAAAGTATCGAGCCATGGATTATATGGTCAAGACATGAACCTCGAGCGAAAGAAGTTGAGCTCCACGTCGGATCAAGAGAACCGGACATCGTCTAGTTGGGTTGTCCAAACAAGCTGGCGTGAGTCTTGGGTTGAAGATCGGACATCAAGCGAGAGAAAATCCTTGAGGAGGGATAGGCTTTTCTACAATGTAATGTATTGAGGGGATTGCATAACCATATAAATACAATCAAAGTCCCACATTGGTAAGACATGGAAAAGATAAATGTGCTTATAAGAAAAAGATAGATCTCCATTAGTATATACATCCTTTTGGGTAAAGCCCAAAATTAATTAAATTGTTAGCCTAATTTAATTAAGTGGACAATATCATATCATTAAACACGAGGAGATATTTTGTACACTAACACTCCCATATGGAGCCTATCGATTTAATCTATAAATCTGGTGAGGTAGTAAATCAAGAGATGAATACTAAGTATATGTGCCCATCATTAATATCGGATTAAGAGCATCCACTAAATAATATCTAAGGTCCCTATTGTATTATTATAAATACCTCAATAAAGCCTAGATCACCTCTGAAAGGGAAGAGGTCCTTCTCAATACACACAAAGTGCACTAGTGTGATTATATGGTCAAGACAAACCAATACCAAATCACACTACAACCATTCCGATGGTTTGTCCAAAGTCATCTCGGTTGTGAGCCTTTACTTATACTTTACAAGGAGCCGAGAACATGATCTCCCGTGTGACACCACACACCATGTTTTCTACAATGTAATGTATTAGAAAATATTGCATAACCATATAAATATGCAAACAATGATCATGTGATTCTTATTTCAAAATAAATATATTCATACAAAAGATAGACTTTTTAGTATACATCCCTACAGATATTAATTAATTAAATTGTTAGTAATTTAATTAATTAATGGACATTCAATATCTTAAACACGAGGAGATATTTTGTACAAATAATATATGGAGCTCAAATTTAATTATGGGGGTTGGTGAGGTAGATCATTGATAATCCTCTAGTGGAATGGATCATCATTAATGGATCGGATTTTATATGGTTCGGATCCATTGGGTGGCAAAGATCCAACTCCTCCTCATGGTCCCTATTGTAGCCTATTATAAATACCTCATGAAGCCTAGATCTACATAAGAAAGGGAAGAGGCTTGGGCGGTAAAAACAACAACCTAGGGTTTATTATTGGCATGGAAGAGGCTTGGGCTACAAGCAAGGTTGGGTGGCTAGGGTTTTTAGTTTTTCCTTCCCTTCCCTTCACTTGGCCGGCGCCCCTTCACCCTCTCCCCTTGGCTGGAGGCATTCTCTCTCCCTCTCCTTTGGCTGGCGGCAATAAGAGATCTCTTGGCCGGCACATCCTTCCCTCTCCTTAGGGCCGGCGACAACCTTACTTGGTGTTTGGTAGTCGGCACAAGCAAGGAGAAGAAGGGAGGGTTATCTTCCCTTGTTCGGAGTGAGCAAGGAAGGGAAGATACGAGATCTAGGAGGCTTCGACTCTTGAAAGATTGTCGCCCACACGACATCCAAGAGGAGGATAGGAATACAATAGAAGATCAAGAGGTATAATCTTGTTTAGTTTTGATTCTAGTTCTCTTGTATTTTGTATGTTATTGATTAACATGAACCCAGATGATAAACACAAAAATTGGCGATCTGTTCATCATCTATTCCGTGGCTAATCGAGGAAAAGAGTTAGGTTGCTTAAACAACAAGTTTGTTCAAGCGACTACTCAAATCGAATAGCACGATGATGAATCGGTTGCTTGGGTAATCCATCTTTGTCCAGATTAGTTTTAGTTAATAAAATTTTAATCTAGGGATGTGTGATAGGATCGCCATGCACAAGCGGCTGAAGCGGGAAGCAATTCCCTTCAAGAATAACTTCTGAAACCTTTCAGCAGCTACAGTAAATCGTGTCTCGTTCCCTTCACTCATCTTATACCCACTTGGTTTAGGACATGGTCTATGTGTCAGTCTCCACTAGGCTGACCATGTCAAACCTAGCCCAAGTATTACTTCCTCGTCCTATGGATTCTAGTTACTGCACATGTTTCCAAGAGTACCATACTCTAAACATATAATGCTTTGGCCAAAGACTTTAGTAACAATCCGACGAGAGACCATAGGGTATACATCTCCTCGCAAGGAGTGGTGAATCCTCTATAGGCTATTCAAACACCTTCGGCCATTTCCACTTATACCTAATCATCCCAGGTCCACATCTCCTCGGAGATTTTTGCTTAAGATGTCATAGCATAAGTCTCCATGACCAAGATGACTTGAATACCACAAGTCGAAGTAATATCGCACTTAAGCTGCAGTAAGAACTTCATTGACATATCCATATATGCAGAGAACCATATGAAGTCTTACAGCTAGTCACTCCAATGAACTAGTTACCATAACTAGCATCCATGATTAACTCCGGACATCCCAATGTCTCCAGCCAGTGAGGAAAAATTGCTTGGATAAACCAAAGAGTATAACTCGTGCTAGTCTCAACATAATTGATGGTGTCCGAATACATCAATACATTGGCTAGGGATAATTCCAATACATCACAATTACACATATAGAGATACTCACTAGTTGTGATCCAATCACAAATTCTCTCATGCTGTGAATCGTATTGCGGACATTCAGCAAATGAGTTTAAGATCCAATCAAATACATGAAAATATTTATACTCAAATAGTGAATCTTCATTTATTAAATAAATGGTACAACCATAAGGCGATTGCCTTAGGACATCTCTCATATATCACTAACAAGTTCTCACTTGGCCTAATGCCAATCGCCACAGTATTCAATACGATAAGCTCTAACATGATCCTCAAACTTACTTTGAGGTAAGACCTTAGTTAAAAGATTCGCTAAGTTCCTTTCAGTGGAAATCTTCTCGATTTGTATTTCTTTCCTACTGATGATCTCTCTGATCAAATGATAGCGGCGAAGAACATGTTTGGATCATTGATGATGTTGGATCGATGCGGTTCGCTAGAGGGGGGGGGTGAATAGCGAAAAAAAAACTTTTTCTTTCGAATTCGTTTCAAGACAAATATACGCAGCGGAAATGTAAATAAAAACTAAAAGAGACAAATAGTTTTTTACTTGGTTCATAGCCTTTGGCTACTACTCCAAGGTCCTAACGGTCCTAGAGCGTGTACGAAGGGCAATTCACTAAAACACTCCTCGTTGGAGGTAGGAGTTTACGATTACAAAAAAAACTTTCGAAGCACAAGATAGAGAGACAAACCCTCTCTTCTATTAAAATGAAAATGCAATGATAGAAAGCCTCGATTAACAAACTAATTGCAAGATTAAAAGAAATGACAAGACAAGATTATACCAACAACTCGAAGATAGGACTTAAACTAGGGTTGTTGGCAGCACTTCGTTGTCGTAGAGTTGTCGGAGAGTCGCAGCGTTGTGGAGGCTTTTGAGCACTTAGAATTCATGATGAAACCCTAGGTTTGGCCCTCCTTTTATAGCCTTTGAGCCCCTTTTCGAGAGGAACCCTAGCCAATCACAATTGAGCACCACTCCCCTTGAAATTTGGTGATAAACCTTGACTCCTCGAGGCTGATCCTTTGACCATCAGTCGACTGATGGTCATCATCGATCGGATGGCGATCACGAGTGTCGACCTCCTCAGGATCGATTGACGGCAATGAGTCCTCCAAGCCGTGATCGATGCTTTGCGCAAGTCAAAGTTAGCTCAACAAAAACATAATTTCGACGGTCGTCGACCGTCCGATCTCGACCTAGACCATCTATAGGATGTCTTTGGTCGGATCTACGCTTAAGATCATCCCCGTAACGAGGATACGACCTCACTTACGCTCTCACACACGAGCTTACCTCGATACTTACATGTTGCTTTTGCTTCCGGCCTTCCACTCGATTCCTTCGGCTCCCTACGAAGTCACTCGAGTGTCGCCCGACCACCGCGGCTTCCTCTGGGTGTCGCTAGCCTTCAGCTCCAGCTATAGCAATTTACTGCACACTCGATTCAACTCATGAGATAATGACATGAGCTTAACTTTGTATCTTTTGCTATAATCAAAACTCAGGTTCGACTTAGGTGCCTACTGCACCAACAATCTCCCCCTTTTTGATTTATGGAAAACCCACATACAAAGTTAAGAAAAATAAATTAAGCAAAAAGAGTATGAGATATACATGAATGTGTAGGAGTATAAAAACTCTTTTTCAAATGCTCCCCCTTGAGGAAACCACCTCCTTGAATGAGGGTGAGTACTTGAGAAAGAGTTTTAACTCTCCCCCTTGATATTTGCTACTAAAAAAGAATTAAGTAACCGAAATTACTTAATATTGGCCATAGTGTTTAAAATAAGTTTTAAGTTAAGAAATCAAAAAATTGATTTCTTAACCTTGACCTTTACTTCCATTTTGTTAACAAGTTAACTTAAAGTTAAGTAAATTACTTTTTGTTAACAAGTTAACTAAAAGTTAAGTAAATTATTTTCTGTTAACAAGTTAACTAAATGTGTTAAAGTTTGAGTAAGCCATAAAAAAAATATTGATCCCTTAACTTTGGCCTTTTTCTCCCCCTTTTTTCATATATCGAAAAGAGTGAGAGTGTGTCTGGAATAAAAATAAGTTTTAATTTTAAAGTCCAAGCATGTTCCACATTATTTTGAAAATAATATACTGAAAATAAGTTCATCTATAAAATGTTTGACTCATATTTGACTTGATTGATATGGAAGATCAATCAGTCCTGGTCAGAGTCGGTTAGTATGTATGATTATACTCCGTGGTTCATAGCGATGCACTAGCTCTACATCTGGAACCAGGAGTAAGGTCCTAACATCTCATGCCCATCTACGTGGCTAAGTACACAAACACATTAGTCCTATGTGTTGTGAGATGTACTGGCTCCTTAAATCTATAGGTGCATGATATCTAAGGTATGTCCTATGCTAGTTCCATGAAATTAAAGAAATAGTAGTAAGAACATATAATTTTCAAGTACCTATTCTATTACGCACATGCCCAATTTTCGTCTTAATAGACTAAATTCGGCTTCGGGTAGGGGTTTAGTAAATAGGTCTGCCAAGTTAGACTTCGATTCGACGTATTCGAGTTGTATAGCTCCGTTGGCCACATGTTCTCGAATGAAATGGTGTTTGACCTCTATATGTTTGGTCCTAGAGTGACATATCAGATTCTTTGTAAGATTAATTGAACTAATGTTATCTACATGAAGTTTAGTATTCGTAAAGTCTAACTTAAAGTCGCGGAGAGTGTGCTTCATCCAAAGAAGCTGCGTGACACACTCACCCATCGCGATGTATTCGGCTTCGATGGTAGATAAAGCAACACAGTGTTGCTTCCTACTGCACCAACTCACTAGACTCGAGCCGAGAAGTTGACAACAACCACTCGTGCTCTTTCTATCGAGCTTACTACCGACATAGTCTAAATCGGAGTAGCCGGTTAGTTCGAACTCGGTAGATCTAGGATACCAAATATCGACATTAAGTGTACCCTTTAGATATCTAAGGATACGCTTAACTAGGGTTAGGTGAGACTCCTTAGCACAGGTTTGAAACCTGGCGCACATACTTATTGCGAATAGGATGTCGTCGATCGCAGTTAAGTATAGAAGACTTCCTATCGCGCTCCTATAGTACTTTAAGTCAATGGACTTACTTTCTAGGTCTTCTCCTATGTTAACATTAATCGCCATTGGGGTGTTTATTACCTTAGCGTCTTGCATTCCAAATCTTTTAATTAACTCCTTAGTGTATTTTTGTTGATATAGATATATACCATCCTTAGTTTGTTTAATTTGTAGACCTAAAAAGAAACTTAACTCGCCTACCAAGTTCATTTCGAACTCACTTTCCATGAGTGAAACGAACTCGTTTAGTAAGGCTGAGTTAGAGGTTCCAAAAATTATATCGTCTACGTAAATTTGAGCTATGAATATTTCTTTACCTAAGGTTTTTACGAAGAGAGTTGGGTCAACTAAGCCTTGGTTAAACCCTTTTGACTTAAGATGGATTGAAAGTCTCTCATACCAAGCTCGAGGAGCTTGTTTAAGTCCATAGAGAGCTTTCTTAAGTTTTAGGACATGGTCGGGTTTATCTAGATTTTCGAATCTGGGGGGGTTGGCTAACATAAACTTCTTCTTTAATGTATCCATTTAGGAATGCCGACTTAACATCCATTTGAAACAGCTTAAATCCTCGATGTGCGGCATAAGCTAGCAACATTCGAATGGATTCGAGTCTAGCTACTGGGGCATAGGTTTCATCGTAATCTAAGCCTTCGACTTGACTAAACCCTTTGACAACTAACCTAGCCTTGTTTCTAACTACTTCACCTTTATCATCAAGCTTATTTCGAAACACCCACCTTGTTCCAATTATCGTTTTGTCTTTAGGTGGTGGTACTAATTCCCACACTTCATTCCTAGTAAATTGAGCTAGCTCTTCTTGCATTGCAATAATCCAATCGGGATCAAGAAGAGCTTGTTCAATTGATTTGGGTTCTATCTTTGAAATTAAGGAAATTTGACTAAGGTTCCTATAGGATGCTCTAGTTCGAACTCCTAGATTAGGATCTCCTATCACTTGATCGATAGGGTGGTTAGTCTGAATCCTAGATTGGGTTGGGTTTGTGTCACCTAATGCTTGATCAATGGGGTGACTTGGTTGAACACTAGTTTGACTCGGATCACTTGTCACTTGGTCGACAAGAGAAGTTGGTTGATGTGGATTAGACTCGATCTCAGGGTTAGAGATGAGTTTGGTATCAGTGGGCTCAACACTTGGGGTAATTAAGGGTTTTGCAAGTTCGGGTACTTCATCGAACACTACATTAATAGTCTCTTCGACTTTAAGGGTATCATGGTTATATACCCTATAGGCCCTACTCGTGGTTGAGTATCCTAAGAAGATTCCGGTGGAGGTTTTGGATTTGAATTTCCCTAGGTGGTTCTTAGTGTTTAAGATATGTACCTTACATCCAAATACCCTAAAGTACTTGATGTTGGGCACTTTATTGTGATAAATCTCGTAGGAGGTCTTAAGGTGCCTCTTTACCATAAGGATCCTATTCTGGACATAGCAAGCCGTGCTAATGGCTTCTACCCAAAACCTATCGGGTAGGTCGTATTCGTTCAACATGGTCCTAGCGGCTTCTTGTAGAGTTCGGTTTTTCCGCTCCACTAGGCCATTTTGTTGAGGGGTCCTAGGGCAAGAGAATTCATGGTGGTATCCGTTTAGGTTACAGAAGTCGGTGAACCTTTGATTTTCGAATTCACCACCATGATCGCTTCTAAGTCTTTTAACCTTAAGGTTTTTTTGATTCTCGATTAATTTGAATAAATTGATTAATTGATCTAGGGTATCATTTTTATGTTTGATGAACCTAACCCAGGTAAACCTGGAGTAGTCGTCAATTATGACTAAGCAATATTGACTTCTATTGAGTGACTTGGCTCCATGTGAATCGAATAGATCCATATGAAGGAGCTCAAGTACACTTGAGGTTCGTTCTTGGTTAGTTAACTTGTGTTGTGTCCTAGGTTGTTTTCCTTGTTGACAAGCATTACAGATTTTATTAACCAAATTGTTGAGGTTGGGTAAGCCTCTGACTAAGCCACTCTGACTCATCTTGTGGACGAGTCTTGGGTGCGAGTGACCGAGTCGTCGGTGCCACAACCATGATTCCTCTTCCTGTGTCATAAGACATTTGGCTGAGGATTTGATTAAGTTAATTGTATAAATGTTATTTGTCCTAGTTCCTTTGAGTATTGTTTTAGCTGTTTTATTTGTTTTAATTACACATTCATTTTCTAAAAATACGACCTTATAGTTATTGTCACATAATTGGCTTATGCTAAGCAGGTTATATTCAAAATTCTCTACAAGTAATACATTTTTAATAACAAAATTCAAGTTAAGCTCGATATCACCTGATCTGATGATTTTGAGCTTGCCGTTATTCCCAAAGGCTACCGATCCTTGTCGTTTGAATCGAAGCTTTGTGAATTTGAGTTAATCCCCGGTCATGTGTCGGGAGCAACCGCTGTCCAACATCCATTGATCATCAATGAGTAACACGTCATTCGATTCACTTATGAGAAATCCATATCTCTCAGGAATATTGCGTGTTCTACCAGATCTACGAAGATGTAGTGTCACAATAGGTTCAGTCGATGTCTCATCACTATGAGTTATCCGTTGAGGTGTTTGACCAGGTATCTCCTCAATGTCTACTGGAGTCTCTTGAACCTCCTCAAGTTCAATGATGCTCCCACTATTTTTTTACAAGAGAAACTCTTTCTCTAGAAACACAATATGCCTTGAAACAATCACCTTTTGTTCCACAAGATGATAGAATTGGTAATCCCTCGTTTCCTTAGGGTATCCAATAAATAGATATTTATCAGACTTAACATCCAGTTTGTCTGATACAGTCCGCTTCACATAAGCAGGATAACTCCATATCTTCAAGTAAGATAAATGAGATTTCTTACTATTCCATATCTTATATGAAGTAGTGGAGACTACCTTGGTCGGAGCTCTATTGAGTAAGTAAACAACTGTCTGAAGTGCATAGCCTCAAAAGAATTTGGGAAGATTCGCGTGATTTATCATAGACCTATCCATGTCCAAAAAGGTTTGGTTTCGCCTCTCAGACACACCATTAAGATGTGGTGTATACGGTGGAGTCCATTGAGACAATATACCATTGTCCCTTAGATAATTCAGAAACTCTTGACTCAAGTATTCACCACCTTGATCAGATCGAAGTATTTTAATACTTTTTCCAAGTTGTTTCTCTACTTCATTTCTGAATTCTTTGAACTTTTCAAAGGCTTTAGACTTGTGTTTTATCAAGAACACATACTCATACCGTGAGTAATCATCGGTAAAGGTGATGAAGTAGCCATAGCCTCCTAGGGCATGAGTTGACATAGGTCTGCATACATCAGTATGTATTAGACCAAGCAACTCTCCCACCAGTTCACATTTTCCAATAAAAGGTAACTTAGTCATCACTCCTTAGTTTTGATATATGAACTACAATTAAATGTTAGGATTTACTTGTGTTCTAATATAAGTGTTAAGTGTGCAAGCTTAACAGGAAGTCCTAGTAGGTCATGTTGACCAGATACTAGGCACGTATCTTGACAGATCAGAAGGACCAGACACCAGGCATGAAGTCCAGATGGGTCGCGTGGACCGGACATTTAGCATGAAGATCGGTTGAGTTAGGAGACTGGACAATCGGCAAAAAGTCTAGCTGGGTCAGGCAGATGGAACAGCTGGTGGAAGCCCTGGTGGGTTAGATCAGATGTCAAGAATGGTAAGTCCGACAGGTAGCCGGTAGGTAAGCCTCAAGTGAAGAGGTGAGGCTGAGTCCTCTGTAGGGGTTCAAAGTTAGGCATCGATCTGATGAAAAGTCCGTGTGGGACATAGTAGTCGAGATCGAGCAGTATTACTACTGCTATCTCATTTCATATTATCTATTTTGTGCTAATCCTATTTTACAGGGATTAGTCGATTGAAGTCCAGTCGACTGGATACCTATTTGGCAGGATCAGCTGGTGATCAGTCCAGTCGACTGGATACCTATTGTGCGACGCAGATGGAAAGGGCTTCAGTCGACTGAAGAGTTTGAGTCGACTGAAGAGGGAAATTTCCCGATGCGGAGCTGAGTGATGTGGAGTCGATTGGAAGACCATGAATTCCATATCGACGGGCTGATGTGGAGTCAACTGGAAGGCATTTTAGTCGACTGAAAAAAGTTTATAAAAGTTGTGCTCGACCAGATCCAAGATATGAATTAAATCAATATCGAAGTGATGTCAAAATTTCCTCATGATAATAAGAGCTTCAACCTTCAAAAAGGACTCTTTTTCAACACCTTGAGCCTGCATCCGGATCTTCAATAATGTCGATATAAAGTAGTCTTAATTTGCTTTAAGTTCGCTTTTGTATTTAATTTTAAGAGAGGGTAGGTTGTTACCCTTCTCTCATACTTGTAAAAAGTGAAACCCTCCGAAGTCGAGAGTTCTCGAATAGGAGGGTATTATAGTGATTGCCCAATGAGGTAGCTCTCGGGAGAGCTATCAGCCTTGGAGTAGCAACCCAGTTAGGGTTGTGAACCAAGTAAATTGTCTGTGTCTAAATTGCTTTCAATTTCCGCTACATACACTTATTAGAAAATAAGTTTCGAAAATAAATTAAATTATAAAACATCGAGATTCACCCCCTCTCTCGGTTCACTCGATCCTACAATTGGTATTTGAGTGGGGGGGGGCGCTTCGAGTTGGTGAAACCACCATCGTGAGCCTTAGATTAATTTAGATTATTTTTTTCTTGCTTTAGATTAACTTAGAATATTTTTTGTTGCTTTAGATTAATTTACAATATTTTTTTCTTACTTTAGAATATTTTAGAATATTTTTACAGCATTTAATATTTGTTAGAATAATTATTTATGCATTTAATTGTAGGACCATTGGCGTCGCTAGAAGGGGGGATGAATAGCGATACTCGTCTCTTCGATTCGTTGTGTTCGTCTACAATATTAGTATGCAGCAGAAAACTCGAATACAAGCACAACAACACACAACAAACACAAAACACAGTATTTACGTGGTTCGGAACTCAAGTTCCTACTCCACGGTTGAGCCCCTCCTCGGCTCTAGTGATGCACCCCACCACTATAATACTTCTCCTTCTCGGTGACACACCGGAGGTGGAGAAACCCCTTACACAGTTTATCAGAAATTACACAAAACTTACAGTAGTAGGAGATGAAGAAGAAACCGATTACAATGATTACAGTGAAAACTAGATTGCTTCTTCTTTTCAGAACTTGTAACTGCCTTGGAGATCAAAAACCTCGAGAATACCCAACCCTTGTTTGAGTAATAGCTTCTTATATTATTGATAGAAAAACCAGCCGTGTAAGCCTTTTAAATCGAGCTTAATTAGGGCTTTTCTAGCCCATGCAGTCGAGTCGCCTTGACTGGCACATTAACTCGCATTTAATGAGCTTCCAACGGTAAGTATTTCACCAAAATTAACATTATTTGTCCGTTATAACTTAGGTCCAGTCGAGGCGATGGTTCATCACCTCGACTAGTAGGCTTTAGTCGAGCCTTCAGTCGAAACTCCCTTGCTTCTATTTCAATCCAAACAGAGCAACAGTCGAGCTCACAGTCGACAGCCCCTTGTGTCTATTTCGTTGAACCAAGCATTAGTCGAGGCGTCGCTTCGACTGCTGAGGGGTTTTTCCTTTGAACACGCAGATCGCAATCGAGGCTTTAATCGACTATGGCTTGCTTCTGTTCATGAGAAACAACCCCAGTCGAGGCGTCGCCTCAACTGCTACGGTCTTCTTAGCATTTTGCAAGCCAATCGAGGTGCTGCCTCGACTCTTGACCGTTTCAAATCGTCTAGAGTCAAAACCACGCCTAAGAGAGAGGTCTACTCTGTACCCTTTACCTGATGCTTGTGAACCACTATTCATAGGTCTTCCGTGCCAAGAATCACTTTCGGGACTTGGTGCCAAGACTCCTCGTCTAGGTCTTCATGCTAGGACTCCTTGTCCGGGTCTTCACTTGCCAGGAATCCTCGTCCGGGTCTTCATTTGCCAGGACTCTTCGTCCGGGTCTTCATTTGCCAGGACTCCTCATCTGGGTCTCCATTTTCCAAGACTCCTCGTCCGGGTCTTCATTTGCCAGGACTCCTTGTCCGGGTCTTCACCACCTTGCATCCAGTCCTCGGCCTACAAGGAGTTTCCTAAAAATACATCTCAACCAACCGCATGAGATAACACATAATTATCACCTAGACTTGAAACCTTTGTCAAACACCAAAACATCATCTGGGCCTGATTGCGCCAACAATCTCCCCCTTTTTGATTTTGACAATATGGTTTAGGTTTTAGGTGATGAAATTATAGCACAATTATGATATACTCGAAATTGATTAAGAACTTCATCAGGTCATCAAATCAAGATATGCAATAAGATTTTCATTTTAAAAGAAATATAGATTTTCACTACGTTTGACATTTTATGAAATTTATAATTCATATTATTTTCAAACCGATTTATAGCTCCACTTATCTTACCACCGTAAACTTAAAACCTACTCATCTCTCCCCCTTTGACAAACACACAAAAAAAGCAGTCTATAGGATCACTCCCTCTGAATTCATTACCCTTAGTTATCCAATTCACAACAATATATTTTAACAAGTAGATATCGATCGTGCATATATATTGAAAGGTATATATAGACAACCAAAAAAAAAAAATTTGGCAAAATTTCCCTTAAAAATGGTTGTGATAAACCTGTTCATAATATGTAAATACAGAAACCAAATACACAAGAACAGTCATATTCAATCAAAATATATGCAGTCAACATATTTAAATATATAACTCAAGTGTTAGCCAACCATCATGATATACACATTTTTCTTGAATTCAAAAGTTTAATACATATATAAAAGAGAATCACTGTCCCAATACTACATGGTTGGCGACGATGGACCCGACGAATCCATCATCATGGCACGTAGGAGAGTAAGAATCTCCTCCTGTTGGGTAGAAACTTCTGAAAACCGGGTATCCATCTTGATTTGAAGCTCCTTGAATCGAGTATCAATCATCGTACTAAGGTCCTTGTGTTGTGTAACAATTGTTGTACTAAGGTCCTTGTATTTTGTATCAACTAAGTCCACGAACTCAACATAATCTTTGCCCAGTTTCTCGAGCTGTTCAGACACAGAGGAATGTGGTTCATCAGCTCGGGTTGGAGGTTCTTTGTCGCCTTCTTCAGCTCCCATGTCCCACCTTTCACCTGCCTGGTGTCCATCTGCCCACTCAATGTTCCCATTTACTCGAACCATTCTGGCCAATGAAAAGTTTCGCCACTTGATAAAATCAAAGTCCGTCATCTATTTAACCTTGCCCCTGGCTGTATTGATGCCTATGGATTCTAACCAGAAGGTGATGATATGTCCAAAAGGCATGTAAAGTTTCTTTTGGATAGGGACGGTGAAGTGGACTATGCAGAGAAGCATGTTCAATGCAATGTTAAAGTCCAGATGATTTTGAGATGTAATGCGAGTAAATGATGTGGTCATATTTTTGCTTGCCCCCTAGTGACAATGGGAAGTATGCATCCTACGATGACCTTATATAAAACATTATCAGGAGTAGCTAATGCCATGGCCGAAAATAGATTAAGGCCAGGTTGTCTTGGTTTCCTAAAGAAGTACTCATGTATGGCATTGATAGAGTATCCCTCAACTGGTTCTTGAATGCTTGGATAACACTCAAGAGCTAAGTTCGACTCTCGACACTCTAGAAATGCCCTAAGAATATCAGGAGTGAATGATTAATCCCTCCTGGCTACCCTACTTTTATAAATGAGCCTATCGCCTATAGCCTGTAGGTTGTTATAGAATTCACTAACTAAGTCTATATTGATGTCATGGTCACAGTAGACTAACTTACTGAGGCCATAATGATTAACTACATGCTCGACATTATTAGCAAATTTGTCAAAAAACTTCTTATCCAAAGAACGAGTAGCCATCAGCTCGAACTTATGGGTCATGTAAGTGTGCTGATGATGTTCAGAAGAAAATCGTGGGTCCGAAGATGGATTCTCCCTCGGTGTTTCCTTCCTACTAGTCTCGGCTATCTTCCGTTTTTGCCTAAGGATGTCAAAATTATGTCCAAAATGCAAGATGAATGCCATATGATGGTATGATGAATGACAAAGACCATCACCCGATTAGCTAACCCAGATAATATCTAAATCGTGAAACCAAAGAGAAGGGTTTAGAAATTTACTTTGGTGCCATTTTCGTTTATCATAAAAGGGTGAGATCTTGAGTGACGTGGAAGACAATAGAACCCTCTGTGGAATGACCTTCTCTTGCGAGAGAAACACGGTTGAACCCTAGGTTTGGAGAAACTTGCGATTAGGGTCAGGGTTTGATTGTGAAACAAAATGAGAGGCTAGAGGACTTACTCGAGGTCAGTTAGGGTTCAATGAAGGTCATCTAAGCTTTGATCACCGTTGATCTTGCCAAAAATGAGAGAGGTGACGGTGAGGGCGATGAGATCACAATCGCAGCGAGAACAGTCGAAGGGAAAATCGGGTTTGGGAGCGGCGGTAAGCGGGTTTTCCTTATATAGTCCGAGTTGATCAGTCGAGGTAATAAGTTGAACGCCTCGACTATTAAATCAGTCGAGGCACCAGTCGAGTGCGCCTCGCTTCTGTGCTTTCATGCAGACGAACAGTTGAGGCGTGGGTCGAGTTTACCTCGATTCTGTGCCTAACTTCTTAAACCGACCTGACTTCTTAAACCATCCTGACTTTCGAACCACCCTGATTTTTAAACCATCCTAAAATCGAACCAGTCTGGACTTCAACCAGTCTAGGATTAAAAATGACCTAGAATAAAATCGGCCTGGAATAGAATCAGCCTGGAATTAAACTGCCCTGACATTATACTAAACAACCCTGGAATCACGTTAAACTACCCTGAAAATTTTCCAAATCACCCTGGAATCATGTTAAACAACCCTAGAATCTTATTAAACCACCCTGGGATTAAACCAGTCTGAGATTAACGTAGTCTAGAATTTCTTAAGTGCCCTAGAAACCAGTCTGACAATTCTTAACTACCCTGGAAACCAGTCTGAACCTTCTTAACTACCCTGGAAACCAGTCTAAAATTTCGAAAAGTGTTCTGACTTTCAAATAACTAGTCTAGATTTTCGAAAAACTGGTCTGGTATTGCGAAGACTTGTCTGGAAATTTCGAAAACTTGTTTGAAAACTCATCTGGACTTGTGAAAACTGGTCTGAATTTCTTAAGTTCCCTTTTAAGATGTCCAGTTGAGGCACCGATCAAGTGCGCCTCGATTCTAGTCGCTGGTGGCTGCAAACAAGAGTGCCAGTCAAGGCGCCGGTTGAGTGCGCCTTGCTTCTGTTTGCTCGCAGCAGTTGGCAGTTAAGGCCAATACTGAAATACCTCGACTATTTTTCCTGAAATTTCATTTTGTTAGGTATTTTAAGTCCTCAATTCGTTGTATTAAAGTCCCTAAACCATTTTACAAGTGACAATATACTTAATAGACAATTTCTAACATATTTGGGATGTTTTTCTTGAGTTTTATCATCATTTAAGGTGTCCAACCAATTTGACTTGGTTGGAATGTCCAATTATGATTTAAAACCAAATACACATGAATTATGTAATGGTCTTCCCTATAATTGGTCAACTTAATGATTTATATAATTTTCAACCTTATTACTCAAGTCATGCATCATAACAAACATTTTGAGTAACTTGGTTGTTCCTAACATCTCACCCCTATCTAGCAATACACAAGCATAGTTAATCCTATGGTTTGTGTGAGATGTTTCCCCAAGGATATCCCAAAAATAAATTTCCCATTTCTTTTGTACTTATGAATTAGGCCTTATGATCAAGGAGAGTTTTTACTCAGCAGCACACATTCCCAATTCTCTTCTTAAGTAACTAAATTCATTTTTTGGAAGAGGTTTTGTTAAAATATCAGCAAGATTAGCCTTAGACTCAACATAATTGAGTATTATATCTTCTCTTGCTACATGATCCCGAATGAAGTGATGTCTCACTTCAATGTGTTTTGTTCTGGAATGATGGACTGGGTTTTTTGTTAAGTTTATCGTGCTAATATTATCACAAAGCACTTACACATTTTTATATGAAAAACCATAATCCTCCAAGGTGTGAGTCATCCATAACAATTGTGACACACTCTCTCCCATGGCTATATACTCAGCCTTAGTGGTGGAGAGAGCAACACAATGTTGCTTTCGACTTGACCAACTCACTAATGCTGAACCTAAGAATTGACAGCCCCCGCTAGTACTTTTTCTATCTAGTTTGCATCCCGCATAATCTAAATCTGTATAGCCTACTAAATCAAAAGACTCAGTTCGGGGATACCACATTCCAACTGAAATGGTTGCTTTAAGATATCTCATAATTCTCTTAACAGCAACCCAATGAGACTCTTTCGCACATGATTGATATCGTGCACACATACCTACAACAAATACTATATCAGGTCTACTTGCTATAAAGTATAAAAGACTACCTATGGCACTCCTCTAAAGCTTTAAATCAATAGGTTTTCTATCTATATCACTATCTAAGTGAGTGTTTTGTGCCATTGGAGTGAGAACCTCCTTAACATTCTCCATGTTGAATCTTTTCAGCAGCTCCATGGCATACTTTGATTGATAGACATGAATTCCTTCTTTGGTTTGTTTGATTTGTAATCCAAGAAAAAATGTTAATTCTCCTACTAGACTCATCTCAAACTCACTCTCCATGTGTTCTATGAATTCATTGAGATAATCCTTATTGTTTGAACCACAAATTATGTCATCGACATAAATCTGAGCTACAAATATATCTTCACCATTTCTTTTCAGAAATAGTGTGGGATCAATTTGACCTCTTCTAAAGCCTCTTTCAACTAGAAAAGTTGACAACCTTTCATACCAAGCACGAGGTGCTTGTTTCAGCCCATAAAGAGCCTTCTTAAGTTTATACACGTGATTTGGAAATGCAGAATTTTCAAATCCTGGTGGTTGTTCAACATATACTTCCTCTATAAAATCGTTCAAAAATGCCGACTTAACATCCATTTGATATAATTTGAATCCTTTATATGCTGCAAATGCTAGCATTAGTCTTATGAATTCTAATCTAGCCACGGGTGCGTAAGTTTCATCATAATCAAGTCCCTCGACTTGATTGTACCCTTTGGCAACTAACCTAGCTTTATTTCTAACTATTTCTCCCTTATCATTCATTTTGTTTTTAAATACCCATTTTGTCCCTATTATGGTAGCTTGATCAGGTCTTGGAACTAAATCCCAAACTTGACTTCTCTCAAATTGTCCCAATTCATCTTGCATTGCAATAATCCAGTCCGGATCAAGCAAAGCTTCATCGATTACTTTTGGTTCAATTTCAGAGATTAATGCTACTTGATTCACTTCACTCCTAAAGAATGATCTCGTCCTCACCCCATGATGGATGTCTCCAACAACTTGATCTAGGGGATGACTAGTGACGATTCTTGTGGATCTTGGTACTTGAGATGTCTCACAATTTGGCACAAGCTCAAGTGATGACCCTTCTGACTTAGATTTTTCATTATCGGAGTCAGATTTAACTCCCCCTACATTAGTGTTCTCATTCAACCTCAATCTCTTGAGTTCAAACTCGGCTTCATCGCTCTTATCCTTAGAGTCAACTTGCTCTTTACATTCTTCAAAAACTATATTTGACGATTCCTCAACCAGCTTCGTTCTCTTGTTATAAACTCGATATGCCTTACTGGTGAGAGAATATCCTAACAGAACACCTTCATCTGCTTTTGCAGTGAATTTTCCTAGATGATCCTTAGTGTTTAAAATGAATACCTTGCAACCAAATACCCTAAGATGTTTGATTGTTGGTGGTTTTCCAAACCATAGTTCATGAGGCATTTTTCTTAAAAACCTATGTATCAAAACTCTATTTTGAACATAGCATGCAGTATTAATTGCCTCAGCCCACAAGTAACTAGGAAGAGCATACTCCTCGCAGCTTCTTGTAAAACTCTATTTTTCTTCTCTACCACACCATTTTGTTGTGGTGTCCTAGGAGTGGAAAATTCATGTTTATACCCTTTTTCTAAACAAAAATCCTTAAACATCATGTTTTCAAATTCTCCTCCATGATCACTTATAATTGTTATAATTTTTGCATTTTTCTCATTCTCAATTCTTCTACAAAAGGAAATAAAAATTTCTAACGTTTGATCCTTATGTTTGAGAAAGAAAGTCCATGTATATCTAGTATAGTCATCTACTACTACCAAGCAATATCTACTACCATTCAAAGATTTAGTTGAGCTACTATCAAACAAATCCAAATGCAATAAATCTAAAGCATTTGATGTACTTATAGCGTTTTTGCTTTTGTGTGATGCTCTTATTTGTTTATCTTTTTGACATGCATCACATAGCTTGTCCTTTTCGTACTTGAGCAATGGTAGACCTCGCATAAGCTCTTCCTTAGCCAACCTCTTAATATTCTTCATGTTGACGTGTGTGAGTCTTCGATGCCATAGCCATGAGTCATCTTCTTTGGACAAAAAACACTTCACAAGCATGTTAGTAGCACTACTAAACTGAACATGATAGATATTTTCCTTCCTAATCCCTACTAGCATGATAGTATTTGATTCATTATGTTTAATTAAGCATTTAGTTGAATAAAATTCTACTCTATATCCTTCATCACATAATTGACTAACACTCAACATATTAAAAACCATTCCTTTAACTAGCAGAACATTCTTAATCCTAAATTGTTCAGAAATAACTATATCTCCTACTCCTATGACTTTTAGTTTGCCACTATTACCAAAAGAAACATTAACTTTACTCCTATTTTTAAATGAAGCAAACTTTGAGGAATCCTCGATCATGTGCTTGGAGCACCCGCTATCCACAACCCACATCATCAGACACTCCCCCTCGATTGTGTTGGTGCAGTAGGCACCTAAGTCGAACCTGAGTTTTGATTATAGCAAAACGATACAAAGTTAAGCTTATATTGTTATCTCACGAGCTAAATTTAGTGTGCAGAAAAGTGCCAACGCTGGAGCTAAAGGCTAGCGACACCCGGAGGAAGTTGCGATGGTCGGGCGACACTCGAGTGACTTCGGAGGGAGTCGAAGGAATCGAGTGGAAGGTCGAAAGCGAAAGCGACACAGTAAGTATCGAGGTAAGCTCGTGTGTGTGTGAGAGAAAGAGAGGTCGTATCCTCCTTCCGGGGATGATCTTAAGCGTAGATCCAACCAAAGACATCCTATAGATAGTCTAGGTCGAGATCGGACGGTCAGCGGTCGTCGAAATAATGTTTTTGTTAAGCTAACTTTGCTCTGCCGCTAGCATCAGTCGACTGCCAGCTTGGAGGACTCGACTGTCATCCATCAGTCGACTGTTTGTAGTCAGCATTCGACTGATGCTGCCATCAGTTGACTGATGATGGCCATCAGTCGACTGTTGGTCAAGGATCAGGCTCGAGGAGTCAAGCCTTATCACCATTTTTCAAGGAGCCATGTGCCCAATTTCTATTGGTTGAAGATCCTCTTGAAAAGGGGCTCAAGGGCTATAAAAGGAGGGCCTCTCCTAGGGTTTCATCATCAATTCTAAGCTTCCAAAAGCCTCCGCAATGCTACAACTCTCCGACAACAAAGTTCTACTTCTCCGGCACTCTAGGTTTAAATTGTTTATATTTTTCTTTGTCGATATAAGATTTAATTCAGTTCATCTTTTTATTGTCTCGGAGTTTTATCGTCACGAGGAGAGGAGGAGTGTCCATCTATCTCAAGATTTTAGTTCTTTCTTGTATTCGATTAACTCCTACCTCCAACGAGGAGGAGTTTTTTAGTGATTTTCCCTCCGTGCGTGATCGAGGATCACTAGGTCCATGGAGTAGTAGCCGAAGGCTACGAACCAAGTAAAAATTCATTTGTCTCTCTTGTGTTTTATTTTTTGCTGCACTTAATTGTTTTGAAACGAATTCGAACGAAAGAAAAGGTTTATCGCTATTCACCCCCTCTAGCGATCCGCTTCGATCCAACAATTGGTATCAGAGCCAGGGGTGCTAAGATTTGGTGAAACAACCGATCTAGCTTTTTACAAATTTTTTTTCTTTTTTATTCTATTTATTTCGAATTTATTTCTTTTGGTTAGTTTTTCTCCTGCACTACTAATCCAAGACGCGAGTCTTGGTACATTTCATGTGTTTGTGTCGTTGTTAAGTTTCTCGTCTCCATTTTCTTGTTTCTTTTGTATCAATGGCCCATCTCGAGGGTTTTAGCATCGTCCGACCTCTGTTTTACAATGGAGATGACTTTCGTTATTGGAAGGGTCGGATGGAATGCTTTCTTAAAACTCAAATCGAGATGTGGATCATAATCCAAATGGAATTCACACTTCCGACTAACGAAGTGGGTGAATCTTTGGATTATGACCAATGGACCATTGCGACAAAAAGACAAGTCGAAGCCGACGCCAAGGCAACTCAAATCCTCCAATGCGGCTTGTCCAAGGAGGAGCTTAATCGCGTCGGCCCCTTCATCAGCGCAAAGGACCTTTGGACAAAGCTAGTGGAGCTACATGAAGGAACTGATGAAGCCAAGGTATGTAAGCGCGATCTTTTGTTTAATAAATTATATAATCTAAAAATGTAGGAACACGAAATGGCGACTCAACTTCACACTCGCGTTCAAGACATAGTCAATAACCTACACGCGATCGGGCAAAAGGTCAAAAATCATGACCTTATAAGGTATGTTCTTAACTCTTTTCCGAGGACTACCTTGTGGGCATCCATGGTCGATGCCTACAAGGTCTCCAAGGATCTTTTGAAACTTAGGTTAGATGAGTTATTTTCCGATTTCGAACTTCATGAGTAGTCTAACTCGGAACCCGAGAAGGGTATAGCACTTTTTGCAGGTTCAAGGAAGAAAACCGCAAGCAAGCCACCCCCGAAGGAAGAAGAGGATGAGTCCGATTTGGAGGTCGACCCGGAAATGGAGGCCGAACTAGTCAACCTAGTTCGGAGGATAGTCAAGGGCCGAAAATGAACCGTCACTCGACCCAATGAAGGTAAGCCTAAAAGTTCAGATATTAGATGTTACGAATGCAATAGGTTTAGACACATCAAGTCTGAATGCCCAAAACTCAAGAGAAAAGCACCAAAACACAAAAAGGCACTCAACGCTACATGGGAAGAAGCATCCGAGGAAGAAGATGATGATCGTGTCCTCATGGCTAAACCGGTGGAATCGGAGATGGAGTCGAAACCGAAACATGAATCAAAAACCGAAGACGAGTCGGACTGCGAAGCGCTATTCAAGACAAGCCACGGATACACATCCGGTTCAAAAGATACACTCAAGGTAAGTCGATCCCTTATTAGTACACTTTATAGTGAAATTAAGTTCTTAACTAGGAAATTAGCTAAGTCTGAGTCCAAGGTTGAGACCCTGGTTGAGGAAGTTAAAGTCCTCAAACACGAGGTCTCCATAACCTCTTCGACTAGTCGAGTTCGAGAGGAGGACTCAACTCGGGTTGAAAAGCTCGAAGTTGAGAACTCACTCTTGAAGAGTCAAGTCGAAGATCTTAGGAACACGTTGGAAAGGTTTACTTTGGGATCCAAAGGACTTGACCTCCTACTTGGATCGCAAAGGGCCGTGTACAACAAGGTCGGACTAGGGATTAGCTCAAATACGACCAACAAGTCGTATATGTCGATTGTAAGTCGACATAAAAAATGTGTCCAAGGATGGGTCCCTAAGACCGCCTTGATTTCAAACTTAGGATCGAACTAGTACTGGGTTCCCAAGGACCAAATCCACTATGTGGAGAGACCAAACCGATTCAATGGTCCAGGGGGAGCCAGTACAAAACATGTTTGTATTTTAACTTAGAAATTGCATGCTTAGGTTCTTTATTTAGTTTGATTTTTCTTTTTAGAATGGTTATATAGGAGTATAACTCGTCAATACTTGATAAACATAGTACCAGGATGCGGCGAGATGATAGTACGCTAGGAATGCGAAGTCTTGTGTACTCGGGCTAGATAAGGCGTTTCTAGTTCGGTGCACTTGACCGAGCAGAACTAGCGGAAGCTACCTCGCCGTATCCTAGACTAGTTAGACCAGGAAGTGGTCTTAGGTGAGTCAAGTCTCTATTTTCTTGAAAATGACTTTGTCTAAGGAAGTGGTCGTTGTTCCGATCAAAGAAGGCCTCTGTGCCTCGCTACGACCTGGAAGCCATGATCTTGAAAAGGTGACTTGATGAGCCTAAGGTCAAATCTGAATCTAACGCAAGGTTGACAAGTGTTTAAATCATTAAATTTAATTCAAATAAAATTGGAAGTCATCTCACAAGAACATATATGGTTAACATGTTTGATCATGTAGAAATGGGTGAGATGATTTAGGTTAATAATTTTAAACTAATCTTTAATAAATCCAATATCCGATCCAACTACCTTGCGTGTAGGATCAATGGATGTTGGACAGTGGTTGCTCCCGACACATGACCGGGGATCAACTCAAGTTTTCGAAGCTTCGATTCAAACGACAAGGATCGGTAGCCTTCAAAAATAACGGCAAACTCAAAATCATCGGATCAGGTGATATTGAGCTCAAATCTAACTTTATTATTCAAAATGTCTTATTGGTAGAAAATTTTCAATATAATTTACTTAGTGTAAGCCAATTGTGTGATAATAATGTAAGGGTTTTGCTTATCGAGTCCATAAGGGGAAACTTCGCTTCCCACTTCACCTCGGTAGCTTGTCCATGGCGATCCCTTCGATGTCCCCGGATTAAAAATATTTAATCCTAGACAAAAGGGATTGCCAAAGCAACTAAGTCATCGTCGTGCTATTCGTTTAGAGAGGTCACTTGAACAAACTAGTTGTTCAAGCGACCAATCTCTATTCTACGACTAGCCGCGGAATAGACGATGTCCGGATCGCCGGTTTTTGTGTTTATGCTCGGGATCCAAGTATTATTTAGCCATTTACAGATTTATAACATGCTTATAATTGAAAAACTAAAACAAGCAACAAACTAAAGAAGAAAGTAGAATAGATATACCTCTCGATCTTCTAATGTATGACCTTCCTTCTTTTGGACGTCGTGTGGGCGACGATCCACCAAAAGTCGAAGCTCCTAGATCGCAAATCTTCCTTCCTTGATCTTCCAAAGCAAGAGGAAGAATATAAACAAGGTTTTTCTCCTCACTAGAAACAACCAACAAGGAACCAAAGCTTTCCTTGCCGCCGGCCAACTAGATGAAGAAGAAGATGGTGGAAAACAACCAAGACACCAAGGGAAGCCCTATATCTTGTTTCCACCACCTAAGGAGAGGGAGAAGGGAGCTTTTGGGCATCGGCCAAGGGCTGGGAAGGGCCTGGAAACCTGCTGGACGTTGGCCACAAGACAAGGAAGAAGAAAGGAAACCTTGCCTTATTTGGTGCCGCCCTAGCCTCCAAACCCTAACCCTAATTCTAATCCTATCTCAACTAGGATTCCCTTCTCTTGCCGCCCAAGCCTTGCTCTCTTCAGTTGTTGTTCACGCCAACCCCTTGACACCCTTTTATAGAGTTAGGGATAAGTCATGAATTAATCTCCTCCATTGGTTCTAGGGATTTAATCTCAACCGTCGGATCTAGAGATTTAATCTCAACCGTCTGATCTTAGAGATTTAATCTCTACCAATGGATCTTAGAGTTTTGTTTCTATCCATTGGATCTAAGCATCATGAGGTGTTAATAGGCTACATTAGGCACCATGAGGAGGAGTTGGGTCTTGGCCACCCATGGATCAAGCCCACATAAAGTCCGATCCACTAATGATGATCCAATCCACTAAAGGTTCATCATTGATCTACCTCACCAACCCCCATATGATAATATAAGCTCCATATATTATTTGTACATTTTCTCCCCGTGCTTAAGATCTCGAATGTCCGTCGATTAATTAATTTACCGACCATTAATTAATCAACATCTAACTCCTTGAGTAGTACCACTCAACCTCTTCATCATGCCGGACCAAGTCCACCTGCAGGGTTTACATGATGAACCTTATGAGCTCCTCAAGGGGACATCATCATCCTAATATATAGGACACGGTTTCCTCCTATAATCAACGGCACACCATATAAATAATATCATCTCCCAACTTACCGAGTCTATCGATTTAATCTATAAATCTCGCCCATTGGTAAATCAAAGAGATGAGTACTAAGTATATGTGCCCATTATTATATCGGGATTAAGAGCATGTACTAAATAATATCTGAGGTCCGATTCGATTATGTAGTCAACAATAAATTGAATCACCTCTAAGTCGGTCTTGCTCAACACACACAAAGGCACTAGTGTGATTCTATGGTCAAGACAAACCAACACCAAATCATACTACAACCATTCCGATGGTTTGTCCAAAGTCATCTCGGTTGTGAGCCTTTACTTATACTTTACAAGGAGCCGATAACATGATCTCCCATGTGACACCACACACCCTGTTATCTACAATGTAACGTATTAAACAATATGCATAAAAATATGCAAACAATGATCATGTGATTCTTATTTCAAAAATAAAGATGTTCATAGAAAAGATAGACTTTTTAGTATACATCCCTACAATCTCCCACTTATACTAAAAGACTATGCAGTCCTCATACTGTCATACATCTGATTCCCCTTCCCTCTACATGCCTATCAAAGCTCTCGCTAGAAGGGCCTTAGTGAAAGGGTCTACCAGGTCATCCTCTGATGCAATCTAGGCGACAACAACTTCTACCTTTTTTACGATTTCTCGTATCAGGTGGTACTTGCGCTCTATGTGTTTACTCTCATTATGGGCTCATGGTTCCTTCGAGTTTGCAACTGCACCACTATTATCACAATAAATTGTGATAGTTCTGGGCAAACCAGGAATCACATCCAAGTCCATCAGGAAGTTCCTGAGCCATACAACTTCTTTGGCCACCTCAGAGGCCGCCACATACTCAGCTTCCATGGTAGAGTCCGCCACGCATTTCTACTGGACACTCCTCCATACAATGGCTCCACCTCTCAAAGTAAACACAAAACCTGAGGTAGACTTACTGTTATCCCTATCTGATTGGAAGTCGCAATCCATGTAACCCACAGGGAGTAATTGGTCTGCTCGATAAACTAGCATATATTCCCTAGTCCTTCTCAGGCACTTCAATATATGCTTTACCGCAGTCCAATGTCCCTGTCCTGGATTACTGTGATATCTGCTGACCATGCCCACGATAAAGAAGATATCTGGTCTCGTACATAGCATCGCATACATGAGACTTCCTACTGCCGAAGCATAAGGAACCACCTTCATCTCCTCTATCTCCTTACATGATCTAGGACACATCTCCTTAGATAAAGGAACTCCATGCCTGAAAGGTAGAAAAACCCTTCTTGGAGTTCTGTATGCTAAAACGATCCATAATCATGTCTATGTATGAAGCTTGGGATAAGCACAACATCCTTTTCCTGCGATCCCTTATATCCTCGATCCCAAGGATGTGTGCCACCTTTCCAAAATCCTTCATATCAAACTGTTTGGACAACCATACCCTTATGTCCGATAACACCTTGATATTGTTGCCAATCACCAAAATGTTATCTACGTATACTACAAGAAATACCACTATGTTTCTGTCACATCTCTTGTATACACAAGACTCATCCGGACTTTGAATAAATCCATAAGACTAATTTACCTCATCAAAGTGGATGTTCCAAGACCTCGAAGCTTGTTTCAATCCATAAATGGACCGATTAAACTTACACACAAGATGCTCTTTTCCCTTAGCAATGAATCCCTCTGGTTGCTTCATGTAGATGTTTTCCTCAAGACTTCCATTAAGGAAAGCTGTCTTGACATCCATCTGCCACACCTCATAATCCATATGAGTTGCTATGCATAAGAGAATCCGGATAGACTTAAGCATGACTACCGGCGAAAAGGTCTCCTCATAATCGATACCCTCTTTCTGAGTATACCCCTTCGTAATAAGCCTCGCTTTGAAGGTCTCAACCTTCCCATCTATTCCTCTCTTTCTCTTGTAGATCCACTAACATCCAATGGTTTTTACACCATCGGGTGGTTCTACTAGCTCCTAGACCTGATTTGAATCCATAGATTCAATCTCAGCATTCATTGCACTTTGCCAAGATACTGCATCTTTATCTTGGATTGCCTCGTCATATGTACAGGGATCAGGTTCATGTTTGCCAGGGACCAAATCAGAAGATTCTCCCAAGAACATGAATCTATTAGGCTGTCTCACAACCCTCCCACTATGACGAGGTATCACCTGTGTATCCTCTGTGACACGCGGTGCAGTGACATGTGGTATATCCTCTTGTACCGGTGGTACTAAAGAAGTGACTTCCCCTTTTAATTCCTCCAAAACAATTTTACTCTTGGGCTTGTGGCTTATCACATAGTCTTCCTCTAGAAATCTGATGTTTCTGCTAATGATCATCCTCTGATCTCTAGGACTATAAAATAAACCACCCTTTGTTCCTCTAGGATAGCCAACGAACAAGCGTACTTCTGTACAAGGTTCCAACTTACCATCATCTGCCTTCAGCACATGTGCTGGACTCCCTATATCCAAATATGTCTTAGACTAGGCTTTCACCCAGTCTACAACTCTGTGGGAGTAGAAGGCACTGATTTAGATGGAACCAAGTTCAGAATGTACATCGTCGTATCTAGAGCATATCCCCAGAACAAATCTGACAACTTAGAATAACTCATCATCGATCTAACCATCTCTATAAGAGTCTTATTCCTTCGCTCTGCTACACCATTCTGCTGGGGTGTGCCCGGTGCAGACAATTGGGATTGATTCCCATCCTCTGATAAGTAGTTCCTAAATTCTCCCAAGAGGTACTCACCACCACGATCAAATCGTAGTGTCATCCATATCTTGAATAATCGTCTATGAAAGAGACGAAATATTCAAGACCACCTCTTGCCTGGATAGTCTTAGGACCACACAAATCAGAATGAACCATTTCTAACACATCTTTGGCTCTATACCCCTTGGCCTTAAAAGGCCTTTTGGTCATCTTATCCTCTAAGCAAGATTCATAGGTTGGGAAATCTTCCACCACTAATGAACCCAGAGGTCTATCATCTATCATCCTTTGAATTCTGCTTAGGTTAATATGACTAAGCCTAAGATGCCAAAGATATGTTTGGTTCATCTTCGAAGGTTCTTTTCTCTTATTAGAATTAGAAGATGAGTTACAAACTTCAATTTGCATCGTGGGAGGTTTTGGTTCAAGTGTATATAAATTTCCTATCAATGTACCTGAACAGATATTCTCCCTATCCCTTTTTATAACAACTCTGTTATTAAAAGAAATAGAATATCCATCCATAAACAATTTAGAAACTGAAACTAAGTTCTTTCTAAATAAAGGTACATAAAGGGAATTTTCCAGAACCTAAGTTTTATTTTTCTCAAGAGATAAATAAAACTTCTCCCACTGCAATAGCCGCCACCTTCATGGCATTGCCCAAGTGAATGGTAATCTTCCCTTTAGCTAGTCGTCGGGTTTCCTGGAACCCCTACAAAGTATTGCAGACATGATCAGTGGCTTCTGTATCTACACTCCAGGTGCCGGTAGATAACACCGCTAATCATGGTTCAATGACTAGTCCAAAGGGTATACCTTTGTTCAACTTTGGATTGGGATAGTCCTTCTTGCAATGTCCATCCTGCTTGCAAGTGAAGTACTTGCCTTTCGGCTTCTTCACTCCTCCCTGAGATCCTCCCACCACTCTTGCTTCACCTTATTTCTTCTTCTTCTTGCCTTTCGGCTTAGAAGTAGAAACTTTTTTGAGCAACCATGGCTTGAGGACACTCTTCGAAGAGTGCATACTTGTACTCCTTAGCAGATAAGACAATATCTAGATTCTTTTCCAATCAATATTATTTGGGCACAGTAAGTTTATTTCCTTTAGTATCATAGTAAGTGGACTGAAAGTCATTTTTGAAAATCCTAAGAATCACATAGATCATTACTGTAGATTTCAAAAATTATTGATTCCTCAAACAATAAAATTTAAAATCAACCAACACCTCAAACACCGAGAATATCGTATGCCACGATAGAGTGGACGTATACGAATTCTATATTTGTAAGAGGAGGTTTTGCCCATTAATTTTACTATCTTGTCAACCTAACTTTATGACAAGTAAAATTAATAGTTGGTTTCTCTTCGACCCTACAAATAAAAGCAGTGACTCCGATGGGGAGGATACTTATATTTGTATCTAAGTGTTCACCATTACTTGGTACCAAGGTAATTATCTCGGGTTATGTGCCTTACGATGGGCAAGTACACACACTCCTTAATAATTTTCTATAACCATATTCGACCTTGTGATCCGCAAACAAACTCATCCGATAGGGAGGAAGGCACTCAGAGCCGATGCACAAGTTTGTTTGCATCACATGTCAAATCGTAATGGAGGCCGTGGGAATTTATAAAAATATCCCTCTCCCACTTAGTAATTTGAAAATGAGGAATTTTTTAGGCTACGACATGCATATCAAACAATAAGCAATAAATATGAAAAATAAATTATTTTCCAACTATTATGGCTTTTGTCTTCAATATGTCTCCCATAGCAACGCCTTCTCGTCCGCTCCTCCTACGCCATGTACAAGCCATCCGGAGATCCGAACCGAGACTAAAACCTATTTTAATTTACATCCATCGATCCTATACTCCACGAGGGAGTGTACATGAAATCTAGATCTAAAGTAAAATAAAATAAAGAGCGGCTAAACAATGCCGTATTTAATTTATCAAAAACTAAATACTAGCCTCGTCAACCCCGAGGATTCAACAAAATAAATATTTATACACATACAATCACATACACACATATGACCATAATAGTCGGATCTTATGCCTGCAACCAAAGAGTTAAACTACGCATATCCTACTATTATCCGACACATATAATATATGAAAAAGTGCATAAAAATTAACCGAATCCTAAACACACAAAACCGGAAACCATGGCTTTGATACCAATTGAAGGGTTTTGCTTATCGAGTCTGTGAGGGGAAACTTCGCTTCCCACTTCACCTCGGTAGCTTGTCCATGGCGATCCCTTCGATGTCCCCGGATTAAAAATATTTAATCCTAGACAAAAGGGATTGCCAAAGCAACCAAGTCATCGTCGTGCTATTCGTTTAGAGAGGTCACTTGAACAAACTAGTTGTTCAAGCGACCAACCTCTATTCTACGACTAGCCGCGGAATAGACGATGTCCAGATCGCCGGTTTTTGTGTTTATGCTCGGGATCTAAGTATTATTTAGCCATTTACAGATTTATAACATGCTTATAATTGAAAAACAAAAACAAGCAACAAACAAAAGAAGAAAGTAGAATAGGTATACCACTCGATCTTCTAATGTATGACCTTCCTCCTTTTGGACGTCGTGTGGGTGACGATCCACCAAAAGTCGAAGCTCCTAGATCACAAATCTTCCTTTCTTGCTCTTCCAAAGTAAGAGGAAGAATAGAAACAAGGTTTTTCTCCTCACTAGAAACAACCAACAAGGAACCAAAGCTTTCCTTGCCGCCGGCCAACTAGATGAAGAAGAAGATGGTGGAAAACAACCAAGACACCAAGGGAAGCCCTATATCTTGTTTCCACCACCTAAGGAGAGGGAGAAGGGACCTTTTGGGCGGCGGCCAAGGGCTGGGAAGGGCCTGGAAACCTGCTAGACGTTGGCCACAAGACAAGGAAGAAGAAAGGAAACCTTGCCTTATTTGGTGCCGCCCTAGCCTCCAAACCCTAACCCTAATTATAATCCTATCTCAACTAAGATTCCCTTCTCTTGTCGCCCAAGCCTTGCTCTCTTCAATTGTTGTTCACGCCAACCCCTTGACACCCTTTTATAGAGTTAGGGATAAGTCATGAATTAATATCCTCCATTGGTTCTAGGGATTTAATCTCAACCGTCGGATCTAGAGATTTAATCTCAACCGTCGGATCTTAGAGATTTAATCTCTACCAATGGATCTTAGAGTTTTGTTTCTATCCATTGGATCTAAGAATCATTAGGTGTTAATAGGCTACATTAGGGACCATGAGGACGAGTTGGGTCTTGGCCACCCATGGATCAAGCCCACATAAAGTCCGATCCACTAATGATGATCCAATCCACTAAAGGTTCATCATTGATCTACCTCACCAACCCCCATATGATAATATGGGCTCCATATATTATTTGTACATTTTCTCCCCGTGTTTAAGATCTTGAATGTCCGTCGATTAATTAATTTACTAACCATTAATTAATCAACATCTAACTCCTTGAGTAGTACCACTCAACCTTTTCATCATGCCGGACTAAGTCCACCTGCAGGGTTTACATGATGAACCTTATGAGCTCCTCAAGGGGACATCATCATCCTAATATATAGGACACGGTTTCCTCCTATAATCAACGGCACACCATATAAATAATATAATCTCCCAACTTACCGAGTCTATCGATTTAATCTATAAATCTCGCCCATTGGTAAATCAAAGAGATGAGTACTAAGTATATGTGCCCATTATTATATCGGGATTAAGAGCATGTACTAAATAATATCTGAGGTCCGATTCGATTATGTAGTCAGTAATAAATCGAATCACCTCTAAGTCGGTCCTGCTCAACACACACAAAGTGCACTAGTGTGATTCTATGGTCAAGACAAACCAACACCAAATCACACTACAACCATTCCGATGGTTTGTCCAAAGCCATCTCGGTTGTGAGCCTTTACTTATACTTTACATGGAGCCGATAACATGATCTCCCGTGTGACACCACACACCATGTTATCTATAATGTAACGTATTAAACAATATGCATAAAAATATGCAAACAATGATCATGTGATTCTTATTTCAAAAATAAAGATGTTCATAGAAAAGATAGACTTTTCAGTATACATCCCTACAAATAACTATAAGGTCATATTTCTAGAAAATGAATGCGTAATTAATACAAATGAAACTTCTAAAACAATCCTTAAAGGAACTAGAAATAACAATATTTATACTATTAATTTAAGTAACTCCTCAATGAAGTGTCTTATGACATGACAAGAGGAATCATGGTTGTGGCACTGATGACTCAGTCACTCACACCCAAGACTCATCCACAAGATGAGTCAGAGTGACTTAGTCAGAGGTTTGCCTAACCTTAATAACTTGGATAACAAAATATGTAATGCTTGTGATCAAGGTAAACAATCTAGGACTCAACATTAACTAACTAATCAAGAACGAACCAAAAGTATTCTTGAGCTCCTACACATGGATCTATTTGATTCACATGGAGCTAAGTCACTTAATGGAAGTAAATTCTGTTTAGTCATAATTGATGACTACTCTAGATTTACTTGGGTTAGGTTCATTAAACACAAAAGTGACACCCTAGATCAATTAATCAACCTATTTAAACTAATAGAAAATCAACAAAACATTAAAATCAAAAGACTTAGGACTGATCATGGTGGTGAATTCGAGAACCACAGGTTTACAGAATTCTATAACCTAAATGGATACCACCATGAGTTCTCTTGCCCTAGATCCCCACAACATAATGGCCTAGTAGAACGTAAGAATAGAACCCTACAAGAAGTTGCTAGGACAATGTTAATCGAGTATAACCTACCCGATAGGTTTTGGGCGGAAGCCGTGAATACGACATGCTATGTCCAAAATAGGATCCTTGTGGTAAAGAGGCACCTTAAGACCTCATACGAGATTTATCATGATAAAATACCTAACATCAAGTACTTTAGGGTGTTTGGGTGTAAGGTACATATCCTAAACACTAAGGATTACCTAGGAAAATTTACATCTAAAACCTCGACCGAAATCTTTCTAGGATACTCGACTACGAGTAGAGTGTATAGAGTACATAATCATGACACCCTTAGAGTCGAGGAGACTATCAATGTAGTATTTGATGAAGGACATAAACCTACAAAACCCCCAGCAACCCCAATTAGCGAGCCGATTCATACCAGACTCAACTTCGATCCGGAGATCAAGTCTAGTGTTAATCCTAACCTAAGTCAACCAAGTCAGTCTATCGACCAAGTGGTAGATGACTCTAACCAACCTAGGACTCAAACGGGTCATCCTATTGACCAAGTGGTAGACTCAAACCCAAATCCAACTAGGACTCAAACGAATCATCCTATCGACCAAGTGATAGGTGATCCAAGTGTAGGAGTTTGAACTAGAGCCTCATATAGAAACCTTAGTCAAATCTCCTTGATTTCCAAAATTGAACCCAAAACTATTGACCAAGCTCTTCTTGATCTCGATTGGATTATTGCAATGCAAGAAGAGATGGCTCAATTCACTAGGAATGAAGTATGGGAATTAGTACCACCACCTAAAGATAAAACAATCATTGGAACAAGGTGGGTGTTTAGGAATAAACTTGATGATAAAGGTGAAGTAGTTATAAATAAAGCTAGACTAGTCGCAAAAGGGTTTAGTCAAGTCGAAGGTTTAGATTACGACGAGACCTATGCCCCAGTAGCTAGATTAGGGTCCATTCGAATGTTATTAGCATATGCTGCACATCGAGGATTTAAGTTGTTTCAAATGGATGTGAAGTCAGCATTCTTGAATGGATATATTAAAGAGGAAGTTTATGTTAGTCAACCCCCCGGTTTCGAAAGCCTAGATAAACCCGACCATGTCCTTAGGTTAAAGAAAGCTCTCTGTGGACTTAAACAAGCTCCTCGAGCTTGGTACGAAAGACTTTCGGTTTATCTTAAATCAAAAGGATTTAACCAAGGTGTAGTTGACCCAACTCTTTTCGTAAAAACCGTAGGTAAAGACATATTCATAGCCCAAATCTATGTAGATGATATTATTTTTGGAACCACTAACTCAATCCTACTGAATGAATTCATTTCACTTATGCAAAGTGAATTTGAAATGAATTTAGTAGGTGAGTTGAGTTTCTTCTTAGGTCTACAAATTAAACAAACCAAAGATGGAATATACCTATATCAACGTAAATATACTAGGGAATTAATTAAACGCTTTGGAATGCAATACGCTAAAATTATTAATACCCCAATGGCAACTAATGTGAATATAGAAGAAGATGTAATCGGAAACTCAATTGATTTAAAATACTATAAGAGCATAATAGGGAGTCTCCTTTACTTAACTGTGAGCCGACCTGATATCTTATTTGCAGTAAGTATGTGCGCAAGGTTCCAAACCTGTGCCAAGGAGTCTCACCTAACTCTAGTCAAGCGTATCCTTAGATATCTAAAGGGTACACTTAGTGTTGGTATTTGGTACCCTAGATCTACTGAGTTCGAACTAACCGGCTACTCCGATTCGGACTATGCTGGTAGTAAGCTCGATAGAAAGAGTACGAGTGGTTGTTGTCAACTTCTCGGCTCGAGTCTAGTAAGTTGGTGCAGTAGGAAGCAACACTGTGTTGCCTTATCTACCACCGAAGCCGAATACATCGCGATGGGTGAGTGTGTCACTCAACTTCTGTGGATGAAGCACACTCTCCGTGACTTTAAGTTAGACTTTACAAACACTAAACTCCACGTAGATAACATTAGCTCAATTAACCTAACTAAGAATCCGATATGTCACTCTAGGACAAAATATATAGAGGTCAAACATCATTTCATTCGAGAACATGTGGCCAACAGAGCCATACAACTCGAATACGTCGAATCGAAGTCTAACTTGGCAGACCTATTTACTAAACCCCTACCCGAAGCCGAATTCAGTCTATTAAGACGAAAATTGGGCATGTGCATAGTAGAATAGGAACTTACATTATATTTTCTTACTACTATTTCTTACTTTTCATGGAACTAGCATAGGACATACCTTAAATATCATGCACCTATAGATTTAAGGAGCCAATACATCTCACAACACATAGGACTAATGTGTCTGTGTATTTAGCCACGTAGATGGGCGTGAGATGTTAGGACCTCACTCCTGGTTCCAAATGTAGAGCTAGTGCATCGCCATGAACCACGGAGTATAATCATACATATTAACCGACTCTGACCAAGACTGGTTGATCTTTCATATCAATCGAGTCCAATATGAGTCGAACATTTTATAGATGAGCTTATTTTCAGTATATTATTTTCAAAATAATATGGAACATGCTTGGACTTTAAAATTAATATCTATATTTGTTTTTCACACATCCCCACTTTTCGATATATGACAAAAGGGGGAGAAAAAGGCCAAAGTTAAGGGATCAAAATTTTTTTAAAACTTAACTTCATTCACATGGCCAAAAGTTAAGTTAATGTTAACTTAACTTTAAGTGTTGAAAATTTACTTAACTTGTTTTTGTTAACTAAAACGAAGTAAAGGCCAAGTTAAGAGAATAACTTGTTTTTGTTAACAAAAAGGAAGTAAAGGCTAAGTTAAGAGAATTCTTAACTTAAACTTATTTTTAAATACTATGGCCGTAAAGGCCAAGTTAAGAGAATTCTTAACTTAAACTTATTTTTAAATACTATGGCCGTAAAGGCCAAGTTAAGAGAATTCTTAACTCAAACTTATTTTTAAATACTATGGCCAAACGTTAATGCTTTACTTAAGAAAGGGGGAGAAAGAGTCAAGTTAAGAAGTTTTCTTAACTTAAACGTTTCACTAAGGCCAACCTTAAGTAATGTTAATTACTTAAACTCTTCCTAAATAGCAACCCTCAAGGGGGAGGATTAAGGTTTTTCTTTCAAGACTCACCCTCGGTCAAGGGGGAGGTTTCCCCAAAGGGGGAGTACTTGAAGAAAATCCCTACTACTCCTACTTAATCCTTTTATTACTGTTTTTCATGCACATTATTTTTCTTCATGCATGCTATTTTCTTAACTTTGTATGTGGGTTTGTCATAGATCAAAAAGGGGGAGACTGTTGGTGCAGTAGGCACCTAAGTCGAACCTGAGTTTTGATTATAGCAAAATGATACAAAGTTAAGCTTATATTGTTATCTCACGAGCTAAATCAAGTGTGCAAAAAAGTATCAACGCTGGAGCTAAAGGCTAGTAACACCCGGAGGAAGCCGCGATGGTTGGGCGACACTCGAGTGACTTCAGAGGGAGCCGAAGGAATCGAGTGGAAGGCCGAAAGCGAAAGCGACATAGTAAGTATCGAGGTAAGCTCATGTGTGTGTGAGAGTAATAGAGGTCGTATCCTCCTTATGGGGATGATCTTAAGCGTAGATCTGACCAAAGACATCCTATAGATAGTCTAGGTCGAGATCGGACAGTCAGTGGCCATTGAAATAATGTTTTTGTTAAGCTAACTTTGCTCTGCAGCTAGCATCAGTCGATTGCCAACTTGGAGGACTCGACTGCCGTCCATCAGTCGACTATCTGCAGTCAGCATTTGACTGATGCTGCCATCAGTCGACTGATGATGGTCATCAGTCGACTGTTGGTCAAGGATCAGTCTCGAGGAGTCAAGCCTTATCACCATTTTTCAAGGAGCCATGTGCCCAATTTCTATTGGTTGAAGATCCTCTCGAAAAGGGGCTCAAGGGCTATAAAAGGAGGGCCTCTCCTAGGGTTTCATCATCAATTCTAAGCTTCCAAAAGCCTCCACAATGCTACAACTCTCCGACAACGAAGTTCTACTTCTCCGACGCTCTAGGTTTAAATTGTTTATATTTTTCTTTGTCGGTATAAGCTTTAATTCAGTTCATCTTTTTATTGTCTCGGAGTTTTATCGTCACGAGGAGAGGGGGAGTGTCCCTTTACCTCAAGCTTTTAGTTCTTTCCTGTATTCGATTAACTCCTACCTCCAACGAGGAAGAGTTCTTTAGTGATTTGCCCTCCGTGTGTGATCGAGGATCACTAGGGCCTTGGAGTAGTAGCCGAAGGCTACGAACTAAGTAAAAATTCATTTGTCTCTCTTGTGTTTTATTTTCTACTGCATTTAATTGTTTTGAAACGAATTCGAACGAAAGAAAAGGTTTATCGCTATTCGCCCCCCTCTAGCGATCCGCTTCGATCCAATAGACCGGTACCTAATCAAACACAAAATACAAGAACTTTTGGAACCCAAATTTTTGGTCCATTAGCATTCACAACAAATTGTTTAGGAACCCATGCTTTAGTTACGTTTGCCTTAACAACATGACTTCTAATAAATAATGACATGAAACTGAATACCCTTTGCTTTGGTTTATAGCCTATCCCGACTTTGTTGTAGACTGCCCTTTGGGCATCTAAAATCATGTTAAGGTTTTGAGAGCTTGTTGTGAATTTCTCAAGTGTGCACTTGAGATCATCAACTTGTGCTCTCATGGAATTGTTTTCCTCTCTAAGTTTTTCAATTTCAGAGGTATCAGTTCTGTTTTCTGCAGAAATAGAATTCTGATTCCAAAGTTCCTCTACCTCCGATTTCAACATCTTAACTTTAATTTTTGATCTACTCAAAGCATTGGTCAAGCATGCCATTATTTCATACAATTTATCTAACTCAGGAGATGTTACCTCATCACCATCAGATGATGATGTGTCCTCCGGTGAAGATACACTCTGACTTTTATTTTCCTCTGAATCTAAGTTATCAAATGCCATTAGCGTAGTATGCTTGGTCCCTTTTGCCTTGTCTTCATCTTCTGAGGAACTGGAAGAAGACTCATCCCATGTCGCCCTTAATGCCTTCTTCTTCCTGGGCTTGTCCTCTTTCTTGTTGAGATTAGGACATTCACTTTTGATATGTCCTTTCCTGTTGCACTCAAAACAAACAACATCAGTTTTACCTCTAAATTTATGTGATGACTTACCCTTCCTCTTGTCCAGGAAGATTTTCTTCACATCCTTCTTATTGTACTTTCTACTTCTCCTCATCATCCTCCTTACGAAATTTGCTATCTCACTGGATGAGGACTCATCATCACTATCACTACTTGTCTCGGATGAGGATGAAGATGACTCCCTCTTCTTCTCCTTTTTCTTGTTCTCCTTGTATTGTTCACTTGCAACAAATGCAATACCTTTCTCTTTTGAACCCTTATTAGCTTGCTCATGTAGTTACATTTCACAAAACAATTCATCCAATTTTACAATAGATAAATCCCTTGATACTTTGTAGGCATCTACCATAGATGACCACAAAGCATTTCGAGGAAAGAATTTTAGGACATACGTGATAGTGTCTCTATTTTCCAGACTTTCTCCAACTGAATGCAACCCATTCAACACCTCCTTGAACCTTTCGTGCAATTCGCCAACAGTCTCACCATCTTTCATAGCGAAATTTTGCAGCTGGTTCATGTAGAGATTACGTTTTGCGATTCTTGAGTCTCTTGTGCCTTCGTTGAGTTCTATCAATTTATTCTAGAGATCTTGCGCGCTACTGAATGGACCAATCTTGTTGAGTTGGTCCTTCGCCAAACCACATTGTAGAGTTACTATGGTCTTAGCATTTGCTTGCACCTTGCATTTTTGCTCTGCAGTCCACTTTCCAGACTCAAGTGTTTTGCCTTCTGCATCAATTGGTGTTGTGAAGCCTTCGGTCACCGAAAACCACATATCTATCTCAATCATGAGGTAGTACTCCATTCGTCTTCGCCAATACTGGAAATTTGTTCCATCAAAGAAAGGAGGCCTATTTGTGCTGTAGCCTTCTTGCATCACCATTTGAACTTGCTCTTGCAGTTGTGAGTCTGGAGAAGAGCACCGGGCTATGATACCACTTGTAGGACCATTGGCGTTGCTAGAAGGGGGGGGATGAATAGCGATACTCATCTCTTCGATTCGTTGTGCTCGTCTACAATGTTAGTATGCAGTGGAAAACTCGAATACAAGCACAACAACACACAACAAACATAAAACACAGTATTTACGTGGTTCGAAACTCAAGTTCCTACTCCACGGTTGAGCCCCTCCTCAGCTCTAGTGATGCACACCACCACTACAATACTTCTCCTTCTCGATGACACACCGGAGGTGGAGAAACCCCTTACACAATTTATCAAAAATTACACAAAACTTACAGTAGTACGAGATGAAGAAGAAATCGATTACAATGATTTCAATGAAAACTAGATTGCTTCTTCTTTACAGAACTTGTAACTGCCTTGGAGATTAAAAACCTCAAGAATACCCAACCCTCGTTTGAGTAATAGTTCTTATATTATTGATAGAAAAACGAGTCGTGTAAGCCTTTTAAATCAAGCTTAATTAGGGCTTTTCCAGCCCGTGCAGTCGAGGCGCTAGTCGAGTCGCCTCGACTGGCGCCTCGACAGGCGCATTAACTCGCATTTAATGAGCTTCCAACGGTAAGTATTTCACCAAAATTAACATTATTTGTCCGTTGTAACTTAGGTCCAGTCGAGGCGATGGTTCATCGCCTCGACTGGTAGGCTTTAGTCGAGCCTTCAGTCGAAACTCCCTTGCTTCTGTTTCAATCCAAACAGAGCAACAGTCGAGCTCACAGTCGACAGTCCCTTGCGTCTGTTTCATTGAACCAAGCATCAATCGAGGCGTCGCCTCGACTGTTGAGGGGTTTTTCCTTTGAACACGCAGACCGCAGTCGAGGCTTTAATCGACTACGGCTTGCTTCTGTTCGTGAGAAACAACCCCAGTCGAGGTGTCGCCTCGACTGCTACGGTCTTCTTAGCATTTTGCAAGCTAGTCGAGGTGCTGCCTCGACTCTTGACCATTTCAACTCGTCTAGACTCGAAACCACGCCTAAGAGAGAGGTCTACTCTGTACCCTTTACCTGATGCCTATGAACCACTATTCATAGGTCTTCCATGCCAAGAATCACTTCCGAGACTTCGTGCCAAGACTCCTCATCTAGGTCTTCATGCTAGGACTCCTCGTCCGGGTCTTCACTTGCCAGGACTCCTCGTCCGGGTCTTCATTTGCCAGGACTCCTCGTCCGGGTCTTCATTTGTCAGGACTCCTCGTCCGAGTCTCCATTTGCCAGGACTCCTCGTCCGGGTCTCCATTTGCCAGGACTCCTCGTCTGGGTCTTCATTTGCCAGAACTCCTTGTCCGGGTCTTCACCACCTTGCATCCAGTCCTCGGCCTACAAGGAATTTCCTGAAAATACATCTCAACCAACCGCATGAGATAACACATAATTATCACCTAGACTTGAAACCTTTGTTAAACACCAAAATATCATCTGGGCCTGATTGCACCAACAATAATTAATTATTTTTGTATTTAAATAATTATTTCTGCATTTAGTTAATTATTTCTACATTTAAATAATTATTTCTGTATTTAGATAATTATTTCTGCATTTAGATACTTATTTCTTCATTTAGATAATTATTTTTGTATTTAAATAATTATTTCTACATTTAGTTAATTATTTATGTATTTAAATAATTATTTTTGTGTTTATAGAATTATTTCTGCATTTAGTTAATTATTTCTTCATTTAAATAATTATTTCTACATTTAGATAATTATTTCTGTATTTAGTTAATTATTTCTGTATTTAGATAATTATTTCTGCATTTAAATAATTATTTCTGTATTTAGTTAATTATTTCTGTATTTAAATAATTATTTCTGTATTTAAAAAATCAATTTCTGCATTTTAGATATTTTAAAAATCATTTTCAGCATTTTAGATATTTTAAAAATCATTTTATGCATTTTAGATATTTTAAAAATTATTTTCCGCATTTTAGATATTTAAAAAAAAATCATTTTCTGCATTTTAGATATTTTAAAAATCATTTTCTGCATTTTAGATATTTTAAAAATCATTTTCTGCATTTTAGATATTTTAAAAATCATTTTCTGCATTTTAGATACTTTAAAAATCATTTCCTGCATTTTAGATATTTTAAAAATCATTTTCTGTATTTTATATATTTTAAAAATCATTTTCTGTATTTTAGATATTTTAAAAATCATTTTTTACATTTTAGATATTTAAAAAAAATATTTTCTGCATATTTAAATTAGATAAAATTATTTTCTGCATATTTAAATAAGTTAAAATTAATTTTCTGCATATCAAGATCAATTTAATTAATTTTCTTATTCGAAAATATTAGATTTAATTTTTCTTGCCTTAGAAAATATTGAATTTTTTTTATTACCTTACAAAATATTTGATTTAATTTTCTATAGTTAGAGAATATTTCATTAATAATGTCACACTTAGAGGGATACAACACCGTTCGCCCTCCTCTCTTCATTGGAGAGGACTTTTCCTACTGGAAAAGGCGAATGAAGTGTTACTTTAAGACCGACCTAGAGGTCTAGTTTTAAATTAGAAAGAGAGCTTAAGTCGATTACAAGACACTCACCACCTTGCAATGCAGACTTACCAAAGAAGAGCTCAATAGGGTAGGTCCATTTGAAAATTCTAAGGAATTATGAGAAAAATTAATTGAACTGCATGAGGGTACAAATGACACTAGGATAGCTAAACGGGATATGCTATTAAATAAATTATTTAATTGTAAAATGAACGAAAATGAAAATGCTAGTCAACTTCATACTAGGATTAAAGATATATTAAATGGATTGCATTTAATAGGACACCAAATAGAGAATAGGGACATAATTAGGTATACGCTTAAGGCATTCCCGAGAAATGCCTTATGGACATCGATTGTCGATGCCTATAAGGTTTCTAGGGATCTCTCCACAATTAGGTTAGATGAACTATTTTGTGAACTTAAACTACACGAACAAGCTAACTCGGGTCAAACCGAGAATGGTATAGCTTTGATGGCAGGTTCAACTAAAAAGGAAAGAAAAGTGAAGAGTGAGTCCGAAGATGAGTCGGAGTCGAAAACAAACGGAGAAGAGGAGATTGTAAATATGGTAAGGAAGATGTTCAACCGGAGGAAGATATTTACAAAGAAAGATGCCAAAAAGGTGGTCGACAACAAGCCAAGACCCCGATCGGAAGTGACCTGCTACGAATGCAACGGAAAGGGACACTACAAGTCGGAGTGCACAAACTTAAAAAAGGAAGAAAAACCAAAAAAGGAAAAGAAGAAGAAGGTGCTTAAGGCGACATGGGATGAGTCATCATTGGAGGAGTCGGATGCGGAAGAGATGAAGAGAAGTTTCGTTGCATTTATGGCCGAATCGAGATCCAGAGCCGAGTCGAGTTCCGAGTACGAGTCCAAGAGAAACCATGGATCCGTATCCGTTTCCGAAGGTTCAAATGAGGTAACTTCTCCCTTAGAAGATAAATTATATAACATTATTGCATGCTTAGGTAGGAAGTTAGCTAAGTCCGAGAATCGAGTCGACTCGCTAGTTAAGAAAGTCAACTCGAAGACTTCGACTTGCCAAATTAAGGATAGAAACTCAACTCAAGTTGCAAAGCTTGAGGAAGAGAACTCAGTCCTAAAAAGGCAAGTAGAAGATCTAACTGGATCTTTAGAAAAGTTCACTTCGGGTTCCAAGTATCTCAACATGATGCTTGGATCTCAGCGAGCTGTGTACAACAGATCCGGACTCGGGTACAAGGCTAAGTCAACCTATAAATCATACATGTCATTACTTAGCCGAAATGCTAAGAATTGAGTCCAAGAATGGGTTCCTAAGTCTAGCTTAGTCAACCAAGTTGGACCAAATCAATTTTGGGTTCCCAAGAGTCAAGTTCACTTAGTGAACAAAACTCAATCTAGCTACCATTTAGGGGGAGCTACCACTTTGCTTGTTTCCTTGTTTAGTTAAACACTTGCATGCTTTAGTTTATTTTACTCGCTTAATTTAGAATTGACTAGATAGAAAACAAAGTAGTTTAAACTTGAATAACCTAGTACTAAGACAAGTGAATTGATAGTAAGTTAGGAAAGCTCTTTGAAGTGCATGTCTAGGAAGTGGTCGTTGCTCCGTTAACCAAGAAGGCCATGTGCCTCGCCACGACCTAGTGCACTAAGTCGAGTGGAACTGACCGAAGCTAATGTTGGAAATTTGATGCTGCTAGAGGGGGGGGGTGAATAGCGTTTACTCTTGCGTAGATGGAAAACGTTCGCGTGCTTGTCTACAATTTTCGTTAGCGCAGCGGAAACAAAGATAATAAAGCAATAACGAAAACACAAACACACAAACACAAGGATATAACGTGGTTCAGAACCGAACCGGTTCCTACTCCACGGATCGAGCTCTAAAGAGCTCTAGCGATGCCAATGCAATCACTAACCACAAATACTCCTTCTCGACACAAGTCGGAGGTGGAGAAACCTCTTACAAACTATTCTTACAACAATAAGAAATAGATACAAGCAATTACAATAATGAAATATAATGCAAGTAAAGAAAACTACTTTACAAGAGCACTTTGGTTGCTTGATCTTTGGTTGCCTTGGACTAGCCTTGAAGGACTGAAAGAGCACCAACAATTCCCCTTCAAATCACCCAAGAAAACCCTTAAGAACTGATGATGAAATCCTCCATGAGCTCCCCTTTTTATCTTGTGTCGGGCTGGATTTCCGCCTATCAGTTGATTGCCATAAGTCCCTAGTCGACTGATGCCACTGTTGTCGTGAGACAATGACTCAATCCATGTCGGACAAGTTCCAACGGGACTCTTGGCTGATCGCTAACATTGGCGCCGATCGTTACCAGCTCGACTAGTCGGCTACGGAGCGCTCATGCTTCGACATCGATCGGCAATGATCACGACTGGCGATGCCGATTGCCGCCGACACCGGGCCGATCGCTTCCAATGAGCGATCGCGAGCATTTCCGGCTCTAAACGGCGGTCAACTCAAGTCGACGATCGCGAATGAACCGACCATAATGCCAGTCGACTGACAACCTCAAAAATGAGGTTTTAACCCAAGTATGGTGCCCCCATACTTGCTAGACCACCCTTAGCCTAGACCTAAGCCTTCTAGCCACCTCCATCAGCCTCACGCCTCTCGGATCCCTCCAAGTCATCCATGACTTGTTCATCCATCGCGCTAGCCTCTAGGTGCTTCCGTTGGCTATGTCATGCTAACGGTGTCTACACCGCCAAGGCACATTGGACTTACGCCTCCAAGACTCCGCTTGGACTTTACGCCGCCAACCATTGGACTTATGCTGCCAAGACTCCCTCTTGGACTTTACGCAGCCAATATCAAACCCCTTGGACTTCTCATGCCAAGACTCAAGCTTGTACTTTCCCTTGCCAACCCATGTTGGACTTTTACATTGCCAAGACCCATGCTTGGACTTTTCCCTTGCCAACCCATGTTGGACTTCTCAAATGCCAAGACCATGCTTGGACTTTCCCTTGCCAACCCATGTTGGAATTTTACATTGCCAAGACCCATGCTTGGACTTTTACATTGCCAAGTGTCCCACTTGGACTTTTCATGCCAAGTACTCAAGACTTGGACTTTACCAAATGCCAAGTGTTCCACTTGGACTTTCCATGCCAAGTACACAAGACTTGGACTTTCCCATGACAATTATATTGTCATATGTTTTTGTCGAAACATCAAAACATCACTCGAGTCAAACTCGAGTCCTGGTCAATCGTGACCTAGGCCAATTGCACCAACAATCTCCCCCTTTTTGATGTTTGACAAAAACCAAACAAATCATTTGAGTTAGACCACTAACTCAAATCCCTTACCAATTATCCCAAATTGGTAAACACTCTCCAAATGTTCTCCCCCAAACATTCTCCCCCTTTTTGACTAACATCAAAAAGGTTTTCTCTCCAAGGAGGTCAATGTCTCATGTCCCAATGAGATCTTACAATCTCCCCCTTGATCGAAAAATAAATACCTAGGATGCCTACCATCTTCCTAGTGATAATTCACATATCACTCAAGAGAGGCAATCCTATACTCTCTCCCAATTTCCAAATTGGGTATCAAAAACCCATCAATTTTCCCAATTGATGATACTCTCCCAATAACTTCTCCTCTTCAAGTAGAAAAAAACACATCCATCATCCCAAGATGGATACCTCCCCCTAAAGGCTTGCTTCCCCTTGACCATTGCACCAACAATGTCCTTGGGAAGCCCCTAAGCCAATAGGAACTCTAAACCATCAAAATTAAGGTTCTAAGTTCAACATAGAACTTTCACTCACCCTAAAATTGATACTTTGACCTAACACAGCTCCTAATCCATATCCAATGGATTTTCACCCTTTATAATGCTTCCTAAAGCATATCCTAGGGTTAGGAGTGATTAGGAACCTTTTCCATAGCTGAACACGGGCTAAACAAACCTTATTAATCCAAAATCAGACTGGCAATGACTCGATAGTAATCGATCGCCACTATATTAGTCGATCGCCACTAAGATAATCGATGAAATTTCTGAATTTTAGCTATCAGAATCGAGATTTAGAAAAGCATAAGTAATTATACGTAATTTGAAAAATCATAAAATTTGATACGTATATTACTTATAGTCATTACAATGGGTGAAAAATATTTGAAAATTATTTTACCCATAAAATAGTGAGTTTGATACAAAACTCAAAACCATTCAAATTTTTAATGTTTTGGCCCTATTTTGTATCAACTTCATCAATGGTGATTGCTATCAAAAGATAGACTTCACCAAGGTTTTCTAAATTGATTTTAAAATGATTTCAAAACCATGTTTTGGATCATATTCCTTGGGCTCTATGTACATGACTTGTACACATGCTCTCCCAATGATCCACTAATTGAAATTAGATGAGTTTTAGTTCATCTAGATGCAAAAACTATGCACCTTTAACTTAACTCATATCCTAGCATCTCACATGTATCTAGGGTGTATAAATACACATACATGTCAATTGGATGTGAGATGTGAGTTTTGGTTCATTTAAAACTAGGGTTTCATGCATCTTCTAAGGCAACCCTACTTGATTCCCTTATAAATGGGACTTCAAGTCATGCCATAGTCCTTAATTCAATTTCAACCAAATTGTCTTAAATGCATGAATGATTATGGCATTAGAAATGATATAAATGTTAGTAATATATGAGAGATGTCCTAAGGCAATCGCCTTATGTATGAACCATTTATATGATAAATGAAGATTCACTATTTGAGTATACATATTTTATGTATTTGATTGGATCTTAAACTCATTTACTGAATGTCCACGATACGATTCACAGCATGAGAGAATTTGTAATTGGATCACAACTAGTGAGTATCTCTACATGTGTAATTGTGATGTATCGGAATTATCCCTAGTCAATGAATTGATGGATTTGGACACCATCAATTCTGTCGAGACTAGCACGAGGTATACTCCTTGGTGTATCCAAGCAGCTGATTCTCACTGGCTGGAGACATAGTGATGTCCGGAGTTAATCGTGGATGCTAGTTATGGTAACTAGTTCATTGGAGTGACCAACCGTAAGACTTCATATGGTTTTCTGCATATATAGATATGTCAATGAAGTTCTTACTGTGGCTTAAGTGCGATGTTCCTTTGACTTGCGGTATTCAAGTCATCTTGATCATAGAGACTTATGCTTTGACATCTTAAGCAAACATCTCTAAGGAGATGTGGACCCGGGATGATTGGGTATAAGTCAAGTGATCAAGGTGTTTGAATAGCCTATAAAGGATTCACCACTCCTTGCGAGGAGATGTATACCCATGGCCTCTCGTCGGATTGTTACTAAAGTCTTTGGCCAAAGCATTACATGTTTAGAGTAAAGTACTCTTCGATACATGTGGAGTAACTAGAATCCGTAGGACGAGGAAATGATACTTGGGCTAGGTGCGACGTGAGTAGTCACCTAGTGGGGATCGACACATAGACCATGTCCCAACCAAGTGGGTATAAGATGAGTGAAGGGAATGGGGCACATTCATTCGAAGCATCAAGGGTTTCGTAAATAGTTCGATCAATCGTTGATCTTTTGCTAATTGGGGATCATGATGTACTACTAGGTGCCACTCATGATCGCTTCTATAATTAATGGTTAATTATAGACGGCCAACATAAACCGAGAACCTATTTGGTCACACGACAACGAGTGTAATCCAAAGGATTTAAAACGAGCTTGAGAATGGGATTCTCGATCGAGAGAAACTATGTTTGGTTGGACCAAACATAAAGCGAGCATGAAATTGTTTCGCAATGGAAGCGTGGATGGGCGTGTCTTATGAAGACATAATGGATGGACCAAAATGGTTTGGTTCTAATCCAATGGATGAGAATAAACCAAAGGGTTTGGTTTATTTTGAATGAACCAAAAGTTGGTTGGTTCGTTTTTAACTTAAAATAAACCATCATGGTTTGGTTTATTTTAACTTATCTTAATGGAGCGGTTAACGGGCTTTATGGATATGATCCATTAACCACTAAGAGAATTAGTTCATTAAACCCTAACCCTAAATCTAATCCAATTAGTGGCCGCCAACCCATCCTCCTTGTTGTTGGCGTCAACAACAAGGGCTGCCTTAAACTTGATTGAGCTGCTGCCATCTCCTTGTCGGCGTCCAATTTTGCCGTGAACCTCCGCGACCCTCCTGATCTCCCTTGGGTTCGGTGTAAGGTGAGCCTCCATCTCTTCTTTAGCCGGCGCCTATCTCCTCCACCAAGCTGTCCAGTTTTCTGGACAGCTTCTTCTCCTCTCGTCGGAGCGTCGTTTGGACGACGGTTAGTGCTCCGACAGCGGATAACATACCGGGGATTTGATCTCCGGTAATCCTCTGAGGTGGAGGACGAAGGATTCGTCAATCAGTTGACGAATACCTCTCCGGAGAAGCAAGTCTTGAGGACTTGTTTTAGGTCCGAATTTGGATTCGGACCGTGATCATCTCTCGATCACGTCGTCTTCAACACGAGGCTAGTAACCCGTACGAAGACGAAGCTCGTGGCTTGGCGAAGTCATCCCGAGGAGCTCGGTGTGGATACGGATAGAGACGATTCTTACGAGAATCGTTCCGGTTGATGCCGTTCCCGCTACACGTCATACGGAAGGTATAACGTAGTTTAATTTCTTTTATTGCAATTTTAATTTACGGTTATGTCTACACTTGTTGTAATAGCATGCGTGTGTTGTGTGTGTTGTAATAAATAGGAATATTTATTATTTTTGTTGCTTCCGCTGTGCTCATGTTTACGAAACATGATCGAACACACACACGCGCCATGTGTGCCGAAACCCAACAAAGGGTATCGAGCCCAGGTTGTGTTTCGACATAATCGTAAAATGGTTTTGCGATAGTCATAATGTATTTCTGGAAGTTTTCTAAATTTTGGAAATTTAGAAGTATTTATGGAAATTTTTAATTTTGGAAAGTCTAGAAGTATTTATGGAAATCTTCCACTTTTGGAAAGTTGGAAGTATTTATGGAAATTTATATTTTCCATAAATAAAATATTTGATTAGATTCTGAAAATTTGTTTCCTAATTTAATCATGATTTGATTTGGGAAATCAAATCTTAAAATATTTTATTTCCATAAGTAGTTTTAAAGATTTAGGAAATTGGTTTCCTAAATAGATTTTCCTTAATCAAATAATTCCATGAATAAAATATGTGATTAGATTTGGAAATTTGTTTCCTAATTTAATTATGATTTGATTTGGAGAATCAAATCTTAAACATATTTTATTTCCATAAATAGTTATGACATATAAGGAAATTACATACATGACATAATTGTATGCCATGTAATTGCATTAGATGCATAACATTATGCCATGCGTGTCGTGACATGTAGATGTATGCCATGTATGCCATGCCATGTAGATAATAGTTATTTGCATGCAAAGAGGATGAGACATAAAAACCCTTAATCAATATTAAAGCCTACACCTTCCATTAATATGGTTAGAACCAGAGTTCTGTTTCTTGTTTGGGTTGTTGGACTCTCTCCAAGCCCGACTAACTCGAATATGTTCAAACCATGGAATAGTTTAATACTAATATGGTAAGAGTCGAGGTCAATCGTTAGCTTTGGTTGTTGGACTCTCCAAGCTGGGCTAATTGGTTGAATGCGCCTAACCATATTAAAACTATGTCTGATTAATGGGTTGGTTTTAACTCGAGCATCGGTTTGTTGGACTCTCCAAGGTCGATGTAAAGGGAGGTGAAGTTGGGTGCTATGCATATGATGCATACTTGTTAATGTGTTAACAACCCGATGTATGTGTGAACATTCAATTAGTTGATAGCACATTGTGATAGTTGCATATACGGGATATGCAATCGGTATAGATGATACCTACCGTCGTAGTTATGAATGGCTTGTTGGACTCTCTCCAAGGTTGTTCATAACTATGATGGATATCAATCCATTCGGAGATGGACCTACGATCTCCCGAAGTGATTTTGGGGTTTTTGAAATTCGAAAAATGAATGGGATTTATAAATGTATATTGATGCATTTTAAAATCATCTTTCTCATATATGCTCGTTTTGTATTTCTAAGTTAATATATTGATCATGATGTGTTTGAATTTGCGTTCCATTTTGGATTCAAATAAATTGACTGGGCCGAACTTCTTGGACTAGCTTAGAAACTTGAGAATTGTTCTCAAGGTGAAAAGCTTGTGTATGTCCTCGAAGCGCCTCTTCCCGCCCGTCCTAGTGACGATGCAACTTTGGACCAATTGTTGGCCTATCAGAAACATGTGAGTGATTCTGAACAAATGAGTTGCATCATGCTAGCCACGATGGAACCCAAGCTACGAAAGCAGCATGAGCATATGGATGCTCATATCGTAGTCCTTCATCTTTGTGAGTTGGTTGATGAGCAAGTGAGATTCGAAAGGTTCGAAGTCTCAAAGCTCCTCTTCACCTCTGAGATGCTAGGAGGTTCATCTGTGGTACTGCTCAATATGTTGAAGACTGTGGAGTCTTCTGAGAAGCATGAGCAGGGGGGCGGTCTTTGTTAGTTGATTCCTCAAGAAAGGTTCTAAGAGGAAGTCAAAGGAACAAAGAAAGGGAAAGAAGAGAAAGGCTAAGAAGGTAGAACTAGCACAAAGTCCTTAATCATATAATCCTATTGGGCTTCGTTAGTGGGTGCATCTATAAGGCTTGGCTATCTCTAGAGGTTTGGGGTTCAATTCCTAGGCCTTGCACCCCCTTTTTGGTTTATTTCCTTTTATTTTTGAAAAGGCCCACATAAAGCCCATGATCATCAGCCAAAAATTCTTGTAAAATTGCTAGGAATTTTACGGGCGTTACAATCCTTCATACCTTTAAAAAGTTTCTTCCTCGAAACTTAGAACAATTCGGGTACTTCGCTTCATGTCCTCCTCGCGTTCCTGTAGCTTCCTCGCATCTGCTGATTGCCACGGACCTTTACTAAGGGCACCTCTTTGTTCCTTAGCCTCTTGAATTCTCGGTCCTAATATTTGGATTGGCCGACTTTCAATACTGAGTCCTCTTGAACTTGTACTGTTTGTGGCTCGATCACTCGGTCCGTACTGGAAATGCATTTCTTGAGCACAGAGACATGAAACACGTTGTGAATAGCCGACATCTCTTGAGGCAGCTCTAGCTTGTAAGCTACCTTGCCAATCCTCTGCGATATCGGATACGGTCCCACGTAACGCGGACTCGTTTACCCTTCCTTCCGAACCTCATTACTCCCTTCATGGGAGCTACTTTGAGGAATACTAGGTCCCCAACTTCAATTCTAACGGTTCACGCCTCTTATCCGCATAGCTCTTTCGGCTGAGCAGTTTCAATTCTCTGGCGGATATTTCGTATAGCTTTGGTGGTGTCGTCGATGAAATCCGTCTGGAGTTCCATCCTCTTCTTTTCACCACCTTCGTGCCAGCATATGGGAGATCTACATTTCCTCCCGTATAGGGCTTCGTAGGGTGCCATTCCAATGGTAGCTTGGTAGCTATTATTGTAGGCGAATTCTGCCAGACATAAGTATCGACACCAGCTACCTTTGAAATCCAGGGCACAGGCTCTTAACATATCCTCCAGTACTTGATTTACTCTCTCGGTCTGTCCGTCCGTTTGGGGATGGAAGGCAGTACTGAACAATAGCTTCGTGCCTAAGGCCTTCTGAACGCATTCCCAGAAATGGGAGATAAAGCGACCATCTCTGTCAGAAATGATGGTCTTAGGAATTCCATGTAGTCTGATAATTTCCCTAGCATATAACTGAGCCAGTTGCTCCGTCGAATAGGTCATCTTGATTGCTAAGAAATGGGCGGACTTAGTCAATCTGTCTACAATCACCCATATAGCATCGTAACCATTTGTCGTCTTGGGCAATCCTGAGATGAAATCCATAGAAATGTCCTCCCATTTCAATTCTGGAATCTGGATCGGCTGCAGTGTTCCTCCAGGTCTTTGGTGCTCTGCCTTAACCCTTTGGCAGGTCAGGCAAGTACTGACATACTGAGCCACATCTCTTTTCATTCCGAACCACCAGAACTTTCGTTTAAGGTCTTGGTACATCTTGGTGGTTCCAGGATGCATCGCATAGGGAGTTTTGTGAGCTTCCTCAAATATCTCCTCCCGCAATTCTGGATTGTCGGGAATACACAAGCGATCCCTGAGGTAGAGTACTCCACTATCAGAGATCCGGAACCCATCATCCTTTCCCTCTAGGACCTCTTGTTTGGTCCTCTGAAGGCTTGGGTCACGTGCTTGCTTTTCCAGTATATCATCGAACAATGTCGGCGCTATCGTCAGGGTCGAGAGCTGTCCGGAGATGATTTCCACCTCGTAATTCATTACTCTCCCCCCCCTTTTTTTTTTTGTATGTTCCAGTCTACCCAGCATTGTTCAACTATATCATACACATCCCATGCAATGAACTCATCATTAATTTCAAAAAGAGAAACGACTTGTCGTCTCTTATTCACATCTCTTATTCATCTTTTCCAATCATAAGGAGAAATGTTAACAGATAACATTCCTTATTTCCAAATTAAACCACAGCAACTATTTGAGAAGATAGTTCATTATGACTCCCACGAGGACAAACCCTAGTGCGATCGTAATTATTTTTCGTCCCATCTTCCTTGGCCCCACCAGGGTGGTCCTTGGTTGGCCAATAAGTTGACTGTTTGCAGATCCTTCTTCCTTCCTCCCGAGGCCAGCTACCACCGGATTCTCTACCACAGGCTTCTCTTGAACCCTGTGCTCCATAGCCTTCAAAGACAACTCCGCAAGATAGGTTATCCGCCTTCATAACGGCCCCACACGTGGTGTGCAACTACCATGAACTCATTTGGCGTGGAGCGGACCAAGGCCCATATCTTATAGTAATCCAAAGAACGAAACTCCCGCCGCCGAGTCTCCTAAAAAGACCATCGAGCCTTCTCATGTGTCCTGGTGACCCCACCATCCGTTTATAGACTATCTCTTCAATAGCTTCCTTAATCGGTTTCGTGACACATCACGACGGTCATGGTAGTCATCGTCCGTGTTTCTTCAAATTGAAGTCAAGATAAAATCCGACTAACCCGCATTTAAAACCGGCTTAATTCAATTCAGATGAACATAGACCTTACACAATTAATTATGAAAAAAAATCAAATTTTCGTAACAAAATTTGTTTATTTATTTATTTATTTGTTTATATATATATGTATATATATATATATATATATATATATATATATATATATATATATATATATATATATATATATATATATATATATAGATATTTTATTATTATTATTTTTTTTTTGTAATTAAACTAAGGCTAGCATAAGGTTGTTTTAAGCTTAAGGCATCATAGCTTAAGGCATCACTCATGTTCTCCTGCATAATTTAAGCTTAAGGTATTTTATATCATACATGAACAATCATAAGGGTATCATACATATTTTCGTGCATGTTTAAGCTAGAAGCATTTCCTATCATTCATGAACAAGCATAAGGTGAAGGCATTTTATAATTAAGCTAGAGGCATTTCATATTATACATGAACTAAATAATCTAAAGATATTTCATATCATGCATGATCAAAATTAACAAAATTTAGAGTATAAACATAGAATTCTTACTTGGAGCAGCAGGATTTGGAGCTTGATGTGTGTGTAGTGGAAAGGCAGATCCGCTCTGATACCAACCTGTCACGCCCGCCCTTCCGGGACCCTAAATGTCCGGAGAGGCGGCGCGTGACGCGACCGTACATACATTTCATACAGCGGAAGACTTTATATATATGTACTTCTTATTTCTTACAGCGGAAGACTTGAGACCTAAATACTTTTTTTTTTCTTTTAAACATAAATATGCATTAACACTTCTTCTTAACATAGAGTATGTTTCATAGCATAGCATGCATAGATACTTCTTCTTACTTCTTCTTTACTTCTTCTTATCAACATAAAGCATGCATCATATATATATATAGATACTTAAGGCTTAGTAGGTTCATAACATCATCGTCATAGGGAGACATAAGTAAAGACATCCATAGACATCATCATTATAGGTAATACATGTATAAGTAGACTTAACGGATCTTCTCCACCATGCCACTACCACACACACATTGACCCTCTCCCGCTCCCTTTAGTTTATCCATCCCTTACCCTTATCTGCAAAGATCGAGGGAAAATAAACTATAAGCACATAGGCTTAGTAAGATCTGTCCTACTCACAAAACCATACATTATCATTAATCATGACTTGTAGCATTTATAACATATAATCAATATATCATGTAACATACATGGCATCTTCAACTTAACTTGTAGCTTAAGTAACATAAACATAACATACATGGCATCATATGTAACTTAGTAACCTAACATCATAGCGTGCCATCGAACATAACATGTAACTTATACATCATGACATATCATCTAACATAACAGGTAACTTAAACATTATGGCATATCATCTAGCATAGCAGGTAACTTAAACATTATGGCATATCATCTAACATAACATGTAACGTAAACAATCATGGCATATCATCTAACATAACATGTAACTTAACATCATGGCATATCATCTAACATAACTTGTAACTTAACATTATGGCATATCATCTAACATAACATGTAACTTAACATTATGGCATATCATCTAGCATAACAGGTAACTTAAACATTATGGCATATCATCTAACATAACATGTAACTTAACATTATGGCATATCATCTAGCATAACATGTAACTTAACATTATGGCATATCATCTAGCATAACAGGTAACTTAAACATTATGGCATATCATCTAACATAACATGTAACTTAACATTATGGCATATCATCTAGCATAACAGGTAACTTAAACATTATGGCATATCATCTAACATAACATGTAACGTAAACACTCATGGCATATCATCTAACATAACATGTAACTTAACATTATGGCATATCATCTAGCATAACAGGTAACTTAAACATTATGGCATATCATCTAACATAACATGTAACGTAAACAATCATGGCATATCATCTAACATAACATGTAACTTAAACAATCATGGCATACATATGCAAGATGCTTTTGAAAACATATATGTTAGGTACGTAAATATAGATCTCAACATAATTGGGCCCGGCATTGTACCACTTCTTCATTATCATAGCGCGCATCCCTAAATAGGCCCGAGGTAGCAAGTCTCGAACCTAATAGGTTCCTAGGCCCGAGTCTTATTCCATCGACCTAGGGGCAATCGTCATAGCGTAGAAGCCCATCCTAGGCCCAAGTCTTACTCCATCGACCTAAGGCATCTTGGAGCCCATCCCGTACTAGGCCCGAATCTTATTCCATCGACCTAGGGGCAATCATACATAGAAGCCCATCCTAGGCCCGAGTCTTATTCCATCGACCTAGGGCATCTTAGGAGCCCATCCCTTCTTTGGACCTTGTTAAGGTCTTGGTACAAGCCATGCAGAAAGTAAAATACTTATATGCTTATTTTACAACATAGCTTATTTCTTTAACATAGCATAGCATACTTCATTTCATAACACATCATGCTTCATTTCACTCACATAGCATAGCATACTTCATTTCATAACAACATAGCTTATTTCATTAACATAGCATAGCATACTTCATTTCATACACATCATGCTTCATTTCATTAACATAGCATAGCATACTTCATTTCATAACAACATAACTTATTTCATTAACATAGCATAGCATACTTCATTTCGTAACAACATAGCTTATTTCATTAACATAGCATAGCATACTTCATGGTATGAACTTCATTGTAACCTAAGGAGATCAAAGGTGGCCGAATGGCCCTTATAGGCTTCTTAGGGTTTAGACCTTTAACCTAATTCAAGTAACATACATAGGCATACAAATTCCATAAATTTTATGGTATGAACTTCATTGTGACTTAAAGGACCAAAGGTGGCCGAATGGCCCTTATAGGCTTTTTAGGGTTTAGATCTTTAACCTAATTCAAGTAACATACATATGCATACAAATTCCATAAAATTCATGGTATGAACTTCATTGTAACCTAAAAACTCAAAGGTGGCCGAATGGCCCTTATAGGCTTTTTAGGGTTTAGATCTTTATCCTCAACCCCCTAACATGTTAACATCATTTCTTACAAGTAAAACAAGCTATAAAACTTCAATAAAACACCAAGATCCATATTGGCCGAATGGTTCGTAGGGTTCATTAGGGTTAGCTTTTGTCCTAATCCACTTTAACCCCTAACATCATCATCTAGTTATAGAACATAGCATAAACATAACATGGAGCTTCATTTAGACCCTAGTCCATGACTTGGCCGAATGGTTCATGGAGACCTTTGGGGTTAGATCTTTATCCTAATCCCTCTAACATGCTATCATCATCATTTGCAAGCAAAGCAAGATATAAACTTCAACAAAAACACCAAAAACCCATGTTGGCCGAATGGTCCATAGGGTTTCCTAGGGTTAACTTTTGACCTAATCCCTTTTGAAACCCTAACTACATCATATAGCAATTAAAACATGGCATTCATGAAACCCTAACCCTAATTTCCTAGGGTGGCCGAAACACATAAAGGCTCAACTAGGGTTAGCTTTTTAACCAACCCTCTTTTCCCATCTTAGCATCATCATATCCTTCCTAAACATAGATTTCAACTTCATTGGTAAACTAAAACATGCTTGGCCGAATATAACATACAGGTTGTTCAAACATTCAATCGCAACTACTCGTATGCAGGTGAGGGATACTTACTTTCTTCGCTTTGTTTTGGGTGGAGAAGATGACCTAAGAACCAACCCTAGCCCTTGCTTCTTGCTTGAAGGAGGTTCGGCCAATGGAGGAAATGGAGAGGGAGCTCAAGGTTTTCGGTGAGAAGAGGAAGAAGAAGAGAGGAAGTGACCAAATTTAACCTTCCCTCTTCTTTATAAAGGGGGGAGGAAGAGAAGTTCCTCTTTTCTTTTCCATGCCTCTTCATTTACTCCTAGTCCCACTTATCTATAGTTTCCCCCTCTTCCTTAATCATATAATCCTATTGGGCTTCTGGTTAGTGGGTGCATCTATAAGGCTTGGCTATCTCTAGAGGTTTGGGGTTCAATTCCTAGGCCTTGCACCCCCTTTTTGGTTTATTTCCTTTTATTTTTGAAAAGGCCCACATAAAGCCCATGATCATCAGCCAAAAATTCTTGTAAAATTGCTAGGAATTTTACGGGCGTTACAGTAACTCCCCTTGCAACCTTCTTAGTGGCAACCCTAGGTTTCCTAGAAACCCTAGCCACTAGGCACAACCTTTGGTCAACCTTAGGGATGACTTCCCTATTGACCTTGGTCTTCCTAGACCTAGTTTGTGTCCCATAATCAAATGGAACACTATGATAAGCTACCTTAGGCTTAGGTTTGTGACCCAAACCTTGCTTGTCTTTGGTTGACTTTTGACTCTTAGGTCCTTGGTGTTGACTTTGACTTTGACCATTAGACCCTTTAAATTGGTTTTGTATATTCCTAAGGGTCTTTTCTAGTTTTTCAAGCCTTGACCTCAAGACTTGATTTTCCAAATCTAATTGCCCAATTTTAGAATTTTTATTTAATCCTTGGGCATGGTTCTTCCTAGGCATATGCCTAGTCCATTTGGGATTAAGACCTAGGTGCTCTTGCACATTTCTAATGGTCTCCCTAGGTAAAGTTTTTCTAGAGTTATTTGACCTAGGTTTGTCCTTAGATAAGTTGTTTTTAGGGACATTAGTCCCAAATTTCTCCCATTTAGAAAGGTAGATATTTTTGGCTCCTAGACAAAATTCCTTATGTCTAACATGCTCTTTTTGATAAATAGCAAGATTGCTAAAATTATTTCTAGCATGTTGTTTACTATAAGAATTTGAAAGAGCATTACTAAAATATACCTTAGGGTTAGCCTTAGCTCCCCCTACATGTGTAGCTCCTTCTTGGGTCTTTTTGCTCCCCCTAGGACATTGACTCCGGTAATGCCCCTTTGAGTTGCACTTGAAGCATATGATATGCTCCTTGCTCTTTTAACTTGGGGCATCGACATCCTTGACTTTTGGTGCCGGTGGAGCTTTCCTAACCTTCTTTGGGCACTTGCTCTTGTAGTGCCCGGCTTCTCTACACTCAAAACATATGATGTGATTTTTATGACAAATTGATATGTTTGAGTTACCTATGGTGGATGTGGTGATTGGAGTGGATTCTTCATTCCTCCCGGAGGTTGAGACTTCTTCTTGAATTTGTTCCGGCTCCGGTGTGGAGGTTCTCTCCTCCCCCTCAATCCTTGAGGTGGATGCCTCTTCCACCTCTTCTTTCTCCGATCCGGAAGTCGACTCCCTATCAACTTCCGACTCCTCAAGCTCTTTAGATGGGGATGTGCTTGCTTGAGCTTGAGAGGGTGAGCACTCCTCTTCTTCTTCTTCTTCTTCTTCTTCTTGGATTGATGATGGATTTTCATGAAGCTTGGCCAAATCGCTCCATAGCTCCTTGGCATCCACATAGTCACCTAGACTACACAAGAGGTCATTAGGAATTAAATCAAAAATGAATTTGATTACCTTCTTGTTTTTATCGAATTGTTGGAGTTGCTCCTCACTCCACTTCTTCTTCTTGAGAAACCCTCTCTTTGGTCCCTTAGGATATTCAAATCCTTCCATCAATGCGGACCACTCCTCAAGGTCTCTCATCATCAAAAAATCTTCAATTCTCGCCTTCCAAGAATTGAAACCTTCTCGTCCATAGAAGGAATAGGGAATTGGGGTGTTGATGTCCCATCCCAATGGTTCTTCCATCTTCACCCTCTAGCCTCTTTGTCTTAGCTCCCGGCGGTTAGTCCATAGAAGAGCCCCGGGCTTTAATACCACTTGTTGGAAATTTGACGCCGCTAGAGGGGAGTGAATAGTGTTTACTCTTGCGTAGATGGAAAACGTTCGCGTGCTTGTCTACAATTTTCGTTAGCGCAGTGGAAACAAAGATAATAAAGCAATAATGAAAATACAAACACACAAACGCAAGGATATAACGTGGTTCGGAACCGAACCGGTTCCTACTCCACGGATCGAGCTCTAAAGAGCTCAAGCGATGCCAATGCAATCACTAACCACAAATACTCCTTCTCGACACAAGTCGGAGGTGGAGAAACCTCTTACAAACTATTCTTACAACAATAAAAAATAGATACAAACAATTACAACAATGAAATATAATGCAAGTAAAGAAAACTACTTTACAAGAACACTTTGGTTGCTTGATCTTTGGTTGCCTTGGACTAGCCTTGAAGGACTGGAAGAGCACCAACAATTCCCCTTTAAATCACCCAAGAAAACCCTTAAGAACTGATGATGAAATCCTCCATGAGCTCTCCTTTTTATCTTACGTCGGGCTGGATTTCCGCCTATCAGTCGACTGCCATAAGTCCCCAGTCGACTGATGCCACTGTTGTCGTGAGACAACGACTCAATCCACGTCGGACAAGTTCCAACGGGACTCTTGGCGGGCCGATCGCTACATAGAGCCGACCGCTCACGGCTACGGAGCGCTCAGGTTTCGACATTGACCGGCAATGATCGCCGACTTGGCGCCGATCGCTTGCCGACACGGGCCGATCGCTCGAATGAGCGAGCCGATCGCCGAGTATTTCCAATCAGAACTGGCAATAACTCAAGTCGACTCACGGCAATCGAACCGTCCATAATGTCAGTCGACTGACAACCTCAAAAATGAGGTTTTAACCCAAGTATGGTGCCCCCATACTTGCTAGACCACCCTTAGCCTAGACCTAAGCCTTCTAGCCACCTCCATCAGCCTCATGACTCTCGGATCCCTCCAAGTCATCCATGACTTGTTCATCCATCGCGCTAGCCTCTAGGTGCTTCCGTCGGCTATGTCATGCTAACGGTGTCTACACCGCCAAGGCACATTGGACTTACGCCGCCAAGACTCCGCTTGGACTTTACGCCGCCAACCATTGGACTTATGCTGCCAAGACTCCCGCTTGGATTTTACGCAGCCAATATCAAACCCCTTGGACTTCTCATGCCAAGACTCAAGCTTGGACTTTCCCTTGCCAACCCATGTTGGACTTTTACATTGCCAAGACCCATGCTTGGACTTTTCCCTTGCCAACCCATGTTGGACTTCTCAAATGCCAAGACCATGCTTGGACTTTCCCTTGCCAACCCATGTTGGACTTTTACATTGCCAAGACCCATGCTTGGACTTTTACATTGCCAAGTGTCCCACTTGGACTTTTCATGCCAAGTACTCAAGACTTGGATTTTACCAAATGCCAAGTGTTCCACTTGGACTTTCCATGCCAAGTACACAAGACTTGGACTTTCCCATGACAATTACATTGTCATATGTTTTTGTCGAAACATCAAAACATCACTCGAGTCAAACTCGAGTCCTGGTCAATCGTGACCTGGGCCGATTGCACCAACAGCTAACTCACTAAGTCTTTAACTAGTTAGACCAAGGCTTAGTCTAAAGTGAATCAAGTACTTGATTCCTTTATTGACTTTGTCTAGGAAGTGGTCGTTGCTCCGATAACCAAGAAGGCCATGTGCCTCGCCACGACCTGGAAGTCAATACTGGAAAAACCTACTTGACTAGCTCAAACCAAGCTTGAATCTAACACAAGTTTAAACACTTTGAAATTGCTCATTAAATTTAATTAAGATAAAAGGAATCCTCATCTCACAAAACTCATAGGAATAAGTGTATTGAAAACTTAGCTTGGGCGAGATGATTTAGATCTTAATTAAGCTTAATTATGTTAATTTAGTTTAACTAAATCTAATATAGTTAAACCAAGATTAATAAATTTATCTTGGTATAAACCTAATATACTTAAATGAAGATTAATAAATTTATCTTAACAACTTACCTCAATTAAACTCAACTTAATGTACTATACATAAACTAAACAAACATACCTAACTAAAACGAATTAACTTAACAAAACTTAATTTATTAAAAAACAACTCAACTTAATTTATTAAAATAATATATCTAAATAAACAGATTTATTTAACTTAAGAAACTAATTAATAATGTGGTCTAAATTTAATCAACCCTAATTTAGCAAGATTAAAACAAATTTAATCATCTAAATCAATATAACTAGCTTAATCGAATAAAAAACAATTAAGTAAATAAATTTAAATTAATAAAATTGAGTAAAATGAATTAAACATAAAAAACAACCAAATTCAAAAATACTCGAATTCAGTCGACTGAATTGTTTTCAGTTGACTCAACAAGAGTCGACTGAATCAGCTTCAGTTGCCTTCGAGTATTGGGAAGGTAAAACGCGACTTCAGTCAATTGAAGTCAATTCATTCGACTGAAATGAATTGGTAGATAAAGTTTAGGTGGTGAAGTAAATGGTAAAATTTATTACAGTCGACTGAAAACATGTTCAGTTGACTGAAATTCAGACGATTGGAATTTTTTTAGTCTACTGAATACTGTCTATAAGAACAACGCCGAGCCACGCCAAATTCACTCACATCAACCACCAATCCACCTCAAAAACCCTGATTCCAGACTTCCAAAGTGCTTAGGTCGTCATATTCTTTTAGTACCATCATAAATGCCAAGGTAATAACTCTAACACCTCAGTTTCAATTATGTTCAATAAATATTGAATATTTGTAATTTAATTAGGAGTAAAAGAAGAGCTATTGAGATTGAGTCATCGACTCCATGCATGGATATTAGGTTTCCCATTGAGGGGCATAAGATTAGGTTTGAAAGCTCCACTTACATTCCTATGCCTACTAGGTACATTAGTAGATCATACTTTAGTAATGCATGCATGCTTAGTATGGAGGTCATCACACACTATGGATTAGAAAAACTAGTTTATTGTAAAAACTCCATTAACATAGACATATGTGCGGAGTTTTTCAATAACTTTAGTAAAATTGATGACCTTTCATACTCGACTAGGGTACAGGGTAAGGACTTTGTTTTTACCCCTACCATGTTGAGAGAGCATTTAGGACTTATGCATTCGACATGCCCTATTGCATGCTTTCCATCCACAGAATTACCGTACGGTGACCCCTACTCTCATATTACATTAGATAGGATACACATGCATCTTTTTGGTGAGGAAATAACTCCGTCAGTGAGTATCTTTAGTTCTACTAGACTAAGAGTACAGAACTATGCCTTGTACTGAGTTATAGTGAACTACATTTTGCCACTCACCACTAGGGACATCGCTATGATGCACACTTATCATTCATTTTTTACTTTATGCACTTAGTCATAGGTTAGATTTAGACATTAGTCTACAGATGTTCCATTCTATCATTTATCATTCCAGGTCAGTCACTAGCAGGAAGACACATTTGCCTTACTGCCATGTCATCACATCTCTCTTAGCTGCATTAGGGTTTGATGTTACCATAGGTAACATCAAACAACTTACTGAGTACGACATGATAGGGTCAAGGCAGTTCAGTTTTGCAAAAATAGGTCTAGACGACAATAATATCCTTGCATGGAAGAGAGATGGCCCTCAACCCCAACCCTAGCCTGACCCGGAGCAGGAGCATGAGCCAGAGTTCGACCCCAACCACCACTCAGAGTCTGAGCATCAAGGATCCATAGGATTTGATAGTTTGTCACCATTTCTTGGAATTCCAGCACCTCCGACTGTAGCAGAGAGACTATCAAGGTTAGAGGATACGATGCAGCGCTAGGAGTAGCAGCATCTTGAAATGATATAGATTTTATAGGCGCAGAGAGAGGACCATAGAGAGATGATGGAGCTTCTTAGGTCATGGGGCATGGGTCCTTCTCATCCTCCATCTACTGATTAGGATTGTTATGATACTTGAACTTAATAATTTTTTTTAAAAAAAACTTGTGTGTGAATTGTGTTATGATTGGTAGATTAGAAGTTTTCATGCTTATCATTTAGAATTATTTTGAAAAGTAATATTATATTTTTTTTAAAAAAAAGGAAAATTGAAAATTGATCTTGATTAGGTCAATCTAGACTTCATGATTCTATAGATCTAGGTAGCCTTCTCATCTCATAAACACCTAGGATTACCTGTTTGTGTATTGAGCCACAAAGATGGGCATGAGATGTTAGGACTGCACCCCTGGTTCCAGATGTAGATCAAGTGCATCGACATGAACCAACACGGGGTTTACAAGAGCAAATTGATCACTTTGGTGACTAACTCTAATTCAAAGTTTGATGATTAATACTATATCATTTGAGCTAGTAAAGAGTTAGACATTTACTTTAAGGACAATTTTTAGATCTGTATTTTTAAAATTTAAATAAAATTCATGCTTGGACTTATTCCCTATCAATTTTGCATCAAATTGAAAAATTGAAAATTTTTGAAAATTCTTTAAAATTTTTGAAACTAAGTTTTTATTCAGGGGGAGTTTTTTGAAAAATTGAAACTTTTTGAAAATTCTTTAAAAATTTTGAATATAAATTTTTATTCAGGGGGAGTTTTTTGAAAAATTGCAAGAATTTGAAAATTCTTTAAAAATTTTGAAACTAAGTTTTTATTCAGGGGGAGTTTTTGAAAAATTGGAAAAATTTTGAATATAAGTTTTTATTCAGGGGAGTTTTGAAAAATTTGAAAATTCTTTAAAATTTTTCAGGGAGCATTAAAAAGTTGAAAATTTTTAAAGTTTGAAAATATTTGAAAAGTTATAAATATTGTTGAAAAGCTTATATCAAATTTCAAGGTTGAAATATTTTAATTTTTGAGTTTGATAATTTCTCATGTTTGTGAAACTTCAACTCTCCACTATATTATGTTGGCATTTTATACTTAATCTTTATTTTGATGTATGCCAAATGGGGAGAGAAGAGATATAAAATTATAGATTTAAAAAAAAGATATAAAGTTATGAAGATGCAAAATTTTGATAAGGACTTATGCATCTCATACATGGTTAAATTTATATATCAAATATTCATGACAAAAGTTGATAGTTCATTTCTTATACATGTCAATATATGGAGATTGATATTTGATTCTCCTAACTTTAACTGAGGTGTTGTCATACATCAAAAATGGAGAGATTGTAGATGCAGTGAGCATCACTCCTTAGTTTTGATGTATGAACCACAGTTAAATGTTAGGATTCACTTGAATTCTAATATAAGTGTTAAGTGTGCAGGCTTAACAGGAAGTCCTAGTAGGTCGTGTTGACTGGATACTAGGCATGTATCTTTACAGATCAGGAGGACCGGACAATCGACAAAATGTCCAGCTGGGTCAGGCAGACCGGACAATTGGTGGAAGCCCTGGTGGGTCAGATCGGATGTCAAGAATGGTAAGTCCGGCAGGTAAGCCTTGAGTGAAGAGGTGAGGTTGAGTCCTCTGTAGGGAGACAAAGTTAGGCATCGATCCGACGAAAAGTCCGCGTGGGACTTAGTAGTCGAGATCGAGCAGTATTACTATCGCTATCGCATTTCATATTATCTATTTTGTACTAATCCTATTTTGCAGGGATCAGTCGACTGAATGGATTCAAGTCGACTGAAGTCCAGTTGACTAGAGGTGTATTAATCGACTGGATACCTATTTGGCAGGATCAGCAGGTGATTGATCGGAGATTATGCGACGCAGATGGAAAGAGCTTCAGTCGACTGAAGAGATTGAGTCGACTAAAAAGGGAAATTTCTCGATGCGGAGCCGAGTGATGTTTAGTCGACTGAAGAGGTTTCAGTCGACTGGAAGACCACGAATTCCATATCGATGGACTGATGTGGAGTCGACTGGAAGGCATTCCAGTCGATTGGAAAAAGTTTATAAAAGTTGTGCTCGACCAGATCCAAGATATGAATTAAATCAACGTCGAAGTGCTGTCAAAATTTCCTCACGATCACAAGAGCTTCAATCTTCAAAAAGGACTCTTTTCCGACACATTGAGCATGCATCCGGATCATTAGTAGTGTCGGTATAAAGTAGTCTTAATTTGCTTTAAGTTCTCTTTTGTATTTAATTTTAAGAGAGGGTAGGTTGTTACCCTTCTCTCATACTTGTAAAAAGTGAAATCCTCCGAAGTCGAGAGTTCTCGAATCGGAGGGTATTATAGTGATTGCCCAATGAGGTAGCTCTCGGGAAAGCTACGAGCCTTGGAGTAGCAAGCCAGTTAGGGTTGTGAACTAAATAAATTGCCTGTGTCTAAATTGATTTCAATTTTCGCTGCATACTCTTATTAGAAAATAAGTTTAGAAAATAAATTAAATTATAAAACACCGAGATTCACCCCCTATCTTGGTTCACTCGATCCTACAAGTATGTATTAGACCAAGCAACTCTCCCACCAGTTCACCTTTTCCAATAAAAGGTAACTTAGTCATCTTGCCTTTTAAGCATGACTCGCATGTATTGAATGAATCAAATTCAAAGGATTCTAGAATTCCACATCGGTGCAATTCTGACATGTGTTTCTTGCTTACATGGCCAAGACGATAATGCCTCATATAGAAGTCTAATTGATTATCTTTCCGAGCATGCTTGTTGCTCACTTCGATATTGAAAATGTCACCGGATATGTCTAACGTATATATTCTATTGCACAAAGTTCCAGTCTCATAAAGAACGCCATTCAAAATTATGTAACAACAATTGTTACTAAAAGTCAAATGATATCCATTTCTATTTAAACAAGAAATAGAAATAATGTTCTTTATTAACGAAGGTACATAATAGCAATAGTCCAGTTCTAAGACAAGTCCTGTGGGGAGCTTTAACAAATATGTTCCGATGACGACCGCAACAACCTTTGCTCCATTGCCAACTCACAAATTTGATTCACCCTTGACGAGTCTCCTTATATTCCTTAGCCCCTGTATGTCATTACATATATGTGAGTCACACCTAGTATCTAATACCCAAGTGTCAGAGGAAATAGAATGACAATCAATAACGAAGATACCTGAAGAGGATGGGGCATCAGATGCCTTCTTCTTCTTCACAGACTCAAGATAAATCTTGCAGTTTCTTCACCAATGGCCTTCCTTGCCACAGTGATGGCAAGTGCCCTTTTGAGCTGGTTCCATCTTCTTAGCCTTCTTCTTCTTGCCCTTGCATTGTTCCTTTGATTTCCTCTTAGAACCTTTCTTTGAGGAATCAACTAACAACATTGTCTTCTCCTCATGCTTCACAGAAGGCTCCATAGTCTTCAGCATGTTGAGGAGCTCAGGAATTGTGGTTTCAATTTTGTTCATCCGGTAGTTCATCACAAATTGTGAGAAACTCTTGGGTAAATAATGTAGAATTAACTCAATACTTAATTCATGATCCATCACAAAATCGAGTGTTGCTAAATGCTCGATGTACCCATTCATCTTTAGTACAAATTGTACTATAGATGAACCTTCTTTCATCTTAGAGGTGAAGAGGAGCTTGGAGACTTCGAAACTTTTGGATCTCGCTTGCTCATCAAACAACTCTTGGAGATGTAAGACTATAGTATTCGCATCCATATGCTCATGCTGCTTTTGCTCAGGTACCATCGCAGCTAGCATGATGCAACTCGCCAGTTAAGAATCATTCACATATTTCTGATAGGCCAACAATTGGTCCGGAGTTGCATCATCTTTAAGGCAAGTGGGAAGAGGCTCTTCGAGGACATACACAAGCTTTTCCACCTTGAGAACAATTCTCAGGTTTCTAAGCTAGTCCAAGAAGTTTGTCCCAGTCAATTTATTCGAATCCAAAATAGATCGCAAACTTACAGACGTCATGATCAAGCGATCAACCTAGAAATATAAATCGAGCATATATGATAAAATAATTTTAAAATGCATCAACATACATTTACAAATCCCATTCATTTTTCGAAATCAAAACCCTTAAAATCAATTCGGGAGATCATAGGTTCATCTCTGAATGGGTTGATATCCAACATAGATAAGAACGATCTTGGAGAGAGTCCAACATGTTGGATCGAAAAAGAGCGCTAGAGGGGGGGGTGAATAGCACACGTAAATCTTTTCGTTCGTTCGATTAAAACACTAGTAAGAAAGAGTAAATGCACAGTGGAATAGTAAAGAACACAACTTGGTTTTACTTGGTTCACAGCCTACCGACTGCTAATCCAAGGCCCTTACGATCCAAGATCGTGTACGGAGGACAATTCACTAAACTAGTCTCCTCTTCGTTGGAGGTAGGAGACAACGATTACAAATCCACGAAAAACTCAAGGTAGAGAGACAAACCCCCCTCTCCTCGTTACGATAAAAGCTCAATAGGAAAGAGAATTATAGCAATTAGAAATGATGACTTATGAAACTGATACCGATGACTAAAGAGGAAGAGGTTTGAGCTCATGTCGTTAGCGTTCCGACAGCACTTCGGCGTCGTAGAGTCATCATAGAGTTGTCGTAGAGAAGCGACGTTGTGGGATTACTTTATAAGAACTTTTTTTTGCCCTAAAGAGGTGAAACCCCTCTTCTTTTATAGTCTTGGAAGCCCCCCCAACGTTCAGTTCCAGCTCATGGTCAAAGAACCTCATCTCCCAAGATACGTGGAGCTTATCTTGACTCTCCTCAAGGCTGGAAATTCAAATGGCAATCGACTGCTGCCCTTATCAGTTCAACTGATGCCTAGCAGTCGACTAGTGGTTAGGGTTTTAGACTGCACTAAAGAGTTAGCTCAAAATAAAAACAATATAAGTAAATTTGACGGCCACTTACCGTCCGATCTCGACTTAAACCTTCCACGGGAAGTCTTAGTTGGATTGCCGCCTAAGGATGTCCCCGTACAGAGGACCCGACCTTACATTCACTCACACACGAGCTTACCTTAGGCCCTTTTGTGACTCGCAACTTTGCTTCAAGTCTCCACCTGGGTTCTTCGGCTCCATTCGAAGTTCTCCCAGTGTCGCCCAACCACCACGATTTCCCGACTCGGTATTCTCCGAGAGTTGACGACCTTCATCTCAGCTTAACCATTCCTGTGAAGGGTAGGGGAAACTTCGCTTCCCACTTCAACTCAGTCGCTTGTTCATGGCGATCCCTTCTACGTCCCCGGATAAAAAAATTTATCCTTGACAAGAGGGATTACCCAAGCTACCGTTTCATCGTCATGCTATTCGATTAGAGTGGTCACTTGAACAAACTTGTTGTTCAAGCAACCAACTTCTATTCTAGATTAGCCGCAGAATAGACAATGTACGGATCGCCGGTTTTTGCGTTTGTATTCGGGGTCTAAGTAAATTTAGCCACATATAAAACCATACAACATACAACATGTATATGATTGAAAAACAATTATAGACATGTCACAAAAGAATATAAGTAAGCGTTATACCTCTCGATCTTCTATTGTATGTCCTTCCTCCTTTTGGACGTCATGTGGGCGACGATCTTCCAAAAGTCAAAGCCTCCTAGATCACCAATCTTCCTTTCTTTACTAGCTCCGAACAAAAGGAAGAATAAGAAACAAAACTCTCCTCTATCTAGGACCAACCAACAAGCTCCCAACTTGAAGCTTGCCGCCGGCCTAAAGAGAGGGAAAGGTGGGTGCCGGCCAAGAGCTCCAAGGAATCACCCTAACCCTTGTTTCCACCGGCCAAGGAGAAGAGAAGGAAAATCTTTGGACGCCGGCCAAAAAGAGGAGAGGATGGGCGCCGACCACCTAAGGAAGAAGAAGGAAACTCTTTCCAAGTTTGTGGCCGCCCAAGCCTCCTTGCCCTTGCCGCCCAAAAACCCTAATCCCTCCTTTTATAGAGTTAGGCTTAAGCCTTATTTTAATCTCCACCATCGGTTCTAGGGATTTAATCTTAATCGTCGGATCTAGAGATTTAATCTCAACAGTCAGATCTAGAGATTTAATCTCTACCGTTGGATCTAGAGTTTTGTTTTCCATCATTGGATCTAGGATCCATGAGGTTTTAATAGGCTATAATAGGGACCATGAAAGGAGTTGGATCTTGGCCACCCAATGGACCAAGCCCACATAAAGTCCGATCCATTAATGATAATTCAATCCACTAGAGGATTATCATTGATCTACCTCACCAACCCCCATAGGATAATATGGGCTTCATATATTATTTGTACATATTTCTCCCCGTGTTTAAGATCTCGAATGTCCGTTGATTAATTAATTTATTGACAATTAATTAATCAACATCTAACTCCATGAGTAGTACCACTCATCCTTATCATCATGCCGGACCAAGTCCACCTGCAGGATTTACATGATGAACCTTATGAGCTCCTTAAGGGGACATCATCATCCTAATATATAGGATAAGATTTCCTCCTATAATCAATGGCACACCATATAAATAATACCATTTCCCAACTTACCGAGCCTATCGATTTACTCTATAAATCTCGCCCTTTGGTAAATCAAAGAAATGAATACTAAGTATATGTGCCCATTATTATATCAGGATTAAGAGCATGTACAACATAATATCTGAGGTCCGATTCGATTATGTAGTCAACAATAAATCGAATCACCTCTATGTCGGTCCTGCTCAATACACACAAAGTGTACTAGTATAATTCTATGGTCAAGACAAACCAATACCAAATCACACTACAACCATACCAATGGTTTGTCCAAAGCCATCTCGGTTTTGAGCCTTTACTTATACTTTACAAGGAACTGATAACATGATCTCCCATGTGACACTACACACCATGTTATCTACAATGTAATGTATTAGACAAAATGCATAACCATAAATATGCAAACAATGATCATGTGATTCTTATTTCAAAAATAAAGATGTTCATACAAAAGATAGACTTTTCAGTATACATCCCAACAATCTCGCACTTATACTAAAAGACTATGCTGTCCTCAAACTGCAATACATCTGATTCCCATTCCCTCCACATGCCTATCAAAAGCTCTCGCCGAAAGGGCCTTAGTGAAAGGATCTGCCAGGTTATCCTCTGATGCAATCTTGGCCACAACAACTTCTCCTCTCTTTTCGATTTCTCATATTAGGTGGTACTTGCGCTCTATGTGTTTACTTTCCTTATGGGCTCGTGGTTCCTTCGAGTTTGCAACTACACCACTATTATCACAATAAATTATGATAGTTATGGGCAAACCAGGAATCACATCCAAGTCCATCAAGAAGTTCCTGAGCCACACAACTTCTTTGGCCGCCTCAGAGGCCGCCACATACTCAGCTTCCATGGTAGAGTCCGCCATGCATTTCTGCTTGACACTCCTCCATACAATGACTCCACCTCCCAAAGTAAACACAAAACCTAAGGTAGACTTACTGTTATCCCTGTCTAATTGGAAGTTGGAATTTGTGTAACCCATAGGGAGTAATTGGTCTGCCTGGTAAACTAGCATATAATCCCTAGTCCTTCTCAGGTACTTCAATATATGCTTTACCGTAGTCCAATGTCCCTGTCCTAGATTACTCTGATATTTGTTAACCATGCCTACGGCAAAGCAGATATCCGGTCTCGTACATAGCATCGTATACATGAGGCTTCCTACTGCCGAAGCATAAGAAACCGCCTTCATCTCCTCTATCTCCTCAGATGTTCTAGGACACATCTCCTTAGATAAAGGAACTCTATGCCTGAAAGGTAGAAAACCCTTCTTGGAGTTCTGCATGCTAAAACGATCCATATGTGTGTCTATGTATGAAGCTTGAGATAAGCACAACATCCTTTTCTTGCGATCCCTTATAACCTTGATCCCAAGGATGTGTCCCACTTCTCCCAAGTCCTTCATATCAAACTGTTTGGACAATCATACCCTTACGTCCGATAACACCTTGACATTGTTTCCAATTAACAAAATTTCATCTACGTATAGTATAAGAAATACCACTACATTTCCGTCATATCTCTTGTATACACAAGACTCATTTCGACTTTGAATAAATCCATAAGACTGGATTACCTCAAAAGAATGATAAGAGAATCTTGATAGACTTAAGATGGCACACCGCAAAAAGATCTCCTCATAATCGATACCCTCTTTCTGAGTATACCCCTTCGCAACAAGCCTTGCTTTGAAGGTCTCAACCTTCCCGTCTATTCCTCTCTTTCTTTTGTAGATCCACTTGCATCCAATGGTTTTTACACCATTGAGTTGTTCTACTAGCTCCCAGACCAAATTTGAATTTATAGATTCAATCTCAGTATTCATTGTACTTTGCCAAGATACCGCATCTTTATCTTGGATTGCCTCGTTATATGTCCAGGGATTAGGTTCATATTCACCAGGGACCAAATCAGAAGATTCTCCCAAGAACATAAATCTATCAGGCTGTCTCACAACCTTCCCACTATGATGAGGTATCACCTGTGTATCCTCTGTGACACGCGGTGCAGTGACTTGTGGTATATCCTCTTGTACCGGTGGTACTGAAGAAGTGACTTCCCCTTTCATTTCCTCCAAAACAATCTTACTCATGGGCTTGTGGTTCATGACATAGTCTTCCTCTAGAAATCTGGCATTCGTGCTAATGATCACCCTCTGATCTCTAGGACTATAAAACAAACCACCTTTTGTTTATCTAGGATAGCCAACGAACATGCGCACTTCTGTACGAGGTTCCAACTTACCAGCATCTGCCTTCAGCACATGTGCTGGACTCCCCCATATTCGAATATGTCTTAGACTAGGCTTTCGCCCAGTCCACAATTCTGTGGGAGTAGAAGGCACTGATTTAGATGGAACCAAGTTTAGAATGTACAATGTCGTATCTAGAGCATATCCCCAGAACGAATCTAGCAACTCAGAATAACTCATCATCGATCTAACCATCTCTATAAGAGTCAAATTCCTTCGCTCTGCTACACCATTCTGCTGGGGTGTGCCAGGTGCAGACAATTGGGATTGAATCCCAGCCTCTGATAAGTAATTACTAAACTCTCCCAAGAGGTACTCACCACCACGATCAGATCATAGTGTCTTGATACTTTTACCATGACGTTTCTTCACATCAGCCTTGAATTCTTTGAACTTGTCAAAGCATTCAGACTTGTGGCGCATCAAGTAAATGTATCCATACCTTGAATAATCGTCTATAAAAGAGACAAAATATTCAAAGCCATCTCTTGCCTGGATAGAAGGCACTGATTTAGATGGAACCAAGTTTAGAATGTACACCGTCGTATCTAGAGCATATCCCCAGAACGAATCTAGCAACTCAGAATAACTCATCATCGATCTAACCATCTCCATAAGAGTCCTATTCCTTCACTCTGCTACACCATTCTGCTGGGGTGTGCCAGGTGCAGACAATTGGGATTGAATCCCAGCCTCTGATAAGTAATTCCTAAACTCTCCCAAGAGGTACTCACCACCACGATCAGATCATAGTGTCTTGATACTTTTACCATGACGTTTCTCCACATCAGCCTTGAATTCTTTGAACTTGTCAAAGCATTCAGACTTGCGGCGCATCAAGTAAATGTATCCATACCTTGAATAATCGTCTATAAAAGAGACAAAATATTCAAAGCCATCTCTTGCCTGGATAGACATAGGACTACACAAATAAGAATGAACCAATTCCAACACATCTTTGGCTCTATACCCCTTGGCCTTAAAAGGCCTCTTGGTCATTTTACCTTCCAAGCAGGACTCGTAGGTTGGGAAGCCTTCCACCACTAATGAACTCCGAGGTCCATCAGCTATCAACTTTTGAATTCTGCTTAGGTTAATATGACAAAGCCTTAGATGCCAAAGATATGTTTGGTTCATCTTCGAAGGTTCTTTTCTCTTATTGGAATTAGAAGATGAGTTATTAACTTCTATTTGCATCGTGGGAGCTTTTGGTTCAAGTGTATACAAATTTCCTATCAATGCACCAGAATAGATAATCTCCCTATTCCTTTTTATAACAACTCTGTCATTAAAAGAAATAGAATATCCATCCATAAACAATTTAGAAATCGAAATTAAATTCTTTCTAAATAAAGGTACATAAAGGCAATTTTTAAGAACCAAAACTTTATTCCTCTCAAAAGACAAATAAACATCTCCCACTACAACAGCCGCCACCTTTGTGGCATCGCCCAAGTATACAATAATCTCCCCTTCGGCCAGTCGTCTAGTTTCCTGGAACCCCTGCAAAGTATTGCAGACATGATCAGTGGCTCCCTTATCTACACACCAGGTGCCGGTAGATAACACCGCTAAATATGTTTCATGACTAGACCAAAAGATATACCATTGTTCTGCTTGCGGTTGGGGCAGTCCTTCTTCCAGTATCCAGTCTGCTTACAAGTGAAGCACTTGCCTTTCGGTTTCTTCACTCCTCCCTGAGTTCCTCCCACCACCTTTGCCCCAGATTGTTTCTTCTTCTTCTTTCCTTTTGGCTTAGAAGCAGAAACCTTTTGGGCAACCATAGCTTGCGCTTGAGCATTCTGACGAAATAGTCCCTCTGCCGCCTGGAGTTTTGTTAGAAGGTCCGCCAATGAATACAACCTCTTGTTCATGCTGTAGTTCAGGTGAAACTGCTCAAAACTCCTAGGTAGAGATTGAAGAATGATATCGACCTGGGTTTCCCCATCGATCTCAGCTCCGAGGACTTCCAACTCATTCAAATGAGCCATCATCTTGAGAACATGATCCCTCATGGGTGTTCCCTCAATCATAGAGGTCATCATCAAGTTCCTCATGGCTTCCTGCCTAGCAGCCCGATTCTGGTGTCCGAAAAGCTCTTTGAGATTGAGCATCATGTCATAAGCAGTGGGCATGGCTTGATGCTGATGTTGCAGTACATTTGACATAGATGCCAAAATGTAACACCGTGCCATCTCATTGGCCTTGATCCACTTCTTATAACTCTCCTTCTCCTTTTCCCCAGAATCATCCGCAGGCTTAGGAGGGCACTCTTCGAGGAGTACATATTTGTATTCCTCTGCAGTTAAGACAATGTCAAGATTCCTCTTCCAATCAACATAATTGGGTCCAGTAAGTTTATTTTCTTTCAGTATCACAGCAAGCGGGTTGAAAGTCATTTTGAAAAACCTAAGAATCACATAGATAAAAACATTAGATTTCAAAAAATTATTGATTCCTCAAACAATAAAATTTTAAAATCAACCAACACCTCAAAACACCGAGAATATCATATGCCATGATAGTGTGGACGTATATGAATTCTACATTTGTAAGAGGAGGTTTTACCCATTAATTCTACCATCTTGTCAACCTAACTTTTTGACAAATAAAATTAATAGTTGGTTCCTCTTTTGCCCTACAAATAAAAGCAGTGACTCCGATGGGGAGGATACTTTTATTTGCATCTAAGTGTTCACCATTACTCGGTACCAAGGCAATTATCTCGGGTTATGTGCCTTCCGATGGGGAAGTACACACGCTCCATAATAATTTCCTATAACCATATTTGACCTTGTGATCCGCAAACAAACTCATTCGATGGGGAGGAAGGCACTCAGAGCCGACGCGCAAGTTTGTTTGCATCACATGTCAAATCGTAAAGGAGGCCGTGGAAATTTATTAAAAACATCCTTCTCCCACTTAGTAATTTAAAATTGAGGAATTTTCTAGCCTACGACATGCATATCAAACAACAAACAATAAATATGAAAAAAAAAATATTTTCCAACTATTATGGATTTTGTCTCCAATATGCCTCCCGTCGTATCGCCATCTCATCCGCTCCTCCCTATGCCATGTACAAGCCATCCGGAGATCCGAGCCGAGAAAAACTATTTTAATTTACATCCATCGATTCTATACTCCACGATGGAGTGTACATGAAATCTAGATCGGAAGTAAACTAAAATAAAAGGAGTGGCTAAACAATGCCATATCTAATTACAAAAATTAAATACTAGCATATAATTACACATACAATCACATACACACATATGGCCATAATAGTTGGATCTTATGCCTGCAACCAAAGAGTTAACCTATGCACATCCTACTATTATCCGACACATATAATATATGAAAAGTGCATAAAAGTAACCTAATCCTAAACACACAAAACCGGAAATCGTGGCTCTGATACAAATTGAAGGGTAGGGGAAACTTCGCTTCCCACTTCAACTCAGTCGCTTGTTCATGGCGATCCCTTCTACGTCCCCGGATAAAAAAATTTATCCTTGACAAGAGGGATTACCCAAGCAACCATTTCATCGTCGTGCTATTCGATTAGAGTGGTCACTTGAACAAACTTGTTGTTCAAGCAACCAACTTCTATTCTAGATTAGCCGCGGAATAGACAATGTACGGATCACCGGTTTTTGCATTTGTATTCGGGGTCCAAGTAAATTTAGCCACATATAAAATCATACAACATACAACATGTATATGATTGAAAAATAATTATAGACATGTCACAAAAGAATATAAACAAGCGTTATACCTCTCGATCTTCTATTATATGTCCTTCCTCCTTTTGGACGTCGTGTGGGCGACGATCTTCCAAAAGTCGAAGCCTCCTAGATCACCAATCTTCCTTTCTTTGCTCTCTCCGAAAAAAAGGAAGAATAAGAAAAAAAACTCTCCTCTATCTAGGACCAACCAACAAGCTCCCAACTTGAAGCTTGCCGGCAGCCTAAAGAGAGGGAAAGGTGGGCGCCGGTCAAGAGCTCCAAGGAATCACCTTAACCCTTGTTTCCACCGGCCAAGGAGAAGAGAAGGAAGAGATTTGGACGCTGGCCAAAAATAGGAAAGGATGGGCGCCGACCGCCTAAGGAAGAAGAAGGAAACTCTTTCCAAGTTTGTGGCCGCCCAAGCCTCCTTGCCCTTGCAGCCCAAAAACCCTAATCCCTTTTGCCTCCTAATTGCTCTTGCCGCCCACCCTAATCCCTCCTTTTATAGAGTTAGGCTTAAGCCTTATTTTAATCTCCACCATCAGTTCTAGGGATTTAATCTCAACCGTCGGATCTAGAGATTTAATCTCAACCGTCGGATCTAGAGATTTAATCTCTACCGTTGGATCTAGAGTTTTGTTTTCCATCATTGGATCTAGGCTCCATGAGGTTTTAATAGGCTACAATAGGGACCATGAGGAGGAGTTGGATCTTGGCCACCCAATGGATCAAGCCCACATAAAGTCCGATCCATTAATGATAATCCAATCCACTAGAGGATTATCATTGATCTACCTCACCAACCCCCATAAGATAATATGGGCTCCATATATTATTTGTACATATTTCTCCCCGTGTTTAAGATCTCGAATGTTCATCGATTAATTAATTTACTGACAATTAATTAATCAACATCTAACTCCATGAGTAGTACCACTCATCCTTATCATCATGCCGGACCAAGTCCACCTACAGGGTTTACATGATGAACCTTATGAGCTCCTCAAGGGGACATCATCATCCTAATATATAGGACACGGTTTCCTCCTATAATCAATGGCACACCATATAAATAATATCATTTCCCAACTTACCGAGTCTATCGATTTACTCTATAAATCTCGCCCTTTGGTAAATCAAAGAAATGAATACTAAGTATATGTGCCTGTTATTATATCAGGATTAAGAGCATGTACAACATAATATCTGAGGTCCGATTCGATTATGTAGTCAGCAATAAATCGAATCACCTCTATGTCGGTCCTTCTCAATACAAACAAAGTGTACTAGTGTAATTCTATGGTCAAGACAAACCAATACCAAATCACACTACAACCATACCAATGGTTTGTCCAAAGCCATCTCGATTGTGAGCCTTTACTTATACTTTACAAGGAACTCATAACATGATCTTCCATGTGACACTACATACCATGTTATCTACAATGTAATGTATTAGACAAAATGCATAACCATAAATATGCAAACAATGATCATGTGATTCTTATTTCAAAAATAAAGATGTTCATACAAAAGATAGACTTTTTCAGTATACATCCCAACATCCTGCACACTTGGATCAGCTTGTTAGACAACAATATGGCCTTAGCTTTGGATCTTTGCCATAATCAATACCTAGGTTCGATTATTTGATGCCTACTGCACCAACAATCTCCCCCTTTTTGATCTATGGCAAACCGACACAAAGTTAAGGAAAAAATTAACGCATAAGAGTGCATTAAGTAAGTGAAATGATTATTATGAATATGAAATAAGCATAAATATGAAAGAAGCATAAATGCATAACTTAGTAAGTTAGCATAAGTAGGAGTATGAGTACAACTCTTTTTCAAGTCCTCCCCCTTGAGGTAACCTCCCTCTTGACCTTAGGTGAGTGTTTGAAAAAGGATCTTAGCTCTCCCCCTTAACGGTTGCAACTCAAAAAGTTTACTTAACATTGGCCTCAATGTATAAGTTAAGTTTAAGTTAAGTTATAAAAAAAATATTGATCCCTTAACTTTGGCCGTTTTCTCCCCCTTTTTCCATAAATTGAAAAAGTGTGGGGGTTTATAGAAAAATCTTTTCGAAACATAGTGATTATGTTTTATACGTCCAAGCATGTTCCTATTAGATTTTGAAAATAATACTTTAAACATAAGCTCATCTAATAGTATGCTCAACTCTATTTGACTTAATTGATATATAATGATCAATAAGTCCTGATTAGAGTTGGTTAATTTAGATAATTATACTCCATGGTTCATGTCGATACACTAGATCTACATCTAGAACGAGGAGTAAGGTCCTAACATCTCATGCCCATCTACGTGGCTAAGTACACAAATACATTAGTCCTATGTGTTGTGAGATGTATTGGCTCCTTAAATCTCTAGGTGCATGCTTTCTAGGGTAATCCCTAGGCTAGTTCCATTTTGCATGAAAAATAAAATAGAGTATAACAAAAATATAAGTTTTAAGTCCTACTCTATTATGCATATACCTAATTTTCGTCTAAGCAGACTAAACTCTGCTTCGGGTAAGGGCTTGGAAAATAGGTCTGCTAGGTTCAATTTGGACTGCATGTATTCGAGTTGTATGGTCCCACTTGCTACATGTTCTCGAATCAAGTGATGTTTGACCTCTATATGTTTGGTCCTAGAATGATAGATTGGGTTTTTGGTTAAATTATTGAACTAATGTTGTCGATGTAAATTTTAGTATTGTTATAGTTTAACTTAAAGTCTTGGAGAGTGTGTTTCATCCAAAGGAGTTGAGCTACACACTCACCCATCGCAACGTATTCGGCTTCGGTAGTAGACAAGACAACACAATGTTGCTTTCTATTGCACTAGCTCGCTAGACTTGAGCCGAGAAGTTGGCAACACCCACTCATGCTCTTTCTATCGAGTTTACTACCTGCATAATTCGAGTCAGAGTAGTCGATTAGTTCGAACTCGGTAGATCTAGGGTACCAAATTCCTACATTTAGTATACCCTTTAGGTATCTAAGGATGTGTTTAACCAGCGTTAGGTGTGACTCCTTAACACAAGTTTGAAATCCACTCACATACTCACTGCGAAGAGTATATCGGGTCGACTCGTAGTTAAGTACAGGAGACTGTTGGGATGTATACTGAAAAGTCTATCTTTTGTATGAACATCTTTATTTTTGAAATAAGAATCACATGATCATTGTTTGCATATTGTCTGATACATTACATTGTAAATAACATGGTGTGTAGTGTCACACGGGAGATCATGTTATTAGTTCCTTGTAGAGTATAAGTAGAGGCCCACAACTGAGATGGTTTTGGACAAACCATTGGTATGGTTGTAGTGTGATTTGGTATTGGTTTGTCTTGACCATAGAATTACACTAGTACACTTTGTGTGTATTGAGCAGGACCGACTTAGAGGTGATTCGATTTATTGCTGACTACATAATTGAATCGAACCTCGGATATTATGGTGTACATGCTCTTAATCCCGATATAATAACGAGCACATGTACTTAGTATTTATTTCTTTGATTTACCAATGGACGAGATTTATAGATTAAATCGATAGGCTCGGTAAGTTGAAAAATGTTATTATTTACATGGTGTGTCGTTGATTAAAGGAGAAAACTGTATCCTATATATTAGGATGATGATGTCCCCTTGAGGAGCTCATAAGGAACATCATGTAAACCCTGCAGGTGGACTTGGTCCGACATGATAATAAGGTTGAGTGGTACTACTCATGGAGTTAGATGTTGATTAATTAATTGTCAGTAAATTAATTAATTGACGGACATTCGATATCTTAAACACGGAGAGATATTTGTACAATTAATATATAGAGCCCATATTTATTTATGGGGGTTGGTGAGATAGATCAATGATAATCCTCTAGTGGAATGAATTATCATTAATGGATTGGATTTTATGTGGGTCGGATCCATTGGGTGGCCAAGATCCAACTCCTCCTCATGGTTCCTATTGTAGCCTATTTAAACCCTTATGAAACCTAGATCCGACCGACACGATTAAAAGAAGGCTTGGGCAAAATCTATAAATGAGGGTTCATGGCTTGGGCGTGGATCATCTTTTGGGAGATTAGGGTTTTTTCTTCCTTGGCTTGGGCGACAAACAAGGATTGGTGTTAGGGTTTGTTTCCAATCCTTTTGGGCGGCAAGACATCAATTAGGGTTAGGGTTTATTGGAGTTGGCTTGAGAGAAGCTTGGGCGGCAACCCTAGGTTAGAGCTCTACCTTGGGCGGCACATCCCTCTCCCTCTCTAGTTTTGGTCGATGGCTCCTCCCTATCTCTCTCTTTCCTTGGCCGGCGGCAACAAGAGCCTTAGTTCTTTTGCCCGGCGCTCATTCATCTACTTCCTCTCCTTGGCCGGCGGCAACATCAAGCTTGGTGGCTTGGTGGTCGGCGCTAGATAGAAGAAGAAGTATCGAGTATTCTTCCCTTTGTTCGGAGCGGACAAGGAATGGAAGAACGAGATCTAGAAGGTTTCAACTCTTGGAGGATCGTTGCCCACACAACGTCCAAGAGGAGGATAGGACATACAATAGAAGACCAAGAGGTAAACAAGAGGTCTAATTCTTATTTTAGTTTCCTTTTGTTTCTTTGTATTATGTATGTAATTGCATGTGGCAAATTTACTTGGACCTCGAAGATAAATACAAAAACCGGCGATCCGTACATCATCTATTCTGCGGCTAGTCGAGGAAAAGAGTTAGGTTGCTTGAACAACTAGTTTGTTCAACAGACCACTCTAATCGAATAGCACGATGATGGATCGGTTGCTTGGGTAATCCGTCATCGTCTTGGATTAATATTTTTTATCCGGGGACGTAGATGGGATCGCCATGCACAAGCAACCAAGTTGAGAAGGGAAGTGAAGCTTCGACCTTCAAGTGGTATCAGAGCCACGATTTCTGATTTTGTGTGTTTAGGATTCGATTACTTTTATGCACTTATCATATATTGTGTGTGCCGGATGATAGTAGGATGTGCGTAGGCTAACTTTTTGGTTGCAGGCATAAGATCTAACTATTATGGCCATATGTGTGTGTATGTGATTGGATGTGTGTAATTGTCATATTATTTGAATCCTCGAGGTTGATGAGGCTAGTATTTAATTTTTGTAATTAAGTACGACATTGTTTAGTCACTCTTTTCTTTTAGTTTACTTTCAATCTAGATTTCATGTACACTTCTTTGTGAAGTATAGGATCGATGGATGTAAATTAAAATAATTATTCTCGGCTCGGATCTCCGGATGGCTTATACATGGTGTATGGAGGAGCGGACGAGATGGCGACACGACGGGGGGGGGGGGGGGGCATATTGGAGAACCAAAGTCATAATAGTTGGAAAATATTTTTTTCATATTTATTGCTTCTTGTTTGATATGCATGTTGTGTGCTAGGAAAATTTCTCATTTTAAATTACTAAATGGGAGAGGGATATTTTTTTAAAAAAATTCCCACGACCTCCATTACGATTTGACATGTGATGCAAACAAACTTGCGCGTCGGCTCTAAGTGCCTTCCTCCCCATCGGATGAATTTATTTTGCGGATCACAGGGTCAAATATGGTTATAGGAAATTATTTAGGAGCGTGTGTACTTCCCGATCGGAAGGCACATAATCTGAGATAATTGCCTTGGTATCGAGTAATGGTACACACTTAGATGCAAATAAGAGTATCCTCCCCATCGGAGTCACTGCTTTTATTTGTAGGGACAAAGAGGAACCAACGATTAATTTTATTTGTTAAAAAGTTAGGTTGACAAGATAATAAAATTAATGGGTAAACCCTCCTCTTACAAATGTAGAATTCATATATGTCCACACTATCGTGGCATACGATATTCTCGGTGTTTTGAGGTGTTGGTTGATTTTAAAATTTTATTGTTTAAGGAATCAATAATTTTTTGAAATCTAATGTTTTGATCTATGTGATTCTTAGGTTTTTCAAAAATGACTTTCAACCCACTTTCTGTGATACTAAAGGAGAATAAACTTACTGGACCCAATTATATTGATTGGAAAAGGAATCTTGATATTGTCTTGACTGCTAAGGAGTACAAGTATGTACTCTTCGAAGAGTGTCCTCCTAAGCCTGCGGATGATTCTGGGGAAAAAGAGAAAGAGAGTTATAAATATTGGATTAAGGCTGATGAGATGGTGCGGTGTTACATTTTGGCTTCTATGTCAAATGTATTGCAACATCAGCATCAAGCCATGCCAACTGCTTATGACATGATGCTCAATCTCAAGGAACTTTTCGGACACCAGAATCAGGATGCGAGGCAGGAAGCCATGAGAAACTTGATGATGACCACCATAATCGAGGGAACACCTGTGAGGGATCATATTCTCAAGATGATGGCTCATTTGTATGAGTTGGAAGTCCTTGGAGTTGAGATTGATGGGGAAACCCAGGTCGATATCATTCTCCAGTCTCTACCTAGGAGTTTTGAGTAGTTTTACCTGAACTACAACATGAATAAAAGGTTGTATTCGTTGAAGGAGCTTCTGACAGAACTCCAGGCGGCAGAGAGGATTTTTTGTCAGAGTACTCAGGCTCAGGCCATGGTTGCTCAGAAGGTTTCGACTTCTAAGCAGAAAGGCAAGAAGAAGAAGAAACAAGGTGGAGCAAAGGTGGCGGGAGGATCTCACGGAAGAGCGAAGAAGCCGAAAGGCAAGTGCTTCACTTGCAAGTAGACTGGACATTGGAAGAAGGACTGCCCCAACCAGAAGCAGAACAAAGGTATATCTTTTGGACTGATCATTGAAACATATTTAGCGGTGTTATCTACCAGTACCTGGTGTATAGATACGGGAGCCACTGATCATGTCTGTAATACTTTGCAGGGGTTCCAGGAAACCAAATGACTAGCTGAGGGGGAGATTACCATTTACTTGTGTGATGCTACAAAGGTGGTGGCTGTTGCAGTGGGAGATGTTTATTTATCTTTTGATAAGAATAAAACTTTGGTTCTAAAAAATTGCCTTTATGTACCTTTATTTAGAAAGAATTTGATTTCGGTTTCTAAATTGTTTTTGGATGGATATTCTATTTCTTTTAATGACAGAGTTGTTATAAAAAGGAATAGGGAGATTATCTGTTTTGGTGCATTGATAGGAAATTTATATACCCTTGAACCAAAAGCTCCCACGATGCAAATAGAAGTAAATAACTCATCTTCTAAATCTAATAAGAGAAAAGAACCTTCGAAAATGAACCAAACATATCTTTGGCATCTAAGGTTAGGTCATATTAACCTAAGTAGAATTCAAAAGTTGATAGTTGATAGACCTCTGGGTTCATTAGTGGTGGAAGATTTCCCAACCTGCGAATCTTGCTTGGAAGGTAAAATGACCAAGAGACCTTTTAAGGCCAAGGGGTATAGAGCCAAAGATGTGTTGGAATTGGTTCATTCTGATTTGTGTGGTCCTATGTCTATCCAGGCTAGAGGTGGTTTTGAATATTTTGTCTCTTTTATAGATGATTATTCAAGATATGAATACATTTACTTGATGCGCCGCAAGTCTAAATGCTTTGACAGGTTCAAAGAATTCAAGGCTGATGTAGAGAAACATCAAGGTAAAAGTATCAAGACACTACGATCTGATTGTGGTGGTGAGTACCTCTTGGGAGAGTTTAGGAATTACTTATTAGAGGTTGGGATTCAATCCCAATTGTCTGCACCTGGCACACCCCAGCAGAATGGTGTAGCGGAGCGAAGGAATAGGACTCTTATGGAGATAGTTAGATCAATGATGAGTTATTCTGAGTTGCCAGATTCGTTCTGGGGTATGCTCTGGATACGACAATATATATTTTGAACTTGGTATCATCTAAATCAGTGCCTTCTACTCCCAAAGAATTGTGGACTGGGCCAAGCCTAGTCTGAGACATATTTGGATTTGGGGGAGTCCAACACATGTGCTGAAGGCAGATGCTGGTAAGTTGGAACCTCATATAGAAGTGCGTATGTTCGTAGGATATCCTAGAGGAACGAAAGGTGGTTTGTTCTATAGTCCTAGAGATTAGAGGGTGATCGTTAGCATGAATGCCAAATTTTTAGAGGAAGACTATGTGATGAACCACAAGCCCATGAGTAAGATTGTTCTGGAGGAATTGAGAGGGGAAGTCACTACTTCAGTACCACCGGTACAAGATGATATACCACAAGTGACTGCACCGGGTGTCACAGAGGATACACAGGTGATACCTCGTTGTAGTGGGAGGGTTGTTAGACAACCTAATAGATTTATGTTCTTGGAAGAATCTTTTGATTTGGTCATTGGTGAACATGAACCTGATCCCTAGACATATGATGAGGCAATCCAAGATAAAGATGCGGTATCTTGGCAAAGTGCAATGAATTATGAGATAGAATCTATGGATTCAAATCAGGTCTGGGAGCTAGTAGAACCACCCAATGGTTTAAAAACCATTGGATGCAAGTGGATCTACAAAAGAAAGAGAGGAATAGACGGGAAGGTTGAAACCTTCAAAGCAAGGCTTGTTGCGAAAGGGTATACTCAGAAAGAGGTTATCGATTATGAGGAGACCTTTTCGCTGGTGGCCATGCTTAAGTCTATCCGAATTCTCTTATGTATTGCTGCTTATATGGATTATGAGGTGTGGCAGATGGATGTCAAGACAACTTTCCTTAATGGAAGTCTTGAGGAAAACATCTATATGAAGCAACCAGAGGGATTCATTGCAAAGGGCAAAGAGCATATTGTGTGCAAGCTTAATCGGTCCATTTATGGATTGAAGCAAGCTTCAAGATCTTGGAACATCCATTTTGATGAGGTAATCTAGTCTTATGGATTTATTCAAAGTCCGGATGAGTCTTGTGTATACAAGAGATGTAATGGAAACGTAGTGGTATTTCTTGTACTATATGTAGATGACATTTTATTAATTGACAACAATGTCAAGGTGTTATCGGACATATGGGTATGGTTGTCCAAACAGTTTGATATGAAGGACTTGGGAGAAGTGGGACACATCCTTGGGATCAAGGTTATAAGGGATCACAACAAAAGGATGTTGTGCTTATCTCAAGCTTCATACATAGACATCATTTTGGCCCGTTTTAGCATGCAGAACTCCAAGAAAGGTTTTCTACCTTTTAGGCATGGAGTTCCTTTATCTAAAGAGATGTGTCCTAGAACATCAAAGGAGATAGAGGAGATGAAGGCGGTTCCTTATACTTCGACAGTAGGAAGCCTCATGTATGCTATGTTATGTACGAGGCCGGATATCTGCTTTGTCGTGGGCATGGTTAGTAGATATCAGAGTAATCCAGGACAGGGACATTGGACTGCGGTAAAGCATATATTGAAGTACCTGAGAAGGACTAGAGATTATATGCTGGTATACCAAGCAAATCAATTACTCCTTGTGGGTTACACAGATTTCGACTTCTAATTAGATAGGGATAACAGTAAGTCTACCTCAGGTTTTGTGTTTACTTTGGGAGGCGGAGCCATTGTATGGAGGAGTGTCAAGCAGAAATGCGTGGCGGACTCTACCATGGAAGATGAGTATGTGGCAGCCTCTGAGGCAGTCAAAGAAGTTGTATGGCTCAGACACTTCTTGATGGACTTGGATGTGATTCCTGGTTTGCCCAGAACTATCACAATTTATTGTGATAACAGTGGTGCAGTTGCAAACTCGAAGGAACCACGAGCCCATAAGGCAAGTAAACACATAGAGCGCAAGTACCACCTGATACGAGAAATCGTAAAGCGAGGAGAAGTTGCTGTAGCCAAGATTGCATCAGAGGATAACCTGACAGATCCTTTCACTAAGGCCCTTCCAGCAAGAGATTTTGATAGGCATGTGTAGGGAATGGGAATCAGATATATGGCAGTATGAGGACAGCATAGTCTTTTAGTATAAGTGGGAGATTATTGGGATGTATACTAAAAAGTCTATCTTTTGTATGAACATCTTTATTTTTGAAATAAGAATCACATGATCATTGTTTGCATATTTATGGTTATGCATATTGTTTGATACATTACATTGTAGATAACATTGTGTGTAGTGTCACACGGGAGATCATGTTATCAGTTCCTTATAGAGTATAAGTAGAGGCTCACAACCGAGATGGTTTTGGACAAACCATTGGTATGGTTGTAGTGTGATTTGGTATTGGTTTGTCTTGACCATAGAATTACACTAGTACACTTTGTGTGTATTGAGCAGGACCGACTTAGAAGTGATTCAATTTATTACAGACTACATAATTGAATAGAACCTTGGATATTATGGTATATATGCTCTTAATCTCGATATAATAACGGGAACATGTACTTAGTATTTATTTCTTTGATTTACCAATGGGCGAGATTTATAGATTAAATCGATAGGCTCGATAAGTTAGAAAATGATATTATTTACATGGTGTGTCGTTGATTATAGGAGGAAACTGTGTCCTATATATTAGGATGATGATGTCCCCTTGAGGAGCTCATAAGGATCATCATGTAAACCCTGCAGGTGGACTTGGTCCGACATGATGATAAGGTTGAGTGGTACTACTCATGGAGTTAGATGTTGATTAATTAATTGTCAGTAAATTAATTAATTGACGGACATTCGATATCTTAAACACGGGGAGATATTTGTACAATTAATATATAGAGCCCATATTTATTTATGGGGGTTGGTGAGGTAGATCAATGATAATCCTCTAGTGGAATGGATTATCATTAATGGATCGGATTTTATGTGGGTCGGATCCATTGGGTGGCCAAGATCCAACTCCTCCTCATGGTCCCTATTGTAGCCTATTTAAACCCTTATGAAACCTAGATCCAACGGACATGATTAAAAGGAGGCTTGGGCAAAATCTATAAATGAGGGTTCATGGCTTGGGCGTGGATCTTCTTTTGGTAGATTAGGGTTTTTGCTTCCTTGGCTTGGGCGGAAAACATGGATTGGTGTTAGGGTTTGCTTCCAATCCTTTTGGGAGGCAAGACATCAATTAGGGTTAGGGTTTGTTGGAGTTGGCTTGAGAGAAGCTTGGGCGGCAACCCTAGGTTGGAGCTTCTACCTTGGACAGTGCCTCCCTCTCCCTCTCTAGTTTTGGCCGGCGGCTCCCCCTATCTCTCTCTTTCCTTGGCCGATGGCAACAAGAGCCTTTGTTCTCTTGGCCGGCGCCCATTCATCTACTTCCTCTCCTTGGCCGGCAGCAACATCAAGCTTGGTGGTTTGGTGGTCGGTGCTAGATAGAAGAAGAACTATCGAGTATTCTTCCCTTTGTTCGAAGAGGACACGGAAGGGAAGAATGAGATCTAGAAGGTTTCAACTCTTGGAGGATCGTTGCCCACACAACCTCCAAGAGGAGGATAGGACATACGATAGAAGACCAAGAGGTAAACAAGAGGTATAATTCTTGTTTTGGTTTCCTTTTGTTTCTTTGTATTATGTATGTAATTACATGTGGCTAATTTACTTGGACCCCGAAGATAAACACAAAAACTGGCGATCCATACATCATCTATTCTGCGGCTAGTCGAGGAAAAGAGTTAGGTTGCTTGAACAACTAGTTTGTTCAAGAGACCACTCTAATCGAATAGCATGATGATGGTTCGGTTGCCTGGGTAATCTGTCATCATCTTGGATTAATTTTTTTATCCGGGGACGTAGATGGGATCGCCATGCACAAGCAACCAAGTTGAAGAGGGAAGCAAAGATTCGATCTTCAGAGACTACCTATCACGCTCCTATAGTATTTTAGGTCTATTGGTTTTCCATCTAAGTCTTCTCCTATATTGACATTTGTAGCCATCGGTGTATTTATTAAGTTAGCATTTTACATTCCAAATTTATTAATTAATTCCTTAGTGTACTTATGTTGGTGTAGGTAAATTCCCTCCTTAGTTTGTTTAATTTGTAAACCTAGGAAAAATGTTAATTCTCCTACTAAGTTCATTTCAAATTCACTTTCTGTTGGGATGTATACTGAAAAGTCTATCTTTTGTATGAACATCTTTATTTTTGAAATAAGAATCACATGATCATTGTTTGCATATTTATGGTTATGCATATTGTCTAATACATTACATTGTAGATAACATGGTGTGTGGTGTCACACGGGAGATCATGTTATCGGTTCCTTGTAAAGTATAAGTATAGGCTCACAACCAAGATGGCTTTGGACAAACCATTGGTATGGTTGTAGTGTGATTTGGTATCAGTTTGTCTTGACCATAGAATCACACTAGTGCACTTTGTGTGTATTGAGCAGGATCGACTTAGAGGTGATTCGATTTATTGCTGACTACATAATCGAATCGGACCTCAGATATTATATTTGTACATACTCTTAATCCCGATATAATAACGGGTACATATACTTAGTATTCGTTTTTTTGATTTATCAATGGGCGAGATTTATAGATTAAATCGATAGGCTCGGTAAGTTGGGAAATGATATTATTTATATGGTGTTCCGTTGATTATAGGAGGAAACCGTGTCCTATATATTAGGATGATGATGTCCCCTTGAGGAGCTCATATGGTTCATCATGTAAACCCTGCAGGTGGATTTGGTCCGGCATGATGAAAAGGTTGAGTGGTACTACTCATGGAGTTAGATGTTGATTAATTAATGGTCAGTAAATTAATTAATCGACGGACATTCGAGATCTTAAACACGGGGAGAAAATGTACATATAATATATGGAGCCCATATTAACCTATGGGGGTTGGTGAGGTAGATCAATGATAATCCTCTAGTGGAATGGATAATCATTAATGGATCGGACTTTATGTGGTCTTGATCCATTGGGTGGCCAAGATCCAACTCCTCCTCATGGTCCCTATTGTAGCCTATTAAAACCTCATGAAGCTTAGATCCAATGGATGAAAACAAAACTCTAGATCCAACGGTAGAGATTAAATCTCTAGATCCGACGGATGAGATTAAATCTCTAGATCCGACGGTTGAGATTAAATCCCTAGAACCAATGGTGGAGATTAAAACAAGGCTTGATCCCAACTCTATAAATAGAGCATTAAGGTGGCCGACAAGGCTTGATAGCTTAGGGGATTAGGGTTTGCTTCCCTTGGGCGGAAAACAATCCTAATTAGGTTAGGATTAGGAGTGGGCGGCTAGGGTTTGGGAGCTAGGGGTGGGCGGCAACAAGTGGAGGAGGACTCTTCTTCTTCTTCCCAAGGTTTGGCCAGCTCCTATCCTTCTTCCCTCTACCTTGGCCGGTGCTCAACCTATCCTTCTTGCCCTCTTCCTTGGCTGGCAACTAGGAAAGCTAGGGTTAGGGTATTGGGCGGCTACAAGGTGAAGATTGGTTTCCTTTATCTTCTCCAAGTGTTGGCCAGCGCCCATGCTCTCATTGACTCTTCCTTTGGCCGGTTCCTATACTCTATGTTCTCTTCCTTGGCAAGCGACAACATCGAGTTTATTGACTTGGTAGCCGGTTCTAGATAGGAAGAAGAGTTTTGTTTTATGATCTTCCTTTGTTCAGAGTGAGCAAGGAAGGAAAATTGGTGATCTAGGAGCTTCAACTTTTGGTAGATCGTCGCCCACACGACGTCCGAAATGAGGAAGGACATACAATAGAAGATCAAGAGGTATAACAAGAGGTATAATCTTGTTTATTTTGATTAGTGTTCTTTTGTATTATGTCTATAATTGTTTTTCAATTATATGCATGTTGTATGTGGTTGTTTACTTTATGTATGTGGCTAATATAACTTGGACCCCGAACATAAACACAAAAGTCGGCGATTCGTACATCGTCTATTCCATGGCTATTCATGGAATAGAGGTTGGTCGCTTGAACAACAAGTTTGTTCAAGTGACTACTCTAAACGAATAGCACGCCGATGACATGGTTGCTTGGGCAATCCCTTTTGTCTAGGATTAATTTTTTTTTAATCCGGGGACATCGATGGGATCGCCATGAACAAGCGACCGAGTTCAAGTGGGAAGCAAAGTTTCCCCTCACGGATCACTCCTTCACTTTCCATTAGTGAAATGAACTCATTTAATAAGATTGAGTTGGTTGTTACAAATATTATATCGTCTACATAAATTTGGGAAATAAATATTTCTTTGCCTACGAATTTTACGAAGAGGGTTGGGTCGACTAAGCCTTGCCTAAACCCTTTAGACTTGAGATAAATAGAGAGCCTTTCATACCAAGCTTTAAGAGCTTGTTTTAGTCCATATAAGGCTTTCTTAAGTCTAAAAACATGGTCGGGTTTGTCTAAGCTTTCGAATCCTGGGAGGTGGCTAACGTAGAATTCTTCCTTAATGAGACCATTTAAAAATGATGACTTCACATCCATTTGAAATAGTTTAAATCCTCGATGTGAAGCGTAGGCTAATAACATTCTGATCGATTCTAGTCTAGCTATGGGGGCATAGCTTTCGTCATAATCCAACCCCTCTACTTGACTAAAACCTTTTGCGACCAATCTCGCTTTATTTCTAACTACTTCACCTTTGTCATCGAGTTTGTTTCGGAATACACACCTTGTTCCAATGATCATTTTTTTCTTTAGGCGGGGATACTAATTCCCAAACTTCATTCCTAGTGAATTGAGCTAGCTCTTCTTGCATAACAATAATCTAATCGGGATCAAGAAGAGCTTGTTCAATTGATTTAGGTTCGATTTTCAAAATTAAAGAGATTTGACTAAGGTTTTTGTATGATGCACTAGTTTGAACCCCTAGGTTCGGATCACCTATCACTTGATCAATAGGATAATTCGATTGTAACCTAGAATGACTCAGGTTAGGATTTATACTAGACTCATTTTCATGGTCGAATTCGGGTCTAGTATTAATCGGTTCATCAATTGGTTCTACTATGGGTTTTGTGGTTTTATCTCCTTCGTCGAATACAACATTAATGGTTTCTTCAATTTTAAGGGTTTCATTATTGTAGACTCTATAGGATCTACTTGTGGTTGAATATCCTAAGAATATTTCGGTATTTCTTTTAAAGGTGAATTTGCCTAGGTAGTCCTTAGTATTTAGGATATGTACCCTACATCCAAATACCCTAAAATATTTAATGTTAGGTAATTTTTCATGGTAGATTTCATATGAGGTCTTAAGGTGCCTCTTGACTAGTAGGATTCTATTTTGGACATAACAGGCACTACAAAAATAAGTAAATTTGGCGACGAATTTTGGAAAAAAATTCTTTGAGAAAATTTTTTGCAACGAATTTTGCAATGAAAAAAATTTCGTTGCAAATAATTCGCTGCCAAATTCTGCAACGAAAAATAAAAATTTGTCACCAAATTACAATGAATAATATTTTCGTTGCAAAATTCATCACCAAATTTGGCGACGAATACATTTTTCGTTGGAAATTTGGCGACGAAAAGCAAGATTCGTCGCCAAATTTGTGACGAAAAATATTTTTCATCACTAAATTTGCGACGCAAAATATATTCGTTACAAAAATCTAATAAACATATTTCAACGAATAAAATTAAATTTGGCGATGAATTTATTTTTCGTCGCAAATTTGGCGACGAAAATTAAGATTTGTCGCCAAATTTTTCAACATCAGTCGACTGACAAATACATCAGTCGACTAAATATATGATCAGTTCGACTGATCGATCGACTACCAAAGGTTCTGTGACATGCTACAGTAATGGTAGTGGACTGGTAATATTCATCAGTCGACTGCCAAGTGAGTAATCGGCTGCTCAGTCGGCTATGAAACATTCTGTAAGCTACTACAGTACCATTAGTCGACTGTTGTTGAAAATCTATTTTGAAGTCGTAGTTTTTGATGTATCAGTCGACTGATTATTTACATCAGTTGACTGATGCATCTATTTTTGCAATGAAAATAGTATTTTCGTTGCAAATCTGGAAAAAAAAAATATTTTTTTAGATTGTCCTTTTTCCTGTATTTTACAACAAACACACACAACAATATTAACAAATTTAGACATCAAACATTAATACAGAATTAATATATATATAACAAACCTAAACAAACTTACAAATACATAAATATCGTATATGTCATAAGTCAAGTAACATTTAAATATAATAAATACATTCAAAGGTAACCACCATCATCACCATCATCATCAAAAAATGCATCATCATTGTCTTCATGACAGGGATCAGGAGGAGGAGCAGATCTAGAAGGAGGAAGTTGACTTGAACTAGATGTTAATTGAAGATGTTGCATAATGAACATTTGTTGCCTTTGAAATTCATTCATCTTTTCATTTAAGTCTTGCACTTTCAGAGCATTTTCTCTCGATTTAGTTTCCTTCTGCGCTAGTAACTCCCTCAAATGATTAACCTCTTTAGTTAATTGAATTACTTGTGCTTTTGATTATGGGGAGGATGAAGAAGAAGCACCAGGGATTCTATAGGATCAGCTCAAAGAACCGAGTCTAATTATTTTTCCACTTTTCGACCCTCCAGTTGTTTCGAGCCATAAATTTATATTTCTAATGAAGGCGGGATTCGATCAGATCATCGCCAGACTCGAATTTCTCTGTGAAAGTTCATCGTATTTCTCCTGTTGTGAAAGAAAAAAAATTAAATACTAACACAAGAAATTAAAATTTTAAAATTACAAACCTTCATTGTTCTATCTCTTTCCCCACTCCACGTCTTATCTTTCTTTTGGAATATATGGGTGAAAGTGTCTATAAATAATGGCTTAGTCCCCGTCTCCTTGGCCTAAACAAATTAAATAGTTAAAATTTATAAATTAGTGAGTATTAGATTACAAAATTATAATTTGAAAACACTCACCAATCGATGTCTATGCTCATCGATATTTATTGATCCTCTCGCATACGTGGCAGACATAACGCCAGAATTACAATATTGATTTTGCTTATTCTACTCACTCCTTCGTTTGCTTTCCTCAGATTCCCAATGTGCAACAATTTTATTCCAATTCTCCTCGGTTATACAGTGTGGTTTCTTATTTCTAATTTTCGCATAATTGAGTATGTTTCTCATATGATCGCCGCACTTTTTCTTAAAAATCCTCCTAATCTCTAGTGTTTGACTCTCCTCCCAAGTAAAGACGCGCTGGAGTAGAGAAAAATTAAATTCATTATATTAACTGCAATTTTATATGAAAAATGATTTAAATAAGTTACCTTGAACTCACTCCACCATAGAACTTTTATTTCTTCCGGCGGGCTCGTATAAGTCAGAAGCTCCGCCCCAATGTGTAACAACCCCCTAGTCTTTCCACTCTCTACAAGGGGAGATGTCACTACTTTACTGTCTTAATCTTAAATTCATGCAATATACTAACACAATATGCTGACAACAAAAATGATCATAAGGACCTTGACATCACTTAAACAATAACCATTTTAAGATCTTCACATGACATGCAAGTATTAAGACTAACCAAATATGACTCTAGCATTCTTTGGTCTCAACCATAAGCAATCCAGTTGAACTTCAACAATATAAAAAAAAACAATTAGAGACTTAAAATCTGGGTTAGACATATGCACTTAGGATCTTTTAATTCTACTATTCCGTCGCCACACACTCTAAGCACTTCATCCGCTATGCCACCTCACTGAATCTTTTCTTTACCTTTATCCGCAGTATAAGGAAATGCAAACTGTAAACAACAACGCTTAGTAAGTACTTTTTATGCTCACAAAAACATGCAACGTATGAAATCATGCAACTAGTTCTCTTACCCTCGATACATTGACACACATGCAAGCATGACTGAAAATCATAACTCTGATTACATGTCTCTTGTATAAACCATGCTCTTAAGTATTTTAAAACTTGTAAACAGTGTATCTGAACTGGAATGATTAACTTTGAAAACTTTCACTTATACTTATACTGATACTTCAAATTAATAATCATCCTGAATATGGGCCCGACATAGTACCAATGTGTGCTTTCCTAATAGGTCGGGGTGGCCAACCACCGAACCTACTAGGGTAACTGAAACTGAGGGCCTTGGCCCGTGGGCGAAACTGATGCCCGGTACATGCCCTGTCAAAAGTAAAATACTTCCTTTATACTTATATTCTTATACATACTGAAAAAAATGCTCTTAATCCCCTAAACCATGAATGGGGAGCACCATAAAGATCATTATGCTCTTGACCCCCAAAACTGAAATGGGGAGCATACTGAAGATCGTTGTGCTTTTAATCCCTAATTCGAATGGGGAGCATCTTTAAATTTTCTTTATAAAGAAATTTTTTTTACATCTTACTCTACATCATGCATATAATTGTAAGCTACAACTCATCTACAACATGCATGATCATAAATCACATTCTTATCATGGATCTACACATGATGCTAAATCAAACATGACATAATGGGTAAAAATCATGTAACTAAAAATACCATGCATAACTGGCTCATATACATGCATATAAACTGCTCAACCAGGTAACTGGAAATAACAAGCACATAAAAACATATCAATGACATACGATAACTACTTATACTGCAGGTGACCAATACTTACTTCCTACATTTTTTTTACAAATTTATATCATTAGATTTCGTAAAGAGAAGACCTCCTACGTGTTCCTTTGCTTTGGCAGTTGGAACATGAGAGATCGAGAGAGAGAGGGATGAGAGAAATTCTATCGACGACAAACCTCCTCCTTGCTTCGGCAGCTGAAAAGGCATGGGTGGGGTTTCGGCGTTTGGTGCTCACGACGTAGAAGACCCCGAGAGATGTAGAAGAGGAAGTGGCGTGGGTTTTGGTGTTTGGAGAGGGAAGGAGAAATTCTGGGGTGAGGAAAAAAATGAGAGAGAGAAGATGAGGGCTTCGGCGTGAAGTTTAGGGAGAGGAAAGAAATAAAAGGTATATATAAACTAGGGTTTTTTCTTAACCTAACTACCCCTTTTAAAGGATTAGCCAAATTAACCAACTTCTCTCTTTCTCCTGCCTATAGATATATTCTATTATATCCTACTCATTGGTAATCTTATGACTTAGTGGTAGGAAGCCTATTCCCCCAAACCAACGGTTCATGGTTTGAGCCCCGGCTAACGAACCATTTATTCGATTTTTTTTTCTTTTTTTCTTCCTATTCTTATTTCTATTTTTTTTCTAAATAAATAAATAAAAGTATAGGAACTAAAATTTGGGTTGTTACAATCTCTTATACCTTATAAAAGTTTCATCCTCGAAACTTAGAACAGCTCGGGATACTTTTGCTTCATGTCATCCTCACGTTCCCAGGTAGGTCGACTTTCATAACTTAGATCTGTCTGAATTTGTACTGTCTGTGGCTCAATCACTTTGTTGGTGTCTGGGATGTGCTTCTTAAGCATTGAAACATGAAATACATTGTGGATAGCTGACATTTCTTGTGGTAGCTCTAGCTCATAAGCTACCTTACCTACTCTCTTGGTGATCAGGTAGGGGCCTACATATCTGGGACTTAACTTGCCTTTCTTCCCAAACCTCATTACCCCTTTCATAGGAGCTACCTTAATGAACACTGAATCTCTGACTTGGAACTCTAGGGGTCTACGTCGGGCATCGGCGTAACTCTTCTGTCGACTCTGGGCAGTCTTTATCCTTTGGCATATGTTCTTTATAGCTTTGGTGGCGTCATCTATAAAATCAGTCTTGAGTCCTATTTCTTTCTTCTCGCCACCATCATACCAACAGATAGGTGATCTGCATCTTCTTTCATATAAGGCTTCATAAGGTGCCATTCCAATTGTGGTTTGATAACTATTATTATAGGCAAACTCTACCAAACACAAATATTTGCACCAGCTTCCTTTAAAATCTAAGGAACAAGCTCTGAGCATGTGCTCCAAAATCTGATTCACTCTTTCTGTTTGCCCATCTGTATGAGGATGAAATGCAGTGTTGAATCGTAGCTTAGTGCTGAGGGCTATCTGAACACACTCCCAGAAGTGTGAAGTGAAGTGACTGTCTCTATAAGAGATAATGGTCTTAGGTACTCCATGCAGTCTAATCACTTCCTTGATGTATAACTGGGCTAACTGCTCCTTGGAGTATGATATTCTGATAGGCATGAAATGAGCAGACTTTGTCAATCTATCGATAATTATCCAAATAGAATCGTAGCCATTGGTTATTTTGGGCAATCCTACTATGAATTCCATGGCTAGTTCCTCCCACTTCCATTCTGGAATCTGGATAGGTTGTAGAACTCCTCTTGGTCTCTGGTGTTTGGCTTTGACTCTCTGACATGTCAAACAAGTGCTAACATACTTAGCCACATCCCTCTTTATACCAAGCCACCAGAATTTCCCTTTCATATCTTGATACATCTTGGTGGATCCAGGATGCATCGAATATGGGGTCACATGAGCTTCTTCTAGGATCTTCTTTCTTAAGTCTGGGTCCTTGGGGACACATAAGCGTTCACCCAGATATAATACCCCACTGTCAGAGACACGGAATCCTTCATCCTTTTCTTCTTGGATCTCTTGCTTTATCCTTTGGATGCTAGGATCTTTGTCCTGTCTCGCTAATATATCTTCGAATAGTGTAGGTACTATGGTCAAGGCGGAGAGCTATCTAGAAATGATCTCAACCCCAAAATTCATTATCTCTTTCTCCAGTGGTTGGGATAGTGTTGCTAGGGACATCAAAGTTGCACATGATTTTCTACTCAGTGCGTCTACTATTTTGTTTACCTTTTCAAGATGGTAGTGGATTTCACAGTCATAGTCCTTTACTATCTCAAGCCATCTGCGCTGTCGCATATTCAGATTCTTTTGAGTGAAGAAATACTTCAGACTCTGGTGATCTGTGTAAATCTTGCATTGGACTCCATATAAGTAATGTCTTCAAACTTTCAGAGCAAAGACCACTGCTGCCAACTCAAGGTCATGAGTGGGGTAATTTTTTTCGTAGTCCTTGAGTTGTCTAGATGCATAAGCAATGACTTTACCCTTCTGCATAAGTATTGCTCCGAGTCCCATCTTGGATACATCACTATACAGGTCAAATTCTTCATTACTTTCTGGAAGGGTAAGCACTGGAGCACTTGTAAGTCTCCTCTTTAATTCAAGGAAGCTCTTTTCACAATCTTCGGTCCATTCGAACTTCTTATTCTTTCTGGTAAGAACCGTCAACGGTGAAGCTATCCTTGAGAAGTTTTCCACAAACTTTCGGTAGTACCCTGCTAATCCGAGGAAACTTCTGACTTCACTGGCATTCTTTGGTTGACTCCAATTACTGACCGCTTCTATCTTTGTCGGGTATACCATAACTCCATCTTTTGAAATAACATGTCCTAGAAATGACATTCGATCAAGCCAAAACTCACACTTGGAGAACTTTGCATATAACTGTCTTTGCTGAAGGGTCTGTAAGACTGTCTTCAAGTGTTCAACATGTTTCTTTTGGGTTCTCGAGTAGATAAGGATGTCGTCAATGAAGACGACCACAAACTTGTCAAGGAAATCCTTAAATACTCGATTCATCAAGTCCATAAACATAGCGGGTGCATTTGTCACTCCGAAGGACATGACCACGAACTCATAGTGTCCATATCTCGTTCGGAAAGCTATTTTCGGCATATCCTCCTCTTTAACTCTTACTTAATGATAACTGGACCGCAAGTCAATCTTGGAGAAGACTGTGGCTCCCCTAAATTGATCAAATAAATCCTCTATACTTGGCAGAGGATATCTGTTCTTGATCATCACTTGATTCAAGGCTCGGTAGTCTATGCACATCCTCATAGACCCATCTTTCTTTTTCACGAACAACACTAGAGCTCCCCACGGGGAATGACTAGGGCAGATGAATCCCTTGTCTACTAACTCCCGTAATTGTTCCTGAAGCTCTTTCAATTCAGCTGGAGTCATACGATAGGGTGCTTTTTGTTGGGAGTATGAGGAATACAATCAAAGTCCCACATTGGTAAGACATGGAAAAGATCATGTGCTTATAAGAAAAAAGATATCTCCATTGGCATGAGGCCTTTTGGGTAAAGCCCAAAAACAAAACCATGAGGGCTTGGGCCCAAAGTGGACAATATCATACCATTGTGGAGATATGTGGATCTTATATGCACTAACAATTGGTATCAGAGCCGGGGGCGCTAAGATTCGGTGAAACCACCAATCTAGCTTTGTTTTTCTTTTTTTTACAGATTTTTTATTTATTTATTTCTGTTTTCGTATAATTATTTCACTTGCTTATCTTCTCCTACATATAGAATTGCATTAGAGGCTTTAGGATCCGGATAAGGTTGTCCTTCGGGTTAGATCCCGAGTAAGGTTGTCCTCCGGAACTTCAACGACATTCGCATTTGATTGTTTATTTCTTTTTGCAAGTTACATTTTATATATCTTTTTTTACTTCTCAAGACTACTAATCCAAGACGAAAGTCTTGGAATATTCTTTCCGTGTGTGTTTTGCAAGATTCTTTTCGTCGTTCTTCTTCTTGTTTTTAAATGGCCCATCTCGAAGGGTTTAGCACCGCCCGACCCCCGTTTTACAACGGTAATGACTTTCGTTATTGGAAGGGTCGGATGGAATGCTTTCTTAAAACCCAAATCGAGATGTGGATCGTAATCCAAACCGGTTTCACACTTCCTATTAATGAAGATGGTGAATCTTTGGGTTACGATCAATGGTCAAATTCCATGAAAAACAAGTAGAAGCCGATGCCAAGGCAACTCAAATCTTGCAATGTTGTCCAAGGAAGAGCTCAACCGCGTCGGCCCCTTCATTAGTGCAAAGGACTTATGGACCAAGCTAGTGGAACTACACGAAGGCACCGACGACACGAAGGTATGTAAAAGAGATTTACTTTTAAATAAATTGTATAACTTGAAAATGCAGAAAAACGAGACCGCAACTCAACTACATGCTCGTATCCAAGACATCGTCAACCAACTCCATGCCATCGGACAAAAGGTCGAGAATCGCGACCTTATCAGGTATTCTCTTAACTCGTTTCCTAGGACCACCTTGTGGGCATCCATGGTCGATGCCTACAAGGTCTCCAAGGACCTTTCTAAAATTAGGTTAGACGAATTGTTTTCGGAACTTGAATTACATGAGCAAACTAACGTGGTCCAGGCCGAGAAGAGTATTGCGTTAGTTGCAGGTTCCAAGAAGAAGAAGCCCGCAAGCAAGCCACCCCCGAAGGAAGAAGACGAGTCCGAATCGGAAGTAGACTCCGAAATAGAATCCGAACTAGTCAATCTAGTTCGGAAGATGATCAAGAGACTAAAACGACCAACAACTCAAGGTAAGCCTAAACCTAATTCAAATACTTCTAATTTTAGATGCTATGAGTGCAACAGGTTCGGTCACATCAAGTCCGAGTGCCCAAAGCTAAAGAATAACGCATCAAAGACCAAGAAAGCGCTAAACGCTACTTGGGAGGAGTTGTCGGAGGAAGAAGACGATATCCAAGCTCTAATGGCCAAGCCGACCGAGCACGACTCCGAAATCGAAGAAGAGTCCGAGTCCGAATCCGATGATGAGCTTCCATTCAAGACAAGCCACGGATCCGTATCCGGTTCAAAAGAATCATTAAGGGTAAGTCGGTCGTTACTTAATACTTTGTATGGTGCAATTAAATTTTTAAATAAGAAACTAGCTAAGTCCGAGTCCAAGGTCGAGACCCTAATTGAGGAGGTTAACCTTCTCAAACATGAGGTCTCCCTAACCTCTTCGACTACTCGTATTCAAGAGGAGGACTCAACTCAAGTTGAAAAGCTTGAAGTTGAGAACTCGCTTTTGAAAACACAAGTCGAAGACCTTAGGAACACGCGTTGGAAAGGTTCACTTTGGGATCCAAGGGACTTGACCTCTTACTTGATCACAAAGGGCCGTGGTACAACAAGGCCGGACTCGGGTTTAACTCAAATACAACCAATAAGTCATATATGTCTATAGTAAACCAACATAAGAAAAATGTCCAAGCATGGGTCCCTAAGACCACTTTGATTTCAACTTTAGGATCTAACATGTATTGGGTTCCCAAGGACCAAATTCACTATGTGAATAGACCCACTCGATTCAATGGTCCAGGGGGAGCCAATACAAAATGTATTTTTGTTAAGTCTTAGAAATTGCATGCTTAGTTTTTCCTTTATTTTTAGAATGGTTAGATAGGACTCATAACCAACTAAAATCCTGCGAAAAGATTGAGCCTCGGGAGCCTCTTTTCAAAAATAAACCAACTAAAATCCTACGAAAAGATTGAGCCTCGGGGAGCCTCTTTTCAAAAATAACTAGTTAGACCAAGACGTAGTCTCAAGTAAGTCGAGTTATCAATTTCTTGAAATTAGCTTTGTCTAAGGAAGTGGTCGTTGTTCCGATCAAAGAAGGCCTCTGTGCCTCGCCACGACCTGGAAGCTAATCTCTTGAAAAGATTACTTGATGAGCTTAGACTAAATCCGAATCTAACCTAATGTTGGTTAATTTAAATTCATTAAAATTAATCAAGTAAAATTGATAGTCATCTCACAATAACACATAGGAATAACATGTTTTGATCATGTAGATATTGGTGAGATGATTTAGGTTTAAAAACTTACAAACAACCCTTTAGTAATTCCAATATCCGATCCAACTACCTTATGTGTAGGATCAATGGATGTTGGACAGTGGTTGCTCCCGACACATGACTGGGGATCAACTCAAATTTTCGAAGTTACGATTCAAACGACAAGGATCGGTAGCCTTCGGAAATAACGGCAAGCTCAAAATCATCGGATCAGGTGATATTGAGCTCAACTCTAACTTTACAATTCAAAATGTCTTATTAGTAGAAAACTTTCAATATAATTTACTTAGTGTAAGCCAATTGTGTGATAACAATTATAAGGTCATATTTCTAGAAAATGAATGCGTAATCAAAATAAATGCAACATCTAAAATAATACTTAAAGGAACTAGGAGTAGCAACATCTACACAATAAATTTACCCAACTCCTCAACCAAGTGTCTTATGACACAAAGAAGAGGAATCTTGGTTATGGCACCAAGACTCGACACTGCACCCAAGACTCGCCCACAAGATGAGTCAGAGTGGCTTAGTTATAGGTTTGCCTAAACTAAACAACTTGGATAATAAAATATGTAATGCTTGTCAACAAGGTAAACAATCTAGGACACAACATCAATTAACTAATCAAGAACGAACCAAAAGTGTTCTTGAGCTCCTACACATGGATCTATTTGATTCACATGGAGCTAAGTCACTCAATGGTAGTCAATTTTGCTTAGTCATAATTGGCGACTATTCTAGATTTACTTGGGTTAGGTTTATCAAACATAAAAATGATACCTAGACCAACTAATCAATCTTTGTAGGTTAATCGAAAATCAAAAGAACCTTAAGATTAAAAGACTTAGAAGCGATCATGGTGGTGAATTCGAAAACCACGGTTTACAGATTGTAACCTAAACGGATACCACCATGAGTTTTCATGTCCTAGAACCCCACAACAAAATGGGTTAGTCGAACGGAAAAATAGAACCCTACAAGAAGCCGCTAGGACAATGTTAAACGAGTATAACCTACCCGATAGATTTTGGGCAGAGGCCGTTAGTACGGCTTGCTATGTCCAAAATAGGATCCTTATGGTAAAGAGGCACCAAAAGACCTTGTACGAGATTTATCACGATAAAATACCGAACATCAAGTACTTTAGGGTATTTGGATGCAAGGTACATATCTTAAACACTAAGGATTACCTAGGGAAATTCAAATCCAAAACCTCATCGAACCTTTCTAGGATACTCAACCACCAAGAGAGCTTATAGGGTATACAATCACGACACTCTTAGAGTCGAAGAAACCATTAATATAGTTTTCGACGAAGGACACGAACCCGTTCAATCCTTAACAAAACCAACTAGCAAATCAACTTATAGCGAACACGACTCTGATCTTGAACTTGAATCTCGTCCTAACCCAAGTCATCCTATCGACCAAGTGATAGATGACTCTAACCCAAGTCAAACTAGAACTCACCCAAGTCATCCTATCGACCAAGTGATAGATGACCCTAACCCGAGTCACACTAAGACTCAAACAAATCATCCTATCAATCAAGTTATAGGTGATCCAAATTTAGGGGTTCGAACTAGAGCTTCATATCGAAACCTTAGTCAAATCTCGTTAATTTCCAAAATCGAACCCAAAACTATTGAACAAGCACTTCTTGATCCCGATTGGATTATTGCTATGCAAGAAGAGCTAGCTCAATTCACTAGAAATGAAGTCTGGGAATTAGTACCACCACCTAAAGAAAAATCAATTATTGGAACAAGGTGGGTATTTCGAAATAAACTTGATGATAAAGGTGAAGTAGTTAGAAATAAAGCTAGGTTAGTCGCAAAAGGGTTTAGTCAAGTCGAAGGTTTAGATTACGATGAGACCTACGCCTCGTAGCTGGACTAGAGTCCATCCGAATGTTGTTAGCATATGCTGCACATCGAGGTTTTAAATTGTTTCAAATGGATGTCAAGTCAGCATTTTTGAATGGATACATTAAGGAAGAAGTTTACGCTACCAACCTCCGATTCAAAATCTAGATAAACCTGACCATGTCCTTAGACTTAAGAAAGCCCTATATGGACTCAAACAAGCCCCAAGAGCTTAACGAAAGGCTTTCGATCTATCTTAAGTCCAAAGGATTCAACCAAGGTTTAGTCGACCCAACCTTATTCGTTAAAACCGTAGGAAAAGAAATCTTTATAGCCCAAATCTATGTAGATGATATAATTTTTGGAACTACCAACTCGATCTGCTAAGCGAATTCATCTCACTTATGGAAAGTGAATTTGAAATGAATTTAGTGGGAGAGTTAAGTTTCTTCTTAGGTTTACAAATTAAACAAACTAAAGATGGAATATATTTACATCAACAAAAATATACTAAGGACTTAATAAATCGATTTGGAATGCAAGATGCTAAAATAATCAATACACCTATGGCAACTAATGTTAATATAAACGAAGATGTAGAAGGAAAACCCGTTGACCTAAAATACTATAGGAGCGCAATAGGAAGTCTCCTATACTTAACCACGAGCCGACCCGACATTTTATTCGGTAAGTATGTGCGCAAGGTTACAAACCGTGCGCTAAGGAGTCTCACCTAACCCTAGTCAAGCGTATCCTTAGATATCTAAAGGGCACGCTAAACGTAGGTATTTGGTACCCTAGATCTACCGAGTTTAATCTAATCGGCTACTCCGACTCCGACTATGCGGTAGTAAACTCGATAGAAAGAGCACGAGTGGTTGTTGTCAAATCCTGCTCGAGTCTAGTAAGTTGGTGTCAGAGGAAGCAAAGATTGCGTTGCCTTATCTACCACCGGGCCGAATACGTTGCGATGGGTGAGTGTGTCTCTCGGCTCGTGGATGAAGCACACTCTCCAAGACTTTAGCTTAATCTTTAACAACATTAAAACCTACATAGATAACATTAGTTCAATTAACTTAACTAAAAATCCAATATGTCATTCTAGGACAAAACATATAGAAGTTAAACACCACTTCATTAGGGAACATGTAACTAATGGAACTATACAACTAGAGTATGTTGAGTCCAAATCAAACCTAGCGGACATCTTCACCAAACCACTACCCGAAGCCGAATTTAGTTTATTAAGACGAAAGTTAGGTATGTGCGTAATAGAGTAGGATTTAAATTTTTCTATATATGTACTCTACTTTTGCTTCTTTTTATGAAATTAGCCTAAGTCTTACCTTAAAAATCATATACCTATAGATTTAAGGAGCCAACACATCTCACAACACATAGGACTAATGTGTTTGTGTACTTAGCCACGTAGACGGGCGTGAGATGTTAGGACCTTACTCCTGGTTCCAGACGTAGATTCAGTGCATCGACATGAACCATGGAGTATAATTATTTAAAATTAATCAACTCCTTCAAGACTTATTGATCATTCTATATCAATCAAGTCCAACCGGAGTTGTACATTTTATATGAACATATTTTCAAGCTTATTATTATTTTAAAAAAAATATATTTATATTGGGAACTTGCTTGGACTTACAAACCCTAAAATATATTTACAAACTTTTTGAGTTAAGGCAAAAGGGGGAGAAAGTCACAAAAGTAACCAAAATTAACCAAAATTAAAGGGGAAGAAAGTAAACAAAATTATTAACTTTTATATTAAGTAATTCCGTTTACTTAAGCAACTATTAAGGGGGAGTAAAAATTATTTTTCAAGAACTCACCTTCGGTCAAGGGGGAGGTTACCTCAAAGGGGAGAACTTGAAACAATAATATTTCTCACTCATGCTTAATCTTTATGCTAGCTCACTCATGCTTAATCTTTATGCTAGCTCATTCATACTTAATCATTATGCTAGCTCATTCATATTTAATCATTATGCTAGCTCATTCATACTTAATCATTATGCTAGCTCATTCATATTTAATCATTATGCTAGCTCATTCATATTTAATCTTTATGCTAGCTCATTCATTTTTAATCTTTATGCTAGCTCATTCATGCTTAATCATTATGCTAGCTCATTCATATTTAATCTTTATGCTAGCTCATTCATGCTTAATCATTATGCTAGCTTACTGTTATGCTTAATTTTTCCTTAACTTTTGTGTCGGTTTGCCATGAATCAAAAAAGGGGAGATTGTTGGTGCAGTGGGCACCAAAGTCGAACCGGTATTTTGATTATGGCAAAAGGCTCAATAGTTAAGGGTATATTTGTTATCTTACGAGCTCAATTAAGTGTGCAGAAATGCTAAAGTTGAGCGGAAGGTCTGCGACACCCGGTGGGAACCGAGGTGGTCGGGCAACGCCAGAGGACTTGGAGGAAGCCGAGGTACTCGGGTGAAGACCTAAGCGAGGCTACAAGGTAAGCTCGTGTGAAAGCGGGCAAGGTCGTTAGCGTAGATCAGGCCCAATACCTCCAATGGAAGGTCTAGGTCGAGATCAGATGGTTAGAACCATCGTACTTTATATTTTAAGCTAACTTGTACTGCAGTCCAAAACCCTTTGACTACAGTCAACTGCTAGTCAAGTTCCAGCCTCGAGAAGAGCTCGAATTTCAAGGGGGTGAATTTGGACTTGACTCGTGTTTTGATACAAAGGGTGATGTGGCATCAAGGTGGACATCCAAACCATCACCAAGCTTCCTTGTGGTGGACGCCCAAAATGAGGTTGGAGGTGGCACAAGGTGGTTGGATGAAACACCTCATCCTCAAGTTGGCGCCCAAGGAGGTTGGAGGTGGCACAAGGTGGTTGGATGAAACACCTCATCCTCAAGTTGGCGCCCAAGGAGGTTGGAGGTGGCACAAGGTGGTTGGATGAAACACCTCATCCTTGAGTTGGCACAAGAAGGTTGGAGGTGGCACAAGGTGGTTGGATGAAACACCTCATCCTTGAGTTGGGATAAGAACCTCACCTTGGACACTACCTATGTCTAAATTCATAGATCAATATCCATAAATAGACATGTTCAAGCCAAGCAAATCACAAGAATTCAAGAGCTCTCAACACGCCGTCGTAACGCCGCTACTACTACTCACACTTGCTACGACGAAGTGCCGCCGACAACGAAAGCTACATCTTCTACTTATAAGAGTTGTCGGTATATTTATTTAAGTTCTACTTCTTTAAATTGTCTTTGTGCTTTAATCGTAACAAGGAAAGGGGGAGTGTCCCTTTGCCTTGATTTCTTTTTGTAATCGTTGCTCCTACCTCCAACGAGGAGGAGTGGTTTTAGTGAATTGCCCTCCGTACGTGATCAAGGATCACTAGGGCCGTGGATTAGCAATCGAAAGATTGTGAACCACGTAAAAATATCTTGTCTACTTTATATTTCCGCTGTGCACTCTCTACTTGCTTTTTACTTATTGCAAAAGTTTTTTTAACGACATCGTATCGCTATTCACCCCCCCCCCTCTAGCGACACTTTCGATCCAACAATTGGTATCAGAGCCATGGTCCATGTCAAGCCATGAACCTCGAACGAAGAAAGTTGAGCTCTCACGCCCGATCAAGAGAACCGGACATCGGAAGGAAGTCTAGTTGGGTCGGGGACCGAACAACCGCGCGTGAAGTATATCCTCCCTCTTTAACTTTACTGATGAGCAATCGACCGCAAGTCAATCTTGAGAAGACCGTGGCTCTCAAATTGATCAAATAAATCCTCTATCCTCGCAGAGGATATCCGCTGCTCGATCATCACTTGATTCAAGGCTCGGTAATCTATGCACATCCTCATAGACCCATCTTTCTTTTTCACGAACAACACTAGAGCTCCCCACGGGGAATGACTAGGGCAGATGAATCCCTTGTCTACTAACTCCCGTAATTGTTCCTGAAGCTCTTTCAATTCAGCTGGAGTCATACGATAGGGTGCTTTTGAGATTGGGTTGGTACCAGGAATAAGCTCAATCTCAAACTCAACTTCAATTCTAGGTTCTAGTCCTGGTAGCTCGTCAGAAAATACTTCCGGGTAGTCACATAAAATTGGGAGTTCTTCCAACTTTTAGCTTCTTTCTTGCTTAGTATCAACTATATGTGCTAAATACCCAATGCATCCACTAGCTATCATCTTCTGAGCTTCCATGGCAGACAAGAACTTCTTAGTATTCTTCCTTGGTTCTCCAATAAACTCAAATTTGGCCTCGGTCTCGGGTTGGAATACTACTCTTCGCTTATGACACTCAATGGAAGCACCGTACTTACTAAGAAAGTCCATTTCAAATATGACATCATAGTCATGCATGTCCAGCAAGATCAGATCACTATAAAGCTCTCTTTCTGAAATTCTGACCGGCATGGCATGTAACCAGTGTGTAGATGTCATTATTTCACCTGAAGGTAGGGTCGTCAAAAACTGAATATCTAAGATATCCGGAGTTATATCTACCTTCTTAGCAAATGTCATAAACATGAAAGAATGGGTTGCCCCAGTATCAAACAGTACGGTAGCATGCTAACTAAGGATAGGTATCTGACCTGTGACTACTGTAGAAGCATTTGCTACCTATTCCTTGGTGAGGGAGAAGATCCGAGAATTAGGTGTAACTGATGGGGCCTCCAATCTTCCTTGGTTGATGTAAGGACCCTCCAGTGCTCCCTGCATATGATGTAGCTAAGCTGGTCTACCTCCATACTGAATAGACTGTGGTGGAGGTAGATTGGTCTTGGTGGGGCACTGTTTGGCGAAGTGTCCCTCGACACTACATATATAACACTTGCTCATGCCCTAGCGGCAAACTCCTAGATGCTTCCTCCCACACTTAGAACATGTAGGATACGTAGGCTGCTTACTGGTTGAACCTCCCTTTGTATTATTCCACTGTTTCCTCTTACCATTGTTGTTTCACTTCCAGTTCGAATTACCGCTCTGAGGTTTCTGACCTCCTGAACTTCCCTGGCTTTTGCTTTCTGTCGAGGCTAGATTTTGGAGCTTGATACTATTCATGTAATGCTCCGTGATTAGAGCACTACTGATTAGCTCTTCGGTGGTCAGTGGTCTATTAATTCCACCAGCTACATTCAGAGCTATCTCCGGTCTTAACATATTTAGCATCAACCTAACTCTTTCCTTCTCAGTACTGACCAGTTCCGGACATAGGCAAGCCAACCTATTGAACTTCTTTACCGCTTCATCTACTGATAAATCCCCTTGTCGGAACTTCGTGAACTCATCATAATGCTTATTGGTGACTCGCATATGGAAGAACTCCTCGAAGAACTCCGTCTCAAAGTCCGTCCATGACATTTGGTTCACTACCCTCTTGGCCTTTACTCGCTCCCACCACATTATGGCATCTCCGATCAGACAGAACAAGGCGCACTTAACTTTCTCATTCTCAGGCCAGTCCAGCAGTTCCACTATGCTCTCTACTATCTTGAACCATGCTTGAGCATCCCATGGTTCACTGGCACCGGCAAAACTCTCTAGCTTCAGCTTTTGCCATTGAATCAGATAGGCCTCTTACCTCACCCCTCCCACTAGAGTTGTTGGTGGGTCTGGTGGGGCAAAAGATGCAATTGGAATGACATTCTGAGTCCCTGGCTGAGTAACAGAATTTTCTCGCTGATTTATCATCAAAGTATTGATGACCTGCTACTACTCTGCCACTTGCTGTTGGAGCTGAGTGACTATCTGCATCCAGGTAGGTGGTGGTACTTCTTCATTCATTTCTTGTCCTCCACGGGGTCTGTCTCGAGGCATTTTCTGTTCTTCATAAGATGATAAAGTGAAACCACTATCAGGCTATTATCACTATTTTTTTTTCATCTTCACATACATATCTAGATATGCTCTATTACTTACTATCTATCATCTTCATATATATATATATATGCAAGAATTTTTAACTCAAGAGAAGATTCTAGGTGAGCATGTTTAACTTAAAAGAAGCATTCCTTACTACTCATAAAGTAAATAAAGCAGATAAATACATGCTTACTTGGAGGTGGAAGAACTGATGCTCGATGTGTGTGAGACGGAAGGGCGGAACCCGCTCTGATACCATCTTGTAACACCCCCCAGTCTTTCCACTCTCTACTAGGGGAGATGTCACTACTTTACTATCTTAATCTTAAATTCATGCAATATACTAATGCAATATGCTAACAACTAAAATGATCATAAGGACCTTGACATCACTTAAACAATAACCATTTCAAGATCTTCACATGACATGCAAGTATTAAGACTAACCCAACATGACTCTAGCATTCTTTGGTCTCAACCATAAGCAATCCAGTTGAACTTCAACAATAAAAAAAAACAATTAGAAACTTAAAATCTGGTTTAGACATTTGCACTTAGGATCTTTTAATTCCACTGTTCCGTCGCCACACACTCCAAGCACTTCATCCGCTATGCCACCTCACTAAAGCTTTTCTTTACCTTTATCTGCAGTATAAGGAAATGCAAACGTTAAGCAATAACGCTTAGTAAGTACTTTCTATGCTCACAAAAATATGCAACGTATGAAATCATGCAACTAGTTCTCTTACCCTCGATACATTGACACACATGCAAGCATAACTAGAAATCATAACTCTGATTACATGTCTCTTGTATAAACCATGCTCTTAAGTATTTTAAAACTTGTAAACAGTGTATTTGAACTGGAATGATTAACTTTGAAAACTTTCACTTATACTTATACTGGTACTTTAAATTAATAATCATACTGAATATGGGCCCGACATAGTACCAATGTGCGCTTTCCTAATAGGCCGGGGTGGCCAACCACCGAACCTACTAGGGTAACTAAAACTGAGGGCCTTGGCCCGTGGGCGAAACTGATGCCCGGTACATGCCCTGTCAAAAGTAAAATACTTCCTTTATACTTATATTCTTATACATACTGAAAAAATACTCTTAATTCCCTAACCCATGAATGGGGAGCACCATAAAGATCATTATGCTCTTGACCCCCAAAACTGAAATGGGGAGCATACTGAAGATCGTTGTGGTCTAATCCCCAATTCGAATGGGGAGCATCTTTAAATTTTCTTTATAAAGGAAATATTTTTACATCTTACTCTACATCATGCATATAATTGTAAGCTACAACTCATCTACAACATGCATGATCAGAAATCACATTCTTATCATGGATCTACACATGATGTTAAATCAAACATGATATAACGGGTAAAAATCATGTAACTAAAAATACCATGCATAACTGGCTCATATATATGTGTATAAACTGCTCAACTAGGTAACTGGAAATAACAAGCACATAAAAACATATCAATGACATACGATAACTACTTATACTGTAGGTGAGCAATACTTACTTCCTACATTTTTTTACCAATTTATAACGTTAGATTTCGTAAAGAGAAGACCTCCTACATGTTTCTTTGCTTTGGCGGCTGGAACACGAGAGATCGAGAGAGAGAGGGATGAGAGAAATTCTGCCGACGACAAACTGTTGGATAGATGCGGTTCGTTAGAGGGGGGGTGAATAGCGAAAAGCCTTTTTCTTTCGAATTCGTTTCAAGACAAATATACGCAGCGGAAATGTAAATGAAACAAAAAGAGACAAGTTTATTTTTTTACTTGGTTCGTAGCCTTCGGCTACTACTCCAAGGCCCTAACGGTCCTAGACCGTGTACGGAGGGCAATTCACTAAAACACTCCTCCTCGTTGGAGGTAGGAATTTGACGATTACAAAAAAAGCTTTCGAAGCAAAATGATAGAGAGACAAACCCTCTCTTCTATTAAAGTAAAATGCAATGATAGAAAAACCTCGAGTAAAAGAGTTGCAATATTGAAAACAATAACAAGAATTATACCAACAACTAAAAAGAAAGACCTTAAGCTAGGGTTGTTGGCAGCACTTCGTTGTCGTAGAGTCGTCGGAGAGTCGCAGCGTTGCGAAAGCTTTTGAGCACTTAGAATTCTTTTAAAACCCTAGGTTAGGACCTCCTTTTATAGCCTTTGAGCCCCTTTTCGAGAGGAACCCTAGCCAATCATATTTGAGCACCATTCCCCTTGAAATTTGGTGATAAACCTTGACTCCTCGAGGCTGATCTGACCGAATGACCGATGGCCATCACGATCGGTAGCATCACCGAGTGCTAGCCGTAGTCACCCGACTGATGGACGACAGTCGAGTCCTTTAGGTTGGCAGTCGACTGATGCTGGCTGCAAGGCAATGTTAGCTTAAAGAAAACACTATTTCGACGGTCGTCGACCGTCCGATCTCGACCTAGACCACCTATGAGATGTCTTGGGTCGGATCTACGCTTAAGTCTTTCCCCATAACGAGGATACGACCTTACTTACACTCGCACACACGAGCTTACCTTGATACTTACGTGTTGCTTTTGCTTCCGGCCTTCCACTCAATTCCTTCGGCTCCCTCCGAAGTCACTTGAGTGTCGCCCAACCACCGCGGCTTCCTCCGGGTGTCGCTAGCCTTCAGCTCCAGCTATAGCAATTTTCTGCACACTCGATTCAGCTCGTGAGATAACAACATGAGTTTAACTTTGTATCGTTTGCTATAATCAAAACTCAGGTTCGACTTAGGTGCCTACTGCACCAACAATCTCCCCCTTTTTGATTTATGGCAAACCCACATACAAAGTTAAGTGCATTAAGAAAAGATATGCATGAATGAGCAGGAGTGTTAAGAGCATGAATGAACAGGAGTATAAAAACTCTTTTTCAAGTGCTCCCCCTTGAGGAATCCTCCCGCTTGACCGAGGGTGAGTACTTGAGAAAGAGTTTTAACTCTCCCCCTTGACGTTTGCTACTAAAAAAGAATTAAGTAACCGAAATTAATTAATATTGGCCATAGTATTTAAAATAAATAAGTTTAAGTTAAGAATTCTTTGGCCTTTGAATAAGTTTTAACTTTTGGTTTAAATATGAAGTAAGAGTTAAGTTGTCAAAAAAAATTTGACCCCTTAACTTTGACCTTTTAACTTTGGCCTTTTTCTCCCCCTTTGCCAGATATCAAAAGAGTAAGGGGTGTGTGGAAAACAAAATAAGTGTTAAATTTAAAGTCCAAGCATGTTCCCATTTTTTTAAAAATATATACTGAAAATAAGCTCATCTATAAAATGTTAGACTCATATTTGGCTTGATTGATATGAAAGATCAACCGATCTGAGTGAGTCGGTTAGTGTGTATGATTATACTCCATGGTTCATGGCGATGCACTAGATCTACATACGGAACCAGGAGTAAGGTCCTAACATCTCACGCCCATCTACGTGGCTAAGTACTCAAACACATTAGTCCTATGTGTTGTGAGATGTATTGGCTCCTTAAATCTATAGGTGCATGATATCTAAGGTATGTCCTATGCTAGTTCCATAAAAATGAAAATTTAAGAAATAGTAGTAGAAAATATAATTTGCAAGTTCCTATTCTATACGCACATGCCCAATTTTCGCCTTAATAGACTAAATTCGGGTAGGGGTTTAGTAAATAGGTCCGCTAAGTTAGACTTCGATTCGACGTATTCGAGTTGTATGGTCGCTGGCCACATGTTCTCGAATGAAATGGTGTTTGACCTCTATATGTTTGGTCCTAGAGTGACATATTGGATTCTTAGTAAGATTAATTGAACTAATGTTGTCTACGTGAAGTTTAGTATTCAGAAGTCTAACTTAAAGTCATGGAGAGTGTGCTTCATCCAAAGAAGTTGAGTGACACACTCACCCATCGCGATGTATTCGCTTCGGTGGTAGATAAAGGCAACACATGTTGCTTCCTACCGCACTAACTCACTAGACTCGAGCCGAGAAGTTGACAACAACCACTCGTGCTCTTTCTATCGAGCTTACTACCGCATAGTCCGAATCGGAGTAGCCGATTAGTTCGAACTCGTAGATCTAGGTACCAAATACCAACGTTAAGTGTACCCTTAAGATATCTAAGGATACGCTTAACTAGGGTTAGGTGAGACTCTTAGCACAGTGTTTGAAACACAGCGCACATACTTATCGAATAGGATGTCGGTCGATCATAGCTTAAGTATAGGAGACTTCCTATCGCGCTCCTATAGTACTTTAAGTCAATGGACTTACTTTCTAGGTCTTCCTATGTTAACATTAATCGCCATTGGGGTGTTTATTATCTTAGCGTCTTGCATTCCAAATCTTTTAATTAACTCCTTAGTGTATTTTTGTTGATATAGGTATATACCATCCTTAGTTTGTTTAATTTGTAGACCTAAAAAGAAACTTAACTCGCCTACCATGTTCATTTCGAACTCACTTTCCATGAGTGAAACGAACTCGTTTAGTAGGGCTGAGTTAGAGGTTCCAAAAATTATATCGTCTACGTAAATTTGAGCTATGAATATTTCTTTACCTAAGGTTTTTACGAAGAGAGTTGGGTCAACTAAGCCTTAGTTAAACCCTTTTGACTTAAGATGGATTGAAAGTCTCTCGTACCAAGCTCGAGGAGCTTGTTTAAGTCCATAGAGAGCTTTCTTAAGTTTTAGAACATGGTCGGGTTTATCTAGATTTTCGAATCCGGGGGGTTGGCTAACATAAACTTCTTCTTTAATGTATCCATTTAGGAATGCCGACTTAACATCCATTTGAAACAGCTTAAATCCTCGATGTGCGGCATAAGCTAGCAACATTCGAATGGATTCGAGTCTAGCTACTGGGGCATAGGTTTCGTCGTAATCTAAGCCTTCGACTTGACTAAACCCTTTGGCAACCAACCTAGCCTTGTTTCTAACTACTTCACCTTTATCATCAAGCTTATTTCGAAACACCCACTTTGTTCCAATTATCGTTTTGTCTTTAGGTGGTGGTACTAATTCCCACACTTCATTCCTAGTAAATTGAGCTAGCTCTTCTTGCATTGCAATAATCCAATCGGAATCAAGAAGAGCTTGTTCAATTGATTTGGGTTCTATCTTTGAAATTAAGGAAATTTGACTAAGGTTCCTATAGGATGCTCTAGTTCGAACTCCTAGATTAGGATCTCCTATCACTTGATTGATAGGGTGGTTAGTTTGAATCCTAGATTGGGTTGGGTTTGTGTCACCTAATGCTTGATCAATGGGGTGACTTGGTTGAACACTAGTTTGACTCGGATCACTTGTCACTTGGTCGACAAGAGAAGTTGGTTGATGTGGATTAGACTCGATCTCAGGGTCGGAAACGAGTTTGGTATCAGTGGGCTCAACACTTGGGGTCATTAAGGATTTTGTAGGTTCGGGTACTTCATCGAACACTACATTAATAGTCTCTTCGACTTTAAGGGTATCGTGGTTATATACCCTATAGGCCCTACTCATAGTTGAGTATCCTAAGAAGATTCCGGTGGAGGTTTTGGATTTGAATTTCCCTAGGTGGTTCTTAGTGTTTAAGATATGTACTTTACATCCAAATACCCTAAAGTACTTGTTGTTGGGTACTTTATTGTGATAAATCTCGTACGAGGTCTTAAGGTGCCTCTTTACCATAAGGATTCTATTCTGGACATAGCAAGCCGTGCTAACGGCTTCTGCCCAAAACCTATCAGGTAGGTCATATTCGTTCAACATGGTCCTAGCGGCTTCTTGTAGAGTTCGGTTTTTCCGCTCCACTAGGCCATTTTGTTGAGGGGTCCTAGGGCAAGAGAATTCATGGTGGTATCCGTTTAGGTTACAGAAGTCGGTGAACCTTTGATTTTCGAATTCACCACCATGATCGCTTCTAAGTCTTTTAACCTTAAGGTTTTTTTGATTCTCGATTAATTTGAATAGATTGATTAATTGATCTAGGGTATCATTTTTTATGTTTGATGAACCTAACCCAGGTAAACCTGGAGTAGTCGTCAATTATGACTAAGCAATATTGACTTCTATTGAGTGACTTGGCTCCATGTGAATCGAATAGATCCATATGCAGGAGCTCAAGTACACTTGAGGTTCTGCTCTGGTTAGTTAACTTGTGTTGTGTCCTAGGTTGTTTTCTTGTTGACAAACATTACATATTTTATTAACTAAGTTATTGAGGTTGGGTAAGCCTCGACTAAGCCACTCGACTCATCTTGTGGACGAGTCTTGGGTGCAGTGACCAGTCGGTTTGCCACAACCATGATTCCTCTTCCTGTGTCATAAGACATTTGGCTGAGGATTTGATTAAGTTAATTGTATAAATGTTATTTGTCCTAGTTCCTTTGAGTATTGTTTTAGCTGTTTTATTTGTTTTAATTACACATTCATTTTCTAAAAATAGAACTTATAGTTATTGTCACATAATTGACTTACACTAAGCAGGTTATATTCAAAATTCTCTACAAGTAATACATTTTTGATAACAAAATTCGAGTTAAGCTCGATATCACTTGATCCGATGATTTTGAGCTTGCCGTTATTTCCAAAGGCTACCGATCCTTGTCGTTTGAATCGAAGCTTTGTGAATTTGAGTTGATCCCCGGTCATGTGTCGGGAGCAACCGCTGTCCAACATCCATTGATCCTACACACAAGGTGGTTGGATTGGATGTTAGATTTTTAAAAAATTGGTTGTGAGTTGTTAAACCTAGGTCATCTCACATGTGTCTATATGATCAAGCATGTTATACTTATGTGTTTTTTGTGAGATGACTTCCGATTAAGTTGATTAAGTGCATTTAGGTTCAAGTAATTTTATGTTAGATTTGGATTTGACCCTAGGCTTGTCAAGTTTACCTTTTCAAGATCATGGCTTCCAGGTCGTGGCGAGGCACAGGGGCCTTCTTTTATCGGATCATCGACCACTTCCTTAGACAAAGCCATTTTCAAGAAAATGATGACTTAACTCACCTAAGATTATTTCCTAGTCTAACTGGTTATTTTTGAAAAGAGGCTCCCCGAGGCTCAATCTTTTCGAAGAATTTTAGTTGGTTATGTTTTTGAAAAGAGGCTCCCCGAGGCTCAATCTTTTCAAAGAATTTTAGTTGGTTATGTTCATGTTCTAAGTGAGTTCACAAGTTTTAAAGCACAAACTTTCTAAGTTAAAACATGCAATTTCTAAGTTAAAGCACAAACATGTTTTGTACTGGCTCCCCATAGACCGTTGAATCGGTTCGGTCTATCCACATAGTGGATTTGGTCCTTGGGAATCCAGTACGGGTTGGATCCTAGAGTTGAAATCAAAAGGTTCTTAGGGACCCATGCTTAGACATGTTTCCTATGTCGACTTACAATCGACATATACGACCTATTAGTCATGTTTGAGTTAAACCCTAGTCCAGCCTTGTTGTACACGGCCCTTTGAGATCCAAGTAGGAGGTCAAGTCCTTTGGATCCCGAAGTGAACCTTTCCAACGTGTTCCTAAGATCTTCGACTTGACTTTTCAAGAGTGAGTTCTCAACTTCGAGTTTTTCAACCCGAGTTGAGTCCTTCTCTTGAACTTGACTAGTCGAAGAGGTTAGGGAGACCTTGTGTTTGAGGAGTTTGACCTCCTCAACCAGGGTCTCGACCTTGGACTCGGATTTAACTAATTTCCTAGACAAAAACCTAACCATATTTTGTAAAGTATTAAATAAAGTTCGACTTACTTTAAGGGTATCTTTTGAACCGGATGCGTATCCGTGGCTTGACTTAAAGGTAGCTTCATAGTCTGAGTCATCCTCAAGTTCTGACTCAAGTTCAGGTTCGGTCTCTGTGTCTGACTCAATTGATTTCGCCATGAAGACGTGGTCTTCATCTTCTTCGGGTGACGCTTCTTCCCATGTCGCGTTGAGGGCCTTCTTGTGCTTAGGTGCTTTGTGGTTGAGCTTGGGGCACTCGGACTTGATATGTCCAAACCTGTTACACTCATAACACCTAATATTAGAACTTTTAGGCTTACCTTGGTTGGGTCGAGTTGTGGTTCGCTTTCATCCCTTGGCTATCCTTCGAGCTAGGTTCATTAGCTCGGCAGTCAATTCCGGGTCAACTTCTTCTTCGGACTCGTCTTCCTCCTCGGTTGGTGGTGGCTTGCTTGCGATTTTCTTCTTCTTTGAACCTGCAAACAAGGCTATACCCCTCTCGGGTTCCGAGTTGGACTGCTCATGTAATTCAAAATCGGAAAAGAGTTCATCTAATCTAAGTTTAGAGAGGTCCTTGGAGACCTTGTAAGCATCGACCATGGATGCCCACAAGGTAGTCCTCGGAAAAGAGTTTAGAACATACCTTATAAGGTCACGGTTTTCGACCTTTTGCCCGATTGCATGTAGGTTGTTGACTATGTCTTGGATACGGGCGTGGAGTTGCGTCGTGGACTCGTGTTCCTGTATTTTTAGATTATATAATTTATTGAACAAGAGGTCGCGCTTACATACCTTGGCTTCATCGGTCCCTTCGTGTAGCTCCACTAGTTTTGTCCAAAGATCTTTTGCGCTTATGAAGGGGCCGAGCGATTTAGCTCCTCTTTGGATAGGCGCATTGGAGGATTTGTGTTGCCTTGGCGTCGGCCGACTTGTTTTGTCGCAATGGTCCATTGATTGTAATCCAAGGATTCACCTTCTTCATTAGTAGGAAGGGTGAACCCGGTTTGGATCACAATCCACATCTCTATTTGGGTTTTTAGGAAGCATTCCATCCGACCCTTCCAATAACGGAAGTCATCTCCATTGTAAAACGGAGGTCGGACGGTGCTAAAACCCTCGAGATGGGCCATTAGAACAAAAGACACAAGGAGACGACGACGAAGAAACTAGCAACGACAAAAACACAAAAACAAGTGCCAAGACTCGCGTCTTGGATTAGTAGTGCGGGAGAATACTTAACAAAGCGAAATAAATCCAAAAAAAAGAAAAAAAATAGAATTAAAAGAAACAAAAAAAATAAATCTGTAAAAATGGCTAGATTGGTGGTTTCACCAAATCTTAGCAACCCCCGGCTCTGATACCAATTGTTGGATCGATGCGGTTCGCTAGAGGGGGGGGTGAATAGCGAAAAGCCTTTTTCTTTCGAATTCTTTTCAAGACAAATATACGCAGTGGAAATGTAAATGAAACAAAAAGAGACAAGTTTATTTTTTTACTTGGTTCGTAGCCTTCGGCTACTACTCCAAGTCCCTAACGGTCCTAGACCGTGTACGGAGGGCAATTCACTAAAACACTCCTCCTCGTTGGAGGTAGGAGTTTGACGATTACAAAAAAAGCTTTCGAAGCAAAATGATAGAGAGACAAACCCTCTCTTCTATTAAAGTAAAATGCAACGATAGAAAAACCTCGAGTAAAAGAGTTGCAATATTGAAAACAATAACAAGAATTATACCAACAACTAAAAAGAAAGACCTTAAGCTAGGGTTGTTGGCAGCACTTCGTTGTCGTAGAGTCGTCGGAGAGTCGCAGCGTTGCGGAAGCTTTTGAGCACTTAGAATTCTTTTAAAACCCTAGGTTAGGACCTCCTTTTATAGCCTTTGAGCCCCTTTTCGAGAGGAACCCTAGCCAATCATATTTGAGCACCATTCCCCTTGAAATTTGGTGATAAACCTTGACTCCTCGAGGCTGATCCTTTGACCAAGAATGATGGCCATCACCGATTCTTTGGCGGCATCATCGAGTGCTAGCCGTAGTCACCCGTGATGGATGGCAATGAGTCCTTTAGGTTGGCGATCGTGATCGTCGCAAGGCAATGTTAGCTTAAAGAAAACACTATTTCGACGGTCGTCGACCGTCCGATCTTGACCTAGACCACCTATGAGATGTCTTGGGTCGGATCTACGCTTAAGTCTTTCCCCATAACGAGGATACGACCTTACTTACACTCGCACACACGAGCTTACCTCGATACTTACATGTTGCTTTTGCTTCCGGCCTTCCACTCAATTCCTTCGGCTCCCTCCGAAGTCACTTGAGTGTCGCCCGACCACCGCGGCTTCCTCCGGGTGTCGCTAGCCTTCATCTCCAGCTATAGCAATTTTCTGCACACTCGATTCAGCTCGTGAGATAACAACATGAGCTTAAATTTGTATCGTTTGCTATAATCAAAACTCAGGTTCGACTTAGGTGCCTACTGCACCAACACAAACCTCCTCCTTGCTTCGGCAGCTGAAAAGGTGTGGGTGGGGTTTCGACGTTTGGTGCTCACGGCACAGAAGACCCCGAGAGATGTAGAAGAGGAAGTGGCGTGGGTTTTGGCATTTGGAGAGGGAAGGAGAAATTCTGGGGTGAGGAAAAGAAATGAGAGAGAGGAGATGAGGGCTTCGGCGTGAAGTTTAGGGAGAGGAATGAAATAAAAGGTATATATAAACTAGGGGTTTTCCTTAACCTAATTACCCCCTTTAAATGATTAGCCAAATTATCCAACTTCTCTCTTTCTCCTGCCTATAGATATATTCTGTTATATCCTACTCATTGGTAATCTTATGACTAGTGGTAGGAAGTCTATTCCCCCAAACCAACGGTTCATGGTTCGAGCCTCGGCAATTTTTTTTCTTCCTATTCTTATTTCTATTTTTTTTCTAAATAAATAAATAAAAGTATAGGAACTAAAATTTGGGCTGTTACACAATGTTATTCACTATTTTATTCACCTTGTGAATAACATGTACAAAATTTATAAATCTAAAATAAAATAAAAACAAACCTCGTTAGATACTTATAAAAATACATATCGTATTAAAAAATAAACATAGATAATCTAAAACTCGAATACTTACGAATCTCCGTGCGGAGATATAAACTCTTCGTATCTTTCCTCTCCACGAGTGATTGTTGTACCGGGGAAGATACATTAGTAGGTATCTGTTGAGAACTAGAAGATCCTGCAACTAGAGAAGAGGTGGAGGGCACATTTCCTGCCAGAGCATCAGAATGTGTAGGGGTTGAAGCAGAGGAAGACTGTGATCTTCCATCACTACTCTGTTTATGACCGCCACGTCGAAACTAACAATCAAATTTATTAGAAGAATATGACAGTAAAAAAATACATTTGCATATCAAATTTATAATAGGAACAATGTGAAAAAATTACCATATTCATAGCAACTGGATGACCTTAAAAAATAGTTCATTAGTATATCAAATATATGAAATTTCGAATTAGACAGTAAATTAAAACATAATTGGTACTCAATAAAAAGTTACCCACAATTAGAAATCGAAGTCTGCATTACAATTTTCGGTCTGGTCATGCATCTATTCATCATCATCATCGTCATCCTCATCCTCATCCTCATAATTAAAATCCTCATCTTCATCCTCATTCAGTTCACTTGCATCAATGACTACTACTACGCCGCTGGGATCTCGTAATGTTGAAATATTATATTCTTTGATATGAAATGTATTGACAACTTCATCTTGTTGATATGCTATATCTTCCCAATGTTCCTCAATTTTATTACGTGCTTTTGTTTTACAAACAACTCACCAATCACTTTTGTCTCATCTTAGACTAGGATATGAAGCATAAAATACTTGAATCGCTTGCTATGCTAACACAAATGGTTCGTACCTCTTGTATATTTTTTTGTAATTAATTTCAACCAAATTAAACTGTGGATGCACCCTCATGCCTTTGATAGGGTTAAACCAATGACACATAAATAAAATAACTCACAAATCTGAGCCTAGGTACGCAATTATTTTCTTGCATTCAGATTGTCTTTTTTTTCGATAATATCCATCACCATATTTATCAGATTATCAAAAACATTCTACTCTATATGATTTAAATCAAGATTGTGATGAATCAAATTACTCTACCAATACGGTAAATCCCAAAATATACTCCGTTTTGTCCATTTATGCATAATTCCATAGTCATATGTTGTAACATTTGGTTCTTCAATAACAGATGGAAAGTTAAGCACTCTTTGCCATAAAATTTGACCAGTGAATCTCAATGGTGGAGGTGTTCTTTCAATTTTATTCTTAGTGAATTCTTCTTTATTTCTTCTGAATTTATGATTTGGCAGTAAAAATTGTCTATGATAATCAAAATAACTCGGTTTCTTTCCGTGTTTCAATCTTAATGACTTTGATCTCTCCATACATATTGGACATCCTAAAATCTCTGTGGTACTCCAGCCCGATAACATCCCATAAGTAGAAAAATCATTTATGGTCCAAAGAAGCGCAGCTCTCATTGTGAACATCTGATTAGTATGGACATCATATGTGGAAACACCCTCGTCCCATAGTTGGATCAACTCGGCAATCAACGGTTGCATGTAAACATCTCTTAACTTCTTTGGATTATGAGGGCCAAGCACAATCAATGTTAAAAACATATAAGGTGTTTTCATACACATACCGGGTGGAAGATTATACGGAGTTACGATAATTGGCCAGCAAGAATTAGTTCTTCCTGATTTGCCAAATGAAGCAAATCCATCAACACATAGACCCAACCTGATGTTTCGAGCTTCATTCGCAAACTCAGGATATGTTCTATCAAAATTTTTCCATGCCTCTGCATCTGATGGATGACACATTAGCCCATCCTCTGTTTCATGATTTTCATGCCAAGTCATGTATTCAGCAGTGACCTTTAATACATAAACCCTTTGCAATCTAGGAGTTAAAGGAAAATAAAACATTTGTCTGAATGATTTTAATCGCTTATTACGATTTAATCTCATGGTACTCTTGTACCTGCATTGACTACAGAGTTTACATGTCTCTAAATTTGCATTATCTCCCCAATATAGCATACAACCATCTCTGCAAACATCAATTCTTTGCACCGGAAGACCTAAATCTTTCACAAGTTTTTTCATACTGTAAAAATCGTTTGGCATTATGTGATCATGCGGCAATACTTCTCCAATAACTTGAACAAAATCATTAAAACAATTTTCAGACACATTATGCTCAGCTTTAACATTCAACAATCTTACGGTGAGAGATAATTTAGTGTGACTATCACAACCAGATCACACGGGTTCATCTGCAGCTCTCAACACTTCTTGAAATTTGAGATATGGCTCATTGTACACATTTTCATTAACACCGGTTACTTCTACCTCCTCTAACGGTGTTGAATAATTAGTATACATGTGTTCAAATGTTTGAGGAGTACTAGAACTTGCAGCGTTTGGTTCGTTATTCAAATTATGACCAACTGCATCAACTATCATCCTCTGGTATGGATTGAATTGATTGTAATATACTTGCTCTCCACTAATTGTCTTTTGTATGTTTCGTCCAACCTCTTTAACGGATAAAAACAGTTCACCATGACAAGTCCAATTATAATAATTTGGTGCAAAACCAAATCTACAAAGATATTCTCGAACTTTATCGCATTGGAAAAATTTACCATTATGACATTTTTTGCACGGACACCTTAATTTATTCCCATCCATAAACTCAACATTTTTATTAGCAAATGTCAAAAATTGTTTCAACCCAATAATAAATTCATCGGTTAAACCACGACGTTTTGGTAAATTCTTTTTATACATCCAACTTCGTTCTCTCTCCATTTATCCTATTTTCAAAATTATATCAAGGATTAATTTTAATTTTTTCCAAATTTCATCCATATATATCAATCTAACAATAAATTTATACTCAAAATAAATTCTTCTAGTACTAAATATGATTTTGTGTGATATTTAATTGCAAACTATAATATCATTTCGAACAAATATGATATATTAACAGTAATAAAATTACTTAAAATCAAACATTAATTATAATTAATATAACATAATAATACTATAATGTTATAAATATACAATATTTATACGTGTACCTGTCCTGATGGAAACAATGGATGAGCTCACAGCTAGCAGAAGACTTCATGAACACACCGAACACCTTAATGACAAAGTATAACAAACCTATGAAAAATAATTTTGTATTTAGATTACACATTATACTGATTTATATAATTTGAATAATATTTAAATTTTAACTCTATTTATACGATGATAAAAGACTAATTGGAACGACAATTAACCACCCAAACCGTGCCCCCATGTCAAATTACGTGGCGTACCGCTGCAAAGTGCACAAAAGAACCAACAAAGCGGCGAATGACGCCCGACCTCGCGATAGTGCTCACAAAGTGTGGCCGCAAATCGGCGACAAAGAACCGACACCCTGATCAACCTCGCAGCAGCAGAAATTCACGAGGGCACACGACAACTGCCACGAGGGCACGCGCACGACGCAACAACTGCCGCGCGGCGTGGCCTGGCGATAGGAGCCGCGAGGTGTGGCTACTAGTGGCAGCTGCCACGAGGCCACGTGGCATGGCCTGGCGGCAGCAGCCGCCAGATGGTAGCTTCCCTACCGTAGGCAACAAGGCCTGCGGCCACCGCGAAGGCACGCGACGGCCACCGCGTGGCCTCGTGGCAGCCGTCGCTATGTGGCCTCGCAACTGCCGTCGCCGCATGCCCTCGCGGTAGCAGCCGCAAGCTCGCGGCATCACCGTCACTGCTCCGACGATGGCGACGGAAGAAGAAGAAGAAGAAGAAGAAGAAGCAAAGTGCATACTGGGATCGGGCTGGGAGGAAGGGATAGTCGTGTGATTCGATTGGGGAAAGGAACGGGGGAATAATTAGGGAGAAATTGGTGACGAATCTTATTTCGTTACTAAATTCGTCGCCAAATTGGCGACGAAATTTATTATTCGCGTCCAAATTGGTGACGAATTCATTTTTTGTTGCCAATTTTGCGATGATATTTTAGATTCATTGCTAATTAGCAACAAAAAAAAATTCATTGCAAAATTTGCAACGAATTCAAAATTCTTTGCAGATTCTGCAACGAATTAAATTTTTATTGCAAACATTTGCAACGAAAATATTTTTTTTTCTCGTAAATTGGCGATGAAAAATCATTTTCGTCGCCAATTTGCGACAAATTTTGCGATGAAAATTAAATGCTGGAAATTTAAATAATTTTGCATCATAAAAATTTTTGTCGGAAATTTTGTTACTAATTTTCGACGAAATTTAAAATTCGTCGAAAATTTTGTTGCATATTTGCAACAACTTTTTTTCGTTGCCAAATTTCGTTGCCAATTTGATATTTTTTTGTAGTGAGGTCGTACTAACAGCTTCTGCCCAAAACCTATCGGGTAGGTTGTACTCGTTTAACATAGTTCTAGCGGCTTCTTGTAGGGTTCTAATCTTTCGCTCGACTAAACTATTTTATTGTGGGGTTCTAGGACAGGAGAACTCATGGTGGTATCCATTTAGGTTACATAAGTCGGTGAACCTATGGTTTTCGAATTCACCACCATGATCACTTCTAAATATTTTAATCTTAAGGTTCTTTTCGTTTTCTATTAATTTACATAAGTTGGTAAGTTGATCTAAGGTATCACTTTTGTGTTTAAGGAACATAACCCAGGTGAACCTAGAGTTGTCGTCAACTATGACTAAGTAGAATTGACTTCCGTTTAATGACTTGGCTCCATGAGAATCAAATAGGTCTAAGTGTAGGAGCTCAAGTACACTTTTGGTTCTTTCTTGGCTAGTTAGTTGATGTTGTGCCCTAGTTTGTTTACCTTGTTGAGACGCATTACAGATTTTATTGTCTAAGTTGTTAAGGTTGGGCAAACTTCTGACTAAATCATTCCGACTCATTTTGTGAATGAGTCTTGGGTGTGAGTGGCCAAGTCATTGGTGCCACAACCAAGATTCCTCTTGTTGTATCATAAGACACTTGGTTGAGGAGTTGGGTAAATTAATTGTGTAGATATTGCTATTCCTAGTTCCTTTAAGTATTGTTTTAGAGGTGTCATTAGTTTTAATAAAGCATTCACTTTCTAAGAATATAACCTTATATTTGTTATCACACAATTGGCTTACACTAAGTAGATTATACTCAAAAATTTTGACTAAAAGAATATTGCGAATTAAAAAAATTAGAGTTTAGCTCAATATCACCTGAACCGATGATTTTGAGCTTCTCGTTATTTCCGAATGCTATCGATCCTTGATTTTTGAATCTGAGCTTCAAAAATTTTAGTCGGTCTCCGGTCATGTGTCGGGAGCACCCACTATCCAACATCCATTGATCCTACACATATAGTAGTTGGATCGGATATTGGGATTTTAAGAGTTGGTGGAAAGTTATTAGTCCTAGGAATCATCTCACCCTTTCTACATGATCAAGCATGTTATCCTTATGTGTTCTGTGAGATGACTTCAATTTTACTTATTTAGATTTAGTGAATTGAAACTAATCAACCTTAGGTTAGATTCGGAATTAACCCTTAGCTCGTCAAGTAACTTTTTTGAGAAATTGGCTTCTAGGTCGTGGCGAGGCACAGAGGCCTTCTTTGATCGGAACAACGACCACTTCCTTAGACAAAGACAAATTCAAGAAATCAATTACTTGAGTCACTTAAGATTACTTCCTGGTCTAACTAGTTAGGGATACGACGAGGTAGCTTCAGCTAGTTCAACTTAGTCAAGTGCACCAAGCTAGATACGCCTTATCTAGTTCGGACGCATAAGACTTCGTTTCCCTAACATACTATCATCTTGTCGCATCCTAGTACTATGTTATCAAGATTGATGAGTTATTGACCCTATCTAGCCATTCTAAAAATTAAAACAAAATAACTAAACATGAAAAGACTAATTTCATGTAATGGAACAAATAAATCTTCGTTCCAGTTGCGTATTGCTGAAGGCGAATGGTCTATCCACGTAGTGGATTTGATCCTTGGGAACCCAGTACTTATTAGATCCTAATTGTGAAATTAAAGCGGTCTTAGGGACCCATGCTTGGACTTGTTTTCTATTACGGTTCACGATTGACATATATGACTTTTTAGTCATGGTTGATCTAAATCCTAGTCCGGCTTTATTGTACACGACCCTTTGCGATCCAAGTAGTAGGTCAAGTCCTTTGGATCCCAAAGTGAACCTTTCCAATATTTTTCTAAGATATTTGATTTGTCCTTTCAAGAGTGAGTTCTCAACTTTGAGTTTTTCAACTTGAGTTGAGTCCTCCTCTTGAACTTGACTAGTCGAAAAGGTTAGGGAGACCGTGTGTTTAAGGAGTTTAACCTCCTCAACTAAGGTCTCGACCTTGGACTCATACTTAGCTAACTTTCTAGTTAAGAACTTAATTGCACCATATAATGTATCGATTAGAGTGCAACTCACCTTGAGTGAACCTTTTGAACCAGATATGGATCCGTGGCTGGTGGTGCAATGGGCACCTAAGTCGAACCTGAGTTTTGATTATATCAAACGATACAAAGTTAAGCTCATATCATGAGCTGAATCAAGTGTGCAGAAAAGTGCTAAACCTGGAGCTGAAGGCTAGCAACACACGGAGGAAGCCGCGGTGGTCGGACGACACTCGAGTGACTTCGGAGGGAGCCAAAGGAATCGAGTGGAAGGCCGAAAGCGAGAGATACAAAGCAAGTATCTAGGTAAGCTCGTGTGTGTGAGCGTAAGCGAGGTTGTATCCTCCATACGGGGGTGGTCTTAAGCATAGATCCGACCAAAGACATCCCATGGATGGTCTAGGTCGAGATCAGACGGTCGGTGACCATCGAAATTATGTTTTTATTAAGCTAACTTGTGATTTCATCAAGCATCAGTCAACTGCCCACAAGAGCCACTCGACTGCCTTCATCAATCGACTGCTAGCGACTCGACTGACGCTGCCATCAGTCGACTGATGATTGCCATTAGTCGACTGATGGTCAAGGATCAGCTTCGAGGAGTCAAGCCTTATCACCTCATTCTAAGGGGCTTTGCGCCTAGTTTTGATTTGTTGAAGATCCCCTCGATGAGGGGCTCAAAAACTATAAAAGGATGCCTTCTCTAAAAAATTTTTCATCAATTCAAAGTGCCCTAAAGCCTCCGTAACATGACGACACTCCAACGACTCCACGACGTTGAAGTGCTACAGAAACACCGACGACACAAGCTTAAGCCTCCATCCTTTTGGACGTCAGTAAAAGGTTTTTTTAGTAGTTCATCAATTCTTGTATTTACTTTCTATTCTATGAGATTTTATTGCAACGAGGAGAGGGGGAGTGTCCCTCTACCTCAAGCTTTGGTTTTTGTGTATTCGATTAACTCCTACCTCCAACGAGGAGGAGTTCGTTAGTGATTTGTCCTCCGTGCGTGGTCAAGGACCACTAGGGTCTTGGAGTAGTAGCCATAGACTACAAACCAAGTAAAACCCTATTGTGTTTATTTTATCTTTCCGCTGCATTTACTTGTGTTTTGAAACGAATTCGACAAAAAGCTTTTATAGCTATTCACCCCCCCTCTAGCGTAATGCTTAATCCAACAATTGGTATCAGAGCCGAGGGTGCTAAGATTTGGTGAAACCACCAATCTAGCTTTTCTACAGATATTTTTTTCATTTTTTTTTCTGTTTATTTTGAATTTTTTTTATAAGCTCTTTCATTCGTTTAATTTTTCTCCCACACTACTAATCTAAGACGCGATTCTTGGTATATTCTGCTCATTTTTGTCGTTGCTAGGTTTTTTTCTTCATTTTCTTGCTCTTTTTGTATCAATGGCCCATCTCGAGGGTTTTAGCACCGTCCGACCTCCATTTTACAATGGAGATGACTTCCGTTATTGGAAGGGTCGGATGGAGTGCTTCCTTAAGACTCAAATCGAGATGTGGATCATAATCCAAACAGGATTCACACTTCCGACTAACGAAGTGAGTGAATCTTTGGATTATGACCAATGGACCAATGCTACAAAAAGACAAGTTGAAGCTGACGCCAAGGCGACTCAAATCCTCCAATGCGGCTTGTCCAAGGAGGAGCTTAATCGCGTCGGCCCCTTCATCAGTGCAAAGGATCTCTAGACAAAGCTAGTGGAGCTACACGAAGGGACCGACGAAGCCAAGGTATGTAAGCGTGATCTCCTTTTCAATAGGTTGTATAATCTAAAAATGTAGAAACATGAGACGGCGATGCAACTGCACGCTCAGGTTAAAGATATCGTCAACAACCTACACGCAATCGGACAAAAGGTCAAAAACTGTGACCTTATCAGGTATGTATTAAACTCGTTTCCTAGGACCATCTTGTGGGCATCCGTGGTCGATGCCTACAAGATCTCTAAGGATCTTTCAAAACTTAGATTAGATGAATTGTTTTTGGATTTCGAACTCCATGAACAACTCAGAACTCGAGAAGGGTATAGCACTTTTTGCAGGTTCAAAGAAGAAGACCGCGAGCAAGCCACCCCCGAAGGAGGAAGAAGATGAGTACGAGGTGGAGGTTGACCCGAAATTGGAGACCGAACTAGTCAACCTAGTTCAAAGGATGGTCAAGGGCTGAAAGCGAATCGTCACTCGACCCAACGAAGGTAAGCCTAAAAGTTCTAATGTTAGGTGTTACGAATGCAACAGGTTTGGACATATCAAGTCCGAATGTCCGAAGCTCAAGAGCAATGTCCCGAAACTCAAAAAGGCACTCAACGCTACATGAGAAGAAGCATCAGAGGAAGAAGACAACGATCACGTCTTTATGGCTAAACTAGCTGAATCGGAGACGGAGTTTGAACCGGAGCACGAGTCTAAACCTGAAGATGAATCGGACTACAAAGCTCTATTCAAGACAAGCCACGAATCCACATCCAGTTCAAGAGATACACTTAAGGTAAGTCGATCTCTTATTAGTACTCTTTACAGTGCAATTAAATTCTTAACTAGGAAATTAGCTAAGTTCGAGTCCAAGGTCGAGACCCTTGTTGAGGAGGTTAAACTCCTCAAACACGAGGTCTCCCTAACCTCTTCGACTAGTCAAGTTCGAGAGGAGGACTCAACTCGGGTTGCAAAGCTCGAAGTTGAGAACTCACTCTTGAAAAGTCAAGTCGAAGATCTTAGGAACAAGTTGGAAAGGTTTACTTTAGGATCCAAGGGACTTGACCTTCTACTTGGATCGCAAAGGGTTGTGTACAATAAAGCCGGACTAGGGTTTAGCTCAAATACGACCAACAAATCGTATATGTCGATTGTAAGTCGACATAAAGAACATGTCCAAGCATGGGTTCCTAAGACCGCTTTGAATTCAAACTTAGGATCCAACCAGTATTGGGTTCCCAAGGACCAAATCCACTATGTGGAGAGTGTAGGAGATCGTTGAAAGCTAGAGGGGGGGGGTGAATAGCTTGTTTTCGTTTCTACAAAGATGATTAGTGGAAGCACAACAAAAATAATAATAAAAACAATGCTAACACAATTCCTTTACGTGGTTCGGAGATAGCGCTCCTACTCCACGGTGATCCTTGAGGTGGATCAACCCTAATCAATATCACTATGAAGCTTTCCTTTACAACAACCCTCCTCTTCTTACAAAGGATGAAGATGGAGCTTAGAGAGAAGGAGGGAATTTAAAAGCACTAGAAAGCTTTGAAATATCGTGGAGGCTTGAGAGTAAGATCAGAGAATAAGCATTAGCCCTCAAAACCACCACAAGCCCTCTTTTTATAGAGAGAGGGTTGATTTTCCCGTTGGAGCACTATCAGTCGACTGATGCACAACATCAGTTGACTGCTGATGCAGTTAACGACTTCTGAATAGCCGGATTCATGGGATTCAGAGTCGTTACCTCCAATGACACTTTCATCAATCGACTGATCTATCCATCAGTCGACTGATAGAGTGATCAGTCGAGTGATCACGGGCCGTAGTCGAGCGAGACTCCATTCTGTGCCCATGTTTAACTTAATCAGTCGACTGTCACTGTTTAGCAGTCGACTGATAACAACATCAGTCGACTGCCATGACTAAGCAGTCAACTGATCGTCAAGGTTTCATCCTGGCTCAGTCGAGCACCTGACCAATCGACTGATACATCATATCAGTCGATTGATACTCATCAAGTATGAATAATTCATACTTGATTTTATCCCCTAGACCTAGACTCAACCTTCTAGCTCTTCCTTAAGCCTTGCGCCTCCAGGATCCCTCCAAGTCCGTGACTTGTTCCTCCTTTGCGCTTTGCTTCCAAGAGCTTTCTTTGGTTTGGTCATGTCTTGGGTTCCCCTTTGCCAAAGCGTGCTTGGACTTTACGCCGCCAAGTCTACATGCTTGGACTTATGCTGCCAAAACTTGCCTTTGGACTTCCTTTGCCAAGATCACACTTGGACTTTGTCTTTACCAAGTCTTCATACTTGAATTTTCCTGTCACTTAAACATGTTCACAATTAGGTCACAAAGCATTGCCTAACTTAGATGATTATCCAAACATCAACACATATAAATGCTTGGGGCATTGTTGCACCAATAATCTCCTCCTTTTTTATGTTTGGCAATCATTTAAGTTAGGTCTTTAAAATATGCACATAATCATATTTCCAATATTTTCAATATGAATTCTAACTTAAACATTTCTTCTCCCCCTTTGACATACATCAAAAAAAGAGAAGGATTCATAAATTTCATAAGAGAATTGAATTTGTTGTAATCTTGAATTAAGGTATAAGATTGAAATTAAGCTCTCCCTTAATCCAAGATATGGTTCATGATGAATGACTAACTTGTGGAACAAAGCCTAACAAAAGATTGAAGGTTAAATTCTAACTTTGCACCAACAATGTAAGTTTGGGGATGAAAAGATATATGTTATGAAACTCCCCCTAAAAAATTGCGTAGATCAGTCCTAAAAACTTCATTATAATTAATATTATCATACCATAGCATTAGGACATACACAGATACATTCAAATCCAAGAAATAGAGCTTTTTATTAGAAAACACGATTATTATCAGTCGGTTTTTACGCATGATCACATCACAGTTGAAATCAATTTCAAATTTTTAACTTCATAGAAATTCTAGAAAGCTCAAAAAATCACAAAATTTTGTGTACACATGTCTGAAATCATTGTTTATCAAGGAAAAATAATTTGAAAAATATATGTTTTTCAGATTTTATGATTGATACAAACTTGGAAACTAACAAAAGTTCTAATGTTTTTGCAAACTCTGTATCACTTTTGTGTTCCACTTGAAAACTATTTTTCAAAATATGATACACATAGTTAAAAATATATTTTATTTGACATTTCCAATCATGTTCTTAGAGCTATATGGACATCAATTGTGTATAAGCCTTCCCAATGATTGGTCTAATGAAGGATTAATGTCTTTAGATGACATTTTGGTCCATAGTAATGCATCATAATGTTAGTAATATATGAGAGATGTCCTAAGGCAATCACCTTATGTATGAACCATTTATATGATAAATGAAGATTCACTATTTGAGTATACATGTTTCATGTATTTGATTGGATCTTAAACTCATTTACTGAATGTCCATGATACGATTCACAACATGAGAGAATTTTTGATTGGATCACAACTAGTGAGTATCTCTACATGTGTAATTGTGATGTATCAGAATTATCCCTAGTCGATGAATTGATGGATTTGGACACCATCAATTCTGTCGAGACTAGCACGAGGTATACTCCTTGGTGTATCCAAGCAGCTGATTCTCACTGGTTGGAGACATAGTGATGTCCAGAGTTAATCGTGGATGCTAGTTATGGTAACTAGTTCATTGGAGTGACCAGCCGTAAGACTTCATATGGTTCTCTGCATATATAGATATGTCAATGAAGTTCTTACTGTGGCTTAAGTGCGATGTTCCTTTGACTTATGGTATTCAAGTCATCTTGATCATAGGGACTTATGCTTTGACATCTTAAGCAAGCATCTCTAAGGAGATGTGGACCCGGGATGATTGGGTATAAGTCGAAGTGATCGAAGGTGTTTGAATAGCCTATAAAGGATTCACCACTCCTTGCGAGGAGATGTATACCCATGGCCTCTCGTCGGATTGTTACTAAAGTCTTTGGCCAAAGCATTACATATTTAGAGTAAGGTACTCTTCGATACATGTGGAGTAACTAGAATCCGTAGGACGAGGAAATGATACTTGGGCTAGGTGTGACGTAGTCAGCCTAGTGGGGACTGACACTATAGACCATGTCCTGAACCAAGTGGGTATAAGATGAGTGAAGGGAATGGGGCATGATTCATTCGAGCTGCTGAAGGGTTTCAGAAATAGTTCTGGATCAACAGTTGATCTTTTCGGTTAATTGGGGATCATGATGTACTACTAGGTGTCACTCATGATCGTTTTATAATTAATGGTTAATTATAGACGGCCAACATAAACCGAGAACCTATTTGGTCACATGCACAACGAGCGTAATCCAAAGGATTTAAAACGAGCTTGAGAATGGGATTCTCAGACCGAGAGAAACTAAGTTTGGTTGGACCAAACATAAAGTGAGCATGAAATCGTTTCAGTCGCAATGGAAGCGTGGATGGGCCGTGTCTTATGAAGACATAATGAATGGACCAAAATGGTTTGGTTCTAATCCAATGGAGGAGAATAAACCAAAGGGTTTGGTTTATTTTAAACGAATGAACCAAAAGTTGGTTCGGATCATTTTAACTTAAAATAAACCATCATGGTTTGGTTTATTTTAACTTATCTTAATGGAACGGGTTAACGGGCCTAATGGTTATGATCCAATAACCATTAAGAGAATTAGTTCTCTATAAAAGAGGGCTTAAGAGATTGTTAAGCCCTAATAATGCAAAACCCTAGCTTGGAGTTGCCGCCCAACCTTCATTGCCGCCCAACCTCCATTTGCCTTGACTTGTTGTCTTGATCCTTCGGCGACCCTCCGGTGATCTCCTATAGGTTTGGCATCAAGGTGAGCCTTTTCTTCCCTTGGTTGGCCGGTGTCTATCTCCTCCACCAAAGCTGTCCAGTTTTTTTAGACAGCTTGTTCTCCTCTCGTTGGAGCGTCGTTTGGATGATGGTTAGAGCTCCGAAAGCGGCTAACTTACCGGGGATTTGATCTCTGGTAATCCTCTGAGGTGGAGGATGAAGGATTCGTCAATTGGTTGACGAATACCTCTCCAGAGAAGCGAGTTTTGAGAACTCGTATTAGGATCCAAATTTGGATTCAGATCGTGATCATCTCTCGATCACGTCGTCTTCAACACGAGGCTAGTAACCCGTACGAAGACGAAGCTCGTGGCTTAGCGAAATCATCCCGAGGAACTCGGCGTGGATACGGATAGAGACGATTCTAGCGAGGATCGTTCCGGTTGATGCCGTTCCCGCTACACGTCATACGAAAGGTATAACGTAGATAAATTTCCTTTTATTGCAAAATTTAAATTTACGGTTATGTCTACACTTGTTGTAATATGCATGTGTTTGTTGTGTGTGTTGTAATAAATGTAGATTTATTATTTTTATTGCTTTCGCTGTGTTCATGTTTACGAAACGTGATCGAACACACACACGCCGCGGTGCCGGAAACCCAACAGTGGTATTAGAGCCCAGGTTGTGTTTCGACATAATCATAAAAATGGTTTTGCGATAGTCATAATGTATTTCTGGAAATTTTCTAATTTTGGAAATTTAGAAGTATTTATGGAATTTTTTCAATTTTGGAAAGTCTAGAAGTATTTGTGGAAATCTTCCACTTTTGGAAAGTTGGAAGTATTTATGGAAATTGATATTTTTCATAAATAAAATATTTGATTAGATTCTGGAAATTTGTTTCCAAATTTAATCATGATTTGATTTGGGAAATCAAATCTTAAAATATTTTATTTCCATAAGTAGTTTTAATGATTTAGGAAATTGGTTTCCTAAATAGATTTTCCTTAATCAAATAATTCCATGAATAAAATATGTGATTAGATTTGGAAATTTGTTTCCTAATTTAATTATGATTTGATTTGGAGAATCAAATCTTAAACATATTTTATTTCCATAAATAGTTATGACATATAAGAAAATTATATACATGACATAATTGTATGCCATGTAATTGCATTAGATGCATAACATTATGCCATGCGTGTCGTGACATGTAGATGTATGTCATGTATGCCATGCCATGTAGATAATAGTTATTTGCATGCAAAGAGGATGAGACATAAAAACCCTTACTCAATATTAAAGCCTACACCTTCCATTAATATGGTTAGAACCAGAGTTCAGTTTCTTGTTTGGGTTGTTGGACTCTCTCCAAGCCCGGCTCGAACCCGAACATGTTCAAACCATGGAATAGTTTAATACTAATATGGTAAGAGTTAGAGGTCAATCGTTAGCTTTGGTTGTTGGACTCTCTCCAAGCCGGGCTAATTGGTTGAATGCGCTCTAACCATATTAAAACTATTTCTCGATTAATGGGTTGACTTTAACCTGGAGCATTGGCTTGTTGGACTCTCTCCAAGGTCGATGTAAAGGGAGGTGAAGTTGGGTGCTATGCATATGATGCATACTTGTTAATGTGTTAACAACCCAATGTATGTGTGAACATTCAATTAGTTGATAGCACATTGTGATAGTTGCATATACGTGATATGCAATCGGTATAGATGATACCTACCGTCATAGTTATGAATGGCTTGTTGGACTCTCTCCAAGGTTGTTCATAACTATGATGGATATCAGCCCATTTGGAGATGGACCTACGATCTCCCGAAGTGATTTTGGGGTTTTTGAAATACGAAAAATGAATGGGATTTATAAATGTATATTGATGCATTTTAAAAATCATCTTTCTCATATATGCTCGTTTTGTATTTCTAAGATTGATCATGATGTCTTTGAATTTGTGTTCCATTTTGGATTCGAATAAATTGACTGGGGCGAGCTTCTTGGACTGGCTTAGAAGCTTGAGAATTGTTCTCAAGGTTGAAAAGCTTGCAAATGTCCTCGAAGCGCCTCTTCCCGCCCGTCCTAGTGACAATGCAACTCTGGACCAATTATTGGCCTATCAGAAACATGTGAGTGATTCTGAACAAATGAGTTGCATCATGCTAGCCGCGATGGAACCCAAGCTACGAAAGCAGCATGAGCATATGGATGCTCATATCGTAGTCCTTCATCTTTGTGAGTTGGTTGATGAGCAAGTGAGATTGAAGGTTCGAAGTCTCAAAGCTCCTCTTCACCTCGAGATGCTAGAAGGTTCATCTGGTATCTTGCTCAATATCTTTGAAGGCGTGGAGTCTTGAGAAGCATGGCGAGGGGCGGTCTTGTTAGTTGATTCCTCGAAGAAAGGTTCTAAGAGGAAGTCAAAAGAAACAGAGAAGGGAAGAAGGTAGAAAGAAGGGAAACTTGCCATCATTATGGCAAGGAGAGCCATTTGCGAAGAAAGTGCAAGATTTATCTTGAGTCCGTGAAGAAGAATAAGGCATCGGATGCCCCATCTTCTTCAGATATCTTCGTTATTGATTGTCATTCTATTTCCTCAAACACTTGGATATTGGATACTGGGTGTGGCTCACATATATGTAATGACATACATGGGCTAAGGAATAGAAGAAGACTCGTCAAGGGAGAGTCAAATTTGCGTGTTGGGAATGGAGCAAAGGTTGCTGCAGTCACCATTGGAACGCATTTGTTGAAACTCCCTACAGGACTTGTCTTAGAACTGGACAATTGCTTTTATGTTCCTTCGTTGATAAAGAACATCATTTCTATTTCTTGTTTAAATAGAAATGGATACCATTTGACTTTTAGTAACAATTGTTGTTACATAACTTTGAATGGAGTTCTTTATGGGACTGGAACTTTAAGCAATGGTGTTTATACGTTGGATGTATCCAGTGACATTTTCAATATCGAAGCGAGCAACACGCGTGCTTGAAAGGGTAATCAATTAGACTCCTATATGTGGCATTGTCGTCTTGGCCATGTAAGCAAGAAATGCATATCCGAATTACACAAATGTGGAATTCTGGAATCGTTTGAATTGGATTCATATGATACATGCGTATCATGCTTAAAAGGCAAGATGACTAAGTTACCTTTTACAGGAAAAGGTGAACGAGTGGGAGAGTTACTAGGTCTAATACATACTGATGTATGTGGACCTATGTCAACTCAAGCTTTAGGAGGCTATAGCTACTTCATTACCTTCACCGATGATCACTCACGGTTTGGGTATGTGTTCTTGATGAAACCTTCGTTCCGGTTACGTATTGCTAGTAGAAACAACACTTGTAAGGGCCCGGCATCTCAAGCTGACGGGTATTAAAATACTTGATCGGATCGAGGTGGTGAATACTTAAGTCGAGAGTTTCTTGATTATCTAAGACAATGGCATATTGTCTCGATGGACTCCGCCCATATACACCACGGCATAATGGTGTATCGAGAGGCGTACTTAGGACCTTGTTGGACATGGTCGGTCAATGATGAATCATGCAACTCTTCCCAAGTCCTTTTGGGGTTATGCACTTCAGACAGCTGTTTACTTGTTAAACAGAATGCCTACCAAGGTAGTCTCAACTACTCCATATGAGATATAGAATAGTAAGAAACCTCATGTATCTTACTTGAAGATATGGGGTTGTCCTGCTTATGTGAAGCGGACTGTATCAGACAAATTGGATGCTAAGTCTGATAAATGTCTATTTGTTGGATACCCTAAGGAAACAAGGGGTTACAAATTCTATCATCCTGTGGAACAAAAGGTGTTTGTTTCAAGGCATGCTGTGTTTCTAGAGAAAGAGTTTCTCTTGCAAGAAAACAGTGGGAGTGTCGTCGAGCTTGAGGAGGCTCGAGAGACTCAAATAGATATTGATGAGATACCTGGTGAAGCACAACAGCCGACAACTCATAGTGATGAGCAATCGGCTGGACCTATTGTAACACCACATCTTCGTAGATCTAGTAGAACACGCAATATTCCTGAGAGATATGGATTTCTCGTAAGTGAATCGAATGACGTGTTACTCATTGATGATGAGGAGCCTACCAGTTATGAAGAAGTGATGACAAGTTCAGAAAGGGATAAGTGGCTTGGTGCCATGAAGTCGGAAATGGATTCCATGTATGAAAACCAAGTTTGGAACTTGGTTGACCCACCTGAAGGCATCAAGCCTATAGGGTGCAAGTGGGTTTTCAAGAAGAAAACCGACATGGATGGTAATGTGATTACCTATAAGGCAAGATTGGTGGCGAAAGGATATCGTCAAAAAAAGGTGTTGATTATGACGAAATCTATTCTCCTGTAGCTATGCTTAAATCCATTCGGATGCTCCTGGCCATAGCGGCTCATTATGATTATGAGATATGGCAGATGGATGTGAAAATAACTTTCCTTAATGGAAACCTGCTCGAGGACATGTATATGATACAACCTGAAGGTTTCACATCGGTTGATAAAACCAAGGTATGCAAATTGCGACGGTCCATTTATGGATTGAAGCAAGCATCCAGGAGCTGGAATATCCATTTTGATGAGACAATCAAAAGGTTTGATTTCTCACAAAATCCAGATGAACCTTGTGTGTACAAGAAGGTTAGTGGGAGTGCAGTCGTGTTCCTAATATTGTATGTCGATGACATATTACTTATAGGAAATGATGTTTCAATCTTACAGTCAGTTAAGATTTGGTTATCCAAGACATTCTCCATGAAAGATCTGGGAGAAGCAACCTACATCCTCGGGATTAAGATCTATAGAGATAGATCGAAACGATTGCTTGGTCTTTCGCAGTCTACATATATAGACCGAGTGCTAAAGAGGTTTAGCATGTCGGAATCCAAGAAAGGTTTCCTACCCATCAGGCATGGGATACACCTTTCGAAGTCTATGTGTCCGCGCACAGAAGACGAGAGGATTTGCATGAGTAAGATTCCCTATGCATCCGCAATAGGATCTATCATGTATGCTATGTTATGTACGAGGCCCGATGTATCGTATGCTCTGAGTGTCACGAGCAGATACCAGTCTGATCCAGGAATGGATTATTGGGTGGCTGTTAAGACGATCCTTAAGTACTTGAAAAGAACTAAGGATGTGTTCCTAATATATGGAAAAGGATACATGGTGATACGTGGGTATACGGATGCCAGCTCCAGACAGACAAGGATGATTCCATGTCTCAGTCTGGGTATGTATTCACCTAGAATGGAGGCGCAATAAGTTGGAAAGGTTCCAAGCTTGACGCTATAGCAGATTCTGCCACTAAGGAAGAATACATTGCAGCTTTGGAAGCAGCATAGGAAGCGGTTTGGATCAAGAAGTTCATCTCTGAACTTGATGTGGTCTCATCAATGATCCAAATATGTGCTTCGCCGCGATCATCTTATCAGAGAGATCATCAGTAGGAAACAAATACAAATCGAGAAAATTCCCACTGAAAGGAACTTAGAGGATCCCTTGACTAAGGCATTATCTCAAAATAAGTTTGAGGGTCATGTTCGAGCTTATGGTATTGGATACCGTAGCGATTGGCATTAGGCCAAGTGGGAGTCTGTTAGTAATATATGAGAGATGTCCTAAGGCAATCGCCTTATGTATGAACCATTTATATGATAAATGAAGATTCACTATTTGAGTATACATGTTTCATGTATTTGATTGATCTTAAACTCATTTATCGAATGTCCACGATGCGATTCACAAAGATGAGAGAATTTGTGATTGGATCACCAACTGGTGAGTATCTCTACATGTGTAATTGTGATGTATCGGAATTATCCTAGTCGATGAATTGATGGATTTGGACACCATCGATTACATGAGACTAACGAGGTATACTCCTTGGTGTATCCAAGCGGTGATTCTCAGCTTTGGTGGAGACATTGTGATGTCGGAGTTAATCGTGGATGCTAGTTATGGTAACTAGTTCATTGGAGTGACCGGTAGTAAGACTTCATATGGTTCTCTGCATATATAGATATGTCAATGAAGTTCTTCTTGTGGCTTAAGTGCGATGTTCCTTTGACTTGCGGTATTCAAGTCATCTTGATCATGGAGACTTATGCTTTGACATCTTAAGCAAACATCTCTAAGGAGATGTGGACCGGGATGATTGGGTATAAGTCGAGTGATCGAAGGTGTTTGAATAGCCTATAAAGTTCACCACTCCTTGCGAGAGATGTATACCCATGGCCTCGTCGGATTATTACTAAAGTCTTTGGCAAAGCATTACATGTTTAGAGTAAGGTACTCTTGATACATGTGGAGTAGAATCCGTGAGGGATTTGAGGAAATGATACTTGGGTTAGGTGTGACGTAGTCACCAGTGGGGATCTGACACTATAGACCATGTCCCGAACCAAGTGGGTATAAGATGAGTGAAGGGAATGGGGCACGAATTCATTCGAGCATCAAGGGTTTCGTAAATAGTTCGATCAACCGCTGATCTTTTCTTAATTGGGGATCATGATGTACTACTAGGTGCCACTCATGATCGCTTCTATAATTAATGGTTAATTATAGACTACCAACATAAACCGAGAACCTATTTGGTCACACGACAACGAGCGAATCCAAAGGATTTAAAACGAGCTTGAGAATGGGATTCTCAGACCGAGAGAAACTATGTTTGGTTGGACCAAACATAAAGCGAGCATGAAATTGTTTCAGTCGCAATGGAAGCGTGGATGGGCCGTGTCTTATGAAGACATAATGGATGAACCAAAATGGTTTGGTTCTAATCCACTGGAGGAGAATAAACCAAAGGGTTTGGTTTATTTTAAACGAATGAACCAAAAGTTGGTTCGGTTCGTTTTAACTTAAAATAAACCATCATGGTTTGGTTTATTTTAACTTATCTTAATGGAGCGGGTTAACGGGCCTTATGGTTATGATCCAATAACCCTTAAGAGAATTAGTTCTCTATAAAAGAGCGCCAACCCATTGCCGCCGCCTTCCCTCCTCCAACCGCAGGCCTCCAAGTTGCCACTTCCGCCGGCCGAGCTGCCGCTTGGTGCTCCGTGATCTCCTAGGTTTGGCATCAAGGTGAGCCTTTTCTTCCTTTGGCCGGGCGCCTACTCCTTCCACCAAAGCTGTCCAGTTTTCTGACAGCTTGTTCTCCTCTCGCCTGAGCGCCGCTTGGACGACGGTTAGAGCCCGACAGCGGCTAACTTATCGGGATTCAATCTCCGTAATCCTTTTGAGGTGGAGGACGAAGGATTCCAATTGGTTGACGAATACCTCTCCGAGAAGCGAAGTTTTGAGAACTGATTAGGATCCGAATTTGGATTCGGATCGTGATCATCTCTCGATCACGTCGTCTTCAACACGAGGCTAGTAACCCGTACGAAGACGAAGCTCGTGGCTTAGCGAAGTCATCCCGAGGAACTCGGCGTGGATACGGATAAAGACGATTCTAGTGAGGATCGTTCCGGTTGATGCCGTTCCCGCTACACGTCATACGAAAGGTATAACGTAGATAAATTTCCTTTTATTGCAAAATTTAAATTTACGGTTATGTCTACACTTGTTGTAATATGCATGCGTGTGTTGTGTGTGTTGTAATAAATGTAGATTTATTATTTTTATTGCTTCCGCTGTGTTCATGTTTACGAAACGTGATCGAACACACACACGCTGCGGTGCCGGAAACCCAACACATAATAAGCATGATGAACCAAGTGCATCTTCCTAACATCTCACATGTTGTCTAAGTGGCTCAATACAAAAATCATGGTTTCTTAGGTATTTTGTGAGATGCTTAAAGGTATAAATCCTAGGATTTCTATAGGATCATGCAAACCTACACCTTTATTCAACTAAGCACATCCCAAGTTCTCTCCTAAGTGATGAAAATTCTACTTCGGGGAGAGCCTTGGTAAATATGTCGGCTAGGTTGGACTTGGATTCAATGTAATTAAGCTCAATGTCCCCCTTAGCCACATGATCTCTAATGAAGTGATATTTCACTTCAATGTGCTTGGTCCTAGAGTGATGCACCGGATTTTTGGTCAAATTTATGGTGCTCACATTATCACAAAATACTTTCATGTTGGAGTAAGATAGCTCATAATCCTCTAAGGTATGCTTCATCCATAGTAGTTGAGCTACACAACCACCCATAACCACATACTCGGCCTCGGTGGTGGATAGAGCAACACAAGGTTGCTTTCTACTACTCCAACTAACTAGGGAGGACCCAAGGAATTGGCATCCACCACTAGTACTCTTTTGATCCAATTTGCAATCGGCATAATCGGAATCGGTATACCCAACCAAATCAAAAGACCTAGTCCTAGGGTACCATAGTCCTACATTTAGTGTGCCTTTAATATATCTTAAGATTCTCTTAACAGCAACTAAATGTGATTCTTTGGCACATGATTGGTACCTAGCACACATATCCACCGCAAATAAGATATCGGGTCTACTAGCGGTTAGGTATAAGAGACTACCAATCATATTCCTATAGAGTGTAAGGTCAATTTGTTTTCCTTCATTATCACTAGCTATTTTTGTATTAGTTGTCATAGGGGTTGACACAACTTTAGCATTTTTCAAACCAAATTTCTTAAGCATTTCCTTAGCATATTTGGTTTGGTAAATATAAATTCCTTCACTTGTTTATTTGACTTGTAATCCTAGGAAGAAATTTAATTCCCAAATTGGACTCATTTCAAACTCTTTTTCCATATTCTTAATAAAGTCTTGACGAAGTTCATCATTTGTTGACCCAAAGATAATGTCATCAACATATACTTGGGCTACAAAGATGTCCTTTGATGTTGACTTTATAAATAGAGTTTGATCTACACTACCCCTTTTAAAGTCCTTAGAAATTAACAAAGATGATAATCTTTCATACCAAGCCCGGGGAGCTTCTTTCAATCCATACAAGGCTTTCCAAAGCTTGTATACATGGTTTGGATAGTCCATATTCTCAAACCCGGGAGGTTGTTCTACATATACCTCTTTCTTAATAAACTCATTTAGGAATGTCGATTTAACATCCATTTGATGGAGTTTGAAACCCATATAGGTGGCATACCCTAATAGTATCCTAATAGACTCTAATCTAGTAACTGAGGCATATGTTTCATCATAGTCAAGTCCTTCAACTTGATTAAAGCCCCTTGCAACTAATCTTGCTTTATTCCTAGTAATATTCCCTTGGTCATCTAGTTTGTTCCTAAAGACCCATCTTGTAGTAATAATGGTGTTTTCATTTGGTCTAGGAACTAACTCCCATACTTGACTCCTTTCAAATTGAGCCAATTCATCTTGCATTGCTAAGATCCAATCCGGATCAAGTAATGCATCTTTGATTGTTTTGGGCTCAATTTGAGAAATTAGAGCTATATGACTAGTGGGATCCCTATGAAATGACATAGTCCTAACACCTTGAGACAATTCACCCACAATTTGATCTAAGGGGTGATTTTGATGAACTCTTATGGTTCTAGGAGGTGTATTAATTTGAGTTTGATCATAATTAATCTTAACCCTTTGCTCATCATCGGAATCACCTCTTACTCCCCCTTGATTCAAAACTCCCCCTTGATCATTACCCCCTAAGGTTAAATCTTGAAATTGTTGGGTAATTTCTTGATTTTCATTATTAATATCATCATCAATAGGGGATTTCCTAGGGTATGTATTGGAAGTTTCATCAAATTGGACATTTGAAGATTCCTCAATCTTTTGAGTCCTTTTATTATAAACTCTATATCCTACACTAGTGGATGGGTATCCAACTAGGATTCCCTCATCCGCTTTGGACTCAAATTTACTTAGGTTGTCTTTGGTATTTAAAATATAAACTTTGCATCCAAAAACTTTAAAATAATGAATTGTTGGAATTGTACCATTCCACAATTCAAATGGGGTTTTTCCTAAAAACCTATGAATTAACACCCTATTTTGGATATAGCAAGCGGTATTAACCGTTTCCGCCCACAAGTAGCTAGGTAAAGAATATGCATTTAGCATAGTCCTAGCCGCTTCTTGTAGGGCACGATTTTTCCTTTCCACAACCCCATTTTGTTGGGGTGTTCTAGGACAAGAAAACTCATGCTTGTACCCTTGTTCTAAGCAAAAGGTTGAGAAATTAGAATTCTCAAATTCTCCACCATGATCACTACGGATCCGGTTGATTTTGAGTTTTCTTTCATTCTATACTCTCTTGCTAAATCCTATGATTATTCCTAGGGTTTCATCTTTATTTTTCATGAAAAATACCCAAGTAAACCTAGAGAAATCATCTACTATTACTAAGCAATATCTACTACCGATCATAGAAGGGGTACTATGACAATCAAATAAGTCCATATGTAAAAGTTCTAAAGGTAAAGCGGTACTAAGTAAAGTTTTACCTTTGTGTGATGTTTTTGATTGTTTCCCTTCTTGGCATGCATCACACATTTTGTCCTTGAGAAATTTGACTTTAGGCAACCCTTTGACTAACTTTATTTTTGCTATTTTGGCTATGTTTTTCATGTTTATGTGTCCTAGCCTCCTATGCCAAAGCCAACTCTCCTCTTTTTTTGCAATAAGATACTTAGTAGAGGCATTAGTATCATAGGATAGATCAACATAATATATGTTTGATTTCCTAAAACCTACTAGCATGCAATCATTTAAAGTTTTGTGTTTTATAAAACATTTTGAAGAGTCAAATTTAACATCAAAATTGCATCACATAGTTGGCTTACACTAAGTAAATTAAATTTCATATCCTTAACTAATAACACTTTATGAATGGCAAGGTTGGAGGATACCTCAATTGTGCCCTTTCCTAGAATCTTAAGTTTGCCACTATTACCAAATGATACCTTTCCCTTGCTAGTGTGGTTGATAGTGGAGAATTTTCTCTCATCACCGGTCATGTGTTTTGAACACCCACTATCAACAATCCACAAGCTTGGTTCTTCTACCTATATCACATGAAAAATACAAGCCTTAGGTACCCAAATTTTAGGACCACTAGCATCAATTAGAAATCTTTTAGGGACCCAAGCCTTTCTACCCTTGCTTCTAATTATGGATTTTCTACTAACAAGAGATGTAAATGCTACCTCCTTTTCCTTAGGCCTATATCCTAGTCCGGCCTTATTGTAAATATTCCTTTGATCCTTAATTATCATGTCTAGGAATTTAGAGTCATTAGTAAATTTTTCTAAACATGCTCTTAGATTACCTATTTCTTTTCTCAATTCATCATTTTCATCTCTAAGGGTACATGCATCATCACAAGGTAATTTTTCACAAGATGGTTCTTCATTCTTAAGTGATTTAATTTCTACTTTTAAGTCCTTAATCCTAGTTTTTGATCTATTCAATGCATTTTGAAGGCATGCAAATGTCTTGTAAAGTAAATCTACCCTAGGGGAGTTGTTTACCTCATCATCATCACTTGATGTGTTGGGTTTCCGGCACCGCGGCGAGTGTGTGTTCGAACATGTTTCGTAAACATGTGCACAGCGGAAGAAATAAAAATAATAAATCTATATTTATTACAACACATACATCACACGCATACATAGTACAACATGTGTAGACATAACCGTAAATTTAAATTTTGCAATAAAAGGAAATTTAACTACGTATACCTTACGTATCACATGTAGCGGGAAAGACATCAACCGGAACGATCCTCACTAGAATCGTCTCTATCCGTATCCACGCTGAGTATCTTCGGGATGACTTCACCAAGTCACGAGCCTCGTCTTCATATGTGTTACTTGTTGGGTTTCCGGCACCGCGGCGTGTGTGTGTTCGATCATGTTTCGTAAACATGAGCACAGCGGAAGCAATTAAAAATAATAAATCTATATTTATTACAACACACACAACACACGCATGCTATTAAAACAAGTGTAGACATAACCGTAAATTAAAATTTGCAATAAAAGAAAATTATCTACGTTATACCTTCCGTATGACGTGTAGCGGGAACGGCATCAACCGGAACGATCCTCGTAAGAATCGTCTCTATCCGTATCCACGCCGAGCTCCTCGGGATGACTTCGCTAAGTCACGAGCTTCGTCTTTGTACGGGTTACTAGCCTCGTATTGAAGACGACGTGATCGAGAGATGATCACGATCCGAATCCAAATTCGGATCCTAAAATGAGTTCTCAAAACTCGCTTCTCCGGAGAGGTATTCGTCAACCGTTTGACGAATCCTTCGTCCCCCACCTCAGAGGATTACCGGAGATCAAATCCCCGGTAAGTTAGCCGCTGTCGGAGCACTAACCGTCGTCCAAACGACGCTCCGACGAGAGGAGGAGATGCTGTCCAGAAAACTGGACAGCTTGGTGGAGGATATAGGCGCCGGCCAACCAAGGAAAGAAAAGCCTCACCTTGATGCCAAACCTATAGGGGATCACCGGAGGGTCGCCGGAGTGTTCACCGGCTGAAGCTTGGTCGCCGGCAATGACTTGGACGGCGGCACAAAGGATGGGCGGCGGCACTTAGGGTTGGGCGCCGAATTCACCAACAAGGGGTGGGCGGCAACTCTATGTTGGGCGGCAACAACTTGATTAGGGTTTTGGATTAGGGTTTAATCCCTATTTTATAGAGAACTAATTCTCTTAATGGTGAATGGATCATATCCATAAAGCCCGTTAACCCGCTCCATTAAGATAAGTTAAAATAAACCAAACCATGATGGTTTATTTTAAGTTAAAACAAACCGAACCAACCTTTGGTTCATTCGTTTAATATAAACCAAACCCTTTGGTTTATTCTCATCCATTGGATTAGAACCAAACCATTTTGGTCCATCCATTATGTCTTCATAAGACACGGCCCATCCACGCTTCCATTGCGACTGAAATAATTTCATGCTCGCTTTATGTTTGGTCCAACCAAACATAGTTTCTCTCGGTCTGAGAATCCCATTCTCAAGCTCGTTTTAAATCCTTTGGATTACACTCGTTGTGCGTGTGACCAAATAGGTTCTCGGTTTATGTTGGCCGTCTATAATTAACCATTAATTATAGAGCGATCATGAGTGGCACCTAGTAGTACATCATGATCCCCAATTAGCAAAAGATCAGCGGTTGATCGAACTATTTACGAAACCCTTGATGCTCGAATTAATGCCCCATTCCCTTCACTCATCTTATACCCACTTGGTTGGGACATGGTCTATAGTGTCAGTCCCCACTAGGCTGACTACGTCACACCTAGCCCAAGTATCATTTCCTCGTCCTACGGATTCTAGTTACTCCACATGTATCGAAGAGTACCTTACTCTAAACATGTAATGCTTTGGCCAAAGACTTTAGTAACAATCCGACGAGAGGCCATGGGTATACATCTCCTCAAGGAGTGGTGAATCCTTTATAGGCTATTCAAACACCTTGATCACTTGACTTATACCCAATCATCCCGGGTCCACATCTCCTCGGAGATGTTTGCTTAAGATGTCAAAGCATAAGTCTCCATGATCAAGATGACTTGAATACCGCAAGTCAAAGGAACATCGCACTTAAGCCACGCAAGAACTTCATTGACATATCTATATATGCAGAGAACCATATGAAGTCTTACGGCTGGTCACTCCAATGAACTAGTTACCATAACTAGCATCCACGATTAACTCCGGACATCACTATGTCTCCAGCCAGTGAGAATCAGCTGCTTGGATACACCAAGGAGTATACCTCGTGCTAATCTCGTTAGAATTGATGGTGTCAAAATCCATCAATTCATCGACTAGGGATAATTCCGATACATCACAATTACACATGTAGAGATACTCACTAGTTGTGATCCAATCACAAATTCTCTCATGCTGTGAATCGCTTCGTGGACATTCAGTAAATGAGTTTAAGATCCAATCAAATACATGAAACATGTATACTCAAATAGTGAATCTTCATTTATCATATAAATGGTTCATACATAAGGCGATTGCCTTAGGACATCTCTCATATATTACTAACAGACTCCCACTTGGCCTAATGCCAATCGCTACGGTATCCAATACCATAAGCTCTAACATGACCCTCAAACTTACTTTGAGGTAATGCTTTAGTCAAAGGATCCGCTAAGTTTCTTTCAGTGGGAATTTTCTCGATTTATATTTCGTTCCTACTGATGATCTCTCTGATAAGATGATAGCGGCGAAGCACATGTTTGGATCATTGATGAGACCACATCAAGTTCATAGATGAACTACTTGATCCAAACCGCTTCCTTTGCTGCTTCCAAAGCTGCAACGTATTCTGCCTTAGTGGCAGAATCCGCTATAGTGTCAAGCTTGGAACCTTTCCAACTTATTGTGCCTCCATTCTAGGTGAATACATACCCAGACTAAGACATGGAATCATCCTTATGCATGCGATCTGGCATCCGTATACCCACGTATCACCATGTACCCTTCTCCATATATTAGGAACACATCCTTAGTTCTTCTCAAGTACTTAAGGATCGTCTTAACAGCCGCCCAATGATCCATTCCTGGATCGGATTGGTATCTGCTCGTGACACTCAGAGCGTACGATACATCGGGCCTCGTACATAACATAGCATACATGATAGATCCTATTGCGGATGCATAGGGAATCTTACTCATGCAAATCCTCTCGTCTTCTGTGTGCGGACACATAGACTTCGAAAGGTGTTCCCCATGCCTGATGGGCAGATAACCTTTCTTGGATTTCGACATGCTAAACCTCTTTAGCACTCGGTCTATATATGTAGACTGCGAAAGACCAAGCAACCGTTTCGATCTATCTCTATAGATCTTAATCCCAAGGATGTAGGTTGCTTCTCCCAGGTCTTTCATGGAGAATGTCTTGGATAACCAAACCTTAATCGAGTAAGATTGACACATCGTTTCCTATAAGTAATATGTCATCGACATACAATACTAGGAACACGACTGCACTCCCACTAACCTTCTTGTACACACAAGGTTCGTCTGGATTTTGTGAGAAATCAAACTTTTGATCATCTCATCAAAACGGATATTCCAGCTCCTGGATGCTTGCTTCAATCCATAAATGGATCGTCGCAATTTGCAGACCTTGGTTTTATCAACCGATGTGAAACCCTCAGGCTGTATCATATACACGTCCTCGAGCAGGTTTCCATTAAGGAAAGCTGTTTTCACATCCATCTGCCATATCTCATAATCATAATGAGCCGCTATGGCCAGGAGCATCCGAATGGATTTAAGAATAGCTACAGGCGAATAGGTTTCGTCATAATCAACACCTTGTTTTTGACGATATCCTTTCGCCACCAATCTAGCCTTATAGGTAATCACATTACCATCCATGTCAGTTTTCTTCTTGAAAACCCACTTGCACCCTATAGGCTTTATGCCTTCAGGTGGGTCAACCAAGTTCCAAACTTGGTTTTCATACATGGAATCCATTTTCGACTTCATGGCACCAAGCCACTTATCCCTTTCTGAACTTGTCAGCACTTCTTCATAACTGGTAGGCTCCTCATCATCAATGAGTAACACGTCATTCGATTCGCTTACGAGAAATCCATATCTCTCAGGAATATTGCGTGTTCTACCAGATCTACGAAGATGTGGTGTTACAATAGGTCCAGCCGATTGCTCATCACTATGAGTTATCGGCTGTTGTGCTTCACCAGGTATCTCATCAATGTCTATTTGAGTCTCTCGAACCTCCTCAAGCTCGACGACACTCCCACTGTTTTCTTGCAAGAGAAACTCTTTCTCTAGAAACACAGCATACCTTGAAACAAACACCTTTTGTTCCACAGGATGATAGAATTGGTAACCCCTTGTTTCCTTAGGGTATCCAATAAATAGACATTTATCAGACTTAGCATCCAATTTGTCTGATACAGTCTGCTTCACATAAGCAGGACAACCCCATATCTTCAAGTAAGATACATGAGGTTTCTTACTATTTCATATCTCATATGGAGTAGTTGAGACTACCTTGGTAGGCATTCTGTTTAACAGGTAAACAGCTGTCTGAAGTGCATAACCCCAAAAGGACTTGGGAAGAGTCGCATGATTCATCATTGACCTGACCATGTCCAACAAGGTCCGGTTACGCCTCTCAGATACACCATTATGCTGTGGTGTATAGGGCGGAGTCCATTGAGACAATATGCCATTGTCTCTTAGATAATCAAGAAACTCTTGACTTAAGTATTCACCACCTCGATCCGATCGAAGTATTTTAATACTTTTGTCATGTTGTTTCTCTACTTCATTTCTGAATTCTTTGAACCTTTCAAAGGCTTCAGACTTGTGTTTCATCAAGAACACATACCCAAACCGTGAGTGATCATCGGTGAAGGTAATGAAGTAGCTATAGCCTCCTAAAGCTTGAGTTGACATAGGTCCACATACATCAGTATGTACTAGACCTAGTAACTCTCCCACTCGTTCACCTTTTCCAGTAAAAGGTAACTTAGTCATCTTGCCTTTTAAGCATGATTCGCATGTATCATATGAATCTAATTCAACGATTCCGAATTCACATTTGTGTAATTCGACATGCGTTCTTGCTTACATGGCCAAGACGACAATGCCACATATAGGAGTCTATTTGATTATCCTTTCGAGCACGCGTGTTGCTCGCCGATATTGAAATCGCCTCCGATATCGTCCACGTATAAACACCATTGCTTAAAGTTCCAATCCCATAAAGAACTCCATTCAAAGTTATGTAACAACAATTGTTACTAAAAGTCAAATGGAACCCATTTCTATTTAGACAAGAAATAGAAATGATGTTCTTTATCAACGAAGGAACATAAAAGCAATTGTCCATTTTAAGACAAGTCCTACAGGAGTTCTAACAAATACGTTACGATGGCGAGTGCAGCTGCTCCATTCCCAACACGTAAATTTGACTCTCCTTGTGAGTCTTCTTCTATTCCTTAGCCCATGTATGTCATTACATATATGTGAGCCACACCCAGATCCAATACCCAAGTGTCCGAGGAAATAGAATGACAATCAATAAAGAAGATTTCAAGAAGATGGGGCATCCGATGCCTTATCCTTCTTCACTGACTCTTGATAAACCTTGCAATTTCTTCGACGACCCTCCTTGCCATAATGATGGCAAGTGCCCTTTTAATTTGGTTCGCGCTTTTATCCTTTTCTTCTTCCTTCTTTGTTCCTTTGACTCCCTCTTAGAACCTTTCTTCGAGGAATCAACTAACAACACTGTCCCCTACTCATGCTTCTCAGAAGGCTCCACAGTCTTCAGCATGTTGAGCAGTACCACAGATGAACCTCCTTGCATCTCAGAGGTGAAGAGGAGCTTGGAGACTTCGAACCTTTCGAATCTCACTTGCTCATCAACCAACTCACAGAGATGAAGGACTACGATATGAGCATCCATATGCTCATGCTGCTTTCGTAGCTTGGGTTCCATCGCGGCTAGCATGATGCAACTCATTTGTTCAGAATCACTCACATGTTTCTGATAGGCCAACAATTGGTCCAAAGTTACATCGTCACTAGGACGGGCGGGAAGAGGCGCTTCGAGGACATACACAAGCTTTTCACCTTGAGAACAATTCTCAAGCTTCTAAGCCAGTCCATGAAGCTCGGCCCAGTCAATTTATTCGAATCCTAAATGGAACGCAAATTCAAACACATCATGATCAATATATTAACTTAGAAATACAAAACGAGCATATATGAGAAAGATGATTTTAAAATGCATCAATATACATTTATAAATCCCATTCATTTTTCGAATTTCAAAAACCCTTAAAATCACTTCGGGAGATCGTAGGTCCATCTCCGAATGGGCTGATATCCATCATAGATAAGAACAACCTTGGAGTGAGTCCAACAAGCCATTCTTAGCTATGATGGTGGGTATCAAGTATACCGATTACATATCATGTATATGTAACTATCACAATGTGCTATCAACTAATTGAATGTTTACACATACATTGGGTTGTTAACACATTAACAAGTATGCATCATATGCATAGCACCCAACTTCGTTCGGTTACGTATTGCTTCATGTTTTTAGCATCCTACCACTGATATTTAGGGATTTCTACAGTCGCTACCGATTTCCGGTCGTCGTGCTATTCGATTCATTAGTCACTTAGACAAACTTCTTGATGCTTGGAGCTCCACGATTGACTACCGTCCGCGACTCTTACCGTATTAGTATTAAACTATTCCATGGTTTGAACATGTTGAGTTAGTAGGGCTTGGGAAAGTCAACAACCCAAACAAGAAACAGAACTCTGGTTCTAACCATATTAATGGAAGGTGTAGGCTTTAATATTGAGTTAGGGTTTTATGTCTCATCCTCTTTGCATGCAAATAACTATTATCTACATGGCATGACATACATGGCATACATCTACATGTCACGACACGCATGACATAATGTTATGCATCTAATGCAATTACATGACATACAATTATGTCATGTATATAATTTCCTTATATGTCATAACTATTTATGGAAATAAAATATGTTTAAGATTTGATTCTCCAAATCAAATCATAATTAAATTAGGAAACAAATTTCCAAATCTAATCATATATTTTATTCATGGAATTATTTGATTAAAGAAAATCTATTTAGGAAACCAATTTCCTAAATCATTAAAACTACTTATGGAAATAAAATATTTTTTAAGATTTGATTTCCCAAATCAAATCATGATTAAATTAGGAAACAAATTTCCAGAATCTAATCAAATATTTTATTTATGGAAAATATCAATTTCCATAAATACTTCCAACTTTCCAAAAGTGGAAGATTTCCATAAATACTTCTAGACTTTCCAAAATTGAAAAATTTCCATAAATACTTCTAAATTTCCAAAATTTAGAAAATTTCAGAAATACATTATGACTATCGCAAAACCATTTTTACGATTATGTGAAACATAACTTTACAGCTCGATACCCTTTGTTGGGTTTCCGAGCAGGCGTGTGTGTGTTCGATCATGTTTCGTAAACATGAGCACAGCGGAAGCAATTAAAAATAATAAATCTATATTTATTACAACACACACAACACACGCATGCTATTAAAACAAGTGTAGACATAACCGTAAATTAAAATTTGCAATAAAAGAAAATTATCTACGTTATACCTTCCGTATGACGTGTAGCGGGAACGGCATCAACCGGAACGATCCTCGTAAGAATCGTCTCTATCCGTATCACGCCGAGTTCCTCGGGATGACGCTAAGTCACGAGCTTCCGTCTTAAATGCGGGTTACTAGCCTCGTATTGAAGATGGCGTGATCGAGATGATCACGATCCGAATCCAAATTCGGATCCTAAAAGCGAGTTCTCAAAACTCGCTTCTCCGAGAGGTATTCGTCAACCGTTTGGCGAATCGCCGTCCCCCACCTCAGAGGATTACGGAGATCAAATCCCGGTAAGTTAGCGCTGTCGGAGCACTAACCGTCGTCAAGCGGCGGCTCCGGCGAGAGGAGATGCTGTCAGAAAACTGGACAGCTTGGTGGAGGATATAGGCGCCCGGCCAACCAAGGAAAGAAAAGCCTCACCTTGATGCCAAACCTATAGGGGATCACGAGGTCGCGGAGTGTTCACCGGCTGAAGCTTGGTCGCCGCAATGACTTGGGCGCGGCACAAAGGATGGCGGCGCACTTAGGGTTGGCGGATTCACCAACAAGGGGTGGGCGGCAACTCTATGTTGGGCGGCAACAACTTGATTAGGGTTTTGGATTAGGGTTTAATCCCTATTTTATAGAGAACTAATTCTCTTAATGGTGAATGGATCATATCCATAAAGCCCGTTAACCCGCTCCATTAAGATAAGTTAAAATAAACCAAACCATGATGGTTTATTTTAAGTTAAAACGAACCGAACCAACCTTTGGTTCATTCGTTTAATATAAACCAAACCCTTTGGTTTATTCTCATCCATTGGATTAGAACCAAACCATTTTGGTCCATCCATTATGTCTTCATAAGACACGGCCCATCCACGCTTCCATTGCGACTGAAATAATTTCATGCTCGCTTTATGTTTGGTCCAACCAAACATAGTTTCTCTCGGTCTGAGAATCCCATTCTCAAGCTCATTTTAAATCCTTTGGATTACACTCGTTGTGCGTGTGACCAAATAGGTTCTCGGTTTATGTTGGCCGTCTATAATTAACCATTAATTATAGAACGATCATGAGTGGCACCTAGTAGTACATCATGATCCCCAATTAACCGAAAAGATCAACGGTTGATCCAGAACTATTTCTGAAACCCTTCAGTAGCTCGAATTAATCGTGCCCCATTCCCTTCACTCATCTTATACCCACTTGGTTCAGGACATGGTCTATAGTGTCAGTCCCCACTAGGCTGACTACGTCACACCTAGCCCAAGTATCATTTCCTCGTCCTACGGATTCTAGTTACTCCACATGTATCGAAGAGTACCTTACTCTAAACATGTAATGCTTTGGCCAAAGACTTTAGTAACAATCCGACAAGAGGCCATGGGTATACATCTCCTCGCAAGGAGTGGTGAATCCTTTATAGGCTATTCAAACACCTTCGATCACTTCGACTTATACCCAATCATCCCGGGTCCACATCTCCTCGGAGATGTTTGCTTAAGATGTCAAAGCATAAGTCTCCATGATCAAGATGACTTGAATACCGCAAGTCAAAGGAACATCGCACTTAAGCCACAGTAAGAACTTCATTGACATATCTATATATGCAGAGAACCATATGAAGTCTTACGACTGGTCACTCCAATGAACTAGTTACCATAACTAGCATCCACGATTAACTCCGGACATCACTATGTCTCCAGCCAGTGAGAATCAGCTGCTTGGATACACCAAGGAGTATACCTCGTGCTAGTCTCAACAGAATTGATGGTGTCCAAATCCATCAATTCATCGACTAGGGATAATTCCGATACATCACAATTACACATGTAGAGATACTCACTAGTTGTGATCCAATCACAAATTCTCTCATGCTGTGAATCGTATCGTGGACATTCAGTAAATGAGTTTAAGATCCAATCAAATACATAAAACATGTATACTCAAATAGTGAATCTTCATTTATCATATAAATGGTTCATACATAAGGCGATTGCCTTAGGACATCTCTCATATATTACTAACATTACTAGCCTCGTGTTGAAGACAATGTGATCGAGAGAAGATCACGATCCGAATCCAAATTCGGATCCAAAATCGAGTCCTCAAAACTCGCTTCTCCGGAGAGGTATTCATCAACCGTTTGACGAATCCTTTGTCCTCCATCTATGAGGATTACCGGAGATCGAATCCCCGGCAAGGCTACACTTCTCCGGAGTTCCAAGCGTCGTCAAGCGATGCTTGGCGAGAGGGAAACAAGCTGTCCAGAAAACTGGACAGCTTTGGTGGAGGAGTAGGGCCGACCAAAAAGGAAAGGTGGAAGCTCACCTTATTACCGAACCCAAGGGAGATCACCGGAGCTCCTCCGGCAGCATCTTGACGCTTGCAAGTGGAGAAGACGGCAGCAGCTGGTCACCGGTTGGAGGAGGTGGGCGGCGGCACTAGGGTTGGCGCCGACTTCTTCAAAGGGGAGGAGGTGGGCGGCAACTCTAGGTTGAGGGAATTAGATTAGGGCTTAACAAACCCTTAAGCCCTCTTTTATAGAGAACTAATTTTCTTAATGGTTATTGGATCATAACCATAAGGCTCATTAACCCGCTCCATTAATATAAGTTAAAATAAACCAAACTATGATGGTTTATTTTAAGTTAAAACGAACTGAACCAACTTTTGGTTCATTCGTTTAAAATAAACCAAACCCTTTGGTTTATTCTCCTCCATTGGATTATAACCAAACCATTTTGGTTCATCCATTATGTCTTCACAAGACACGACCCATCCATGCTTCCATTGCGACTGAAACGATTTCATGCTCGCTCCACGTTTGGTCCAACCAAACCTAGTTTCTCTCGATCTGATAATCCCATTCTCAAGCTCATTTTAAATCCTTCGGATTACGCTCATTGTGCGTGTGACCAAATAGGTTCTCGGTTTATGTTGGCCGTCTATAATTAACCATTAATTATAGAACGATCATGAGTGGCACCTAGTAGTACATCACGATCCCCAATTAACCGAAAATATCAACGGTTGATCCAGAACTATTTCTGAAACCCTTCAGCAGCTCGAATGAATCGTGCCCCATTCTCTTCACTCATCTTATACCCACTTGGTTCAGGACATGGTCTATAGTGTCTGTCCCCACTTGGCTGACTACGTCACACCTAGCCCAAGTATCATTTTCTCATCCTACAGATTCTAGTTACTGCACATGTATCGAAGAGTACCTTACTCTAAACATGTAATGCTTTGGCCAAAGACTTTAGTAACAATCCAACGAGAGGCCATGGGTATACATCTCCTCGCAAGGAGTGGTGAATCCTTTATAGGCTATTCAAACATCTTTGATCACTTCGACTTATACCCAATCATCCCGGGTCCACATCTCCTCAGAGATGCTTGCTTAAGATGTTAAAGCATAAGTCTTTATGATCAAGATGACTTGAATACCGCAAGTCAAAGTAACATCGCACTTAAGCTACAGTAAGAACTTCATTGACATATCTATATATGCAGAGAACCATATGAAGTCTTACGGTTGGTCACTCCAATGAACTAGTTACCATAGCTAGCATCCACGATTAACTCCGGACATCACAATGTCTCCAGCCAGTGAGAATCAGCTACTTGGTTACACTAAGGAGTATACCTCGTGCTAGTCTTGACAGAATTGATGGTGTCCAAATCCATCAATTCATCGACTAAGGATAATTCCGATACATCACAATTACACATGTAGAGATACTCACTAGTTGTGATCCAATCACAAATTCTCTCATGCTGTGAATCGTATCATGGACATTCAGTAAATGAGTTTAAGATCCAATCAAATACATGAAAACATGTATACTCAAATAGTGAATCTTCATTTATCATATAAATGGTTCATACATAAGTCGATTGCCTTAGGACATCTCTCATATATTACTAACAGACTCCCACTTGGCCTAATGCCAATCGCTACGGTATCCAATACCATAAGCTCTAACATGACCCTCAAACTTACTTTGAGGTAATGTCTTAGTTAAAGGATCCGCTAAGTTCCTTTCAGTGGGGATTTTCTCGATTTGTATTTCTTTCCTACTGATGATCTCTCTGATAAGATGATAGCGGCGAAGCACATGTTTGGATCGTTGATGAGACCTTGGCTCTTTTGCCTGTGCAATTGCTCCATTATTGGCGCAGTAGACCGGTATTGCTTCATCAATGACTGAAATCACACCAAGTTCATAAATGAACTTCTTGATCCAAACCGCTTCCTTTGCTGCTTCCGAAGCTGCAATGTATTCTGCTTCAGTGGTAGAATCCTCTACAGTGTCTTGTTTGGAACTTTTCCAACTCACTGCGCCCCCATTCAAGGTGAACACGTATCCAGACTGAGACCTAGAATCATCCTTGTCTGTCTGGAAGCTGGCATCCGTATACCCGCGTATCACCATGTCCCCTTCTCCATATATTAGGAACACATCCTTAGTTCTTCTCAAGTACTTAAGGATCGTCTTAACAGCCACCCAATGATCCATTCCTGGATCAGACTGATATCTGCTTGTGACACTCAGAGTATACGATACATCGGGCCTCGTACATAACTTAGCATACATGATAGATCCTAGTGCGGATGCATAGGGAATCTTACTCATGCAAATCCTCTCGTCTTCTGTGCGCGGACACATAGACTTCGAAAGGTGTACCCCATGTCTGATGGGTAGGAAACCTTTCTTGGATTCCGACATGCTAAACCTCTTTAGCACTCGGTCTATATATGTAGACTGCGAAAGACCAAGCAACCGTTTCGATCTATCTCTATAGATCTTAATCCCGATGATGTAGGTTGCTTCTCCCAGGTCTTTCATGGAGAATGCCTTGGATAACCAAACCTTAACTGACTGTAAGACTGAAACATCGTTTCCTATAAGTAATATGTCATCGACATACAATACTAGGAACACGACTGCACTCCCACTAACCTTCTTGTACACACAAGGTTCGTCTGGATTTTGTGAGAAATCAAACTTTTTGATTGTCTCATCAAAACGGATATTCCAGCTCCTGAATGCTTGCTTCAATCCATATATGGACCGTCGCAATTTGCATACCTTGGTTTTATCAACTGATGTGAAACCCTCAGGCTGTATCATATACACGTCCTCGAGCAGGTTTCCATTAAGGAAAGTTATTTTCACATCCATCTGTCATATCTCATAATCATAATGAGCCGCTATGGCCAAGAGCATCTGAATGGATTTAAGCATAGCTACAGGCGAATAGGTTTCGTCATAATCAACACCTTATTTTTGACGATATCCTTTGGCCACTAATCTAGCTTTATAGGTAATCACATTACCATCCATGTCGGTTTTCTTCTTGAAATCCCACTTGCACCCTATAGGCTTGATGCCTTCAGGTGGGTCAACCAAGTTCCAAACTTGGTTTTCATACATGGAATCCATTTCCGACTTCATGGCATCAAGCCATTTATCCCTTTCTGAACTTGTCAGCACTTCTTCATAACTGGTAGGCTCCTCATCATCAATGAGTAACACGTCGTTCGATTCACTTACGAGAAATCCATATCTCTCAGGAATGTTGCGTGTTCTACCAGATCTACGAAGATGTGGTGTTACAATAGGTCCAGCCGATTGCTCATCACTATGAGTTGTCGGCTGTTGTGCTTCACCAGATATCTCATCAATGTCTATTTGAGTCTCTCGAGCCTCCTCAAGCTCGACGACACTCCCACTGTTTTCTTGCAAGATAAACTCTTTCTCTAGAAACACAGCATGCCTTGAAACAAACACCTTTTGTTCCACAGGATGATAGAATTGGTAACCCCTTGTTTCCTTAGGGTATCCAATAAATAGACATTTATCAGACTTAGCATCCAATTTGTCTGATACAGTCCGCTTCACATAAGCAGGACAACCCCATATCTTCAGGTAAGATACATGAGATTTCTTACTATTCCATATCTCATATGGAGTAGTAGAGACTACCTTGGTTGGCATTCTATTTAACAAGTAAACAGCTGTCTGAAGTGCATAGCCCCAAAAGGACTTGGGAAAATTTGCATGATTCATCATTGACCTGACCATGTCCAACAAGGTCCGGTTACGCCTTTCAGATACACCATTATGCTGTGGTGTATATGGCAGAGTCCATTGAGACAATATGCCATTGTCTCTTAGATAATCAAGAAACTCTTGACTTAAGTATTCACCACCTCAATCCGATCGAAGTATTTTAATACTCTTGTCATGTTGTTTCTCTACTTCATTTCTGAATTCTTTGAACCTTTCAAAGGCTTCAGACTTGTGTTTCATCAAGAACACATACCCAAACCGTGAGTGATCATCGGTGAAGGTAATGAAGTAGCTATAGCCTCCTAAAGCTTGAGTTGACATAGGTCCACATACATCAGTATGTATTAGACCTAGTAACTCTCCCACTCGTTTACCTTTTCCAGTAAAAGGTAACTTAGTCATCTTGCCTTTTAAGCATGATTTGCATGTATCGTATGAATCCAATTCAAACGATTCTAGAATTCCACATCGGTGTAATTCGGACATGCGTTTCTTGCTTACATGGCCAAGACGACAATGCCACATGTAGGAGTCTAATTGATCATCCTTTCGAGCACGCTTGTTGCTCGCTTCGATATTGAAAATGTCACTAGATACGTCCAATGTATAAATGTCATTGCTCAAAGTTCCAGTTCCATAAAGTACGCCATTCAAAGTTATATAACAACAATTGTTACTAAATGTCAAATGGAAACCATTTCTATTTAAGCAGGAAATAGAAACAATGTTCTTTATTAGAGAAGGAACACAATAGAAATTGTCCAGTTCCAAGACTAGTCCACTAGGGAGCTTCAGCAAATAAGTTCTAAGGAAATAGAATGATAATCAATAACGAAGATACCTGAAGAGGATGGGGCATTGGATGCCTTCTTCTTCTTCATGGACTCAAGATAAATCTTGCATTTTCTTCGCCAGTGGCCTTCCTTGCCACAATGATGGCATGTGCCCTTTTGTGCTAGTTCTGCCTTCTTTGCCTTCTTGTTCTTCCCTTTCTTCTGTTCTTTTGCCTTCCTCTTAGAACCTTTCTTTGAGGAATCAACTAACAGAACCGCCTTCTCCTCATGCTTCACAGAAGGCTCCACAGTCTTCAGCATATTGAGGAGCTCAGGAATAGTGGATTCTAATTTGTTCATCCGATAGTTCATCACAAATTGTGAGAAACTCTTGGGCAAACAATGCAGAATTAAGTCAATACTTAATTCATGATCCATCACAAACCCGAGGGTGGCTAGCCGCTCGATGTACCCGTTCATCTTTAGCACAAACTGCACTACAGACGAACCTTCTTGCATCTTCGTGGTGAAGAGGAGCCTGGAGACTTCAAACCTTTCGGATCTCGCTTGCTCATCAAACAACTCATGAAGATGGAAGACCATGGTATTAGCATTCATATGCTCATGTTGCTTTTGCAGCTCAGGTACCATCGCCGCTAGCATGATGCAACTCGCCAGCTCAAAATGTGCCACATGCTTCTGATAGACCAACATTTGGTCTGGAGTTGTATCGTCCTTAGGACGGTTGGGAAGAGGCTCTTCAAGGACATATGCTAGCTTTTCCGCCTTGAGAACAATTCTCAGGTTTCTAAGCCAGTCCAGGAAGTTAGGCCCAGTCAGTTTGTTTGAATCCAAAATAGTGCGCAAATTCAAAGACATCATGATCAATCGATTGACCTAGAAATACAAAACGAGCATATATGAGAAAATGATTTTAAAAAAATGCATCAATATACATTTATAAATTCCATTCATTTTTCGAATTTCAAAAACCCCAAAATCACTTCGGGTGATCGTAGGTCCATCTCCGAATGGGTCGATATCCATCATAGATATGAACAACCTTGGAGAGAGTCCAACAAGCCATTCATAACTACGATGGTAGGTATCAACTATACCGATTGCATATCACGTATATGCAACTATCACAATGTGCTATCAACTAATTGAATGTTCACACATACATCGGGTTGTTAACACATTAACAAGTATGCATCATATGCATAACACCCAACTTCACCTCCCTTTACATCGACCTTGGAGAGAGTCCAACAAGCCGATGCTCCAGGTTAAATCCAACCCATTAATCAAGAAATAGTTTTAATATGGTTAGAGCGCATTCAACCAATTAGCCCGGCTTGGAGAGAGTCCAACAACCAAAGCTAACGATAGACCTCTGACTCTTACCATATTAGTATTAAACTATTCCATGGTTTGAACATGTTCGGGTTCGAGCCGGGCTTGGAGAGAGTCCAACAACCCGAACAAGAAATGGAACTCTGGTTCTAATCATATTAATGGAAGGTGTAGGCTTTAATATTGAGTTAGGGTTTTTATGTCTCATCCTCTTTGCATGTAAATAACTATTATCTACATGGCATGACATACATGACATACATCTACATGTCACGATACGCATGGCATAATGATATGCATCTAATGCAATTACATGACATACAATTATGTCATGTATATAATTTCCTTATATGTCATAACTATTTATGGAAATAGAATATGTTTAAGATTTGATTCTCCAAATCAAATCATGATTAAATTAGGAAACAAATTTCCAAATCTAATCACATATTTTATTTGTGGAAATAGTTGATTAAGGAAAGTCAATTTAGAAAACCAATTCCCTAAATCATCAAAACTACTTATGGAAATAAAATATTTTTAAGATTGTATTTCCCAAATCAAATCATGATTAAATTAGGAAACAAATTTCCAAAATCTAATAAAATATTTTATTTATGGAAAATATCAATTTCCATAAATACTTCCAACTTTCCAAAAGTGGAAGATTTCCATAAATACTTCTAGACTTTCCAAAATCGAAAAATTTCCATAAATACTTCTAACTTTCCAAAAGTAGAAAATTTCCAGAAATATCATTATGACTATCGCAAAACAATTTTACGATTATGTTGAAACACAACCTGGGCTCTGATACCACTGTTGGGTTTCCGGCACCGCGGCGAGTGTGTGTTCGAACATGTTTCGTAAACATGTGCACAGCGGAAGAAATAAAAATAATAAATATACATTTATTACAACACACACATCACACGGATGCATAGTACAACATGTGTAGACATAACCGTAAATTTAAATTTTGCAATAAAAGGAAATTTAACTACGTATACCTTACGTATCATGTGTAGCGGGAAAGGCATCAACCAGAACGATCCTCACTAGAATCGTCTCTATCCGTATCCACGCCGAGTATCTTCGGGATGACTTCACCAAGCCACGAGCCTCGTCTTCGTACGGGTTACTAGCCTCATGTTGAAGACGATGTGATTGAGAGAAGATCACGATCCGAATCCAAATTCGGATCCAAAACCGAGTCCTCAAAACTCGCTTCTCCGGAGAGGTATTCGTCAACCGTTTGACGAATCCTTTGTCCTCCACCTATGAGGATTACCGGAAATCGAATCCCCAGCAAGGCTACTGCTGTCGGAGCTCCAAACGTCGTCCAAATGACGGTCCGACGAGAGGGAAACAAGCTGTCCAGAAAACTGGACAGCTTTGGTGGAGGAGTAGGGCCGACCAAAAAGGAAAGGTGAAAGCTCACCTTATTACTGAACCCAAGGGAGATCACCGGAGCTCCTCCGGCAGAAGCTCGACACCAGCAAGTTGAGAAGACAGCAGCAGCTGGTCACCGGTTGGAGGAGGTGGGTGGCGACACTAGGGTCGGCGCCGACTTCTTCAAAGGGGAGGAGGTGGGCGGCAACTCTAGGTTAAGGGAATTAGATTTGGGCTTAACAAACCCTTAAGCCCTCTTTTATAAAGAACTAATTCTCTTAATGATTATTGGATCATAACCATAAGGCCCGTTAACCCGCTCCATTAATATAAGTTAAAATAAACCAAACCATGATGGTTTATTTTAAGTTAAAACGAACCGAACCAACTTTTGGTTCATTCGTTTAAAATAAACCAAACCCTTGTTGGGTTTCCGGCACCGCGGCGTGTGTGTGTTCGATCATGTTTCGTAAACATGAGTACAGCGGAAGCAATAAAAATAATAAATACTCCTATTTATTACAACACACACAACACACGCATGCTATTACAACAAGTGTAGACATAACCGTAAATTAAAATTGCAATAAAAGGAAATTTAAACTACGTTATACCTTCCGTATGACGTGTAGCGGGAACGACATCAACCGGAACGATCCTCGTAAGAATCGTCTCTATCCGTATCCACGCCGAGCTCCTCGGGATGACTTCGCTAAGTCACGAGCTTCGTCTTCGTACGGGTTACTAGCCTCGTGTTGAAGACGACGTGATCGAGAGATGATCACGATCCAAATCCAAATTCGGATCCAAAACGAGTTCTCAAAACTCGCTTCTCCGGAGAGGTATTCGTCAACCGTTTGACGAATCCTTCGTCCTCCACCTCAGAGGATTACCGGAGATCAAATCCCCGGTATGTTAGCCGCTGTCGGAGCACTAACCGTCATCCAAACGACGCTCCGACGAGAGGAGAAGAAGCTGTCCAGAAAACTGGACAGCTTGGTGGAGGAGATAGGCGCCGGCCAAAACAAGGAGACAAAAGCTCACCTTGATGCCGAACCTTTTAGGGGATCACCGGAGGGTCGCCGGAGGTTCACCGGCTGAAGCTTGGTCGCCGGCAACAAGTTGGAAGGCTGCACCAAGCTGGGCGGCAACAAGATGTTGGGCGGCCACAATGTGTTGGGCGGCAACTAGGTGTTGGGCGGCAACTAGATGATTAGGTTTAGGGTTAGGGTTTAATCCCTATTTTATAGAGAACTAATTCTCTTAATGGTTAATGGATCATATCCATAAAGCCCGTTAACCCGCTCCATTAAGATAAGTTAAAATAAACCAAACCATGATGGTTTATTTTAAGTTAAAACGAACCGAACCAACTTTTGGTTCATTCGTTTAAAATAAACCAAACCCTTTGGTTTATTCTTATCCATTGGATTAGAACCAAACCATTTTGGTCCATCCATTACGTCTTCATAAGACGCAGCCCATCCACGCTTCCATTGCGACTGAAACAATTTCATGCTCGCTTTATGTTTGGTCCAACCAAACATAGTTTCTCTCGGTCTGAGAATTCCATTCTCAAGCTCGTTTTAAATCCTTTGGATTACACTCGTTGTGCGTGTGACCAAATAGGTTCTCGGTTTATGTTGGCCGTCTATAATTAACCATTAATTATAGAACGATCATGAGTGGCACCTAGTAGTACATCATGATCCCCAATTAACCGAAAAGATCAACGGTTGATCCAGAACTCTTTCTGAAACCCTTCAGTAGCTCGAATGAATCGTGCCCCATTCCCTTCACTCATCTTATACCCACTTGGTTCAGGACATGGTCTATTGTGTCAGTCCCCACTAGGCTGACTACGTCACACCTAGCCCAAGTATCATTTCCTCGTCCTACGGATTCTAGTTACTCCACATGTATCGAAGAGTACCTTACTCTAAACATGTAATGCTTTGGCCAAAGACTTTAGTAACAATCCGACGAGAGGCCATGGGTATACATCTCCTCGCAAGGAGTGGTGAATCCTTTATAGGCTATTCAAACACCTTCGATCACTTCGACTTATACCCAATCATCCCGGGTCCACATCTCCTCGGAGATGTTTGCTTAAGATGTCAAAGCATAAGTCTCCATGATCAAGATGACTTGAATACCGCAAGTCAAAGGAACATCGCACTTAAGCCACAGTAAGAACTTCATTGACATATCTATATATGCAGAGAACTATATGAAGTCTTACGGCTGGTCACTCCAATGAACTAGTTACCATAACTAGCATCCACGATTAACTCCGGACATCACTATGTCTCCAGCCAGTGAGAATCAGCTGCTTGGATACACCAAGGAGTATACCTCGTGCTAGTCTCAACAGAATTGATGGTGTCCTGATCCATCAATTCATCGACTAGGGATAATTCCGATACATCACAATTACACATGTAGAGATACTCACTAGTTGTGATCCAATCACAAATTCTCTCATGCTGTGAATCGTATCGTGGACATTCAGTAAATGAGTTTAAGATCCAATCAAATACATAAAATATGTATACTCAAATAGTGAATCTTCATTTATCATATAAATGGTTCATACATAAGGCGATTGCCTTAGGACATCTCTCATATATTACTAGCAACCCTTTGGTTTATTCTCCTCCATTGGATTAGAACTAAACCATTTTGGTTTATCCATTATGTCTTCACAAGACACGACCCATCCACGCTTCCATTGTGACTGAAATGATTTCATGCTCGCTCCATGTTTGGTCCAACCAAACCTAGTTTCTCTCGGTCTTAGAATCCCATTCTTAAGCTCATTTTAAATCATTCGGATTACGCTCGTTGTGCGTGTGACCAAATAGGTTCTCGGTTTATGTTGGCCGTTTATAATTAACCATTAATTATAGAATGATCATGAGTGGCACCTAGTAGTACATCATTATCCTCAATTAACCGAAAAGATCAACGGTTGATCCAGAACTATTTTTGAAACCCTTCAGCAGCTCGAATGAATCGTTCCCCATTCTCTTCACTCATCTTATACCCACTAGGTCAGGACATGGTCAATAGTGTCAATCCCCACTAGGCTGACTACGTCACACCTAGCCCAAGTATCATTTCCTCGTCCTATGGATTCTAGTTACTGCACATGTATCGAAGAGTACCTTACTCTAAACATGTAATGCTTTGGCCAAAGACTTTAGTAACAATCCGACGAGAGGCCATGGGTATACATCTCCTCGCAAGAAGTGGTGAATCCTTTATAGGCTATTCAAACACGTTCGATCACTTCGACTTATACCCAATCATCTCGGGTCCACATCTCCTCAGAGATGCTTGCTTAAGATGTTAAAGCATAAGTCTTTATGATCAAGATGACTTGAATACCGCAAGTCAAAGGAACATCGCACTTAAGCTACAGTAAGAACTTCATTGACATATCTATATATGCAGAGAACCATATAAAGTCTTACGGTTGGTCACTCCAATGAACTAGTTACCATAACTAGCATCCATGATTTACTCCGGACATCACAATGTCTCCAGCCAATGAGAATCAGCTGCTTGGTTACACCAACGAGTATACCTCATGCTAGTCTCGACAGAATTGGTGGTGTCCAAATCCATCAATTCACCGACTAGGGATATTTCTAATACATCACAATTACACAGGTAGAGATACTCACTAGTTGTGATCCAATCACAAATTCTCTCATGTTGTGAATCGTATCGTGTACATTCAGTAAATGAGTTTAAGATCCAATCAAATACATGAAAACATGTATACTCAAATAGTGAATCTTTATTTATCATATAAATGGTTCATACATAAGGCGATTGCCTTAGGACATCTCTCATATATTACTAACATGATGATCATTCGTCGCTTGAGGAAGAGGATGAAGACTCCTCACTTGACCTCCCAACTTCTTTTTCCAAGGCCATGAGGGCTAGATTCCGGGTGACATGACAAACTTCTTCATCATCGGGGGAGTCCTCCACGCTTAGTGTATCCCACGTTTGTGCCACCATTGCCTCCTTCTTCTTCTCCTTATTTTCCTTCTTTTTCTTTTCTTTCTCCTCCTTCTTCTTTAGTTCCGGGCAATTTGGCTTGATATGCCCTTTCTTGTTGCAACCCTAACAAGTTATGTTAAGTGTAGAATTTGAACTATTTGAAGACTTACCTCTTGAGGATTGGAACATCCTCCTCACATCTTTCTTGGTGAGTTTCCTTGACTTTCCACCATACTTCTTGACATAATGAGCCACCTTGCTTGCCGATAGCTCATCTTCACTACTAGATGATGTTAGGGCAATCTCTTGCCATGATATGGTTTTGATGTGTGTGGCAAAGGGTTTAAGTTAAGATGTTTGGATTTGATATGTGCATTGGAGTCTTGCAGGACTTAGTAATTCGCACATGGAGCATTGGCGAGTTTCACCTCTCATGACTCGGTCCTTGAGTCAGTGAAGGATGGATTTGCGGAAGCCATGCGCTTGGAGCATCCGAGGGACCACCGGACAAGGAGATTGGAGTGAAGCCGGAGGAAGTAGACTTCAGGGCGAGACGCGAAGGATGGCGTTGCAGAGCCATGCGCTTGGTGCATCCAAGGGACGTGTCCGGACGAAGATAACTTCAAAGGCGAGGGACTCCAAGATATGAGAGTGAGTGAATGTAACCTGGGAAGGGGTAGTGCTCTTATGTGAAACTTGGCCAATTGGCTAAGTGTCAGATGGGATTTCCCGACACCAGTCGACTGCCATGTAATGGTAGTCGACTACTCTAAGTCGACTATGACTCGACTAGTGTTTGAGTCCGGATCAAGTGCCAGCGATCATTGCGAGATCACCCGGTCGGTGATGAAGGCATTGGGTTTGAGCGCGAGAATGGAGTCGAGCTCGCGAGCACTTGACTGATAGGTCCATCAGTCGACTGATGGCAAGATCAGTCGACTGATGTGGAAGCCGTTGGATGGAATCCAATGTGGAAAGCAGCTGTTATTGAGTAACGGCTACAGGATCAGTCGACTGATTGGGGCATCAGTCGACTGCTCCTATTTCAACGGGAAGAAACCCTCTTCCTCTATAAAGAGGAAGGGTGTGGGGCTTTGGGGGCCTAATGTTCATGCTCTAAACTCTCCCAAAGTGCCCTAAAGTTTTTGCATCCTCTTACTTGGTTTTATTTACATCATATTTGTAAGAGTAGAGAATTCTTGTAAAGAGGTTACCTCCACCTAGCTTGGTGTAAAGGAGAGAATAGTGGAAGCTTGGGGAGTGATTCACCGTGGACGAATCAAACCGTGGACTAGCGGTGCAACTGTGAACCACGTTACATTGCGGTGTTAGCGTTTGTGTTTACTCTTCCTTTTCTTTGTCTTTAATTGTTTGTATTTGCATATTTCGCTTGCGCTAATAGTTTTGTAGACGAGCAACGAACAAACGAATTCCACCGTCTACGACAAAGGCTATTCACCCCCCCCTCTAGCCGGCCACCATTGACCCTACAAGTGGTATAAGAGCCGAGGAGCTTGTTGAGGACTAACCACCAACACAAGCAATATATCAAGAGATGGTCAGCTCGAACATTCATTCACCGAAGTTTGAAGGAGAATTCTCTTGGTGGAAAAAGAGAATGGAGGTATTTTTCGAAATCGATTTCGAAATTCTATTAATTATGGAAAACGGTTTCGAAATGCCTAGGGATGAAGAAGGGGAGCCATTGGAAAAATCAAGGTGGAGCAAGAGGCAAAGGGAAGAGTACTTGGCAAACTCAAAAGCCAAACATCACCTCTACAATGTACTCCCCCAACAAGAAGTCAACCGGATAGGAGAGTGTGCTAGCGCCAAGGAGATGTGGGAGAAACTCATAGAGATTCATGAAGGCACATCCGAGGCCAAGATAGCAAGGAGAGATGTCCTTCGCTCCTAATTATCCAATATCAAACTCGAAAAGGGAGAGAAGGTAAAATCCCTACACTCTAGCTTTAAAGAAATTCTAACCGGTTTGACAAGTGTAGGGGAAAAGCTCTCCAACCGGGATATGGTAATAAAGGCTATAGATGCCTTTCCCCGGTCATCAAGATGGAGCTCTATGGTGGATTCTTTTTACATCTCCAAGAATCTAGAAGTTAGCACCTTGGAGGAATTTTTCTCAACCATGGAGCTCCACGAAACAAGGCTTGAAGGAATAGTAGAAGAGCCTAGAATTCAACCTTCAAGAGGAGTAGCCTTGATGGCCGACAAAGGGAAAAAGAAGATGGATACTCCCTCCTCCTCCGACGAAGCATCCTCCTCTTCCTCCATGGATATCATGGAAGAAGATACATGGTAAGGAAGGTAAGGCGTGCTTTGAAAATTTTTAAATTTAATAAATCTAATGATAGGAGGAGAAGACCAAGGGGGAAGGTTATTTTCTACAATTGCCAAGGAGATGGACACATAAGGGATAATTGTCCCCTCGTAAACAAGAGCAAAGAAGAGAGGAGAAAGAAAGAAGAAAAGAAGAAAAAGGGGAGCAAGAAGAAGGAAGAGGAGAAGAAGGCCAAAGAAAAGGGGAAGGCCAAGGCACTAAAAGCAAGAACTTGGGATGATCCTTCCTCCTCCTCATCATCATCGGAAGAAGAAAATGCATTTGTCACAAACCTTGCTTTGATGACATTTGATGACCTAGACTCCTCCTTCTCCGAAAATGAAGAAGCAAGCTCAAGTGAGGAGAGCTCTAGTGAAGGGGGAGTTTCTTCACCATCTTCATCCGAAGAAGAAGAGGACATGGAGACTATGGTAACGAATCTCTCACCAAGTAAAATAGTTTCCATAATTTCTAGCCTTACTAAGGATTTATTTAGGGCTAAGAAAAAGAATAAAAGCATGCTTGAACAAATTAAAACCCTAGAAAATAAATTAGAACAAGCATGTTTAAATGTTATTAATGATAATGCATGCTCACATGACTATATGTCATTTGATGTTAATGATGCATGTATGGATGAAAATAGGGCTTTAAGAGAGAAAGTAGATCATTTAACCAAGGCCCTAGAAAAATTCACAATTGGCTCCAACACCCTTAATATGATTATAGGGAGCCAAAGAGCAAGTATCAATAAGAAAGGCGTAGGATATAAGGAAAATAAAAATGAAAAGGCCTATAAATGTTTAATTGCTAGGGGTCAAGATAAAAAGAAAACAATAGCTAGAAAATGGATCCCTAAGGAATTTTTAGTGAACTCAATAGGAAAGAATTTGTTTTGGGTTCCTAAATCCATCCTTAAGGGTTAGGAAAACCATAGGATAGTCAACCATATGGACTTCACCTATATCTTATGTTTTGGTTGACTTAGGATGGCGGGACATAATTTTTGAAATAGTGTTGGGTGATGATAATGCACCCTTAAAAAGTTTAAATCATGCTCAACACTTAGTGTTATGTATGTTGATACACATTTTTAGCATAGTGTTGGGTGATGATAATGTGCTCATAAATTGATAATAATGCTTAAATCATGATAGTCAATATAATTTTCATACATGTTTGTAATCATGATTTATGATCTTGATATTTGGCACATAGTCATGGGCAATAAGGTTTAAATCATGCTATAGGTGATATTTGAATTATTATCATGATTTTATACCTAATGCATGATTATAAATTGATGAATACATGTGCTTCATGATCATAATGTGGAATCAATTCATATATATTCTTATGATCATGTGGAATGGTAGGATGATACTTAACCTTGGGTAGAATTGTATGAAATTCAAGGTTAAGTATATACAAATACCGTTAGGATACATCTCACACTCACCATAGGCTACCTTGATTGAAAACTTAGCATGGGTGAGATGATAGAATGATACCAATGGTCCACTAATGCCTATGGCATTTAGATGGTCATTTTGAGTATCAAAATAGCAATAATAGACCAATCATGGGGAAGGATTATGTTTAATTCATAGACATATTGCCCAAATATCATGGTTGGATATTTCTTATGTTTTCAAAACAATTTCTTACTTTAAAATCTGTGTGTTCATGTTTTGAAACAATCTAATGCAAAACTAGGTGCTAAAAGTGATACTAACTTGATCAAAAACCTAGTTGATTTTGAAACTTTTGAATTTTTGGAAAATCATTAAAAATATAATGATTTTTCATGAAAAACTATTTATCATTGATAAATATACTTACAAGATATATGTTCCCCAAATTTCATGATTTTTTGAATTTTATAGATTTTCTAATGCATTTTTGAAATTCACCCTGAAAATCTGAAAAACCTGAAATCAGAGTGCCAGTCGACTGGTAGTCTGAACCAGTCGACTGATCATCTGATAACATGCCCAGTAACTTCTTTTATCCGATTTTAAGGCATGTTTTGACTTTTGTTTCCCTCTAAACTTGATGCCATGCTTATATAAACTGTGTTTAATATTTTTGATGGTGTCAAAGGAGGAGAAATATATATGTTTAAGTAAGGGAGAATTGTATTTAGGGGGAGTTTTCATGTATTAACGGGGAGAGTTGATAATCATGTTTATTTACATGCTTTCTTTCCTTAATATTTTTATCAAATGTTTACCTAACTTAAATGGATTGCCACACATCAAAAAGGGGGAGATTGTTAGGGCAATCTCTTGTCGTGATATGGTTTTGATGTGTGTGGCAAAGGGTTTAAGTTAGGATGTTTGGATTTGATATGTGAGTTGGAGTCTTGCAGGACTTAGTAATTCGCACATGGAGCATTGGCGAGTTTCACCTCTCATGACTCGGTCCTTGAGTTGGTGAAGGATGGCTTTGCAGAAGTCGTGCACTTGGAACATCCGAGGGATCGCCAGACGAGGAGATTAGAATGAAGCCAGAGGAAGTAGACTTCAGGGCGAGACGCGAAGGATGGCATTGCAGAGTCGTGCGCTTGGCGCATCCAAGGGACATGGCCGGACGAAGATAACTTCAAAGGCGAGGGACTCCAAGGGATGAGAGTGAGCGAATGTAACCCGGGAAGGGGTAGTGCTCTTAGGTGAAACTTGGCCAATTGGCTAAGTGTCAGATGGGATTTCTCGACACCAGTCGACTACCATGTAATGGTAGTCGACTACTCTAAGTCGACTATGACTCGACTAGTGTTTGAGTCCGGATCAAGTGCCAACAGTCGACTGCGAGATCACCAGTCGACTGATGAAGGCATTAGTCGACTGGTCGCAAGGGTTTCAGGCACAGAATGGAGTCGAGCTCGCGAGCACTCGACTGATAGGTCCATCAGTCGACTGATGGCAAGATCAATCGACTGATGTGGAAGCCGTTGGATGGAATCCAACGTGGAAAGCAGTTGTTATTGAGTAACGGCTACAGGATCAGTTGACTGATCAGGGCATCAGTCGACTGCTCTTGTTTCAACGGTAAGAAACCCTCTTCCTCTATAAAAAGGAAGGGTGTGGGGCTTTGGGGGCCTAATGTTCATGCTCTAAACTCTCCCAAAGTGCCCTAAAGTTTTTGCATCCTCTTACTTGGTTTTATTTACATCATATTTGTAAGAGAAGAGAATTCTTGTAAAGAGGTTACCTCCACCTAGCTTGGTGCAAAGGAGAGAATAGTGGAAGCTTGGGGAGTGATTCACCGTGGACGAATCGAACCATGGACTAGCGGCGCAGCCGTGAACCACATTACATTGCGGTGTTAGCATTTGTGTTTACTCTTCCTTTGCTTTGTCTTTAATTGTTTGTATTTGCATATTCCGCTTGAGCTAATAGTTTTGTAGATGAGCAACGAACGAACGAATTCCACCGTCTACAACAAAGGCTATTCACCCCCCTCTAGCCGGCCACCATCGACCCTACAGATGAGTCTTTCTCGGATTCGGATGAGGAGGACACTTCTTTCTTCTCCTTCTTATTTTTGTCCTTCTTTCCTGCAAAAAGAGCTATACCCTTCTCTTTAGATGAAGTGTTAGCTTGTTCATGCAATTCAAATTCACAAAATAACTCATCTAACTTAACCAAAGAGAGATCCCTAGAGACCTTATAGGCATCTACCATTGAAGCCCATAAGGTTGTTCTAGGGAAGGATTGGAGCACATACCTTACAAGGTCTCGGTTGTCGACCTTCTCACCTATTACATGTAGTCCATTGACTACTTCTTTGAAGCGACCGTGCATTTGGCTCACGGTCTCATTGGTCTTCATGGAGAAACTTTGAAGTTGGCCAATTAGGAGATCTCTCTTTGCTCTTCTTGTTTCCTTGGATCCCTCGTTGAGCTCTATCAACTTCTCCCAAAACTCCTTTGCCGATTCAAATGGCCCCACCTTGCCTAGTTGCTCTTTTGACAACCCACATTGAAGTGTGGTTGTTGCCTTGGCGTTTGCTTGAGCCTTCTTGGCCATGTCTCTCGTCCAATCCTTGGTCCTTATGGGCGCTCCATGTTCATCGACCGGCTTCTCGAAACCATCTACAACGCTAAACCAATTTTCAATATCATTCATAAGATAATACTCCATCCTACCTTTCCAGTAGCCAAAGTCGTTGTCGTCGAAGAACGGAGGCCTCGCCGTGCTATACCCCTCTTGAAAAGCCATCTTGCTCCGGTTGATTGTTAGATCTTCCGATGCGATCCGGGCTCTGATACCACATGTAGGAGATCATTGAAAGCTAGAGGGGGGTGAATAGCTTGTTTTCGTTTCTACAAAGATGATTAACGGAAGCACAATAAAAATAATAATAAAAACAATGAAAACAATACTAACACAATTCCTTTACATGGTTCGGAGATAGCACTCCTACTCCACGGTGATCCTTGAGGTGGATCAACCCTAATCAATATCACTATGAAGCTTTCCTTTACAATAACCCTCCTCTTCTTACAAAGGATGAAGATAGAGCTTAGAGAGAAGGAGGGGATTTAAAAGCACTAGAAAGCTTTGAAATATCGTGGAGGCTTGAGAGTAAGATCAGAGAATAAGCATTAGCCCTCAAAACCACCACAAGCCCTCTTTTTATAGAGAGAGGGCTGATTTTCCCGTTGGAGCACTATCAGTCGACTGATGCACAGTATTAGTCAACTGCTGGCATGGTTAACAACTTCTGAATAGCCAGATTCGCGGGATTTAGAGTCGTTACCTCCAATGACACTTTCATCAGTCGACTGATCCATCCATCAGTCGACTGATGGAGTGATAAGTCAAGTGATCACGGGCCACAGTCGAGCTAGACTCTATTCTCGTACGATGTTCTGATCACCGATCGCCATCGCTTGACAATCAATCGATAATAAACATCGATCGCCATGACTAAGCAGTTGACTGATCATCAGGGTTTTATCCTGACTCAGTCGAGCACCTGACCAATCGACTGATACATCGTATCAGTCGACTGATACTCATCAAGTATGAATAATTCATACTTGATTTTACCCCTAGACCTAGTCTCAACCTTCTAGCTCTTCCTTAAGCCTTGCGCCTCCAAGATCCCTCTGAGTCCATGACTTGTTCATCATTTGCGCTTTGCTTCCAAGAGCTTCCTTCGGTTTGGTCATGTCTTGGGTTCCCCTTTGCCAATGCGTGCTTGGACTTTACACCGCCAAGTCTACATGCTTGGACTTACGCTGCCAAGACTTGCCTTTGGACTTCCTTTGCCAAGATCACACTTGGACTTTGTCTTTACCAAGTCTTCATACTTGGATTTTCCTATCACTTAAACATGTTCACAATTAGGTCACAAAGCATTGCCTAACTTAGATGATTATCCAAACATCAACACATATAAATGCTTGGGGCATTATTGCACCAGCAGAGAGACCGAACCGATTCAACGGTCCAGGGGGAGCCAGTACAAAATTTGTTTGTGCTCTAACTTAGAAATTGTATGCTTAGGTCCTGTATTTATTTTTATTTTTCTTTTTAGAATGGTTAGATAGGACTATAACTCGTTAATACTTGGTAACATAGTACCAGAATGCGGCGAGATGATAGTACGCTACGAAAACGGAGTCTCGTGTATTCGTGCTAGATAAGGTGTATCTAGTTCGGTGCACTTGACCAAGTGGAACTAGCTGAAGCTACCTCGCCGTATCCTAGACTAGTTAGACCAGGAAGTGGTCTTAGGTGAGTCAAGTCTCTATTTTCTTAAAAATGGCTTTGTCTAAGGAAGTGGTCATTTTTCCGATCAAAGAAGGCCCCTGTGCCTCGCCACGACCTAGAAGCCATGATCTTGAAAATGTGACTTGATGAGCTTAAGGTCAAATCCGAATCTAACGCAAGGTTGACAAGTGTTCAAATCATTAAATTTGTAATATACGAAAAAAAAAATGGATTAACCCGTAATTAATTGGGATTAATTAAGGGATTAATTAGGCTTAATTAGTGGGCTGAAATTGGGCTGAAATTGGGCTGAAATGGGTTGTAATGGACTGGGCCGAAATTGGGCTGGAAATAGGGCTTGAGCTGAACCCAATCAGATTGGGTTTGGGTTGAGCTGGGTTAACCGGATCACTTGATCAACGTTAAAAGCCGCCGAATGAACCCAGCGCCTTCGCGATCCGCATTTCCCTTCTCCGCCGTCTCGCTGTTTTCGCTCCGCGCGATCGCGTCTTCCTCTTCGGTTCGTCGGCGATCTGGGAAGAGTAGCTCGACAACAACGCCGCCCTAACTGATCTCTGGCCGGAGGTCAGTAGGTCTCGGCTTTAGGGTTTTTAAGTGATTGCTGTGCTTCGCGGATCATCGGTGTAGTCGTCGCGGTGGTGAGCTACCGTCGAAGGTTAGTGATCTTCTTCCTCTTTTGGAATGGGAGTTTAGATCTAGCTGGGAATGTTTGTTTTAGCTCAGATCGGTTTTTGGCAGTAATCGGGAGTTGGATTGATTCGGCGAGCAGTCGGGATTTGGAAAATAACGCCGCCGGTGAAGGTTGATCTCGGTAAGTTGGATCTAACCCAATACTATCAGCTGTGGTATCAATTGATTGGTGTTTAGTTGAAGTGTGATTGTTAAATATTTGTATATGTAATCGGTTGTGGAAAACTCTGTGTTCTTATGGTGTTATTGGTGATAAGTTTCAATCGGGAATTCGAGTGCTTGGGATGGATTCCGATTGGAAACTAGGCGGTGATTGAAGTGGTAAGTTTTGATTTGGTGTTAATTTAGGTTCTGTGATTGATTGGGGATTAGATGTTGCTAAGTATTTGTTTGATTCGATCAGATGTGTTGGTGATGTCGGTAGTTGATGCGAGCTCGTGGTTGTTGAAGCGATGAGGTTAAGAATAGAAACTGTGAAGTTGGATGGTTAGGAGGTTCAGCTAAGTGGTGGAATTTAATCTGTGATTTTAATTTGATTGTGCCGGCTATGGGGGTGTGGAAGGAGAGTTGTGATGATAGAGTTGACATTGTGATTGTGGATTTGGGTTGTATAGTGAATTTGAGTTACCAATGAGTGGTTAGGCTTGTTGTTTCGGGTATTGGTACTCGAGTAATATTAATGGATGTTTGACCTGGTTAGATTTAGAAATCTATGTAGTATATCGGAGTGGTATAGTCGGAGGGGTTGAAATGCTTCCGGGAAAAGAATACGAATATAAAATGAACTAGTGTTTTGTTCGTATAGTATCGGCGATTTGCACTTAACCGTAATGTGTTACTATTGTGCAGGTTTGGGATACGAAGCAGGTTCACGGCCGTGAGGATTATACGAGCTTCGTATCAGGTGGGTAATATCTACCTGGTCCGGTAGTTTGATCAATTCTAGTGCATGACAATTTACATATGGTTATTCTTGTTTACCTTAGATCCACTCATATTGTATCTTGTGCTTGTACTTAACCTGCGATCTTTGAGATATTGTTGTTAATCTATCATACCTTTATCTCGGATAGAAATTATAACCCTGTTTGTTTGTTAGCTGATAGGTATTCAGTTAAATTCATGTAGTCACTAGTGTGAACTTAGATGGGGTTACCGGGTTCCATCACTAGGTTAGGTGATGAGTCCTCGGTCGTTGTACCGTACATATATTAGTGAGTTAACTTGATGAACCTATTTATCTGTACATAGGTAAGTAAGTTGGGGTTACGGATCAATCGTCCTTGCATGGTTGACTAGATCTCCTTGTGGATTAGGGAGTGTTGTGGGGATGTATGTGTGAGCTATGCATCATTACATTTGCATGCATGCTGACGACTGGGTCTTCCTTGTGGAAGAGACGGGTCATCGGTCATCCTGCCTCCCCGGCCATCGGGGTAGTGGTAGCAGGGTTGAGGGCAGAGCATTAGATGTGCCGCGCTCGACCACTATATATGGTGGTAGCTGGAGATGCGCACCTAGCCACTGTACAGAGTGGTGTTAGCACTCGCCCACTATAGATGGTGGTTGTTATGACGTGCAGTTGTCCTGTGTGCGGCGCTTGTCTACTCATGGGTAGGGACGGCGTGGCTTGCAGCAGGGACCCCTATGAGTAGTTAGCTTTTTACGCTTATATACTACTCATTCATACTACCCAACTCGGCCACTCGAGAGTAGTGGTAGCTAGAGTCGGGCTAGTTGTCATTTGTCGTGCCACCCTGGCCACTCTGGGGTCGTGGTTGGACGGTCATGACGATGACCATGCATATGCATTTGCTGATATATATGTATGCATGTATTTGATATATGTTTTACATATGCCTGTGAGATGCTGCATTTGATTGTTGCATATGATTGTACATCATGCTACATGCCTTTTTCATATTTTATATACCGTTGTGCATGTGTTGAGCATGAGTGTGTATTATTTGGATTATGTCATGATATACCTGTTCAGGATGTTATAGATCATATAGAGGACAGACCGTCAGGTATGTACATTACTTTATGTAAGTTGATCCGTTCAGTTTATGCTATGAGTAGGACATATATGGGATTACTGATTACTATGCTTAGTACTGTATGTCTGTTGGACTCATGCTGCATACCTGTAGATCTTCACATGTATACTTGTCGATCTCTTACCCTGTATGTTGTTCATGCACTTCTATATATTACCCCTGAGTTTTATACTCACCACCCTGGACCCTGGGTTTCCTGTCGCCCAGGTAGTAGATAGAAGACTTTGGCAGAGACTTGGAGCATTGCCACCCGATCCCATCTCGCCGTTTTTCTGAGGGTTTTTGTTTCCCATCGCATGTACCTTTATATGGACTCTTATTGTTTTGGAGATCATGCTGTATGTTTCTCTTTTGATATTCAGTATGGATTTTATTCTAGTATGGACGGATATACCGATGTACTTATGTTGACGAGTTTGTATTTCCATGTGTTGGCTTCCGCTATTGATGTTATACGTTTTGCTGTGTTGTTATACATTTTCGATGTGTGTTATATTGGCTGCGACTTTGTACCGTATTGGAATTGTCATAAGGGGGTGACGTCTATTGGCCGGACAGAGTCTACCCCGGGGTGTGACAATTTTATTGGTATCAGAGCTCTAGGTTGCGATGCCATGCAATAATGTTTTTCGGATTTTGGGACCTCGGAAATCGTTTTGATTTGATTTGATTTCGATTTTGGTAAGATGGGATTGACAGAGGCATGAGCTCCAAGTTCTTCGAAGTAAGAAATCTTAACACTTAATATTTTCTGGTTAAATATTTATGGAAGTCGTTCAACAGGTGTGAACAGACGATATTATGGCACCTGTTTAGACTCGTAAGAGAGGTCGACCCTCTAAACAGCCTACTATCGGAGGACCGATTGATCAGGAGGAGCCACGACAGTCTCCTACCAGAGGTTTGGAACCTCAAGAGCCTGATGTACCCTTGACTACGCCGAAGGCTACGGATTCCAGTTGGGTCAGAGTCAAGGCACGTATACCGGTGTTAGCACGGTCAGCCTAGGACAGATTCACGCTATTCCGAGGCGAAGTCCGATTGCGCGGACTTGGTTAGACAATTTGGAGGATACATTTGAGTTCATGAATTGCACCAATGAGGAGAAGGTGGGTCTAGCGACTTATCATCTTGAGCGGGCGATTACGTGGTGGAAAATGCAGAAGACCTTGATGGGAGAGCAGAACATCACCTGGGCAATTTTCCGAGATATATTCTGGAGGCAGTATTTTCCCTCTGCGTTCTCTACAAAGACGCCCGTCGAGTTCTTAAGCCTTAAGTGGGGATCGATCGATTATGGAATACAATGCGAGTTTACTCGATTAAGCAAATTCTGTCGCGTCGGTAGCACAGTGATGAGGACCGGATGTTACAATTTACCTGTGGTTTGGCAGCTATATTCAAGTAAGAATGTCTGGATCCTCCATTAACTCGTACCGGGAGGCACTGGATAGGGCTCTGTCTATTGAGATGACTTCTCAGCAAATTGCAAGGGAGAAGGAGGTGGAGAAGCAGATGTCCCAGGGAAAGCAACGGAAGTAGGATACGACCACGGAGACTGGAAGAAGCGAGAATCAGAGTGGGGCTTCGTGGTACTTGGAGAGGGATCATCTAGGGCATGAAAGGGAAGCGACCACGGGCGATCTGGCGGTTCTCAGAAGAACCGTAAGAGTGGATACATGACTAGATGTCGTAGATGTGGGTCCGGAAATTATAGTGTTCCCGAGTGTCCCCTGGATCGAGATGTTTGTTATTACTGCAAGCATCCAGGGCATACTAGTCGAGAGTGTACTCAAGGCATTTGGAGGGTTCGGGCAATTCCGAAGGGAAAGAGATCCGATCAAGATCATCGAGAGGTCGGCACCTGGGACGCAGATGCATGGTCGAGATGACACACTACCTCCTACAGCCCAGATATATCATATACATGGGAGTGATTCTTCCGGGATGCCAGCAACGATTCATTATACCCCATCTCCAGAGAGTTATTATTCCGGACCACCTACTCAGCGATATCTACCGGCCGGCTCTAAAGGATATATTATACCTGCGACAGAGTCCCTCAGCGAAGATCATCACAGACCCATATCCATCCGGAGTGGAGGCCTTCTACTATTATATCCGAGCCTTGTGCCGTCGCATGTAGGGGCGAGTTTATGCCATTACCCGGGAGGATGCTCGGTAGTAGGATCGGTCATTCGGGGTATGATTTTGGTTTATTCTATACCTGCTGATACATTGATTGATACTGGTAGCTCGCATTCCTTTATTTTTAGTATATTTCTGAGAAAAATTGGGAGAATCCCTATGATTCGTTCTTGTGGATTAGCGGTATCATTACCATCGGGCGAGGTTTTGACCAGTCATCAAGTAATCGAGGGTTGTCCATTGGATTTTGAGGGACATATACTTACGGTGGACCTTCGGGTGCTAGAGATGGTGGAATTCGACATTATACTCGGAATGGATTGGTTGGCTACATATTATGCTACAGTGGATTGTAGAGCGAGAGTAGTGACCTTCCGACCACCCGATCAGCCTGCATGGGAATTCGTGGGTACCCGTGATGATGGAGTGTCCGTTATATCTGCACTTCAGGCTCGGAGATTATTGTCGCATGGTTGTCAGGGTTACTTATGCTCTTTGGTCAAAGTGGAGAGTGAGGAGATACCACCTCTTTCCAGCGTACGGGTAGTTCGTGAGTATCCGGATATATTTCCAGATGAACTTCCAGGCTTGCCACCTCCGAGGCAAGTGGAATTCGCGATAGAGGTGATTCTGGGAACCGCACCGGTGTCAAAAGCTCCATACCGGATGGCACCGAAAGAGTTAAGTGAGCTAAAGATACAGCTGCAAGAGTTATTGGATAGGGGTTTTATGCGTCCTAGTGTTTCACCTTGGGGAGCTCCGATGCTGTTCGTTAAAAAGAAAGATGGATCTCTGCGGTTATGTATTGATTACCGACAACTTAATGCAGTGACCGTTAAGAACAAATATCCACTGCCGAGGATAGAGGATTTGTTTGATCAGCTCAAGGATACTTGCGTGTATTCCAAGATTGATCTGCGATCAGGTTATCATCAGTTGAGGGTAAGAGACGAGGATGTTCAGAAGACAGCGTTCCGCACGCGTTATGGACATTACGAGTTTCTAGTGATGCCATTTGGTCTTACTAATGCTCCAGCTGCATTTATGGATTTGATGAACCGGGTATTCTTGAGGTACTTAGATCAGTTTGTCATTGTATTCATAGATGATATCTTGATATATTCTCGTTCTGAGGAGGAGCATGAGCACCATCTTCGGATTGTATTGGAGCCATTACGACGAGAGCATTTATATGCCAAATTTAGTAAGTGCGCTTTCTGGTTATCTTCTGTGGGATTTCTTGGACATGTGGTATCTAGCAGAGGTATTTCAGTTGATCCCCAGAAAATCGAAGCGATTACCAGTTGGGAGCAGCCAAAGTCAGTTCAGGAAGTCCGTAGTTTTCTTGGATTGGCCGGGTATTACCGTAGATTTGTTGAGGGATTTTCCCGTATAGCCACACCACTTACTCGCTTGACCCGGAAAGGGGTCAAGTTTGCTTGGTCAGAGGCGTGTGAGTCCAGTTTCCAGGAGCTTAAGCAGCGTCTAGTTTCTGCACCGATACTGGTGATTCCTTCTTCTTGCGATGGGATGGTCCTATATACTGATGCTTCTTTTCAAGGCTTGGGAGCAGTTTTGATGCAGTTCGACCATGTAGTATCTTATGCCTCCCGTCAGCTTAAGGATCATGAGAGGAATTATTCGGTACACGATCTGGAGTTAGCGGCCATTATTTTTGCGCTAAAGATATGGAGACATTATCTATATGGAATTATTTTTGAGATCTATACGGACCATAAGAGTTTGAAATATCTTTTCACTCAGAAAGAATTGAATCTTAGGCAGAGACGATGGATGGAGTACCTAAAGGATTATGATTGCACCATTCAGTATCATCCGGGTAAAGCTAATGTTGTAGCAGATGCACTGAGCAGGAAGTCCTATGGGATTCTGGCTAGTCATTTGACCGCAGTGACTGATCTTGTTCGACAGTTCTCAGAGTTGGGGTTGTCTGAACAGGGTCAAACATCCCGGGGGATATTGGTATCTATGGTTGCCCAGTCTGCTATTATTGAGAGGATCAAGGAGGCACAAGCTAGCGATCAGCATCTGCAGTTCTTATGCATCACTGTGGATTCAGGACGACAGACAGATTTCTCGTGTGACGAGACTGGAGTCCTCCGATTCCGAGGGAGACTATGTGTTCCGGACACACATCCGATTAAAGAGGAGTTATTACGAGAGGCACATCACTCGAGATTTGCTATACATCCTGGCGGTACCCGGATGTATCAGGATTTGAGGCGTTCATACTGGTGGGACGGTATGAAGAGAGATATTGCGGATTTCGTCGCTCGATGTTTGGTCTGCCAGCAGGTAAAGGCTGAACATCAGAAACCCGCCGGATTGCTACAGAGAATCCCAATTCCGGAATGGAAGTGGGAACATATTACGATGGATTTTGTTACGGGGTTGCCCAGAACCCGTAAAGGACATGATGCGATTTGGGTGATTGTGGATAGGTTAACCAAATCCGCTCATTTCCTTCCGATTCGTGAGACACATCCATTGGATCGACTAGCTGAGCTATACTGCAGAGAGATTGTCAGACTACACGGAGTACCTTTGAGTATCATATTTGACAGAGATCCGCGTTTTACTTCACGATTACGGCGAGTCTTGCATGCTATGGATGCAGAGCCGTCTGATCTTGCATTTCATCCGCATGAGCGGATGGGCGATCGGAAGCGTACGATTCAGACTCTGGAGGACTTATTAAGATCTTGCGTCATGGATTTCGGAGGCAGCTGGGAGGATCACGTACACTTGGTGGAATTCGCGTATAATAATAGCTATCACTCTTCCATTCAGATGGCTCCCTTTGAGGCTTTGTATGGTCGACCCTGCAGATCTCTAGTATTGTGGGAGGATGTTGGGAAGCGGCGATTATTGGGCCCTCGAGTATTGGCCGCGATCTGAGTTAGTTCGTGTCATCGGGCGGCGATTATCGAGGCTCGGGGCCAGACGAGAAAAGTTATGCGGATCGGGCGAAGACCCTGGAGTTTTCTATAGGGGATCATGTGTTCCTCGTGTATCGCCTACGAAAGGAGTCAGAGATTGAATTAAAGGAAAATTAGCACCCGCTACATTGGACCATTCGAGATATTGGAGCGGATTGGAGGTGTAGCATACCGATTGGCTCTACCTCCGGCGCTTGCGGCGTTCATAACGTATTCCATGTTTCTATCTTTGAGAAATCGTCACGCATCGGATCATGTTTTGTCGGAGTGTCAGTTCCCTCGACCCTAATCGACATATGAGGAATTTCGTGCGGATTCTTGGTCATAAGGCGTCGATTCTGGAACAAAACCATTCGCCTTGTAAAAGTTGGATGGCAGCATCACACTGATAAGGAGGCTACCTGGGAGCTGGAGGATATCATCCGAGCTCGATATCCTCACCTGTTTACGTGAGGTATGTAGTAATTCAAGAAATTTCTTATGTTGATTACTGCATATAAGTATGAAAATTTGGGGACCAAATTTTATTAAGTGGGGGAGAATGTAATATACGAAAAAAAAAATGGATTAACCCGTAATTAATTGGGATTAATTAGGCTTAATTAGTGGGCTGAAATTGGGCTGAAATTGGGCCGAAATGGGCTGTAATGGACTGGGCCGAAATTGGGCTGGAAATAGGGCTTGAGCTGAACCCAATCGGATTGGGTTTGGGTTGAGCTGGGTTAACCGGATCACTTGATCAACGTTAAAAGCCGCCGAATGAACCCAGCGCCTTCGCGATCCCCATTTCCCTTCTCCGCCGTCTCGCTGTTTCCGCTCCGCGCGATCGCGTCTTCCTCTTCGGTTCGTCGGCGATCTGGGAAGAGTAGCTCGACAACAACGCCGCCCTAACTGATCTCTGGCCGGAGGTCAGTAGGTCTCGGCTTTAGGGTTTTTAAGTGATTGCTGTGCTTCGCGGATCATCGGTGTAGTCGTCGCGGTGGTGAGCTACCGTCGAAGGTTAGTGATCTTCTTCCTCTTTTGGAATGGGAGTTTAGATCTAGCTGGGAATGTTTGTTTTAGCTCAGATCGGTTTTTGGCAGTAATCGGGAGTTGGATTGATTCGGCGAGCAGTCGGGATTTGGAAAATAACGCCGCCGGTGAAGGTTGATCTCGGTAAGTTGGATCTAACCCAATACTATCAGCTGTGGTATCAATTGATTGGTGTTTAGTTGAAGTGTGATTGTTAAAGATTTATATATGTAATCGGTTGTGGAAAACTCTGTGTTCTTATGGTGTTATTGGTGATAAGTTTCAATCGGGAATTCGAGTGCTTGGGATGGATTCCAATTGGAAACTAGGCGGTGATTGAAGTGGTAAGTTTTGATTTGGTGTTAATTTAGGTTCTGTGATTGATTGGGGATTAGATGTTGCTAGGTATTTGTTTGATTCGATCAGATGTGTTGGTGATGTCGGTAGTTGATGCGAGCTCGTGGTTGTTGAAGCGATGAGGTTAAGAATAGAAACTGTGAAGTTGGATGGTTAGGAGGTTCAGCTAAGTGGTGGAATTTAATCTGTGATTTTAATTTGATTGTGCCGGCTGTGGGGGTGTGGAAGGAGAGTTGTGATGATAGAGTTGACATTGTGATTGTGGATTTGGGTTGTATAGTGAATTTGAGTTACCAATGAGTGGTTAGGCTTGTTGTTTCGGGTATTGGTACTCGAGTAATATTAATGGATGTTTGACCTGGTTAGATTTAGAAATCTATGTAGTATATCGGAGTGGTATAGTCGGAGGGGTTGAAATGCTTAGGAAAGAATACGAATATAAAATGAACTAGTGTTGTGTTAAGTATAGTATCGGTGATTTGCACTTAGCAGTAATGTGTTACTATTGTGCGAGTTTGGGATCTGAAGCGAGTTCACAGTAGTGAGGATTATCTGAGCTTTGTGTCGGTGGGTAATATCTACCTGGTCAGGTAGTTTGATCAATTCTAGTGCATGACAGTTTACATATGGTTATTCTTGTTTTCCTTAGATCCACTCATATTGTATCTTGTGCTTGTACTCAACCTGCGATCTTTGAGATATTGTTGTTAATCTATCATACCTTTATCTCGGATAGAAATTATAACCCTGTTTGTTTGTTAGCTGTTAGGTATTCAGTTAAATTCATGTAGTCACTAGTGTGGACTTAGATGGGGTTACCGGGTTCCATCACTAGGTTAGGTGATGAGTCCTCGGTCGTTGTACCGTACATATATTAGTGAGTTAACTTGATGAACCTATTTATCTGTACATAGGTTAATAAGTTGGGGTTACGGATCAATCGTCCTTGCATGGTTGACTTTTGTTGACTAGATCTCCTTGTGGATTAGGGAGTGTTGTGGGGATGTATGTGTGAGCTATGCATCATTACATTTGCATGCATCTTGTGGCCAGGTCTTCCTTGTGGAAGAGGCGGGTCATCGGTCATCTGCCTCCCGCCACTCGGGGGTAGTGGTAGCGAGGTTGAGGCGAGCATTAGATGTGCAGCGCTTCGACCACTATATATGGTGGTAGCTGGAGATCACTTTTGCCATGTGCAGTGGTGTTAGCACTCGCCCACTATAGATGGTGGTTGTTATGAGCGTCGTTGTCACTGTGTGCGGCGCTTGTCTACTCATGGGTAGGGGCGGCGTGGTTTGCGTGAGGACCCTAGGAGTAGTTAGCTTTTATGCTTATATACTACTCATTCATACTACTGACTCGGCCACTCGAGTAGTGGTAGCTAGAGTCGGGCTAGTTGTCATTTAATCGTGCCACCACAGCCACTCTGGGGTCGTGGTTGGGCGAGTCCATGACGATGACCATGCATATGCATTTCTTGATATATATGTATGCATGTATTTGATATATGTTTTACATATTGCCTGTGAGATCTTTGCATTTGATTCTTGCGTATGATTGTACATCATGCTACATGCCTTTTCATATTTTATATACCGTTGTGCATGTGTTGAGCATGAGTGTGTATTATTTGGATTATGTCATGATATATGCTCAGGATGTTATAGATCATATGGAGGAATGATGTCGGTATGTACATTACTTTATGTAAGTTGATCCGTTGATTTATGCTATGAGTAGGACATATATGATTCTGATTACTATGTAGTCTTTGTATGTACATTGGACTCATCTTTGCATACCTGTAGATCTTCACATGTATACTTGTCGATCTCTTACCCTGTATGTTGTTCATGCACTTCTATATATTACCCCTGAGTTTTATACTCACCACCCTGGACCCTGGGTTTCCTGTCGCCCAGGTAGTAGATAGAAGACTTTGGCAGAGACTTGGAGCATTGCCACCCGATCCCATCTCGCCGTTTTTCCGAGGGTTTTTGTTTCCCATCGCATGTACCTTTATATGGACTCTTATTGTTTTGGAGATCATGCTGTATGTTTCTCTTTTGATATTCAGTATGGATTTTATTCTAGTATGGACGGATATACCGATGTACTTATGTTGACGAGTTTGTATTTCCATGTGTTGGCTTCCGCTATTGATGTTATACGTTTTGCTGTGTTGTTATACATTTTCGATGTGTGTTATATTGGCTGCGACTTTGTACCGTATTGGAATTGTCATATGGGGGTGACGTCCGTTGGCCGGACAGAATCTACCCCGGGGCGTGACAAAATTCAAATCAAGAAAAATTGGAAGTCATCTCACAAGAACATATAAGGATAACATGCTTGATCATGTAGACATGGGTGAGATGATTTAGGTTTAATAATTTACAACCAACCTTTAGCAATTTCAATATCTGATCCAACTACCTTGTGTGTAGGATCAATGGATGTTGAACAGTGGTTGCTCCCGACACATGACCGGGGATCAACTCATGTTTTCGAAGCTTCGATTCAAACGACAAGGATCGGTAGCCTTCGGAAACAACGACAAGCTCAAAATCATCGGATCAGGTGATATTGAGCTCAACTCAAACTTTATTATTCAAAATGTCTTATTGGTAGAAAATTTCCAATATAATTTACTTAGTGTAAGTCAATTGTGTGATAATAACTATAAGGTCATATTTCTAGAAAATGAATGCGTAATTAATACAAATGAAACCTCTAAAACAATTCTTAAAGGAACCAGAAATAACAACATTTATACTATTAATTTAACTAACTCCTCAACCAAGTGTCTTATGACACGACAATAGGAATCTTGGTTGTGGCATCGACGACTCGGTCACTCGCACCCAAGACTCATCAACAAGATGAGTCAAAGTGACTTAGTCAGAGGTTTGCCTAACCTCAACAACTTGGATAATAAAATGTGTAATGCTTGTCAACAAGGTAAACATTCTAGGACACAACATCAACTAACTAATCAAGAACGAACCAAAAGTGTTCTTGAGTTCCTACACATGGATCTATTTGATTCACACGGAGCTAAGTCACTTAATGGGAGTCAATTCTACTTAGTCATAATTGATGACCATTCTAGATTTACTTGGGTTAGGTTCATCAAACACAAAAGTGATACCCTAGATCAATTAATCAAACTATTTAAACTAATAGAGAATCAACAAAACCTTAAAATCAAAAGACTTAGGAGTGATCATGGTGGTGAATTCATGAACCATGGGTTTATAGAATTCTGTAACCTAAATGGATACCACCATGAGTTCTCATGCCCTAGAACCTCACAACAGAATGACCTAGTAGAACATAAAAAAAGAACCCTACAAGAAGCCGATAGGACAATGTTAAACTAGTATAACCTACCCGATAGGTTTTGGGCAGAAGCCGTTAGTACAGTTTGCTATGTCCAAAATAGGATCCTTATGGTAAAGAGGCACCTTAAGACCTCGTACAAGATTTATCACGATAAAATACCTAACATCAAGTACTTTAGGGTATTTGGACGTAAGGTACATATCCTAAACACTAAGGATTACCTAGGGAAATTCACATCCAAAACCTCAACCGGAATCTTTCTAGGATACTCGACTATGAGTAGAGCCTATAGGGTATATAACCATGATACCCTTAGAGTCGAAGAGACTATTAATGTAGTGTTTGATGAAGGACACGAACCTACAAAACCCCTAGCAACCCCAATTAGCGAGCCGATTCATACCAGACTCAACTCCGATCTTGAGATCGAGTCTAGTATTAATCTTAACCTAAGTCAACCAAGTCATCCTATCACAAATCATCCTATTGACCAAGTGATAGGTGATCCAAGCCTAGGAGTTCAAACTAGAGCTTCATACTGAAACCTTAGTCAAATCTCCTTGATTTCCAAAATTGAACCCAAAACCATTGACCAAGCTCTTCTTGATCCCGATTGGATTATTGCAATGCAAGAAGAGCTAGCTCAATTCACTAGGAACGAAGTATGGGAATTAGTACCACCACCTAAAGATAAAACTATCATTGGAACAAGGTGGGTGTTTCGAAATAAACTTGATGATAAAGGTGAAGTAGTTAGAAATAAAGCTAGATTAGTCGCTAAAGGGTTTAGTCAAGTTGAAGGTTTAGATTACGATGAAACCTATGCCCCAGTAGCTAGATTAGAGTCCATCCGAATGTTATTAGCATATGCTACACATCGAGGATTTAAGTTGTTTCAAATGGATGTAAAGTCAGCATTCTTGAATGGATATATTAAGGAAGAGGTTTATGTTAGCCAATCCCCTGGATTCGAAAACCTAGATAAACCCGATCATGTCCTTAAACTAAAGAAAGCTCTTTATGGACTCAAACAAGCTCCTCGAGCTTGGTACGAGAGGCTTTTGATTTATCTTAAGTCCAAAGGATTTAACCAAGGTTTAGTCGACCCAACCCTCTTCGTAAAAACTGTAGGTAAAGAAATATTTATAGCCCAAATTTACATAGACAGTATCATTTTTGGAACAACCGATTCTATCCTACTAAACGAATTCATTCCACTTATGGAAAGTGAATTTGAAATGAATTTAATAGGTGAGTTGAGTTCCTTCTTAGGTCTACAAATTAAACAAACTAAAGATGGAATATACTTACACCAACGCAAATATACTAGAGAATTAATTAAACATTTTGGAATGCAAGACGCTAAAATTATTAATACTCCAATGGCAACAAATGTAAATATAGGAGAAGATACAACCAGAAATTCAATCGACTTAAAATACTATAGAAGCATGATAGGGAGCCTCCTTTGCTTAACTATGAGCCGACCTGATATCTTATTTGCAGTAAGTATGTGCGCAAGGTTTCAAACCTGTGCTAAGGAATCTCACCTAACTCTAGTTAAGCGTATCCTTAGATATCTAAAGGGTACACTTAATGTCGGTATTTGGTACCCTAGATCTACCGAGTTTGAACTAATCGGCTACTCTGACTCAGACTATGCTGGTAGTAAGCTCGATAGAAAGAGTACAAGTGGCTATTGTCAACTTCTCGGCTTGAGTCTAGTAAGTTAGTGCAGTAGGAAACAACACTGTGTTGCCTTATCTGTTGGTGCAGGGGCACCAGATAATCGAACCTGTGTTTTGATTATGGCAAAGACACAAAGTTAAGTTTACATCGTTATCTCACGAGCTAAATCGAGTGTGCAGAAAAGTACTAAAGCTAGAGCTGAAGGCTAGCGACACCCGGAGGAAGCCGCGGTGGTCGGGCGACACTCGAGTGACTTCGGAGGGAGCCAAAGGAATCGAGTGGAACGCCGGAAGCGAAAGCGACAAAGTAAGAATCGAGGTAAGCTTGTGTGAGTGAGAGATGGTAAGGTCGTGTCCTCTGTACGGGGATGACCATAGGCGGCGATCCGACTAAGACTTCTTGTGGAAGGTCTAGGTCAAGATCAGACGGTTAGAAACCGTCGTATTTATCATTTTCCGAGCTAACCTCTCACTGCAGGGAAGTGGCCATGCTGGCAGTCGACTTCTGGACATGGGGCAGTCGACTGATGCTCATCAGTCGACTGATGGGAGGCATCAGTCGACTGATGGCGATGAATCATCCCTTGCGCTAGGTCAAAACGAATAAGGTTTGACGCGGACACTTCGCGATAAAATTTATACAACTTCGTGATCTGTTCCAAAATATGAGGAGACAAATTCAGAGGCCAAAATCTATAAAAGGAGGGGAGGATTCCAACTCCAAATATCATCAAGTTTATTCTCAAGTGCTCCTGCAACGCCAATGCTCCAACGCCGTCATAACGCCGACGCGACGACAAGTTCAAATCTCCTTCGTCGGCAGCAGTAGCAAGTAATTGTTTTTATTGTATTCTTTGTTTTAATCGTAACGAGGTGAGGTAGGCTTGTTGCCTCATCCTCGTACTTCCGATTTTGTGTTCGTTGTCTCCTACCTCCAACGAGGAGGAGAAGTTATAGTGATTTGCCCTCCGTACGCGGTCTAGGACCGATAGGGCCATGGAGTAGCAACCATTGGGTTGTGAACCAAGTAAAATAAACGTGTCTCTTTCTTTTCCGCTATGCTTACTCATTTAATTGTCTACTCGAACGAAACAAACGAAAAGATTTACGATCGCTATTCACCCCCCCTCTAGCGACGCTTCTCGATCCATCATTATCTACCACTGAAGCCGAATACATCGCGATGGGTGAGTGTGTCACTCAGCTTCTTTGGATGAAGCACACTCTACGAGATTTTAAGTTAGACTTTACAAACACTAAAATTCATGTAGATAACATTAGCTCAATTAACATAACTACAAATCCAATATGTCACTCTAGGACCAAACATATAGAGGTCAAACACCATTTCATTCGAGAACATGTGGCCAACGCAGTCATACAACTCGAATACGTCGAATCGAAGTCCAACTTGGCAGATCTATTTACTAAACCCCTACCCGAAGCCGAATTCAGTCTATTAAGATGAAAATTGGGCGTGTGCATAGTACAGTAGGAATTTAAGAATTATATTTTCTTATTACTACTTTTTATTGTTTATATTCATGGAACTAGCTTAGGACATACCTTAGATATCATGCACCTATAGATTTAAGGAGCTAATACATCTCACAACACATAGGACTAATGTGTTTGTGTACTTAGCCACGTAGATGGGCATGAGATGTTAGGACCTTACTCCTGATTCTAGATGTAGAGCTAGTGCATCGCCATGAACCATATAATCATATATATTAACCAACTCTGAACAGGACTTGTTGATCCTTCATATCAATTAAGTCAAATAAGAGTTGAGCATTCAACAGATGAGTTTATTTTCAGTATATTATTTTCAAAATAATATGGAACATGTTTGGACTTGGAACTTAAACTTAGTACTTATACTTTTCTTTCAAAACCCCTCTTTCTGATTTAATGCCAAAAGGGGGAGAAAACGGTCAAAGTTAAGGGATCAATTTTTTTTGATAACTTAACTTAGTACTTCATACTTATTCTCATGGCCAAAAGTTAAGTAAATGTTTACTTAACTTTAATTTTTGCAACTTAACTCTTTTTAGTTAACAAAAGGGAGAGAAAGGCCAAGTTAAGAAAATTCTTAACTTAAACTCTTTTTTTTAATAATATGGCCAAAACTTTAAGTAATTGTTAACTACTTAAAAAACTCTTCTAGAGAAGCAAGTGTCAAGGGAGGGGGGGGGGGGGATTAAGATCTTCTTTCAAGAACTCACCCTCGATCAAGGGGGAGGTTTCCTCAAGGGGGAGTACCTGAAAGAAGAGTTAATCTTACTCCTAAGTATACACTTTTAGTTAATCTTACTCCTAAGTATACACTTTCACACTTTTTCTCTAATGTATATCATTTCCTTAACTTTGTATGTGGGTTTCCCATAGATAAAAAAGGGGGAGATTGTTGGTGCAGTGGGCACCTAAGTCGAACCTGAGTTTTGATTATAGCAAACGATACAAAGTTAAGCTCATATCATTATCTCATGAGCTGAATCAAGTGTGTAGAAAAGTGTTAAAGTTGGAGCTGAAGGCTAGCGACACCCAGAGAAAGCCGCGGTGGTCGGATGACACTCGAGTGACTTCGTAGGGAGTCAAAGGAATCGAGTGGAAGGTCAGAAGCGAGAGCTACAAAGTAAGTATCGAGGTAAGCTCGTGTGTGTGAGCGTAAGCGAGGTCGTATCCTCCTTACGGGGATGGTCTTAAGCGTAGATCCGACCAAAGACATCCCATGGATGGTCTAGGTCGAGATCGGACGGTCGGCGACCGTTGAAATTATGTTTTTATTAAGCTAACTTGTGATTTCAGCAAGCATCAATCGACTGCCCACGAGAGTGTTGGGATGTATACTGAAAAGTCTATCTTTTGTATGAACATTTTTATTTTTGAAATAAGAATCACATGATCATTGTTTGCATATTTATGGTTATGCATAGTGTCTGATACATTACATTGTAAATAACATGGTGTGTAGTGTCACATGGGAGATCATGTTATCAGTTCCTTGTAAAGTATAAGTAAAGGCTCACAACCGAAATGGTTTTGGACAAACCATTGGTATGGTTGTAGTGTGATTTGGTATTGGTTTGTCTTGACCATAGAATTACACTAGTACACTTTGTGTGTATTGAGCAGGACCGACTTAGAGGTGATACAATTTATTACTGACTATATAATTGAATCGAACCTCGGATATTATGGTCTACATGATCTTAATCCCGATATAATAACGGGCACATGTACTTAGTATTTATTTCTTTGATTTACCAATGGGCGAGATTTATAGATTAAATCGATAGACTCAGTAAGTTGGGAAATGATATTATTTATATGGTGTGTCATTGATTATAGGAGGAAATCGTGTCCTATATATTAGGATGATGATGTCCTCTTGAGGAGCTCATAAGGATCATCATGTAAACCCTGCAGGTGGATTTGGTCCGACATGATGATGAGGTTGAGTGGTACTACTCATGGAGTTAGATGTTGATTAATTAATTGTCAGTAAATTAATTAATTGACAGACATTCAAGATCTTAAACACGGGGAGATATTTGTACAATTAATATATGGAGCCCATATTTATTTATGGGGGTTGGTGAGGTAGATCAATGATAATCCTCTAGTGGAATAAATTATCATTAATGGATCGGATTTTATGTGGGTCGGATCCATTGGGTGGCCAAGATCCAACTCCTCCTCATGGTCCCTATTATAGCCTATTAAAACCCTCATGAAGCCTAGATCCAACGGTGGAAATTGAATTCCTAGATCCGACGGTGGAAATTGAATTCCTAGATCCGACGGTGGAGATTGAAAGGAGGCTTAAGCCTAAATCTATAAATAGGAGTCCAAGGTATGGGCAGCAAGGAATCTAAAGGAGATTAGGGTTTTGCTTCCAAGGTTTTGGTCGGCTAGGGTTTGGAGTTGGCTAAGGAGAGGCATTGGGCGGCAACCTAGGTTGCCTCTCTCTCCATTGGGCAACTCCTCCCTCTCTCTCTCTAGGTTGGCCGGCGGCTCCTCCCTATCTTTCTCTTTCCTTGGCCGGCGGCAACAAGAGCCTTAGCTCTCTTGGTCGGTGCCCATTCATCTACTTCCTCTCCTTGGCCGGCGGCAACATCAAGCTTGGTGGCTTGGTGGTCGGCGCTAGATAGAATAAGAAGTATCGAGTATTCTTCCCTTTGTTCTGAGCAGACAAGGAAGGGAAGAACGAGATATAGGAGGCTTCATCTCTTGGAGGATCATTGCCCACACAACGTCCAAGAGGAGGATAGGACATACAATAGAAGACATTGAGGTAAACAAGAGGTATAATTCTTGTTTTGGTTTCCTCTTATTTCTTTATATTATGTATGTAATTTCATGTTGCTAATTTACTTGGACCCCGAAGATAAACACAAAAACCGGCGATCCGTACATCATCTATTCCACGGTTAATTGAGGAAAAGAGTTAGGTTGATGAACAATAAGTTTGTTCAAGAGACCACTCTAATCGAATAGCACGATGATGGATCGGTTGCTTGGGTAATTCGTCATCATCTTGGATTAATTTTTTTTTTAATCTGGGGACGTAGATGGGATCGCCATGCACAAGCGACCGAGGTGCAAAGCGAAGCTTTGGTTCTACAACCCTTCAAAGAGCCACTCGACTGCCTTCATAAGTCGACTGCTGAGGGTTGCGACTCGACTGACACTGCCATCAGTCGACTGATAATGGCCATCAGTCGACTGATGGTCAAGGATCAGTTTCGAGGAGTCAAGCCTTATCACCTCATTCCAAGGGGCTTTGTGCCTAGTTTTGATTGGTTGAAGATCCCCTCGATGAGGGGCTCAAAAACTATAAAAGGAGGGCTTCTCTAAAAGTTTTTTCATCAATTCAAAGTGCCCTAAAGCCTCCGTAACGTGATGACACTCCAACGACTCCACGACATCGAAGTGCTACAGAAACACCGACGACACAAGCTTAAGCATCCATCCTTTTGGTCGTCGGTAAAAGTTTTTTTTAGTCGTTCATCAATTCTTGTATTTACTTTCTATTCTATGAGCTTTTATTGCAATGAGGAGAAGGGGGAGTGTCCCTCTACCTCAAGTTTTGGTTTTTGTGTATTCGATTAACTCCTACCTCCAACGAGGAGGAGTTCGTTAGTGATTTTCCCTCCGTGCGTGGTCAAGAACCACTAGGGCCTTGGAGTAGTAGCCGTAGGCTACGAAACAAGTAAAACCCTATTGTGTTGATTTTATCTTTCTGTTGCATTTACTTGTGTTTTGAAACGAATTCGACGAAAAGCTTTTATCGCTATTCACCCCCCTCTAGCAATCCGCTCGATCCAATAGTGGCTTGTCTTGAATAGAGACTCGTCGTCGGATCTGAAGTCAGACTCTTCCTCGGGTTTGATCGACTTGGCCATGAAGACGAGGTTGTTGAGCTTGTCTTCCTCCTCTGATGATTCCTCCCACGTAGCATTGAGTGCTTTCTTGAACTTAGGTACCTTGTTCTTGAGCTTTCCACACTCCGACTTGATGTGACCCAACCTGTTAAACTCATAACATCTATAGTTGGAATTTGATTTTGAATTACCTTCCTTGGATTGGTTGACGTGTCGTTTTCTACTCTTGATCATTTTCTGAACTAGATTTACTAGTTCGGTTTCCATCTCATTGTCTATCTCCGACTCGTACTTGTCTTCTTCCTCCGGAGATGGTTTGCTTTTGGGCTTCTTCTTCGGACCTGCAAATAAGGCAATACTTTTCTCGGTGGGGGCCAAATTAGACTGCTCATGTAATTTAAATTCAGAAAACATTTCGCCTAATCTAATTTTAGAAAGGTATTTAGAAACCTTGTAGGCATCAACAATGGATGCCCATAAGGTAGTCCTAAGGAATGCATTAAGCGCGTACCTGATCACATCCCGATTTTCTACCTTCTGACCGATCGAATGCAGTCCGTTCATGATGTCTTGTATGCGAGCATGAAACTGAGTGGATGACTCATGTTCCTGCATCTTTAAGTTAAACAATTTATTTAATAAAAAATCCCTCTTACATACCTTGGTGTTTGTGGTCCCTTCGTGAAGCTCAATGAGCTTATTCCACAAGTCTTTTGCACTGATAAAGGGGCCGACGCGATTGAGCTCCTCTTTACACAAGTCACGCTGTAGGATTTAGGTAGCCTTGGCATCAGCTTCCACTTGGCGTTTCATGGCATTTGTCCATTGATCACAATCCAACGATTCACCATCTTCATTAGTCGAAAGTGTGAACCCAGATTAGATTACGATCCACATCTCTAATTGGGTTTTCAAGTAGCACTCCATCCGACCCTTCCAATAACGGAAGTCGTCTCCATTGTAAAATAGGGGTCGGGCGGTGCTAAACCCTTCGAGATGAGCCATTTAGAAGAAACGACCTCGCAAAAACAAAAACTACAAAAAGGATGCCAAGACTTTCGTCTTGGATTAGTAGTGCGGGAGAAAGAATTTAACGAAACGAAAAATGCTTAAAACTTACAAATCGCAAAACCAAAAATGAAAATAAACTTAAAACAAATCCTACATTGGTTATTGCACCAAATCGTAGCACCCCTGCTCTAATACCAATTGTTGGATCAAAAAAAAGTGCTAGAGGGGGGGGGGGGTGAATAGCGCACGTAAATCTTTTCGTTCGTTCGATTAAAACACTAGTAAGAAAGAGTAAATACACAGCGGAATAGTAAAGAACACATCTTATTTTTACTTGGTTCACAGCCTACCAGCTGCTAATTCAAGGCCCTTACGATCCAAGATCGTGTACGGAGGGAAATTCACTAAACTAGTCTCCTCCTCGTTGGAGGTAGGAGACAACGATTACAAATCCACAAAAAACTCAAGGTAGAGAGACAACCCCCCCCTCTCCTCATTACGATAAAATCTCGATAGGAAAGAGAATTACAATAATTAGAAATGACAACTTATGAAACTGATATCGATGACTAAAGAGGAAGAGGTTTGAGCTCGTGTCGTCGGCATTTCGACAACACTTCGGCGTCGTAGAGTTGTCGTAGAGAAGTGGCATTGTGGGATCACTTTGTAAGCACTTTTTTTACCCTAAAGAGGTGAAACTCCCTTCTTTTATAGCCTTGAAGCCCCCCAATGTTCAGTTCAAGCTCATGGTCAAAGAACCTCATCTCCCAAGATAAGTGGAGCTTATCTTGACTCTCCTCGAGGCTGGAAATTCAAATGGCAGTCGACTGCTACCCTTATCAGTTCGACTGATGCCCAACAGTCGACTGATGGCTAGGATTCTTGATTGCACTAAAGAGTTAGCTCGAAATAAAAACAATATAAGTTAATTCGACGGCCACTTACTATCTGATCTTGACTTAAACCTTCCATGGGAAGTCTTAGTCGGATCGCCGCCTAAGGATGACCTCGTACGGAGGACCCGACCTTACATTCACTCACACACGAGCTTACCTTAGGTCCTTTTATGACTCATAGCTTTGCTTCAGGTATCGACTTGGGTTTTTCGGCTCCATCCGAAGTTCTCTCGATGTCGCCCGACCACCACAGTTTCCCAACTCAGGATTCTCCGGGTGTCGCCGACCTTCAGCTCAGCTTAACCATTCCTGCACACATAGATCAGCTTGTTAGACAACAATATGACCTTAGCTTTGGGTCTTTTCTATAATCAAAACCTAGGTTCAATTATCTGGTGCCTACTGCACCAACACAACAAGCCATTCTTAGCTACAATGATAGGTATCAAGTATACCAATTGCATATAACATATATGCAACTATCACAATGTGCTATCAACTAATTGAATGTTCACACATACATCGGGTTTTAACTCATTAACAAGTATGCATCATATGTATAGCACCCAACTTCACCTCCCTTCACATCGACCTTGGAGAGAGATCAACAAACCGATGCTTCAAGTTAAAGGTAACCCATTAATCGCGAAATAGTTTTAATATGGTTAGAGCGCATTCAACCAATTAGCCAGGCTTAGAGAGAGTCCAACAACCCAAACTAAAAATTGACCTCTAACTCTTACCATATTAGTAATAAACTATTCCAATGGTTTGAACATGTTCAGATTTGAGCTGGGCTTGGAGAGAGTCCAACAACCCAAACAAAAAATGGAACTCTGTTTCTAACCATATTAATGGAAGGTGTAGGCTTTAATATTGTGTAAGGGCTTTAAAGTCTCATCCTCTTTTCATGCAAATAACAATTATCTACATAGCGTGGCACGCATGGCATACATATGTGCATCTAATGCATCTACATGTCACAACATGCATGGCATAATGATATGCATCTAATGCAATTGCATGACATACAATTATGGCATGTACAAGTAGTTTCCATATTGTCATAATTAATTTTGGAAATAAAATATGATTTGATTTCCCAAATCAAATCCCAATTAAATTAGGAAACAAATTTCCAAATTTAATCACATATTTTATTTTTGGAAAATATTAATTAAGGAAATAAATTTCCTAAATTGTAATTTCCTAATCACATTAGAAAATTTCTAATTTGAATTTCTTTACTAATTAAAATTTCCATAATTATTTCTAAACTTTCAAAAAGTAGAAAATTTCTAAAAAAACAAATATGACTATCGCAAAATAATTTTACGATTATGTTGGAACACAGTCGGGCTCTGATACCACTGTTGGGTTTCCTCGGCACCGACTTGGATGTGCGTTCGAACACGTTTCATAAACATCTATTGGGAATCCTATGGGATAAACAATAAAATCATAGCGAAAAAAAGGATCCTTTGAGCGATCCATGCGAAAGAAAACTCATACAAAGTATATATCAAAAAGCCCTATCCTATAGGGTATACCTTTGATGCGTGCCCTTAGTCTATCCCACTCATCCACGATTCGCCGGATCTCTTTCACGTTCAAGTGTTCGTTGTTGGATCGAGAAGCATCGCTAGAGGGGGGGTGAATAGCGATCGTAAATCTTTCGTTCAAATTCGTTCGTTGAGACACAAGTAAACGAGTAAGCACAGCAGAAAATAAAGTGACACGTTTATTTTACTTGGTTCACAACACAGCGGTTACTACTCCAAGGCCCTATCGGTCCTAGACCACGTACGGAGGGCAAAGCACTATAACGTCTCCTCCTCATTGGAGGTAGGAGACAATGATCACAAAATACGGAAGTACGAGGATGAGGCAACAAGCCTACCTCACCTCGTTACGAATAAAAACAATGAATACAATATTAAAATATTTTACTAGATGCTACTGCCGACGAAGAAGATCTGAGCTTGTTGTCGCGTCAGCATTATGACGGTGTTGGAGCGTTGGCATTGTAGGAGCACTTGATGAATAAACTTGATATTATTTGGAGATGGAATCCTCCCCTCCTTTTATAGATTTTGGCCTCTGAATATGTCTCCCTTTTTTTTGGAACAGATCACGAAGTTGTCCAAATTTTATCGCGAAGTGGCCGCGTCAAACGTTATCCGTTTTGACCTAGCGCAAAGGCTGATTCGTCGCCATCAGTCGACTGATGACTCCCATCAGTCGACTGATGAGCATCAGTCGACTGCTCCATGTCCAGCAGTCGACTGCCAGCCTGGCCACTTCCCTGCAGTGAGAGGTTAGCTCGGAAAATGATAAATACGACAGTTTCTAACCGCCCGATCTCGACCTAGACCTTCCACAAGAAGTCTTAGTCGGATCCCCGCCTACGGTCATCCCCGTACAGAGGACACGACCTTACCATCTCTCACTCACACGAGCTTACCTCGATTCTTACTGTGTCGCTTTCGCTTCCGGCCTTCCACTCGATTCCTTCGGCTCCCTCCGAAGTTACTCGAGTGTCGCCCGATCATCGCGGCTTCCTCCGGGTGTCGCTAGCCTTCAACTCTAGCTTTAGTACTTTTCTGCACACTCAATTTAGCTCATGAGATAACGATGTAAACTTAACTTTGTGTCTTTGCCATAATTAAAACACAGGTTCGATTATCTAGTGCCCCTGCACCAACAATCTCTCCCTTTTTGATCTATGGCAAACCAACACAAAGTTAAGGGAAATTAAAGCATAAAACAAGTATAGTAAATGATGAATGTCATTTTCAAAAACTCCCCCTTAACCAAAACTCCCCCTTAACCCTAGGTGTGTTTTGAAAGAGATACTTTAGTTCAAAATTAAATAAATTTTGTGGTACTCCCCCTAAAATTTTGCTCTTCTCCCCCTTTTGCCATAAATCAAAACAAATGTTAGGGTTTGTTATGTAAAAATGAAGTTTGTTATATAAAATAGGGGTTTAAAGACAATATGGTATATGCATGCATCAAGATAAATCAACTATGAGTCCAAACATGCGTCTAGCAATAGTTAGATAGATTGGTTCGAGGTGTGTCCCTCTGCACCAATAATCTAAAGGTTTATAATATAACCCTTAGGGTTAGTTTGCTTTCCCCCTTAGTCAAATATATGAAGTATAAGAGATGTAGGGGGCGCTAAACTTTGGCCTAAAGAGTCATTAAGTACAATAGTTGAGAAAATAAGTAGTATTTTGAAGATTGTTTTAAGTATATTTCAATTATTCTTAACATCTCACCCATTCTATGTGTCTCAGAATTTGTTCACCTTATATGTTTTGTGAGATTATTTTAAATTGATTAAAGATAGTCAACCTTGGGTTAGATTCGGATTTAACCTTTAGATCGTTAAGTAACTTTTCAAGAAACTGGCTTCCAGGTCGTGGCGAGGCACAGGGGCCTTCTTTGATCGGAACAATGACCACTTCCTTAGACAAAGCCAAATTCAAGAAAATATCACTTAAGTCACTTAGGGTTACTTCCTGGTCTAACTAGTTTAGGATACGGTGAGGTAGCTTCAGCTAGTTCCACTCGGTCAAGTGCACCAAGCTAGATACGCCTTATCTAGCTCGAATACATGAGACTTTGTTTCCCTAATGTACTATCATCTCGCCGCGTCCTGATACTATGTTGTCAAGAGTTGACTTACTATTTTTCCTATCTAGCCATTCTAAAAATTAAAGAAAAATATTCAATGATTTTGCTAAGTAATCGGGTATACTATTTTAGTGTTAGCTCCCCCTGGACCATTGAACCAATATGATCTATTCAAATAATGAACTTGATCCTGAGGAATCCAATACTTATTAGTCCTTATATGTGTGTTCAATAAAACCTTTGGGACCCATGCTTGGACTCTTTGATGACTACGATTTACGATAGACATATAAGACCTATTCGTAGTCTTTGACTTAAATCCGAGTCTGGCTTTGTTGTACACGGCTCTTTGGGTTCCAAGTAGTCGATTAAGGTTCTTAGATCCCAACGTGAACCTTTCCAACCTACCCTCAACCTATTGAACTCGGTCTTTCAAAAGAGAATTCTCCTTCTCAAGTTTTTCAATTTGAGTTGAGTTTCCCTCTTGAACTTGACTAGTTGAAGAGGTTAGAGTAGCCTCTTGCTTGAGGGTTTCAACTTCCTCAAGTAATGACTCAACCCTAGACTCGGACTTAGTCAATTTTCTAGTAAGCATTTTAATTGTATTGTAAAGTGTACTAATTAAGGAACGGCTAACCTTAATTTTCTCTTTTGATCCGGCTTTGAGTTGCTTCTCGAAATAGTCCTCGAGTTCGGAGTTGGTGTTGTAATTGGATTCGGATTCGGACTCGGACTTGGACTCAGACTCAGACTCTTCGGGTCTTGCCATGCATGCTATGCCGATGCCTTCTTCATTGTCCCATGTTGCACGAAAAGCCTTCTTTTGATTTGATTTGAATTGTACCCTCTCTTGGTTCTTTAGTAGCCTCCTTTCCCTCCGAACGATCTTTCGCACTACATTCACTATTGCTTCGACCTTTTCGGATTCGGACTCTGATTCATCTTCGGGTTTGAGTCCATGTTCTTGCTTGGTGGGTGTCTTGCTTCCTTGTCTTGCAAGTAGAGCAATACCTCTCTCGGCCCGAACCATGTTAGTTTGCTCATGAAGTTCAAACTCGGAAAATAATTTGTCTAACCTAAGCTTTGAAAGGTCCTTAGAGACCTTGTAGACATCGACCATGGATGCCCACAAGGTAGTCCTAGGGAACGCATTTAAAGCATACCTTATAAGGTCTCAGTTCTCTATGGCTTGCCCGATCGAGTGAAGACCGTTGACGATGTCTTGGATCCGCGCATGTAATTGGGTGGCAGTCTCGCGATCCTACATCTTTAGATTGTACAGTTTATTTAAAAGTAAATCTCTTTTACATACCTTAGCATCGGGCGTCCCTTCGTGTAGATCAATCAATTTGTTCCAGAGGTCTTTGGCGCTAATGAATGGACTGATGCGGTTGAGCTCCTCCTTGGACAAGCCACATTGTAATATTTGAGTTGCTCTTGCATCGGCTTCGATTTGCCTCTTGGTTGCATTTGTCCACTTGTTGAAATCCAAGGGCTCTCCTTGATCATTGGTGGGTAAAACAAAGTCGGTTTGGATTATTATCCAAGTCTCGACTTGTGTTTTCAAGAAACACTCCATCCGACCTTTCCAATAACGGAAATCATCTCCGTTAAAGAATGGAGGTCGGGTGGTGCTATACCCCTCAATGTGAGCCATTAAGTATCTTGCAAAACACAAATAAAAACCAAAGGGAATTCCAAGACTTGGTCTTGGATTAGTAATGAGGGAAATAAATAGGAAATAAACAGAATTAAATGAGAAAAATAAGAAACTAACAAAAACTAACAACTTACGACCTTCGATGTCCCCGAAAGGGTACTAGACGTTGGATTTTGGGGCTGGAAATGGCTTGTTATGAGGGTATACCCTGGTAAGAAATGTAGATCTCTCAGAGGACTTCGATTTGGTAGGTAGATCGTTATGTGAGTCCACTTGTGCGAAAAGTTATGACCCTTTTACCGTCGGCTACTCCAAGAGAGAAAACTTGCAAGCACACAACCAAAAGAAACGTACCAAGACTTCATCTTGGATTAGTAGTGCGGGAGGAAAAAGACCTAAAAAAAATACGAATCAAAAAATATGAACAGAAAACCAAAACGTTCTAGATCGGTGGTTTCACCAAATCTTAGCACCCCCGCTCTAATACCAATTGTTTGATCGAGAAGCATCGCTAGAGAGGGGTGAATAGCGATCGTAAATCTTTCGTTCGAATTCGTTCGTTGAGACACAAGTAAACGAGTAAGCACAACGGAAAATAAAGTGACACATTTATTTTACTTGGTTCACAACCCAGCGATTGCTATTCCAAGACCCTATCGGTCCTAGACCGCGTACGGAGGGCAAAGCACTATAACGTCTCCTCCTCGTTGGAGGTAGGAGACAACGATCACAAAATCCGGAAGTACGAGGATGAGGCAACAAGCCTACCTCACCTCGTTACGAATAAAAACAATGAATACAATATTAAAATATATTACTAGATGCTGCTGCAGATGAAGAAGATCTGAGCTTGTTGTCGCGTCGGCGTTATGACGGTGTTGGAGCGTTGGCGTTGTAGGAGCACTTGATGAATAAACTTGATGTTATTTGGAGATGGAATCCTTCCCTCCTTTTATAGGTTTTGGCCTTTGAATATGTCTCCCTTTTTTTTGGAACAGATCACGAAGTTGTCCAAATTTTATCGCGAAGTGGCCGCGTCAAACGTTATCCATTTTGACCTAGCGCAAAGGCTGATTCGTCGCCATTAGTCGACTGATGACTCCCATCAGTCGATGGATGACTCCCATCAGTCGACTGATGAGCATCAGTCGACTGCTCCATGTCCAGCAGTCGACTGCCAGCCTGGCCACTTCCCTGCAGTGATAGGTTAGCTCGGAAAATGATAAATACGACGGTTTCTAACCATCCGATCTTGACCTAGACTTTCCACAAGAAGTCTTAGTCGGATCGCCGCTTACGGTCGTCCTCGTACAGAGGACACGACCTTACCATCTCTCACTCACACGAGCTTACCTCGATTCTTACTATGTCGCTTTCGCTTCCGTCCTTCCACTCGGTTCCTTTGACTCCCTCCGAAGTCACTCGAGTGTCGCCCGACCATCGCGGCTTCCTCCGGGTGTCGCTAGCCTTCAACTCTAGCTTTAGTACTTTTCTGCACACTCGATTTAGCTCGTGAGATAACGATGTAAACTTAACTTTGTGTCTTTGCCATAATCAAAACACGGGTTTGATTATCTAGTGCCCCTGCACCAACATTTGTGACTCTATAGTATCCACACGAACACTCTTTTGGAGAAAGGTTGTGCTAGCAACGCCACAAAAAGGGGCTAGGCCAAGAGAGAATTTCAGCCAAGAAGAAGAAGGGAAAACAAAGACAATCTCAACTATATCTCATCATGATCCAAAGCCCCCTTTTTATATTCATCCCATGAATATGAAAGGTTTCATCCAACCCTTAGTTTTCCCTCTTCAATGCATGATTAATCCACATTAATCATGCATGATAAGAGGTTACATCAAACTCTTGGTTTTCCCTCTTCAAAGAATGATTAATCCACATTAATCATGCATGATGAATTCATACCACTCAAATTGATTTGAGTCCAACTCAAATCAAATCAATTTGAGCCCAACTCAAATTCGGCCATTTAATTTGAGTCTAATTCAAATTCAACCCTTTCAATGAGTCTAACTCAATGATTCCAATTCAATGCCTATGGTTCATTTAGTCATGTTCTTTGTGTGTGACCCTATAGGTTTTCGTAACGTTGGCAATGTCTCTAAACCACTTTAGAAACATAAGCAATGAGCGGCATCTAGCAATGCATCATTGTTACCCAAGTTACGAAAATGTCAAGATCTGACAAAACCTTTCTGTGACTTTTATCTTGTATGACCTTGTCCTTCTATCCTTGATATCTAGATTGATCAATGAGGCATAAAACATGTCATCCTTTTATCAATCTTTGTGTTTATTGATCCCCAAGTAGACTCACTCAAACAAATGAGCTCAATATCTCATATTAATTCATTTGAGCATGGCCATGCATTTCGTGGTCCTACTCTATCAAGAGGCCTAAAGATATCACTCCCATCATATGGGAGGGATAGATCCTGTCTACATCACTCACATCCCTCAGCATAATTTGTTACATACCCAGTGATCACCTTTATAGTCCACCCTGTTATGGGTGATGTTTGACGATAGCAAAGTACATAACTCCTTATGTAGGGAACCGTAATGATTTCAGGTCTAAGGATTATTCATACTAATAGTCACATGAGAAAGTTTATAACACTCATATAACAATCCATGAAACTTTTTGATAGCGGGTCAATTCAGTATATATTCTCTAATATATATCCATGTGTTAATGTTGTGGGGATTCTTATCTCTCTTGGAAACATTTGCAAGCACTAAGAAGCGGAAAAATGAGATCCATCCAGAGATCGATGTGAAAACTAAACTCGTTTGTGATCGATTCTAACCTATGAGAATCGTGATTACCTTCGCTGCGTGCCCTTCACAATCTCGTTAGCAACACTTGTATACGGATCTCAGCACGGTCAAGATGTCCATGCCTCCACGGTATCCACACAAACCATGAAGTGGAGAAGAACCATACTGTGGTGCTAGCCACAAGATAGGTTCAGCCAAGAAGGTAGAAGAGGAGGAAGAGGAAGATCACTATCAAGCCCCAAACTAATGCACACGAAAACACCCAAGAGTCTCATCCAAAAATTCCTCTTTTATACTCAACCATTGAATATGAAGAGTTTTTGACTCTTGGTTTTCTTGGAATTAATCATTCATTAATTCCACCTTAATGATCATTCAATCCCTCTTAATGGTGAGTCTCACTCGATTTGAATTTGACTTGAGTCTAACTCGAGTCAGATTCATTGGTTATACCTTGAGTTCCACTCATTGAGTCTAATCTACATTAGACTCAACCTGATGGCCCAATGACTCATCACATGAGCCATCTCCAACTCACATGTCCTAAGTGTGTGACCGAATAGGTTCTCTTAATGTTGGCAATGTTTCTAAAACCCTTTTATAGACATAAGCAATGAGCGACATCTAGTAATACATCATTGCTACCAAAGTGATGAGAATGTCGAGATCCGACATAACCTTTCCGTGACTACTATCGTGTATGACTTAGTCCTTCTATCCTTGATATCTAGATTGATCAATGAGGCATAGACTATGTCATCCTCTTATCAATCATGAGTTTCTTGATCTCCAAGAAGACTACTCAATCAAATAAGCTCAATATCTCATATTGACTTATTCGAGTATGGCCATGCATTTTTAGCAGTCTTACTCTATCAAGGGGCCCATAGATATCACTTTCAATATATGGAAGGGATAGATCTTATCTACATCACTCACATCCCTCTGCATAACTTATTGTATACCCAGTGATCACCTTTATAGTTGTAGGACAGTTGGCGTCGTTAGAAGGGGGGATAAATAGCGATAATCGTCTCTTCGATTCGTTGTGCTCGTCTACAGTTGTTAGTACGCAGCAGAAACACGAATACAAGTACAAAAACACACAACAAGCACAATACACAGAATTTACGTGGTTCAGAACTCTAGTTGCTACTCCACGGTCGAGCCCCTAGTCGGCTCTAGTGATGCACACCACCACTATAATACTTCTTCTTCTCGGTGACACACCCGAGGTGGAGAAACCTATTAATACAGATTTTTAGATGTTTACACAAAACTTACTGTCATAGGAGATGAAGAAGAAACCGATTACAAGAGTTGCAGTGAAAACTAGAGCACTTCTTCTTTTCAGAATCTTTGATTGCCTTTAAGGATGATCAAAACTTGGAGGATCAAGGAACTCTCGCTAGAGTAATCGCTTCCAAGGTTGTCATGAACAGTAAATGCTTTTTTTAGTGAAAAGCAACTGTGTAAACCTTTTAAATCGAGCCTGATTAGGGCTTTTCTGGCCCGGGCAGTCAAGTCACCTCGATTGGCGCCTCCACTGCTGTAGGATTTTCCTTCGAACACGTAGGCCCCAGTCGAGACGCTAATCGATTTCAGCATGCTTCTGTTCGTGAGAAACAACCCCAGTCGAGGTGCCGCCTTGACTGCTATGGTCTTATCAACACTTTGCAGGCCAGTCGAGGCAACGCCTCGACTGATGAAGTAATCAGTCGAGGTGCTGCCTCGACCACTGCCTTGACTCTTGACTGTTTCAACTTGTCTAGAGTTGAAACCATGCCTAAGAATGGGTCTACCCTGTACCCTTTACCTGATGCCTGTGAACGACTGTTCATAGGTCTTCCGTGCCAAGAATTGCTTTCGGGACTTCGTGCCAAGACTCCTCGTCTGGGTCTTCATTCTAGGACTCCTTGTCCGGGTCTTCACTTGCCAGGACTCCTCGTCCGGGTATTCACTTGCTAAGACTCCTCGTCTGGGTCTTCACTTGCCAGGACTCCTCGTCTGGGTCTTCACTAGCCAGGACTCCTCATCCAGGTCTTCACTAGCTAGGACTCCTCGTCTGGGTCTTCACTAGCCAGGACACCTCGCCCTACAAGAAACTTCCTGAAAATACATCTCAACCAAATCGCATGAGATAACACATAATTATCACCTTGACTTAAACCCTTGTCAAAACACCAAAACATCATTTGGGCCTAATTGCACCAACAATCTCCCCCTTTTTCATGTTTGACAAAATGGTTTAAGTTTAGGTCATGCAATTATAGGAAAATATAATATTCTTACATTTGTATAGAATTTTCACTATTTAAGAACTTCATCAAATCAAGATGTGTAATAATACTTTCATTTCAAATGAGATATAGATTTGCAATGAATTTCAAAACTTCCATATAAGCAAGGTTAAAGGTTAACGATCCCTACTTCAGCTTAAACTCCACTTATTCCACTTATCTTCCACCTTAAACATAAAACCCACTCATCTTTTCCCCTTTGGAAAACACACAAAAAGAGCAATCTATAGGATCACTCACCTTGAATTCATTACCCTCAGTTATCCAATGCACCAACAATATATTTAAACAAAGTAGATATCGATCGTGCATATATATTGAAAGGTATAGACAACCGGAAAATTTTTGGCAGAATTTCCCCTAAAAATGGTTGTGATAAACATGTTCATAACATCTAAATACACATCTTAATATACAAGAACAATCATTTTCAATAACAAAATATATGCAGTCAACATTTTATACATATAACTCAAGTGTTAACCAAACATCCTGATATATATTTTTCTCGAATTCAAAAGTTTAATACATATATATAAAAAAACTGATGTCCCAAAAACTACATGGCTGGCGATGATGGTCCAGACAAATCCGTCATCATGGCACGTAGGAGAGTAAGAATCTTCTGCTGTTGGGCAGAGACTTCTGAAAACCGCGTATCCATCCTGGTTTGAAGCTCCTCGAATCTAGTATCAATCATCATAGTAAGGTCCTTATATTTTGTATCAACTGAGTCCACAAACTCAGCATAATCTTTGCGCAATTTCTTGAGCTGTGAAGACACGGAGGAATACGGTTTGTCAGCTAGGGATGGATGTTCTTTTTCGCCTTCTTCTGCTCCCATGACCCACCTCTCACCAGCCTGGTGTCCATCAACCCACTCAACACTTCTACCTACTTGGGACATGTCGACCAATGAAAAATTTCTCCACTTCATGAAATCAAAGTCTGTCATTTGCTTAATTTTGCCTCTGCTTGTGTTGATGCCTATGGATTCTAGCCAAAATGTGATAATATGTCCAAAAGGCATGTAAATTTTCTTTTGGACTGGAGTTTTGAAGTGGACTATGCAGAGAAAGATGTTTAATGTAATGTTAAAGTCTAAACAATTTTTTAAAAGATGTAGAGTCAGTAAATGATGTGGTCTGACCTTAGCTTGACCCCTAGTAACAATGGGAAGGATGCAACCTACAATGACCTTATATAGGACATTATCGGGGGCAACTAATGCCATGGACGAAAATAGGTTAAGACCAGGTTGTCGGGGGTTTTTAAAGAAATACTCATTAATGGCATTTATGGAGTATCCCTCAATAGGTTCTTGAATGCTTGGATAGCATTCAAGGGTTGAGTTTGACTCCCGACACTCTAGAAATGCCCTAAGGATATCCGGAGTGAATGATATGTCCCTTCTGGCCACTCTACTCTTATAGATGAGCCTATCACCTGTAGGTTGTAGGTTATTGTAGAATTCACTAACTAAGTCTACATTGATGTCGTGATCACAGTAGACTAGTTTATTGAGCCCATAGTAGTCAACTATCTGTATGACATTTTGGGCATACCTATCAAAGAAATCCTTATCCAATGACCTAGTATGCATCAACTTAAATTTGTGTGCGGCAAAAGTATGATGATGGTGTGCGGAGGGAAATCGGGGATCCGAAGACGGATTCTCCCGAGGTGTTTCCCTACTACTGGTCTCGTCTATCTTACGTTTTTGTCTAATGAATGCAGAAATCATGACCAAAATGCGAAATGAAGGCAATATGATGGTATTATGCATGACACAGGTTAACACCTGATTAGTTAACCCAGGTAATTTATAAATCGTGAAAACAAAGAGAAGGGTTTAGAATATTACTTAGGTGCCATTTTCATTGATCAGGAAGGTTGAGATCTTGAGGGATCTGAAAGACAATGGAACCTTCTGTGAGATGACCTTCTCCGACGAGAGAAAATCTGGTGAACCCTAGGTTTGGAGAAACTGATGATTAGGGTTAGGGATTGATCGAGAGAAGAAATGAGATGCTAGAGAACTTACTCGAGGTCGGTTAGGGTTTAAAGGAGGTTGTCTAAGCTTTGGTCACTGTCGATCTTGCCAGAACTGAGAGAGGTTACGGTGAGGGCGACGGGATCGAAATCGTGGTGAGAACAATCGGGTCTGGGAGAGGCGGATAGCAGGTTTCCTTATATATTCCTGAGTCGATCAGTCGAGGCAATGAGTTGAACGCCTCGACTATTAAATCAGTCGAGGTGCCAGTCGAGTGCGCCTCGCTTTTGTGCTTTCATCCGGACGCACAGTCGAGGCATGGGTTGAGTTTACCTCGATTATGTACCTGACTTCTTAAACCAGACTGACTTCTTAAACCATTCTGACTTCTTATACCGTCCTGACTTCTAAACCACCCTGAAATCTAAGACGCCCTAAATTTTAAACTGTCCTGAAATCTAACCGCTCTAAAATCTAAGATGCCCTGAATTTTAAACCGTCTTGAAATCTAACCGATCTGAAATCTAAACCAATCTGAAATTTTAAAGCGTCCTAGAATTAAACCAGTCTGGAATTAAATCGGCTTGGACTTAAACCGGTCTGGAATTAAACCGGCTTGGAATTAAACCAGTCTAGAATTTAGACTGGTCTGAAATTATATCAATCTGAAAATTCCTTAAAATTGGCCTGGATTTCCACAAAAATGGTCTGGATTTACACAAAACTGGTCTGGATTTCCACAAAACTGGTCTGGATTTCCATAAAACTGGTCTGGATTTTCGAAAGTCGCTAAGTATCGAACTTTGGGAAGTTTCTATATGCCTGTCAAAATGTCCAGTTGAGGCGCTGGTCAAGCATGCCTCAATTCTATTTACTGGTGGCTGCAACCGAGGGTGCCAATCGAGGCGCTGGTCGAGTGTGCCTCGCTTCTATTTGCTCGCAACAGCCTCGCAACAGCTAGCAGTCGAGGCAGATACTGAAATACCTCGACTGTTAATCTGACATTTCATTTTCTAAGGTATTTTAAGTCCTAAGTTCGTTGTATTTAAATCCCTAAACCATTTTCCAAGTGTTATTACACTTAATAGACAATCTCTAATATATTTTTGATGTCCAACCAATTTGACTTGGTTGGACTGTCCAATTATGATATTAGAAACACATACACATGAATTATGTATTGGTCTTCCCCATAATTGGTCAACTTAATGATTTATGTAATTTTCAACCTCATTACTCAAGTTATGCATCATAACAAGCATTTTGAGTAAATTGGTTGCTCCTAACATCTCACCCCTATCTAGCAATACACAAGCATAGTTAATCCTATGGTTTGTGTGAGATGTTTCCCCAAGGTATCGCAACAATTATTTTCCCATTTCTTTTGTACTTATGAATTAGTCCTTATGATCAAGGAGAGTTTTTACTCAGTGGCACACATTCGTAACTCTCTTCTTAAATAGGTAAATTCATTTTCTGGAAGAGGTTTTGTGAAAATATCAGCAAGATTCGCCTTAGACTCAACATAATTGAGTATAATATCTCCTCTTGCTACAAGATCCCTAATGAAGTGATGTCTCACTTCAATGTGTTTTGTTCTAGAATGATGGACTGGGTTTTTCGTTAAGTTTATCGTGCTAATATTATCACAAAGCAATTGCACATTCTTATATGAAAAACCATAATCTTCCAAGGTGTGAGTCATCCATAACAATTGTGACACACTCTCTCCCATGGCTATGTACTCAGCCTCAGTGGTGGAGAGTGCAACACAATATTTCTTTCGACTTGACCAACTAACTAATGCTGAACCTAAGAATTGACATCCCCCGCTAGTGCTTTTCCTATCTAGTTTGCATCCTGCATAATCTGAAGCTGTATAGCCTACTAAATCAAAAGACTCAGTTCGGGGATACCACAATCCAACTGATATGGTTGCTTTAAGATATCTCATAATTCTATTAACAGCAACCCAATGAGACTCTTTCGCACACGATTGATATCGTGTACACATACCTACAGCAAATACTATATCAGATCTACTTGTTGTAAGATATAAAAGACTACCTATGGCACTCCTATAAAGCTTTAAATCAATAGATTTTCCATCAACATCACTATCTAAATGAGTGTTTTGTGCCATTGAAGTGAAAACTGTTGGTACAGTAGGCACCTAAGTCGAACCTGAGTTTTGATTATAGCAAACGATACAAAGTTAAGCTCATGTCATTATCTCACGAGTTGAATCGATTGTGCAGAAAATTGCTATAGCTGGAGCTGAAGGCTAGCGACACCCGGAGGAAGCCGCGATGGTCGGGCGACACTCGAGTGACTTCGGAGGGAGCCGAAGGAATCGAGTGGAAGGTTGGAAGTGAAAGCGACACAGTAAGTATCGAGGTAAGCTCATGTGTGTGCGAGTGTAAGTGAGGTCGTATCCTCTTTATGGGGACAGACTTAAGTGTAGATCCGACCCAAGACATCTCATAGGTGGTCTAGGTCGAGATTGGACGGTCGGAGGCCGTCGAAATAATGTTTTTGTTAAGCTAACTTTGCCTTGCAGCTAGCATCAGTCGATTGCCATCTTGAAGGACTCGACTGCCATCCATCAGTCGACTGCTTACGATCAGCATTCGACTGATGCTGCCATCAGTCGATTGATGATGGCCATCAATTGACTGATGGTCAATGATCAGTCTCGAGGAGTCAAGCCTTATCACCATTTTTTAAGGGGCCATGTTCCCAATTTCCATTGGTTGAAGATCCTCTCGAAAAGAGGCTCAAAGGCTATAAAAGGAGAGCCTATCCTAGTGTTTCATCATCAATTCTAAGCTTCCAAAAGCCTCCGCAAAGCTACAACTCTCCGACAACGAAGTGCTTCTTCTCCGACATCTAGGTTTAATTTGTTTTATTTTTTTACATTGGTATAAGCTTTATATCAGTTTGTTTCTTTACTTTTTTGGAGCTTTTTATCGTAACGAGAAGAGGGGGAGTGTCCCTCTACCTCAAGCTTTTTGTGTTCTTGTATCGATTAACTCCTACCTCTAACGAGGAGGAGTTCTTTAGTGTTTTGCCCTCCGTGCGTGGTCAAGGACCACTAGGGCCTTGGAGTAGTAGCCGAAGGCTACGAACCAAGTAAAAAACATTTGTCTCATTTACTTTACATTTATCTTTCTGCAGCGTATAAGTGTTTTGAAACGAATTCGAAAGAAAAAGGTTTATCGCTATTCACCCCTCCCCCCTCTAGCGATCCGCTTCGATCCAACAATTAGTATCAGAGCCGGTGGTGCTAAGATCTGGTGAAACCACCAATCTAGCATTTTTACAGATTTTTTTCTCTTTTTTATTCTGTTTATTTCGAATTTATTTCATTCGTTTAGTTTTCTTCCGCACTACTAATCCAAGACGCGAGTCTTGGTACTTTTCGATTGTTTGTGTTGTTGTTAGGTTTTTCGTCTCCGTTCTCTTGTTTCTTTTTGTTTCAATGGCCCATCTCGAGGGTTTTAACACTGTCTGACCTCAATTTTACAACGGAGATGACTTCCATTATTGGAAGGGTCGGATGGAATGCTTTCTCAAAACCCAAATCGAGATGTGGATCATAATCCAAACGGGATTCACACTTCCAACTAATGAAGTGAGTGAATCCTTGGATTATGACCAATGGACCAATGCGACAAAAAGACAAGTTGAAGCCGACGGCAAGGAAACTCAAATCCTCCAATGCGGCTTGTCCAAGGAGGAGCTTAATCGTGTCGGCCCCTTCATCAGCGCAAAGGACCTTTGGACAAAGCTAGTAGAGCTACACGAAGGGACCGATGAAGCCAAGGTATGTAAGCGCGATCTTTTGTTTAATAAATTGTATAATCTAAAAATGCAGGAACACGAAATGATGACTCAACTTCACGCCCGCGTTCAAGACATAGTCAATAATCTACATGCGATCGGGCAAAAGGTCAAAAATCGCGACCTTATAAGGTATGTTCTTAACTCCTTTCCGAGGACTACCTTGTGAGCATCCATGGTCGATGCCTACAAGGTCTCCAAGGATCTTTCGAAACTTAGGTTAGATGAATTATTTTTCGATTTTGAACTTCATGAGCAGTCTAACTCAGAACCCGAGAAGGGTATAGCACTTTTTGCAGGTTCGAGGAAGAAAACCACAAGCAAGCCACCTGCTAAGGAAGAAGAGGATGAGTCTGATTCGGAGGTCGACTCGAAAATGGAGGCCGAACTAGTCAATCTAGTTCGGAGGATAGTCAAGGGCCGAAAATGAACCGTCACTCGACCCAACGAAGGTAAGCCTAAAAGTTCAAATATTAGATGTTACGAATGCAACAGGTTTGGACACATCAAGTCCGAATGCCCAAAACTCAAGAGCAAAGCACCAAAACACAAAAAGGAACTCAACGCTACTTGGGAAGAAGCATCTGAGGAAGAAGATAATGATCGTGTTCTCATGGATAAATCGGTGGAATCAGAGACAGAGTCAGAACCAGAACATGAATCGGAAATCGAAGATGAGTCGGACTGCGAAGCACTATTCAAGACAAGCCACGGATACGCATCCAGTTCAAAAGATACACTCAAGGTAAGTCGATCCCTCATTAGAACACTTTATAGTGTAATTAAGTTTTTAACTAGAAAATTAGCTAAGTCCGAGTCCAAGGTCGAGACCCTGGTTGAGGAAGTTAAACTCCTCAAACACGAGGTCTCCCTAACCTCTTCGACTAGTCGAGTTCGAGAGGAGGACTCAACTCGGGTTGAAAAGCTCGAAGTTGAGAACTCACTATTGAAGAGTCAAGTCGAAGATCTTAGGAACACGTTGGAAAGGTTTACTTTGGGATCCAAAGGACTTGACCTCCTACTTGGATCGCAAAGGGTCGTGTACAATAAGGTCGGGCTAGGGTTTAGCTCAAATACAACCAACAATTCGTATATGTCGATTGTAAGTCGACATAAAAAACGTGTCCAAGCATGGGTCCCTAAGACCACCTTGATTTCAAACTTAGGATCGAACCAGTACTGGGTTCCCAAGGATCAAATCCACTGTGTTGAGAGACCGCACCGATTCAACGGTCTAGGGGGAGCTAGTAAGAAACTTGTTTGTATTTTAACTAAGAAATTGTATGCTTAGGTTTTTATTTAGTTTGATTTTCCTTTTTAGAATGGTTAGATAGGACTATAACTCGTCAATACTTGATAACATAGTAGCAGGACGCGGCGAGATGATAGTACGCTAGGAAAGCGGAGTCTTGTGTATTCAGGCTAGATAAGGCGTATCTAGTTCGGTGCACTTGACCAAGCGGAGCTAGCTGAAGCTACCTCGCCGTATCCTAGACTAGTTAGACCAGGAAGTGGTCTTAGGTAAATCAAGTCTCTATTTTCTTGAAAATGGCTTTGTCTAAGGAAGTGGTCGTTGTTCCGATCAAAGAAGGCCTCTGTGCCTCGCCACGACCTGGAAGCCATGATCTTGAAAAGGTGACTTGATGAGCCTAAGGTCAAATCCGAATCTAACGCAAGGTTGACAAGTGTTCAAATCATTAAATTTAAATCAAGTAAAATTGGAAGTCATCTCACTAGAACATATATGGTCATGTAGACATGGGTGAGATGATTTAGGTTAATAATCTTCAACCAATCTTTAATAAATCCAATATCCGATCCAACTATCTTGCATGTAGGATCAATGGATGTTGGACAGTGGTTGCTCCCGACACATGATCGGGGATCAACTCAAGTTTTCGAAGCTTAGATTTAAACGACAAGGATCGGTAGCCTTCGGAAACAAAGGCAAGCTCAAAATCATCGGATCAGGTGATATTGAGCTCAACTCTAACTTTATTATTCAAAATGTCTTATTGGTAGAAAATTTTCAATATAATTTACTTAGTGTAAGCCAATTGTGTGATAATAACTATAAGGTCATATTTCTAGAAAATGAATGCATAATTAATACAAATGAAACCTCTAAAACAATCCTTAAGGGAACTAGAAATAACAATATTTACACTATTAACTTAACTAACTCTTCAACTAAGTGTCTAATGACACGGCAAGAGGAATCTTGGTTGTGGCACCGACGACTCGGTCACTCACACCCAAGACTCATCCACAAGATGAGTCAGAGTGACTTAGTCAGAGGTTTGCCTAAACTTAATAACTTGAATAATAAAATATGTAATGCTTGTCAACAAGGTAAACAATCTAGGACACAACATTAACTAACTAATCAAGAACGAACCAAAAGTGTTCTTGAGCTCCTACACATGGATCTATTTGATTCACATGGAGCTAAGTCACTTAACGGAAGTAAATTCTGCTTAGTCATAATTGATGACTACTCTAGATTTACTTGGGTTAGGTTCATCAAACACAAAAGTGATACCCTAGAATAATTAATCAACCTATTTAAGTTAATATAAAATCAACAAAGCACTACAATCAAGAGACTTAGGACTAATCATGGTGGTGAATTCGAAAACCATAGGTTTACAGAATTCTGTAACCTAAATGGATACCACCATGAGTTCTCTTGTCCTAGAACCCCACAACAGAATGGCCTAGTAGAACGTAAGAATAGAACCCTACAAGAAGCCGCTAGGACAATGTTAAACGAGTATAACCTACCCGATAGGTTTTGGGCGGAAGCCGTGAGTACGACATGCTATGTCCAAAATAAGATCCTTATGGTAAAGAGGCACCTTAAGACCTCATACGAGATTTATCATGATAAAATACCTAACATCAAGTACTTTAGGGTATTTTGGTGTAAGGTACATATCCTAAACACTAAGGATTACCTAGGGAAATTTACTTCCAAAACCACGACCGGAATCTTTCTAGGATACTCGACTACAAGTAGAGCTTATAGAGTATACAACCATGACACCCTTAGAGTCGAGGAGACTATCAATGTAGTATTTGATGAAGGACACGAACCTACAAAACCTCTGGCAACCCCAATCTGTGAGCCGATTCATACCAGATTCAACTCCGATCCGGAGATCAAGTCTAGTATTAATCCCAACCTAAGTCAACCAAGTCATTCTATCGACCAAGTGGTAGATGACTCAAACCAAACTAGAACTCAAACGAGTCATTCTATTGACCAAGTAGTAGACTCAAACCCAAATCCAACTAGGACTCAAACGAATCATCCTATCGACCAAGTGATAGGTGATCCAAGTCTAGGAGTTTGAACTAGAGCTTCATACAGAAACTTAGGCAAATCTCCTTGATTTCCAAAATTGAACCCAAGACTATTGACCAAGCTCTTCTTGATCCCGATTGGATTATTGCAATGCAAGAAGAGCTGGCTCAATTCACTAGGAACAAAGTATGGGAATTAGTACCACCACCTAAAGATAAAACAATCATTGGAACAAGGTGGGTGTTTAGAAATAAACTTGATGATAAAGGTGAAGTAGTTAGAAATAAAGCTAGACTAGTCGCTAAAGGGTTTAGTCAAGTCGAAGGTTTAGATTACGATGAGACCTATGCCCCAGTAGCTAGATTAGAGTCCATTTGAATGTTATTAGCATATGCTGCACATCGAGGATTTAAGTTGTTTCAAATGGATGTGAAATCAACATTATTGAATGGATACATTAAAGAAGAGGTTTATGTTAGTCAACCCCCCCAGTTTCGAAAGTTTAGACAAACCCGACCATGTCCTTAGGTTAAAGAAAGCTCTCTATGGACATAAACAAACTCCTCGAGCTTGGTACGAGAGACTTTCAATTTATCTTAAGTCCAAAGGTTTTAACCAAAGTGTAGTTGACCCAACTCTTTTCGTAAAAACCTTAGGTAAAGACATATTCATAGCCCAAATCTACGTAGATGATATTATTTTCGGAACCACCAACTCGATCCTACTGAATGAGTTCATTTCACTTATGGAAAGTGAATTTGAAATGAATTTAGTAGGAGAGTTGAGTTTCTTCTTAGGTCTACAATTTAAACAAACTAAAGATGGAATATACCTACATCAACGCAAATATACTAGGGAATTAATTAAATGCTTTGGAATGCAAGATGCTAAAATTATTAATACCCCAATGGCAACTAATGTGAATATAGAAGAAGATGTAATCGGAAATTCAATTGATTTAAAATACTATAGAAGAGTAATAGGGAGTCTCCTTTACTTAACTGTGAGCCGATCTGATATCCTATTTGCAGTAAGTATGTGCGCAAGGTTCCAAACATGTGCCAAGGAGTCTCACCTAACTCTAGTCAAGTGTATCCTTAGATATCTAAAGGGTACACTTAATGTCGATATTTGGTACCCTAGATCTACTGAGTTCGAACTAACCGGCTACTCCGATTCGGACTATGCCGGTAGTAAGCTCGATAGAAAGAGTACGAGTGGTTGTTGTCAACTTCTCGGCTTGAGTCTAGTGAGTTTGTGTAGTAGGAAGCAACACTGTGTTGCCTTATCTACCACCGAAGCCGAATACATCACGATGGGTGAGTGTGTCACTTAGCTTCTTTGGATGAAGCACACTCTCCGCGACTTTAAGTTAGACTTTACGAACACTAAACTCCACGTAGATAACATTAGTTCAATTAACCTTACTAAGAATTTGATATGTCACTCTAGGACCAAACATATAGAGGTCAAACACCATTTCATTCGAGAACATGTGGCCAACGGAGCCATACAACTCAAATACATCGAGTCAAAGTCTAACTTGGCAGACCTATTTACTAAACCCCTACCCGAAGCCGAATTTAGTCTATTAAGACAAAAATTGGGCATGTGCGTAGTAGAATAGGAACATACAAATTATATCTTCTTACTACTATTTCGTACTTTTCATTTTCATGGAACTAGCATAGGACATACCTTAGATATCATACACCTATAGATTTAAGGAGCCAATACATCTCACAACACATAGGACTAATGTGTTTGTGTACTTAGCCACGTAGATGGGCGTGAGATGTTAGGACCTTACTCCTGGTTCCAGATGTAGAGCTAGTGCATCGCCATGAACCACGGAGTATAATCATACATATTAACCGACTCTGACCATGACTGGTTGATCTTTCATATCAATCAAGCCAAATATGAGTCAAACATTTTATAGATGAGCTTATTTTCAGTATATTATTTTCAAAATAATGTGGAACATGCTTGGACTTTAAATTTAATACTTATTCTTGTTTTCCACACACCCTTACTCTCTTCGATATATGGCAAAAGGGGGAGAAAAATGCCAAAGTTAAGGGATCAAAATTTTTGATAACTTAACTTTAGGTTAACTTGTTTTTGTTAACAAAAAGGAAGTAAAGGCCAAGTTAAGAGAATTCTTAACTTAAACTTATTTTTTTTAAAACACTAAGGCCAACTTTAAGTAATGTCAATTACTTAAACTCTTCCTAAATAGAAACCCTCAAGGGGGAGGATTAAGGTCTTCTTTCAAGACTCACCCTCGGTCAAGGGGGAGGTTTCCTCAAGGGGGAGCACTTGAAGAAAACCCTTAGTACTCCTACTAATCTTTATTATTATTGTTTCTCATGCACATTATTCTTCTTCATGCATGTTATTTTCTTAACTTTGTATGTGGGTTTGCCATAAATCAAAAAGGGGGAGATTGTTGGTGCAGTAGGCACCTAAGTCGAACCTGAGTTTTGATTATAGCAAATGATACAAAGTTAAGCTCATGTCGTTATCTCACGAGCTGAAACGAGTGTGCAGAAAATTGCTATAGCTGGAGCTGAAGGCTAGCGACACCCGGAGGAAGCCGTGGTGGTCGGGCGACACTCGAGTGACTTCGGAGGGAGCCGAAGGAATTGAGTGGAAGGCTAGAAGCGAAAGCAACACAGTAAGTATCGAGATAAGCTCGTGTGTGTGCGAGTGTAAGTGAGGTCGTATCCTCTTTACGGGGATAGACTTAAGCGTAGATCCGACCCAAGACATCTCATAGGTGGTCTAGGTCGAGATTGGACGGTCGGAGGCCGTCGAAATAATGTTTTTGTTAAGCTAACTTTGCCTTGCAGCTAGCATCAGTCGATTGCCATCTTGAAGGACTCGACTGCCGTCCATCAGTCGACTGCTTGCGATCAGCATTCGACTGATGCTGCCATCAGTCGATTGATGATGGCCATCAATCGACTGATGGTCAATGATCAGTCTCGAGGAGTCAAGCCTTATCACCATTTTTTAAGGGGCCATGTTCCCAATTTCCATTGGTTGAAGATCCTCTCGAAAAGAGGCTCAAAGGCTATAAAAGGAGGGCCTATCCTAGTGTTTCATCATCAATTCTAAGCTTCCAAAAAGCCTCCGCAAACCTACAACTCTCTGACAATGAAGTGCTTCTTCTCCGACGTCTAGGTTTAATTTGTTTTATTTTTTTTACGTCGGTATAAGCTTTATATCAGTTTGTTTCTTTACTTTTTCGGAGCTTTTTATCGTAACGAGGAGAGGGGGAGTGTCCCTCTACCTCAATCTTTTTGTGTTCTTGTATCGATTAACTCCTACCTCTAACGAGGAGGAATTCTTTAGTGTTTTGCCCTTCGTGCGTGGTCAAGGACCACTAGGGCCTTGGAGTAGTAGCCGAAGGCTACGAACCAAGTAAAAAACATTTGTCTCATTTACTTTACATTTATCTTTCTGCTGCGTATAAGTGTTTTGAAACGAATTCGAAAGAAAAAGGTTTATCGCTATTCACCCCCTCTAGTGATCCACTTCGATCCAACAAAAACCTCCTTAACATTTTCCATGTTGAATCTTTTCAGCAACTCCATGGTATATTTTGATTGATAGACATGAATTCCTTCTTTGGTTTGTTTGATTTGCAGTCCAAGAAAAAATGTCAATTCTCCTACTAAACTCATCTCAAACTCACTCTCCATGTGTTCTATGAATTCATTGAGGTAATCCCTATTGTTTGAACCATAATTTATGTCATCAACATAAATCTGAGCTACAAATATATTTTCACAATTTCTTTTCAGAAATAGTGTGGGATCAATTTGACCTCTTCTAAAACCCCTCTCAACTAGAAAAGTTGACAACCTTTCGTACCAAGCACGAGGTGTTTGTTTCAGCCCATAAATAGCCTTCTTAAGCTTATACACGTGATTTGGAAATGCAAAATTTTCAAATCCCGGTGGTTGTTCAACATATACTTCCTCCTTTATAAAACTGTTCAAAAATGCTGACTTCCCATCCATTTGATATAATTTGAATCCTTTCTATGCTGCAAATGCTAGCATTAGTCTAATGAATTCTAATCTAGCCACGGGTGAGTAAGTTTCATTATAATCAAGTCCCTCAACTTGATTGTACCCTTTGGCAACTAACTTAGCTTTATTTCTAACTATTTCTCCCTTATCATTCATTTTATTTTTAAATACCCATTTTGTCCCTATTATGGTGGCTTAATCAGGTCTTGGGACTAAATCCCAAACTTGACTTCTCTCAAATTGTCCCAATTCATCTTGCATTGCTATAATCCAGTTCGGATCAAGCAAAGCTTCATCAATTACTTTTGGTTCAATTTCAGAGATTAATGCTACTTGATTCACTTCATTCCTAAAGTATGATCTTGTCCTCACCCCATGATGAATGTCTCCAACAACTTGGTCTAGGGGATGACTATTGACCATTCTAGTAGATCTTGGTACTTGAGATGTTTCCTGAACCTCACAAATCGGCACAAGCTCAAATGATGACCCTTCTGACTTATATTTTTCATTATCAGCATTAGATTTTACTCCCCCTACATTGGTGTTCTCATTCAGACTCAATCTCTTGAGTTCGAACTCAACTTCATCACTCTTATCCTTAGAGTCACTTTGCTTTTTACATTCTTCAAAAACTACATTTGACGATTCCTCAACCAAATTCGTTCTTTTGTTATAAACTCGATAAGCCTTACTAGTGAGAGAGTATCCTAAAAGGACACCTTCATCTTTTTTTACGGTGAATTTTCCTAGATGATTCTTAGTGTTTAAAATAAATACCTTGCAACTAGATACCCTAAGATATTTGATTGTTGGTGATTTTCCAAACCATAGTTCATGAGGCATTTTTCCTAAAAATCTATGTATCAAAACTCTATTTTGAACATAGCATCCAGTATTAATCGCCTCAGCTCGCAAGTAACTAGGAAGAGCATACTCCTCGCAGCTTCTTGTAAAACTCTATTCTTCCTCTCTACCACACCGTTTTGTTGTGGTGTCTTAGGAGTGAAAAACTCGTGTTTATACCCTTTTTCTAAAAAAATTCCTTAAACCTCATATTTTCAAATTCTCCTCCATGATCACTTCTAATTGTTTTAATTGTTGCATTTTTCTCATTCTCAATTCTTCTACAAAAGGAAATAAAAATTTCTAATGTTTGATCCTTATGTTTGAGAAAGAAAGTCCATGTGTATCTAGTATAGTCATCTACTACTACCAAGCAATATCTACTACCATTCAAAGATTTAGTTGAGCTACTATCAAACAAATTCATATGCAATAAATCTAAAGCACTTGATGTACTTACAGCGGTTTTGCTTTTGTGTGAAGCTCTTATTTGTTTACCTTTTTGACACACATCACATAATTTGTTCTTTTCATATTTGAGCAATGGTAGTCCTCGCACAAGCTCTTCCTTGGCCAACCTCTTAATATTCTTCATGTTGACATGTGCGAGTCTTCGATGCCATAGCCATGAGTTATCTACTTTGGACAACAAACACTTCACACGCATGTTAGTAGCACTACTAAATTGAACTTGATAGATATTTTCCTTCCTAGTCCATACTAGCATGATAGTATTGGATTCATTATGTTTAATTAAGCATTGAGTTGAATAAAACTCTACTCTATATCCTTCATCACATAATTGACTAACACTCAATAAATTAAAAGTCATTCCTTTAACTAGCAGGACATTCTTAATCCTAAATTGTTCAGAAATAACAATATCTCCTACTCCTATGACTTTCAGTTTACCACTATTACCAAAAGAAATAGTACTTTTACTTCTGTTTTTAATTGTGGCAAACTTTGAAGAATCCCCGGTCATGTGCTTAGAGCATCCGCTATCCACACCCCATATCATCGGACACTCCCCCTCGACCGGTACCTAATCAAACATGAAATACAAGATCTTTTGGAACCCAAATTTTGGGTCCATTAGCATTCACAACATATTTCTTAGGAACCCAAGCTTTAGTTGCTTTTGCCTTAACAATATGATTTCTACTAACTAAGGACATGAAGCTAAATTCCTTTTGTTTTGGTTTATAGCCTATCCCGGTTTTGTTGTAGACTGCCCTTTGGGCATCTAAAATCATGTTTAGAGTTTTGGAGCTTGTTGTGAATTTTTCAAGTGTGCACTTGAGATCATCAACTTGTGCTCTTAATGATGTGTTCTCTTCTCTAAGTTCTTCTACTTGAGAAGTATCATTCCTATGTTCTACAGAAATAGGATTCTGGTTTCTAAGTTCCTCTACTTCCGATTTCAACATTTTAACTTTATTTTTTGATCTACTCAAAGCATTGGTCAGCGAAAACATGAATACAAGTACAAAACACACAACAAGCACAATACACAGAATTTATGTGGTTCGGAACCCTAGTTCCTACTCCACAGTCGAGCCCTTAGTCGGCTCTAGTGATGCACACTACCACTATAATACTTCTCCTTCTCGATGATACACCAGAGGTGGAGAAACCTCTTAATACAGATTTTTAGATGTTTACACAAAACTTACAGCCGTAGGAGATGAAGAAGAAATCGATTACAAGAGTTGCAATGAAAACTAGAGCGCTTCTTCTTTTCATAATCTTTGATTGCCTTTAAGGATGATCAAAACTTGGAGGATCAAAGAACTCTCGCTAGAGTAATCGCTTCCAAGATTGTCATGAACAGTAAACGGTTTTTTTTTAATGAAAATAAGTTGTGTAAACCTTTTAAATCAAGCCTGATTAGGGCTTTTCTGGCTCGGACAGTTGAGTCGCCTCGACTGGCACCTCAATTGCTGTAGGTTTTTCCTTCAAACACGCAGGCCCCAGTTGAGACGCTAATCGACTGCGGCTTGCTTCTGTTCGTGAGAAACAACCCTAGTCGAGGTGCCACCTTGACTACTAGGCCAGTCGAGGTGACGCCTCGACTGATGAGGTAATCAGTCGATGTTCGGTTTCCGGCACCGCGGCGAGTGTGTGTTCGAACATGTTTCGTAAATATGTGCACAATGGAAGAAATAAAAAAATAATAAATCTAATTTATTACAACACACACCACACGCATGCATAGTACAACATATGTAGACATAACTGTAGTTTCAAATTTTGCAATAAAAGGAAATTTATTCTATCTATACTTGACGTATCACGTGTAGCAGGAACGACATCAACCGGAACGACCCTCGCTAGAATCGCCTCTATCCGTATCCACGCTGAGTATCTTTAGAGATGACTTCATAAAGTCACAAGCCTCGTCTTCGTATGAGTCACTATCCTCGTGTCGAAGACGATGTGATCGAGAGAAGATCACAATCCGAATCAAAATTTGGATTCAAAACGAGTCCTCAAAAACTAGCTTCTCCGGAGAGGTATTTGTCAACCGTTTGACGAATCCTTCGTCCTCCACCTATGAGGATTACCGGAGATTGAATCTCCGGCAAGGAAGCCACTGTCGGAGCTCCAAACGTCGTCCAAATGACGCTCCGACAAGAAGGAAACAAGCTGTCCAGAAAACTCGACAGCTTTGGTGGAGGGTTAGCGCCAGCCAAATAAGGAAGCTAGATGCTCACCTTGTCGCCGGAGCCAAGGAAGATCACCGGAACTCCTCCAGTAGCAGCTAGACGTCGGCAAGAGGGGAGGACGTCAGCTTCTGGACATCGGCAAGAGAGGCTTGGGCGATGGTGGTTGGCGGCAAGGAGTTGGCGCTGGCTACACCAAGGAGAGGAGGGCGGCAACTTTAGGGTTTTCTTGGATTAGGTTTTCACAAAACCCTTAACCCCTATTTTATAGAGAACAAATTCTCCTAATGGTTATTTGTTCATAACCACAACCCGTTATCCCGCTCCATTAATTTAAGTTAAAATAAACCAAACCGATTTGGTCTATTTAAAGTTAAAACGAACCGAACCAACTTTGGTTCATTCGTTTAAAACAAACCAAACCCCTTTGGTTTATTCTCCACCATTGGATTAGAACCAAACCAATTTGGTTCATCCATCATGTCTTCATAAGACATGGCCCATCCATGCTTCCATTGCGACTAAAACGATTTCATGCTCGCTCCTTGTTTGGTCCAACCAAACCTAGTTTATCTCAGTCTGAGAATCTCATTCTCAAGCTTGTTTTAAATCCTTCGTGTAGGGGATCGGTACGGCCGGCTAGAGGGGGGTGAATAGCCCTTTTCGTTTGGATGCCGATATTTGCTCGTCTACAAAACTAATTAGCGCAAGCGGAAGACTAATAAATACAAGCAAATAGAAATACGAGAAAACAATCGCTAACAAAGAATGTAACGTGGTTCACGGCTACGTCGCTAATCCACGATCCCGATTCGTCCGAGGTGAATCACTCCTCCAAAGCCAATCACTATTGGTCTCTCCTTTGCACCAAGCTAGGTGGAGGTAACCTTTACAATCAAGATCACTCTTCTTACAATAAGAATGGAGTAAAAACAAGTAAGAAGAGTTTAGAGCTTGTGGGGCACTAGGAAGATCACTTAGAGCATGAGCATTAGCCTCTCAAAGGCTCACACCCTCTCTTTTTATAGAAAGGGCTGATTTCTTCCCGTTGGCCGCCACCAGTCGACTGCTGCCCTTGGCAGTCGACTGCCGTCACTACAACGGCCTCCGAACACGTCGGATCCCGACCGTTGTAGTCCAACGGAACTCTTGGCAGTCGACTGATGGACCTCACCACGATCATTTATTGCCTCCGTAGTCGGCTGCCCAATCGGCTCACAGCGCGATTGTGCCATCGATATCCTCTGCGATGACCGCCATTCCATGGCAATGATCGGTGTCATAAACTCCATCAACTTAACATAAGTTTGAGCTTCCGGCGGTAGGATAAACCTTAACCCTTGCGGTCAAGTCTCCGACACTCAGTCATTCGGCCAAGTTCACCTAATGAGCTACTTACATTTCACTCATTCTCTCATCTCACTCGAAGTCCCTCGCCGAAGCTCTCTTCGTTCGCGGCCATGTCCCTCGGCAGCATCAGGCACACGGCTCTGCAATGCTCCTTCGCGTCTCTTGCCTTCGAAGTCTGCTTCCTTGGCTTCACTTCAAGTTATCTCGTCCGGCGGTCCCTCGGATGCTCCAAGCGCACGGCTTCCACAAAGTCATCCTTCACCGACTCAAGGACCGAGGTTGTGAGGGTGAACCTGCCAAGGCTCCATGTGCGAATTACTAAGTCCTGCAAGACTCCAATGCACATTTCAAATAACAATATCATCCTAACTTAAACCCTTTGCCACACACATCAAAACCTTATCATGGCAAGAGATTGCCCTAACACTTCGGATTACGCTCGTTGTGCGTGTGACCAAATAGGTTTTCGATTTATGTTGGCCATCTATAATTAACCAATAATTATAGAATGATCATGAGTGGCACCTAGTAGTACATCATGATCCCCAATTAACCGAAAAGATCAACGGTTGATCCAGAACTATTTCTGAAACCCTTCAGCAGCTACACTGAATCGTGCCTCATTCCCTTCACTTATCTTATACCAACTTGGTTCAGGACATGGTCGACAGTGTCAGTCTCCACTAGGTTGACTACGTCACACCTAGCCCAAGTATCATTTTCTCGTCCTACGAATTCTCGTTACTGCACATGTATCCAAGAGTACCTTACTCTAAACATGTAATGCTTTGGCCAAAGACTTTAGTAACAATCCGACGAGAGGCCATGGGTATACACCTCCTCACAAGGAGTGGTGAATCCTTTATAGGCTATTCAAACACCTTCAATCACTTCGACTTATACCCAATCATCCTGGGTCCACATCTCCTCAGAGATGCTTGCTTAAGATGTCAAAGCATAAGTCTTCATGATCAAGATGACTTGAATACTGCAAGTCAAAGGAACATCGCACTTAAGCTGCAGTAAGAACTTCATTGACATATCTATATATGCAGAGAACCATATGAAGTCTTACGGCTGGTCACTCCAATGAACTAGTTACCATAACTAGCATCCACGATTAACTCTGGACATTGCAATGTCTCCAGCTAGTGAGAATCAGCTGCTTGGATACACCAAGGAGTATTCCTCGTGCTAGTCTCGACAGAATTGATGGTGTCCAAATCCATCAATTCATCGACTAGGGATCATTCCGATACATCACAATTACACATGTAAAGATACTCACTAGTTGTGATCCAATCACAAATTCTCTCATGCTGTGAATCGTATCGTGGACATTCAGTAAATGAGTTTAAGATCTAATCAAATACATGAAAACATATATACTCAAATAGTGAATCTTCATTTATCATATAAATGGTTCAAACATAAGGCGATTGCCTTAGGACATCTCTCATATATTACTAACAAACTCCCACTTGGCCTAATGCCAATCGCTATGGTATCCAATACCATAGGCTCTAACATGACCGTCAAACTTGCTTTGAGGTAATGCTTTAGTCAAAGGATCCGCTAAGTTCCTTTCAGTGGGGATTTTCTCGATTTGTATTTCCTTCCTACTAATGATCTCTCTGATCAAATGATAGCGGCAAAGCACATGTTTGGATCATTTATGAGACCACATCAAGTTCAAAGATGAACTTCTTGATCCAAACCGCTTCCTTTGCTGCTTCCGAAGCTGCAATATATTTTGCCTTAATGGCAAAATCCGCTATAGTGTCAAGCTTGGAACCTTTCCAACTTATTGCGCCTTTTTTCCAGGTGAATACATATCCAGACTAAGACTTAGAATCATCCTTGTCTATCTGAAAGTTGGCATCCGTATACCCGCATATCACCATGTCCCCTTCTCCATATATTAGGAGCACATCCTTAGTTATTCTTAAGTACTTAAGAATCGTCTTAACAGCCACCCAATGATCCATTCCTAGATCAGACTGGTATCTACTCGTGACACTCAGAGCATACGATACATCGGGCCTCGTACATAACATAGCATACATGATAGATCCTATTGCGGATGCATAGGGAATCTTACTCATGTAAATCCTCTCGTCTTCTGTGCGCGGACACATAGACTTCGAAAGGTATATCCCATGCCTGATGGGTAGGAAACCTTTCTTGGATTCCGACATGCTAAACTTCTTTAGCACTCGGTCTATATATGTAGACTGTGAAAGACCAAGCAACCGTTTCGACCTATCTCTATAGATCTTAATCCCGAGGATGTAGGTTGCTTCTCCCAGGTCTTTCATGGAGAATGTCTTGGACAACCAAATCTTAACTTACTGTAAGACTGAAACATTGTTTCCTATAAGTAATATGTCATCGACATACAATACTAGGAACACTACTGCACTCCAACTAACCTTCTTGTACACACAAGGTTCGTCTGGATTTTGTGAGAAATCAAACTTTTTGATTGTCTCATCAAAATGGATATTCTAGCTCTTGGATGCTTGCTTCAATCCATATATGGACCATCGCAATTTGCATACCTTGGTTTTATCAACCGATGTAAAACCCTCAGGTTGTATCATATACACGTCCTCGAGCAGGTTTCCATTAAGGAAAGTTGTTTTCACATCCATTTTCCATATCTCATAATCATAATGAGCCGCTATGGCCAGAAGCATCCGAATGGATTTAAGCATAGCAACAGGCGAATAGGTTTCCTCATAATCAACACCTTGCTTTTGACGATACTCTTTCGCCACCAATCTAGCCTTATAGGTAATCACATTACCATTCATGTCGGTTTTCTTCTTGAAAACCCACTTGCACCCTATAGGTTTTATGCCTTCAGGTGGGTCAACCAAGTTCCAAACTTGGTTTTCATACATGGAATCCATTTCCGACTTCATGGCTTCAAGCCACTTATCCCTTTCTGAACTTGTCAGAACTTCTTCATAACTGGTAGGCTTCTCATCATCAATGAATAACACGTCGTTCGATTCACTTACGAGAAATCCATATCTCTTAGGAATATTGCGTGTTCTACCAAATCTACGAAGATGTGGTGTTTCAATAGGTCCAGCCGATTGCTCATCACTATGAGTTATTGGTTGTTGTGCTTCACCAGGTATCTCATCAATGTCTATTTGAGTTTCTTGAGCTTCCTCAAGCTCGATGACACTGCCACTATTTTCTTGCAAGAGAAACTCTTTCTCTAGAAACACAGTATGCCTTGAAAGAAACACCTTTTGTTCCACAGGATGATAGAATTGGTAACCCCTTGATTCCTTAGAGTATCCAATAAATAGACATATATTAGACTTAGCATCCAATTTGTCTGATACAGTCCACTTCACATAAGTAGGACAACCCCATATCTTCAAGTAAGATACATGAGGTTTCTTACTATTCCATATCTCATATAGAGTAGTAGAGACTACCTTTGTTGGCATTCTGTTTAACAAGTAAACAACTGTCTGAAGTGCATAGCCCTAAAAGGACTTGGGAAGATTCGCATGATTCATCATTGACCTGACCATGTCCAACAATGTCTGATTACGCCTCTCAGATACACCATTATGCTATGGTGTATATGGCGGAGTCCATTGAGACAATATATCATTGTCTCTTAGATAATCTAGAAACTCTTGACTTAAGTATTCACCACCTCGATCCGATCGAAGTATTTTAATACTCTTGTCATGTTGTTTCTCTACTTCATTTCTGAATTCTTTGAACCTTTCAAAGGCTTTAGACTTGTGTTTCATCAAGAACACATACCCAAACCGTGAGTGATCATCGGTGAAGGTAATGAAGTAGTTATAGCCTCCTAAAGCTTGAGTTGACATAGGTCCACATACATCAGTATGTATTAGACCTAGCAACTCTCCCACTCATTCACCTTTTCCTGTAAAAGGTAACTTAGTCATCTTGCCTTTTAAGCATGATTCGCATGTATCCTATGAATCCAATTCAAACGATTCCAGAATTCCACATCGGTGTAATTTGGACATGTGTTTCTTGCTTGCATGGCCAAGACGACAATGACACATGTAGGAGTCTAATTGATTATCCTTTCGAGCATGCTTGTTGCTCGCTTCGATATTGAAAATGTCACTGGATACGTCCAACGTATAAATACCATTTCTTAAAGTTCCAGTTCCATAAAGAACGCCATTCAAAGTTATGTAACAACAATTGTTACTAAAAGTTAAATGGTACCCATTTCTATTTAAACAAGAAATAGAAATGATGTTATTTATCAACGAAGGAACATAAAAGAAATTGTCCAGTTCTAAGACAAGTCTTGTAGGGAGTTTCAATAAATACGTTCTGATGGCGAGTGCAACAACCTTTGCTCCATTCCCAACACATAAATTTGACTCTCCCTTACCGAGTCTTCTTCTATTCCTTAGCCCACGTATGTCATTACATATATGTGAGCCACACCCAGTATCCAATACCCAAGTGTCTGAGGAAATAGAATGACAATCAATAACGAATATATCTGAAGAAGATGGGGCATCTAATGCCTTATTCTTCTTTACGGACTCAAGATAAATCTTGCAGTTTCTTCGCCAATGGCCCTCCTTGCCATAATAATGGCAAGTGCCCTTTTGAGCTGGTTCTGCCTTTTTAGCCTTTTTCTTCTTCCCCTTCTGTTGTTCCTTTGACTCCCTCTTAGAACCTTTCTTCGAGGAATCAACTAATAGCACCATCCCCTGTTCATGCTTCTCAGAAGGCTCCACAGTCTTCAGCATGTTGAGCAGTACCACAGATGAACCTTCTTGCATCTCAAAGGTGAAGAGGAGCTTGGAGACTTCGAACCTTTCGAATCTCACTTGCTCATCAAACAACTCATAAAGATGAAAGACTATGGTATGAGCATTCATATGCTCATGCTGCTTCCGCAACTTAGGTACCATTGCGGCTAGAATGATGCAACTTGCCATTTCAGAATCAATCATAAGTTTCTGATAGGCCAACAATTGGTCTGGAGTTGCATTGTCACTAGGACTAGCGTGAAGAGGCACTTTGAGGACATTCGCAAGCTTTTCAACATTGAGAACAATTCTCAGGTTGAATCCAAAAGCCAGTCCAAGAAGTTTGACCCAGTCAATTTATTTGAATCCAAAATAGAGTGCAAATTCAAAGACATCATGATCAATCAATTATCCTAGAAATACAAATCGAGATTATATGAGAAAGATGATTTAAAATGCATCAACATACATTTATAAATCCCATTCATTTTTCGAATTTCAAAAACCCCAAAAGCACTTCGGGAGATCGTAGGTCCATCTCTGAATGGGCTAATATCCAATATAGATATATATGAACAACCTTGGAGAGAGTCCAACAAGCCATTCATAACTACAATGGTAGGTATCATATATACCGATTGCATATCACATATATGCAACTATCACAATGTGCTATCAACTAATTGAATGTTCACACATACATCGGGTTGTTAACTCATTAACAAGTATGCATCATATGCATAGCACCCAACTTCACCTCCCTTCACATCGACCTTGGAGAGAGTCCAACAAGTCGATGCTCCAAGTTAAAGCCAACCCACTAATCGAGAAATAGTTTTAATATGGTTAGAGCGCATTCAACCAATTAGCCCGGCTTGGAGAGAGTCCAACAACCAAAGCTAACGATTGACCTCTGACTCTTACCATATTAGTATTAAACTATCCCATGGTTTGAACATGTTCGGGTTCGAGCCGGGCTTGGAGAGAGTCCAACAACCCAAACAAGAAACGGAACTCTGGTTCTAACCATATTAATGGAAGGTGTAGGCTTTAATATTGAGTAAGGGTTTTTATGTCTCAACCTCTTTGCATGCAAATAACTATTATCTACATTGCATGACATACATTACATACATCTACATGTCACGACACCCATGACATAATGATATGCATCTAATGCAATTACATGGCATACAATTATGACATATACAAAATTTCCTTATATGTCATAACTATTTATGGAAATAAAATATGTTTGAGATTTGATTCTCCAAATCAAATCATGATTAAATTAGGAAACAAATTTCCAAATCTAATCATATATTTTATTTGTGGAAAGTGTTGATTAAGGAAAGTCAATTTAGGAAACAAATTTTCTAAATCATCAAAACTACTTATGGAAATAAAATATTTTAAGATTTGATTTCCCAAATAAAATCATGATTAAATTAGGAAACAAATTTCCAAATCTAATCAAATATTTTATTTATGGAAAATATCAATTTCCATAAATACTTCTAACTTTCCAAAAGTAGAAGATTTCCATAAATACTTCTAGACTTTCCAAAATTAAAAATTTCCATAAATACTTCTAAGTTTCCAAAAGTAGAAAATTTCCATAAATACCATTACGACTATCGCAAAATAATTTTACGATTATGTCGAAACACAACCTGGGCTATGATACCACTATTGGGTTTTCGGCACTGCGGCGAGTGTGTGTTCGAACATGTTTCGTAAACATGTGCACAGTGAAAGAAATAAAAATAATAAATCTAATTTATTACAACACACATACCACACGCATGCATAGTACAATATGTGTAGATATAACTGTAGATTCAAATTTTGCAATAAAAGGAAATTTGTTCTACGTATACCTGACGTATCACGTGTAGCGAGAACGACATCAACCGGAGCGACCCTCGCTAGAATCGCCTCTATCCGTATCCATGCTGAGTATCTTCGGGATGACTTCACAAAGTCACAAGCCTCATCTTTGTACGAGTCACTAGCCTTGTGTCGAAGACGATGTGATCGAGAGAAGATCACAATCCGAATCAAAATTCGGATTCAAAACGAGTCCTCAAAAACTCGCTTCTCCGGAGAGGTATTCATCAACCGTTTGACGAATCTTTCATCCTCCACCTATGAGGATTACCGGAGATCTAATCCCTGGAAAGGAAGCCGCTGTCAGAGCTCCAAACGTCATCCAAATGACGCTCCGACAAGAAGGAAACAAGCTGTCCAGAAAACTGGACAGCTTTGGTGGAGGGTTAGCGCCGGCCAAATAAAGAAGCTAATGTTAAGGCAATCTCTTGCCGTGATATGGTTTTGATGTGTGTGGCAAAGGATTTAAGTTAGGTTGTTATTATGATTTGATATGTGCGTTGGAGTCTTGCAGGACTTAGTAATTCACACATGGAGCCTAGGCGAGTTTCACATCTCATGACTCGGTTCTTGAGTCGGTGAAGGATAGCTTTGCAGAAGTCGTGCGCTTAGAGCATCCGAGGGACCGCCGGACGAGGAGCTTGGAGTGAAGCCGGAGGAAGTAGACTTCAGGGCGAGATGCGAAGGATGGCGCTGCAGAGCCATGCGCTTGGCGCATCCGAGGGACGTGGCCGGACGAAGATGACTTCGAAGGCGAGGGACTCCGGGAGATGAGAGTGAGCGAATGTAACCCGGGAAGGGGTAGTAGCTATTAGGTTAAACTTGGAAATTTGGCTAAGTGTCGAATGGGATTTCCCGGCACCAGTCGACTGCCATGGAATATCAGTCGACTGCTCTGAGTCGAACGGGTTCAACTGGTATCCGACTGATGGGTTCATGCCCAGTAGTCAACTGCCAGAAGATGTCGCGGGCACAGAACCGCTCGTAGCTGACTGGGCAGTCGACTACGGAGGAAGTAGTCGACTGGTGAGGTCCATCAGTCGACTGCCAAGTGTTCCGTTGGACTACAATGGTTGGGATCCGACGTGTTCGGAGGCCATTGTAGTGGCGGCAGTCAACTGCCAAGGGCAGCAGTCAACTGGTGGCGTCCAACGGGAAGAAATCAGCCCTCTTTATAAAAAGAGAGGGTGTGGGCTTTTGGATGGCTAATGCTCATATCCCAAACGATCATCCAAATGCCCCACAAGCTTTAAACTCTTCTTACTTGCTTTTACTTCATTCTTATTGTAAGAAGAGTGATCTTGGTTTTAAAGGTTACCTCCACCTAGCTTGGTGCAAAGGAGAGACCAATAGTGATTGGCTTTGGAGGAGTGATTCACCTTAGACGAATCGGACCGTGGATTAGCGGCGTAGCCGTGAACCACGTTACATATTGTGTTAGCATTGTTCATCTCTTTGGTTTTAGTATTTCTATTTATATTTGCTTGTCTTGTTGTTTCCGTTGCGCTAATTAGTTTTGTAGACGAGCAAAATTCACCATTCAACTGAAGAGGGCTATTCACCCCCCTCTAGACGGCCGATCGATCCCCTACAAGTGGTATTAGAGCCAAGTCGCTTGTCGAGGACTAACTGCCGCAACAAGCACTTCATCAAAAGATGGTCGGCTCCAACATTCATCCACCGAAGTTTGAAGGAGAATTCACTTGGTGGAAGAAGCGAATGGAGGTATTTTTCGAAACGGATTTTGATATTATGATTACAATGGAATCCGGTTTCGTTTTGCCTAGGGATGAAGAGGGAAAGCCAATAGAGAAGTCAAGATGGACCAAGAGGCAAAGAGAGGAGCACCTTGCAAACTCAAAAGCGAAGCACCATCTCTACAATGTGCTTCCTCAACAAGAAATAAATAGAATTGGAGAATGCCTAAATGCAAAGGAGATGTGGGAGAAGCTAGTAGAGCTTCATGAAGGTACCTCGGAGGCTAAACTTGCAAGAAGAGACCTCCTCCGCTCCCAACTATCCAACATTAAATTAGAAAAGGGAGAAAAGGTAACTTCATTGCATTCTAGGTTTAAAGAGATTTTAATTGGGCTAACAAGTGTAGGTGAAAAGCTCTCCAACCGAGATATGATAATGAAGGCCATAGAGGCTTTTCCCCGATCATCCAAGTGGAGTTCAATGGTAGATTCATTCTATATTTCAAAGAATCTAGAGGTAAGTACTTTAGATGAATTTTTCTCCACTATGGAATTGCATGAGTCTAGGCTTGAAGGAATACAAGAAGAGCCAAGAATCCAACCTTCAAGAGGAGTAGCATTTTTGGCAAACAAGGGGAAGAAGAAGATAGAGATCCCCTCCTCCTCCTTCGATGAAGCATCCTCCTCCTCCTCCATGGATAGCACGGAAGAAGCCTACATGGTAAGGAGGGTAAGGCGTGATTTAAAAGGTTTTCAATTTAATAAATTTAATGATAGGAATAGAAGACCAAGGGGGAAAATTATTTGCTACAATTGCCAAGGAGTGGGACACATAAGGGGCAATTGTCCTCTCCTAATCAAGAGCAAAGAAGAGAGAAAGAAGAAAGAAGAAAATAAAAAGAAGAAAGGTAGCAAGAGGAAAGAAGAAGAGAAGAAGGCCAAAGAAAAAGGGAAGGCCAAGGCATTCAAAGCAAAGACATGGGATGATCTTTCTTCCTCATCATCATCCGAAGAGGAAGAACATGTCTACTCCAATCTTGCCCTAATGGCCTTCGACGACTTGGATTGCTTTTCCTTCGAAAATGAAGGATCAAGCTCAAGTGGAGAGAGCTCAAGTGAAGGGGGAGCTTCCTCATCCTCCTCATCAGAAGAAGAAGACATGGAAACTATGGTAACGAATGCCTCTCCTAAGAAAATAGTTTCCATAATTTCTAGTTTAACTAAGGACTTATTTGGAATGAAAAAGAAAAATAAGAGCATGCTAGATCAAATTAAGGATTTAGAAAATAAATTAGAAAAAGCATGTTTTAATGATAATGATGACGATGCATGCTCACATGAATATATGTAATTTGATGTTAATGATGCATGCATAAAGGAAAATAGGGCTTTAAGGGAAAAGGTAGATTATTTAACAAAAGCCCTAGAAAAATTCACTATTGGCTCAAATACATTGAACATGATAATTGGGAGCCAAAGAGCAAGTTTTAACAAAAAAGGCCTAGGATATAAGGAAAAGAAAAATGAAAAGGCCTATAAATGCCTAATTGTTAGGGGACAAGATAAGAAGAAGGTAATAGCTAGAAAATGGATTCCCAAGGAGTATTTAGTGAACCCAATAGGAAAGAACTTATTTTGGGTTCCAAAATCCATCCTTAAGGGTTAGGAAAACCCTAGGATAGTCAACCATATGGACTTGACCTATATCATATTTTGGTTGACTTAGGATGGCGGGACAACATTTTTGAAATAGTGTTAGGTGATGATAACGTGCCTATAAATAGATAATAATGCTTAAATCATGATAATTAATGAAATTGATATATCATTTTGACTTTTGGCACATAGTCATAGGCATTAAGGTTTAAATCATGCTTTATTATCATGATATAATACCTAATGCATGATCACAATTGGATGAATACATTTGTTTCATGATCATAATGTGAAATTAATTCATACATGTCTTTATGATCATGTGGGATAGTAGGATGATACTTAACCTTGATAGAATTGCATGAAAATAATGGTTAAGTACATACAAATACCTTTAGGATACATCTCACACTCACCATAGGCTACTTTGATTGAAAACTTAGCATGGGTGAGATGTTAGGCTGATACAAATGTCCACTAGTGCCTATGGTATTTAGATGGTCATTTAAAGTATCAAAATTGCAATAATAGACCAATCATGGGGAAGACTTATGTTTAATTCATAGACATATTTCCCAAAGTTCATGGTTGGATATTTCATATGTTTTTCAAAACAATTTCTTACTTTAAAATCCATGTGTTCATGTTTTGAAACAATCCAAAGCAAGACTAAGTGTTAAAATGGATACTAACATGCTCAAAAACTAGTGGTTTTTAAAGCTTTTGGATTTTTGGCAAATACTTGAAAATATAATGATTTTTCATGGAGAACTATTTTTCACTGATAAATATACTTACAAGAAATGTGTTCCCCAAATTTTACTATTTTTCAAATTTTTTGGAATTTATAATGCATTTTTGAAATTCATCCAGAAAATCAGAAATTCGGACTTCCTAGTGCCAGTCGACTGCCATACTGATAGCAGTCGAATGTTGGCCTAAAAATCAGAACAGTAAAGGATGAATTCAGGGTTTTAAACCAATTGTTGGTATTTTCCTTCTATTAAGCTTGTTGCCATGAGTTTATAACTTAGTATTGATATTTTTTGATGGTGTCAAAGGGGGAGAAATGATTATGTTTAAGTAAATTATGATAGCGGGAGAAATATGTATAGGGAGTTTCATGGATTAAGGGGGAGTTGCATGTTGCTATATCATGTTTATGTTTACATGCTCTCTTACCTTATAAATTTCTATCAAATGTTTTTACCTAACTTAAACGGATTGCCACACATCAAAAAGGGGGAGATTGTTAGGGCAATCTCTTGCCGTGATATGGTTTTGATGTGTGTGGCAAAGGGTTTAAGTTAGGTTGTTATTATGATTTGATATGTGCGTTGGAGTCTTGCAAGACTTAGTAATTCGCACATGGAGCCTAGGCGAGTTTCACATCTCATGACTCGGTTCTTGAGTCGGTGAAGGATAGCTTTGCGGAAGCCGTGCCCTTGGAGCATCCGAGGGACTGCCGGACGAGGAGCTTGGAGTGAAGCCGGAGGAAGTAGACTTCAGGGCGAGACGCGAAGGATGGCGCTGCAGAGCCGTGCGCTTGGCGGATCCGAGGGACGTGGCCGGACGAAGATGACTTCGAAGGCGAGGGACTCCGAGAGATAAGAGTGAGCGAATGTAACCCAGGAAGGGGTAGTTGCTCTTAGGTGAAACTTGGCCATTTGGCTAAGTGTCGGATGGGATTTCCCGGCACTAGTCGACTGCCATGGAATAGCAGTCGACTGCTCTGACTTGAACGGATTCGACTGGTATCCGACTGATGGGTTCATGCCCAGCAGTCGACTGCCAAAAGATGTTGCGGGCACAGAACCGTTCGTAGTCGACTGGGCAGTCGACTACGGAGGCAACAGTCGACTAGTGAGGTCCATCAGTCGACTGCCAAGTGTTCCGTTGGACTACAATGGTCGGGATCCGACGTGTTCGGAGGTCGTTGTAGTGGCGGCAGTCGACTGCCAAGGGCAGCAGTCGACTGGTGGCGTCCAACGAGAAGAAATCAGCCCTCTCTATAAAAAGAGAGGGTGTGGGCTTTTGGATGGCTAATGCTCATATCCCAAACGATCATCCAAGTGCCCCACAAGCTTTAAACTCTTCTTACTTGCTTTTACTTCATTCTTTTTGTAAGAAGAGTGATCTTGGTTGTAAAGGTTACCTCCACCTAGCTTGGTGCAAAGGAGAGACCAATAGTGATTGACTTTGGAGGAGTGATTCACCTTAGACGAATCGGACCGTGGATTAGCGGCGTAGCCGTGAACCACGTTACATATTGTGTTAGCATTGTTCATCTCTTTGGTTTTAGTATTTCTATTTATATTTGCTTGTCTTGTTGTTTCCATTGCACTAATTAGTTTTGTAGACGAGCAAAATCCACCATTCAACTGAAGAGGGCTATTCACCCCCTCTAGCCGGCCGATCGATCCCCTACAGCTAGATGCTCACCTTGTCGCCGGAGCCAAGGAAGATCACCGGAGCTCCTCCGGCAGTAGCTAGATGCCGGCAAGAGGGGAGGACAGCAGCTGCTGGACGCCGGCAAGAGGGGCTTGGGTGATGGTGGGTGGTGGCAAGGAGTTGGCGCCGACTACACCAAGGAGAGGAGGGAGGCAACTTTAGGGTTGCTTGGATTAGGTTTTCACAAAACCCTTAAGCCCTATTTTATAGAGAACAAATTCTCCTAATGGTTATTGGTTCATAACCAAAACTCGTTAACCCGCTCCATTAATTTAAGTTAAAATAAACCAAACCGATTTGGTCTATTTTAAGTTAAAACGAACCGAACCAACTTCGGTTCATTCGTTTAAAACAAACCAAACCCTTTGGTTTATTCTCCACCATTGGATTAGAACCAAACCAATTTGATTCATCCATCATGTCTTCATAAGACATGGCCCATCCATGCTTCCATTGCGACTGAAACGATTTCATGATCGCTCCTTGTTTGGTCCAACGAAACCTAGTTTCTCTTGGTCTGAGAATCTCATTCTCAAGCTCGTTTTAAATCCTTCGGATTACGCTCATTGTGCGTGTGACCAAATAAGTTTTTGATTTATGTTGGTCGTCTATAATTAACCATTAATTATAGAACGATCATGAGTGGAACCTAGTAGTACATCATGATCCCTAATTAACCGAAAAGATCAATGGTTGATCCAGAACTATTTCTGAAACCCTTCAGCAGCTACACTGAATCGTGCCCCATTCCCTTCACTTATCTTATAATTAATTGTTATAAGATGAGTGGAACCTAGTAGTACATCATGAGTGGAACCTAGTTTCTCTCGGTCTGAGAATCTCATTCTCAAGCTCGTTTTAAATCCTTCGGATTACTCTCATTGTGCATGTGACCAAATAGGTTTTCGATTTATGTTGGCCGTCTATAATTAACAATTAATTATAGAACGATCATGAGTGGAACCTAGTAGTACATCATGATCCCTAATTAACCGAAAAGATCAACGGTTGATCCAGAACTATTTCTGAAACCCTTCATCAGCTACACTGAATCGTGCCCCATTCCCTTCACTCATCTTATACCCACTTGGTTAAGGACATGGTCTATAGTGTCAGTCCCCACTAGGTTGACTACGTCACACCTAGCCCAAGTATCATTTCCTCGTACTACGGATTCTAGTTACTACACATGTATCCAAGAGTACCTTACTCTAAACATGTAATGCTTTGGCCAAAGACTTTAGTAACAATCCGACGAGAGGCCATGGGTATACATCTCCTCACAAGGAGTGGTGAATCCTTTATAGGCTATTCAAACACCTTCGATCACTTACACTTATACCCAATCATCCCGGGTCCACATCTCCTCAGAGATGCTTGCTTAAGATGTCAAAGCATAAGTCTTCATAATCAAGATGACTTGAATATCGCAAGTCAAAGGAACATCACACTTAAGCTGCAGTAAGAACTTCATTGACATATCTATATATGCAGAGAACCATATGAAGTATTACGGCTGGTCACTCCAATGAACTAGTTACCATAACTAGCATCCATGATTAACTCCGGACATCGCAATGTCTCCAGCTAGTGAGAATCAGCTGCTTGGATACACCAAGGAGTATACCTCGTGCTAGTCTCGACAGAATTGATGGTGTCCAAATCCATTAATTCATCGACTAGGGATCATTCCAATACATCACAATTACACATGTAGAGATACTCACTAGTTGTGATCCAATCACAAATTCTCTCATGCTGTGAATCGTATCGTAGACATTCAGTAAATGAGTTTAAGATCTAATCAAATACATGAAAACATGTATACTCAAATAGTGAATCTTCATTTATCATATAAATAGGATCTGGATCTGGACCTTATCAAAGCTCTTGGTCTACAAAAGATAGGTCCACTTAAATAGGATCTGGATCTGGACCTTATCAAAGCTCTTGGTCTATAAAAGAAGACTCGAGCAAAAGCTTCAAGTTAACGAATTGACATCATCTGCTAAGTTCTACCTTGCTCAAAGTTTCCATCGTATGACTGGGGTAGTGCCAGAAGGAGTGCAAGATGCTCAAGGCTTCTAGATCGATCATTGTACTCTTGCTACAACGCCGACCATGTGCTTCAACCTTTTACCTTAAGTTGGTATTTTTTTTATATTGTTCCTTTTTGTGCTTAAATATATAGGATCAGTAAGGTTGTTACCGATTCCTATCTTTTGTAAAAGAAACATGTCTCTTACCTCCAATGAGGAAGAGACTTCTTAGTGATTGCCCATTGATAGCGATCTAGGATCGTTGGGCCTTGGATTAGCAACCTTTTGGTTGCAAACCAAGCAAAACCAAGTTGTGTCTTTGTTTTGTCTTTCTGCTGTGCTTTACTTTGACCTTCTATGTTTTAACGAAAATCGAAAGAAAGTTTCTAAACGCTATTCACCCCTCCCCCCTCCCCCCTCCCCCCTCAAGCATTTTTTTCAGTCCTACAATTGTATCAGAGTCAGGGATGCTCAAATTTTGTGCAACAAACATTTTGAGCAATTTTTTCTTTTCTTTCTTTTAGTTTATTATTTTATTGTATTTTACTATCTCCCACACTATTCATCCAACACTACAAAAATTATAGGATTTGGTGACAAATTTTGCAACTCATTTTGAATAAAAATTTGTTGCAAAATATTTTTACAATGAAATTTTCAACGAAATTTTTTTCGTTGAAAATAATTCGTCGCTAAATTTTGCAATAAAAAAACAAATTCGTCGCAAAAATTACAACGAAAATATCTTTCGTTGTAAAATTCATCGCCATATCTGGTGACGGAAAAAAAGTTCATCTCCAAATTTAGCGACGAAAATGAAATTCATCGCCAAATTTGGCGATGAAAATGAAATTCATCGCCAAATTTGGCGACTAAATGAAATTCGTCGCCAAATTTGGCGACAAATAATCAGTTCGTCGCCAAATTTGGTTTAAACATATTTTCATGAATAAAAATAAATTTGGGGACAAATATTTTTTCGTCGCCAAATCTGCGACGAAAAAAAAATCGTTGCAAAATATTCACGTATAGTCAACTGATGAATACTATCAGTCGACTGACGTCTTACCAGTTCGACTGGTCAATCGGCTACCAAATATTCTATAAGTCGCTGAATAGCAATGATCGATAGTTTTGATCGATCATTTGCTCGATCGGCTACCAAAGGTTACGTAATTTACACGAGAATAGCTGATCGATGGTTTTGATCAATCGACTACCAAATGGAGAGTCGACTGCTCAGTTGACTAACAAAGGTTCTATAAGATGCTACAGTAATATTAGTCGACTGGTATGGATATTCTGCGACAAAAAAATTTTTCGATGTAATTTCTGTGACGGAAAAAAAATTTCATTGCAAATTCTCATTTATCAGTCGACTGGTGGTGGAGAAGCTGGTCGGATAACCTTCTCTAGCCGACTGGCCACTCGACTGATAGTGTATCAGTCGACTGGATACATGCGGCAGTTGACTGATGCTTCTTTTTTTGCAACAAAAATTTTTTTCGTTACCAATTCTGCGACGAAAAATAATTTTTCGTCGCTAATCTGCAACGATTTTTTTTTAATTGCTAATCTGGAAAAATAAAAAAAAAATATTACGATAAATTATACTATTTTCCTTGTTTTACAACAAACACATATAACACTATAAACTAATTTACACATTATACTTCAATACCAAATCAATATATACATAACAAACATAAACATAACGTACAATACATAAATATCGTATGATAAGTCAATGAACATTTAAATACAACAACTAAATTCAAACGTATCCACTATCGTCACCACCATCAACATCGAAAAATATATCATCATTGTCATTATTACAAGGATCAGGAGGAGGACCAGATCGAGAAGGAGAAAGTTCACTTGAACTAGATGTTAATTGAAGATGTTGCATAATTAACATTTGTTACCTTCGAAATTCATTCATCTGTTCATTTACTTCTTGCTCTCTTTGTCTTGATTCATTTTCCTTTTGCGCTAGTAACACCCTCAAATGAGTAACCTCTTTGGTCAGTTGCTTTAGTTCTGCTCTTACTGCCAGGGAGGATAAAGAAGATGCACCAGGGGCTTTATAGGTTCGGCTCAAAGAACCGAGTCCAATTATTCTTCAACTTTTCACCCCTCTAGTTGCTTCGAGCCATAAATTCATATTGCTCACAGAAGGCTAAGATTCTACTGCATCATCACTTGCACTCAAATTTCTTTGTGCAAGTTCATCGTATTTCTCCTATTTTGAAAGAAACAAAAGTTAAATACTAATATAAGAATTTAAATTTTTTAAATTACAAACCTTCATTGTTCTAGCTCTCTCCCCACTCGACGTCATATCTTTCTTTGGGAATGTACGGGTGAAAGTATCAATGAATAATGGCTCAGTCCCCATCTCCTGGGCCTAAACAAACATTGTTATAATGTATAAATTAGTTGGTATTAGAATTAGAATAAAAAATTAGGATTTTAAAAAACTTACCAATCAATCTCTATGCTCGTCGATATTAATTGAGCCTCCCGCATACATGGCAGACAGAGCGTCGAAATTACAATGTTGATTTTTCTTATTCTGATCACTCCTTCGTTTGCTATCCTCAAATCTCTAATATGCAACAATTGTATTCCAATTCTCCTCGGTTATAAAGTGTGGTTTTTTATTTCTGGTTTTTGCGTGACTGAGTATGTTTCTGATATGATCCCCACACTTTTTCTTGAAAATCCTCCTAATCTCTAGAGTTTCACTCTCCTCCCAAATGAATAACCACTGTAATAGAGAAAAATTGAATTGATTATATTAACTACATTTTTATATACAATATGATTTAAATAACTTACTTTGAACTAATTCCACCACAAAATTTTCATTTCTTTCGGCGTGCTCGTATAAGTCATAGAAGCTCCGCCCCAATGATTATTCACTATTTTATTTACCTCATGAATAACATGTACAGAATTTGTAAATCTAACATAAAATAAAAAAAAAACCATGTTAGATACTTATAAAAATACCAACTAAAAAATAAAAATATAGAAAATTTAAAAATAGAATACTTACAAATCTCCACGCACAGATATAAACTCCTGCGTATCTTCCCTCTCAACGAGTGATTGTTGTGCTAGAGAAGATACATTAGCAGGTATCTGTTGAGAACCAGATGATCCTGCAACTGGAGAATAGGTCGAAGCCACATTTCCTGCATGTGCATCAGAATGTGGAGGTGCTGAAGTAGAGGAAGACTGTGATCTTCCATCGCTACTCTGTCTATGACCGCCACGTCGAAACTAACAATCATAATTATTAGAAGAATATGACAGTAAAAAAAAATATTTGCATATCGAATTATTAATATGAACATTATGAAAAAATTACCATATTCATAGCAACTGGATAACCTAGGAAAAAAAATAGTTCATCAATATATCAAATATATGAAATTTAAAATTAGACAGTAAATTGAAACATAATTAATACTCAATACAAGTTACCTATAATTATAAATCGAAATCCACCTTGTGATTTTAAACCTGGTCATACGTCTATTCAACATCGTCATCGTCATCATCATCGTCATCGTCATCGTCTAAATTAAATTCCTCATCTTCATCGTCATTCATTTCACATGCATCAATGGCTATTACTATGCCGCTGGAATTTCGTAACGTTGAAATATTATATTCTTCGATATGAAATGTATTGACAACTTCATCTTGGTGATATGCTATGTCTTCCCAATGTTCCTCAATTTTTTTACGTGCTTTTGTTTTACAAACAACCCACCAATTTCTTTAGTCTCATCTCAGACTAGGATATAAAGCATAAAATACTTGAATCGCTTGTTGTGCTAACACAAATGGTTCATACCTCTTGTGTAATTTTTTATAATTTATTTCAACCAAATTAAACTGTGGATGCACCTTCATGCCTTTGATAGGGTCGAACCAATGACACATAAATAAAATAACTCGCAAATCTGAGCCTGGGTACGCTACCTCTAAAATTTCATCTAGCAAGCTATAAAAATCTTTCCTTGCACCTCCATCATTAGATGACTGAACACAAACTCCACTATTCATTATAGCTTTCCCAATTCCATATTCTTGAGTATGAAAATTATATCCGTTTATGAAATATGTCGGCCAAGTTTTTACCTCTAAGTTTGGACCCCATGACAGATGCTTTACTAGTTCTTGCTCAATGTGAGTGTGATTATCAAGAACCTAAAGTCAAATAAGTATGTGTTAACACTATAAAAAAACTGATTTTTGGCCACGAATTTTGCAACGAAATTTGGCAAAAAATTCGTTGCAAAATTTTTTTGCAATGAAAAATTTTTTGTTGCAAATAATTCGCCGCTAAATTATACAACTAAAAAATAAAATTCATTGCCAAATTGCAATGAATAATTTTTTCATTGCAAAATTTGGCGATGAATAAATGTTTCTTCGCCAATTTGGCGACGAAAATAAGATTCATCGCAAATTTTTGCGACAAATAATATTTTTTGTCCCTGAATTCGGCGACGAATATTTATTTTCGTCGCCCAATTCGGTGACGAATTATACTTTCGATGCCAAATTAGCGACGAATAAATTTTTTTGTCGCCAAATTTGTGACAAAATATTTATTCGTTGCAAACTCTCGCATGCATCTCCACCCCAATACAATGAAATTTGGCGACGAATATATTTTTCATCGCAAATTGTGTGATGAATTTTTATTTTCGTCGCAGAATTTGTAACGGAAAAAATATTCATCGCCAAAATCTAATGAATGGGATTAACAAATAAAATTAAATTTGGCAACGAATTTTTTTTTCGTTGCAAATTTGGCGACGAAAATAAAAATTCATCGCAAAAAATTTCACTATCAGTCGACTGATCGATCGACGGTCGGTGACGATCGGCTACGACGCTCTGTGAGTTCTATAGTATGGCTCGACTACTAGTTCGAGTGATCGAGTCGATCGGCTCAGTTCTCAGAAGCTCTGATGCATTAGTCGACTGATAATATTTACCAGTCGATTGATGCCCAAAATAATTTTGGATTGCGCAGTTTCTCACGTATCAGTCGACTGAATGTTTACATCAGTCGACTGATACATATAATTTTGCAACGAAAAATGTATTTTCATTGCAAATCTAGAGAAAAATGAAAAAAAAATATTTTAAATTAATATTTTTTTCCTATTTTACAACAAACACACAACAATATTAACACACTTATACAACAAACAATAATATGAACATCAAACAAATTTATACATATAACAAATACATCCAAAGGTCTACCGTACCATTATCACAACAAACACACAACAATATTAACACACTTATACAACAAACAATAATATGGACATCAAACAAATTTATACATATAACAAATACATCCAAAGGTCTACCGTACCATTATCATTAGGTAACATTTAAATACAACAAACTTATAAAAACATAAATATCGTATATGTCATAAGTCAAATAGCTAACAATTAACCTTTTAACAATACAGTCAAAGATAACTACCATCATCACCATCGTCATCAAAAAATACATCATCATTGTCTCCATGACAGGGATCAGGCGGAGGAGGAGCAGAGCCAGAAGGAGGAAGTTGTTTTTAGCTAGACGTTAACTGAAGATGTTGCATAATAAACATTTGTTGCCTTTGAAATTCGTTCATCTTTTCATTTAAGTCTTGAACTTTCTGAGCGTTCTCTCTCGATTCAGTTTCCTTCTGTGCTAGTAACTCTCTCAAATGATTAACCTCTTCGGTTAATTGAATAACTTGGGATTTTGATGCTGGAGAGGATGAAGAAGAAGCACCAGCAGGGACTCTATAGGATCGGCTCAAAGAGCCGAGTCCAAGTATTCTTCCACTTTTCGGTCCTCAAGATGATTCGAGCCATAAATTTATATTGCTAACAGATGGCTCTAATTCGACTCCATCATCACTTGCTCCCGAATTTCTTTATGAAAGGTCATCGTATTTCTCCTATTGTGAAAGAAAAAAAAATTAAATAGTAACATAAGAAATTAAAATTTTACAATCACACACCTTTATTATTCTAGCTCTTTCCCCACTCCATGTTTTATCATTTTTTTGGAATGTACGAGTGAAAGTGTCAATAAATAATTGCTTAGTTCCCCTCTCCTTGGCCTAAATAAATTAAACAGTTAATATTTATAAATTACTAAGTATTAGATTACAAAACCATAAATTAAAAATACTCACCAATCGATGTCTATGCTCATCGATATTTATGGATCCTCCCGCATATGTGGCAGACATAACGCCGGAGTTACAATTCTAATTTTGCTTATTATGTTCACTCCTCTGCTTACTTTCATCAGATCCCTAATGCGCAACAATTTTATTCCAATTCTCCTCGATTATACAGTGTGGTTTCTTATTTCTAGTTTTGGCATGATTTAGTATGTTTCTAATATGATCACCACACTTTTTCTTAAAAATTCTCCTAATCTCTAGTGTTTCACTCTCCTCCCAAATAAATACCCGCTGCAGTAGAGGAAAATAAAAATTGATTATATTAACTGCAATTTCATATACTAAATGATTGAAATAAGTTGCCTTGAACTCATTCCATCACAGAACTTTAATTTCTTCCGGCGTGCTTGTATAAGTCAAAGAAGCATTGGCCCAATGGTTATTCACTATTTTATTCACCTCGTGAATAACATGTACAGAATTTGTAAATCTAACATAAACCAAAAACAAACCCCGTTATATACTTTTAAAAAAACATATTGTATTAAAATTTAAATATAGATATTCTAAAACTTGAATACTTATGAATCTCCGCGCAGAGATATAAACTCTCTCGTATCTTCCCTCTCTACGAGTGATTGTTGTACCGGGGAAGAAACATTAGCAGGTATATATTGAGAATCAGAGGATCCTGCAACTGGGGAAGAGGTAGAGGGCACATTTCCTACAAGAGCATCAGAATGTGCGGGTGCTGAAGCAGAGGAAGAATGTGATCTTCCATCACTACTACGTCTATGACCACCACGTCGAAAATAACAATCATGATTATTAAGAGAATTTTATAGGAAAAAAAAATATAGTTTCATATCGAACTATTAATAGGAAAAATATGAAAATATTACCATATTCATAGCAACTGGATGACCCTAAATAAAAAAAAAGTTCATTAGCATATCAATTATATGGAATTTTGAATAACACAGTCAATTAAAACATAATTGGTATTCAATAAATTAAAATGTAAATTACCAATAATTAGAAATCGAAGTCTGCAATAAAATTTTCGGCCTAATAATGCGTCTAATCGTCATCGTCATCGTCATCGTCATCGTCATCCTCATCGTCATTGTCATCGTCATCGTCATCCTCATCCTCATCCTCATCTTCATCCTCATCCTCATCAATGAAATCTTCATCTTCATACTCATTCAGTTCACTAGCATCAACGTCTATTACTATGCCACTGGGATCTCGCAACGTTGAAATATTATACTCTTCGATATGAAATGTATTGACAACTTCATCTTGTTGATATGCTATGTCCTCCCAATGTTCCTCAATTTTATTACGTGCTTTTGTTTTACAAACTGCCCACCAATCATTTTTGTCTCGTCTCAGACTAGGATATGAAGCATAAAATACTTGAATCGCTTGCTGTGCTAATACAAATGGTTCGTACCTCTTGTATATTTTTTGGTAGTTAATTTCAACCAAATTAAACTGTGGATGCACCCTCATGCCTTTGATTGGGTCAAACCAATGACACATAAATAAAATAACTCGCAAATCTAAGCCTGGATACGCTACCTCTAAAATTTCATCTAGTAAATCGTAAAATTCATTCCTTGCACCCCCATCAATAGATGACTGAACACAAACACTGCTATTCATTGTAGTTTTCCCAGTTCCATAAGCTTGAGTATGAAAATTATATCCGTTTATGAAATATGCGGGCTAAGTTTTAACCATTGAATTTGGACCCCATGACAGATTGTTTATTAGGTCTTGCTCAATGTGACCGTGATTATCAAGAACCTAAAGTAAAATAAATATGTGTCATCAAACAAGATTTATCATATACTACTTACATAATTTTTGAACCATTGTGCAAATTCTTCATCACAGAAATTATTAAACTCATGCTCCGGAAGCTCCGAATATAGAGTTTGAAAAATCCTACAATATAATTAAATAAAACATGAATAATATTTTATGATATACAAAATGTTTAATATAACAATTATATACTTACTCGAAATACGGTGTTACTTCTGGACAGTTCAATAAAATATATGTATGGGCAGCTCGCCACTTCGGACCTGTTAGGTATCTACTTATACAAGATCCACTTGGTCGACCAAGGTAATTAAAAATTGAGAATGCCCTCAAATTTGGATCAACAGGACCCTCATCGTTTCTTCTTACTGTCCGACTCTTGCATTGAACGTGAGGTTCAAAGTAATATGATGCAAAAGTTGTAACTTCCTCCACAATATATGCATTAACAATAGAAGCTTCAACATGAGCCTTATTTTTCACTTTTTTTTTTCAAGTGATAGAGGAATCTAAGAGTAATACAAAAAATTTATTAGCAAATAAATTAGACTAGATTTGACCAAATGAAATAACAATGAGAAAAAAGTAAAAAAAAAATCACCTTTCAAACGGATACATCCATCAAAATTGAACAGGACCTCCAACTTTAGCCTCATATGGAAAGTGAACCAAAAGATGTTCCATTGAATCAAAAAATGTCGGTGGAAATATCATTTCTAAGTTACACATAATAATCAGAATGTCTCTCTCTAATGTCTCCATGTGTGAATGACTCAGTACTGTCGAGCAAATATCATGAAAGAAAATGCTTAATTCCGTAATTGCACCCCAGATAAAATTTGGTAACAGTTCCTTCAAAGCAATAGGAATTAATCTTTTTATGAATATATCACAGTCATGACTTTTAAAAACCATAAATTTGTATTCCTTCAAATCAACGCATCTACCAAGATTTGAGACATAACCATCAGGAAATCTCAATGATTTCAACCATTCATAAACAATCCATTTATTCAATGTATACACTGCTTTCGGTTTTGGTCCCCTACTATTTGCATCAACATCAAGGGTGGCTCGTTTACATATGAGACTCAAATCTTTTTTTGCATTCAGATTGTCTTTTGTTTTTCCAGTTATATCCATCATCGTATTTATCAGATTTTTAAAAACATTCTTCTCAATATACATTAAATCAAGATTGTGACAAATCAAATTACTCTGCCAATACGGTAAATCCCAAAAAATACTTCGTTTTGTCCATTTATGCGTAATTCCATAGTCATATGTTGTGACATTTGGGTCTTCAATAACATATGGAAAGTTAAGCACTCTTTGCCATAAATTTTGACCGGGGAATCTCAATGGTGGAGGTGTTCTTTCAATTATATTATTAGTAAATTCTTCTTTATTTCTCCTAAATTTATGATTTGGCGGTAAAAATTGTCTATGACAATCAAAATAAATCGATTTCTTTCCGTGTTTCAATCTGAATGACTTTTATCTCTCCATACATATTGGATATCCTAAAATCCCCGTAGTACTCCAACCCGATAACATCCCATAAGAAGGAAAATCATTTATGGTCCAAAGAAGTGCAGCTCTCATTGTGAACAACTGATTAGTATAGACATCATACGTGGAAACACCCACGTCCCATAGTTTGATCAACTCGGCAATCAATGGTTGCATGTAAACATCTATTAACTTCTTCGGATTATAAGGGTCAGGCACAATCAATGTTAAAAACATATAAGGTGTTTTCATACACATACCAGGAGGAAGATTGTACGGAGTTACGATAATTGGCCAACAAGAATATGTTCTTCCTGATTTGCCAAATGGAGCAAATCCATCAGCACATAGCCCCAACCTGATGTTTCGGGTCTCATTTGCAAACTCAGGATATGTTCGATCAAAATTTTTCCATGCCTCTGCATCAGATGGATGACACATTAGCCCATTCTTTGTTTCATGATTTGCATGCCAAGTCATGAGTTCAGCAGTCACCTTCGAAGCATAAAGCCTTTGCAATCTAGGAGTTAAAGGCAAATAGAACATTTGTCTGAATGATTTTAATCGCTTATTACGATTTGATCTCATGGTACTCTTGTACCTGCATTGACTACAGAATTTGCAAGTCTCTAAATCTACATTATCTCCCTAATATAGCATGCAATCATTTCTGCAAACATCAATTCTTTGCACCGGAAGACCCAAATCTTTCACAAGTTTTTTCATACTGTAAAAATCATTCAGCAGTATGTGATCACGCGGTAATACTTCTCCTACTTCTCCAATAACTTGAACAAAATCATTAAAACATTCTTCGGACACATTATGCTCAGCTTTAACATTCAACAATCTTGCGGTGAGAGATAATTTTGTGTGACTCACACAACCGGACCACACGAGTTCATCTGCAGCTCTCAATACTTCTTAAAATTTTATATATGGCTCATTGTACACTTTTTCATTACCACCAGTAATGTCTACCTCCTCCAACGGTGTTGAATAATTATTATCCATTTGTTCAAATGCTTGAGGATAACTAGAACTTGTCGTGTTTGGTTCGTTATTCAAATTATGACAAACTGCATCAACTATCATCCTCTGGTACGGATTGAATTGATCGTAATATACTTGCTCTCCACTAACTGTCCTTTGTATGTTTCGTCCAACCTCTTCATTGGATATAAACGGTTCACCATGACAAGTCCAATTATAATAATTTGGCGTAAAACCAAATCTACAAAGATGTTCTCGAACTTTATCACATTGGAAAAATTTACCATTATGACATTTTTTGTACGGACACCTTAATTTATTCCCATCCATAAACTCAACATTATTATTAGCAAAGCTCAAAATTTTTTCCAACCCAATTATAAATTCATTGGTTAAACCACGACATTCTGATAAATTCTTTTTATACATCCAACTTCGTTCACTCTCCATCGATCATTTATTCGAAATTATATCAACAACGATTAATTTTCATTTCTTCCAAATTAACTTCATCCATATATATATCAATCTAACCATAAATTTATACTCAACATTAATTAAATTTTTCTAATACTAAATATGATTTTGTGTGATATTTAAGTGCAAATTATAATATCATTATTTCGAACAATTATGATCTATTAACAGTAATTACATTACTTAATCCAAATCAAACATTAAGAATAAAAATTATAACAGAATTAATAATATTGTAATTAATTTTATAAACAATAATTTTACGCGTACCTGTCCAAATGGAAACAACGTGCGGATGAGCTCACGGCTAGATGAACACTTGACGAACTCTTTCAAAATAGGACAACCTATGAAAAAAATTATTGTATTTAGATTTAGATTACGAAACAGTATTATTGATTTATATATATATATATATATTTATATATTTATATAATTACTTTAAATAACATTTGAATTCATGATCGAAATCGATCACGCAACAACTGCCAAGCACGCGCAATACGCAGCAAGTATGTAAGGCGCAACTTATGCTACAGTATGTGCGAACGAGGGCACACACGCGACGGAGGACACGTGCGCAGGAAAGCATGCGGCGGCCGCAAGGGCACTTGCGCCCGCGCCCGCGTGGACAGGCAGGCGTACGACGACTACGTATAATATCGCCGCGCGCTAGAACGCGCTCTACCCTATACACACGCGGCGCCTTGCTGGCCGTCTGCACGGGAGCGCCTGTAAAATACCAGGAGAAAAAATAAAATAAAATTCCTTGTTAATTGATAAATTATATTGTGGAATTTTTCAAAAAATTTTATAAATTTTTCTAGATTTAAATGGAAGTTTTATGGATATTTCATGCGATAAAGCGAACAGGCTTTTGTAAAGCCTATTTAGACTATCTGCTAGGAATTAATGGGTTTAATTAAAACCCTTTATATTCCTTCCATTTCCCTTATTTCCCAATCGCGCCGTTCCTCTTCCCCTCTCGATCCTTTCTTCCTCGCGATTCCTCTCTTCATCTCTGCCGCTGGCTTCTTCCTCGCGTGCTGGCCACGTCGCTGTCTTCGCGAGCTGCTCTTCGATCGCCGACACCCTAAGCCAGCCGGCCACGCCGGTAGCCACTGTGAGTCCAGCGTTGGCAACGCGATGGAGTCGTTGATTTCGATCCGCTGCCGACTTGTCTTCTCGTTTCCTTGCTACCGATTTCTTCAATCTCGACTTGGCTGGATCTCCGCCGCCCGATAGACAATGCCACCGCCGCTCCTTCCTCGACCAATCTGCCTCCTCGCCGCCGCTCGCTGCGCACGCCATCGAGCCGACCCCACTTGTCACCGCCCCCTTTTTGTTTGCCGCTCACGGACAGAACACCGCGACCGCCACATCTCCTCCGGCCCCTCCGTTCTACCGACAACAGCCAGTGCGGTCGGCCTCTACTCCGCCGCTATGAATTTGATCTGGTTGTCACTCGTTGCAGTTGAAGCTCCACTGCCCTATGTCGATGCCTCACTGTGATTCCAGTAGTTGTTCGCCTCGATCCTAACTACGATCCCTGCATGTGCACTCAGGTCGATCACCTATTTTCCGATGCCATCAGTAGCCTCTACCACTGTAGCTTGTAGGCCAGATCGATGAATCCACCATGGTGTTTGCTATAGCTTCACACATGATTTCTGATTTCGTTGGGATGAGTAACCGTGCAGGTGAATTGATGTGGAGGATTGATGAAGATTATTATTACTGTGACACCTTGCAGACTTATAGGCAGTGAAGGTGAAATCTAGAATTTAAGCTAGGCCAGTATGTTTTGATTGGTATATTTATAGTTAATATTGTGGATTAATCTATTGAATTGTTTTGGGGCAGGCTGAATGTTGTAGGTTGGCTGTGGTTTAATTATGGATTTTATTTTTAGGATGGACTATGGATGATCAGCTTGGGCCAGATTGGATGGTACAGAGCTGATTTTCTATTGTTGATCAAGGAATTGGGCTAGATAAACTAGGTAGGCATGTGATTAAGGAAAATGGATAGATCGATTGATATGGAATAATATGTTAAGGGATTGGTTTGGTCCTACTATTAGATTGATAGTAGAACTTTAATTTATGTTGTATTCTTTGGTTACAGGACGTGGATACAAGATAGGTCCGTGGATGTGAAGATATTATTCTGAGCTTCTTAGAAGGTGGGTAATTTTCCTACTTGGTCCGGTAGATGTAGTTGCATTCAGATTTAGACATAGATATGAGCATGTTATATGTTCATGTTACCTTGATCCTGCTCTTATTATCGTATGCTTGAACTTATCGTCGGATGTATTTATGCTCAATTGTTGATATCACATATACCCTATCATGATTTAGGAGTTATAGATGTGATGTAAATTGGCTTAGATATTTAGTAGGGTGTAAATGTCAGTACGGGTGATGACCCAAAGTATAAATTGGCAAAAAGGTCATCTATGGGTAGGTAATGCCCTAAATGTAGGATTTATTTCCAATACTCGTATGTTGCATACTGTTACGAACCATGAGTTGTGTAATGGTTAAGTGAAGGGTGATTAGTTTGTCGCTGCGGACCGGTGGTCCCAGCTTGATATGATTAGTCGAGTACGACTCTCTATCGGATAGAGAGTGTGTCGATCAGTTGAGTATGACTCTCTATTGGATAGAGAGTTATGATCAGTTGAGTACAGCTCTCTACAGGATAGAGAGTCCGTCGATCAGTTGAGAACGACTCTCTACAGGATAGAGAGTGTATTGATCAGATGGGTACGACTCTTTGTTGAACAGAGAGTATGTGGTAGATGGTTGTACGAGTGACAACATACTCATGTCATATGCATGCATTCTTACGACATAGTCTCCCTTGGGGTGGAGAGAGTCGTCTGTCATCTTGCCTCCCAGAGCACTCCCCGAGGAGTAACTGGTGTGAGGGCAGAGCATATGTTGTGCCGCACTCTACCACTATAGACGATGGTAGTTGGAGTTGCGTGCAGTTGTCTTGGGTGCGTGGTACTCGACCACTCATTGGTAGTGTTAGTCGGAGTGGCCAGTAGCCGGGACCCCCATTGTGTAGCTAGCTCTTTATGCTCATATGCTACTTGATCATACTACCTACTCGGCCACTCTATAGCAGTGGTTGGTGTGAGTTGGGACAGTTGTCATGTCGTGCCACCTAGGCCACACTGGGGTCGTGGTAGCGATTAGGGGTGAGCAGGCATGACCATGCATGTTGCATTGTCATATCTGATGGCGCTTTGCATATTATCATATATATATACATATATTCATGTATATATATATATATGGATGGTTGTGATTAATATATATATAGATGCGGTCTATATATATATGATTATTGTGATGTTGCATTTGATTGTACTATACTTGCTGCATTTGGGTGTACATCATATTCATGCATGTTTCTTGCATTTGTTATACGATTGTGTCGGATACTAGTATGGGTTAGACAGACCATTAGATACCTTGACCTGTAGCTTGAGTATATTGTGAGTTGATCTTACTCTTCCTGTTATATATATATGTTGGATATATGTTCAGGTTGGATCAGAGTAGCGTAGCAGACTTCAGGTATGTCTGCATTTTACGTTGTTCATTCAGTTAGACGGTATATGCTTGTATTTATATACTATGCTGATATACCTGTTGTACCTCTAGATTATGTTGTTGAAATACATGTAATATTACATATATATATACACGTTTTCTATTACCTGCTGAGTTTTACTCACCACCTTAACGTACCCTATGTTTTTCTGTCGCCCAGGTAACAGGTAGAAGTCTTTGTGACAGCTTGGAGCAACGTTGGCTAACATCTCATCTCACCTCCGAGGCTCCCGTATTGGTTTTGGGCTTTCTGTCCGTTGTGTATTGTATTTTGGAGTTTTCTTGATGTACATATTGTATATTCAGATTTTGTCGAGGTTCTGTGTTGTTGTGATGTGTTAGTCATACCGGTATGCATGTGTGGGATTGATGTCGTATTGTTGTTGTATCATTTCCGCTGTGTATTTGTTGTAGATAGTTGTTAAGTTGTTGTGGTTTGATTTTTATTTGTTATGTTATTGTTATTGTGGGCCTACGGGCCTTATATTAACCCGAAATGTTGTCACGTATAGGGGAGGTGCCATCCGTTTGATTTTCGGCTCGGCATGCTCTCGGGGCTTGACAACTTTAGTGGTATCAGAGCCCTAGGTTCTGCGATGCCATACAATGTTGTTTTTGTGTCGAGTCTTGGATTCTCGGGAGTCGATTTATTAGGTTTTGGTTTTCTGAGATGAGATGGACAACGGCCTGAGCTCCAAGCAGCACAAGGTAAGAATTCCTGATAACTTATGATTTAGTAGATATTTATCTAAACTTGATCAGTGGGTGTATACAATAGAATTAAGACACATGTGCAGACTTTTAGTAGGGGTCGTCCACCGAGGTGACCAATCGGAGTGACCTTTAGGGTTTATACTCCCGGTTATGTTGGCTATGCATTTAGATGCGTATACCAGGGAATAACCTATAGTGTGTTGGTTATTATTCATAACTGTGGTATGAGTTGACCACGGGAACGATCTGTTGAGTCTGTGAGTCTTGAACCTGTGTCGAGGAGGTGATTTACCTCTGAGAGCCGACTGATACCGAGTCGGAAAATAGGGGCCAAGTCATCACATTTATTATGGAAATCAGAGACTAAACTCTTAGAGATTTCCACTAACTGTGCTAGTCAGATCATTACCTATGGGTAATGAAAAGACTTGTAGACTATTGTGATGCAGATAGCGGAAGGCTAGGTTACGGTGTTTCATAGGGATTTTATCCCTGAGTTGTCCGTACTGGGTTGTATAACTTTGAGAGTACTTTTGAGTACCCAACTCATGTTATACTGAGAATGAAGAGTTGTTGGCATATCATTATTGGGATCAAGCTGGTATTTGGTGATAAATGTAGAAAATAATCTTCGGGAAATAAAATATCACTTGATCATGGATTAGTGATGTTGAAAGAGTGTATTTCTCCGTGTCACTTTTAGTGACACATTGTAAGGAATTCTTGAGCTTCAAGAAAAAAAAAGGGTGCTCGGTTAGTAATAGTGTAATGTGCAGAGTCGTGAGACTTGCGGAGGTTACGACCACCTATTAGCTCAAGAAGATGAATGGATGATTTATGTCACCCAGAGTTATTGACTTATAGTGGATTAGGATGCCGAGATCTTCTACCAAATCCTGCCGGAAGACGTTGGATTGAGACAGGAGTTTAGAAATGACTCCGTACAAGGGTTTAAGAGTTGGAGACCGGTAAGCAAATATTGCAGGTCAACTTAATAGAGTCAGAAGTCTTCGACTGTTGGATAAAGGAGCAAGATCAGAGTCATAGGCTTTGAGCTATTTTCTGATTATAGAAGACCAACCGCAGATCATCAGGATGTTCTCGTAGATATCAGCAAAATCAGAACAAAGACTTCGAAGGGATTGTGTGCGTGCAGTGCAAATCATGAAGACACGTGAAGTCAGATTATCTGTTGGATCAGTTCATCTGTTGCTATTATTGTTGGGCTTTTCCGGGCCGCAAAAACCACTTTTTGCATTGCGGAAACCCCGGAAGTCCCGGCCACGGATCCGTGCGAAGAAGTATTAAAACTAATTACATGTATGTGCTTACAAAATCCTCTAGATCTACCTTAGAACTAAGAGATAAGGATGTTACCCTTGATGCGATGCCCTTCGCAAATCCCGCTCGTCCAAAGTCCGCCGGAACTCGAGAGTGTCAAGTGCACACTCCTCTATGGTATCCACACAAGCAATAGGTGGAAGAAAACTCAACCTTGAGTGTGCTAGCACTCCTTGGTTGGTTCGGCCAAAGAGAGGAAGGAGAGGGAGAGCTTGAGAGGAAAATTCCCAAGGAAGAAGATGAAGTAATGAGTGATTACTCACAAAATGAATTTTCACTCACATAACCCCCAAATGGTGGCGGCCACTTCATGGAGGGAGTTACATGCATGCATGTAACTCCCATGACCCTTGGTCTCCCTCATGATGTGGCACTAATTGACCAAGTCAATGATGATGTGGAGCATCATCATTGGCCGGCCATGCCTAGTCATCATCATGACATGGCATTTGGTCAAGTCAAACTTGACCTTTCAACTTCCCTCTCAAGTCAAGTCAAACTTGACCTCTAATCTCCCATGGTTGATCAAATCTAACCACTTGACTCAAGTCAATTTAATATAATGAATCTCTATTCATTAATTTAAATTGATTTGATGAATCAAATCTCAATTAGACTCATTCAACACTTGAATCAACTTGAGTCTAACTCAATTAGTCTAATTTGGATTACTCTTAATCCAATTTGGTTCATCCCATGAACCTAATCCTCATGGTTCATCATATGAACCTAATCTCCATCTAATTGCTCTCATGTGTGTGACCCTATAGGTTCTTGTAACGTTGGCAATGTCCCTAAACCGATTTAGGAACATAAGCGATGAGCGGTATCTAGCAACACATCATTGCTACCCAAGTTACAAGAATGTTGAGCTCCAACATCACCTTTGTGACTACTAATTGTGACTCTCACAATATGTGACAATGTCCCTCTATCCTTGACATCTAGATTGACCAATCGAGGCATAGACCGTGTCATCCTCATACAATCTAAATCTTGAACTCAAGTAGACTCACTCTAATCAAATGAGCTCAAAATCTCATATCGACTCATTTGCGCATGGCCATGCACTTCGTGGTCTCACTCTATCAAGAATATCGATGTCACCCCCGTCATATAGGAGGGATAGATCCCATCTACATCACTCACATCCCTCCGCATAATTTGTTACATACCCAGTAATCGCCTTTATAGTCCACCCATTTACGGGTGACGTTTGGCGAAGCCAAAGTATGCAACTCCTTATGTAGGGAACCATGGTGACTTCAGGTCTAAGGACTAATAGTCATACTAATAGCCACATGAGAAAGTATATGACACTCATATAACGATCCATGATACTTTCTCATGGCGGGTCATTCAATATACATTCGCCAATGCATACCCATGTGTCAACTTGATATCTCATATCCATGACTTGTGAGATCAAGTCATCTTGTTGACCTACATGCTAGTCTCTACGCATTAACATTGTCCCTGAATGTTAATACTCGACTAGGAATGATTAAGAGTAGTGTTCTCTATATCATCTCATTATCGATTCAACCAATCGATTGATATAGATAAGAACCTACTACCCAAGGACATTATTATATTTAGTTATTTGGCACCAATACAAGTAAATATAATAACCATGCCTTTATAAATAGGAATATGATACAATAAAGTCCATACAACAATCATCATATGATTGGCTCTAGGGCTTTCACTAACAATCTCCCACTAGCACTAGTGCCAATCACCGTAGTCTCTAATACCCAATGACCTAGTGTGACCATCATGCTTTTACGTACTGAAAGCCTTGGTCAAGGGATCTGCGATGTTAGCCTCTGTGGGTACTCTGCAAATCTTCACATCTCCTCTATCGATGATCTCTCGAATGAGATGGGCGCCGTAGTATGTGTTTGGTCAGTGGTGTGGCGAGGTTCCTTAGCTTTGTCAATCGCTCCATTGTTGTCACAATAGAGCTCTATAGGATCTATGATGCTAGGAACCACCCCAAGCTCGATAATGAACTTGGATCAAAGCGCCTCCTTTCTTTGCCTCGGATGCAGCGATATACTCGGCCTCTGTTGTAGAATCGACAGCGTGTCTGCTTGAACTCTTCCGGACTCCGCAGCGCCACCATTCAAGCAAAACACGAACCACATTGCGATCTGTAATCATCACAGTGGGTTTGGAAGCTGCATCAGTAACCCTTCTGACTAGCTCCTCATCGCCTCCAAATATCAAGAAATATTCTTTAGTCCTTCTCAAGTACTTAAGAATATTCTTGGCTACTATCGATGGCGCTCACGGATCAGTGGTATCTACTCGTCATGCTCAAAGCATCACGAGACATCGAGACAGTACACAACATGGCGTACATGATAGATCCTATAGCGGATCGTAAGGGATCTTATCCATGTGGTCTCTCTCCTCTCTAGAAGAGGGACTTTGAGTCTTGAAGACTCACACCATGTGACATCGTGAAGTCCTTTCTTGGAATTCTGCATGGCAAACCAGTAATACGTGTCAATGTATGTACTCGGACTTAGGCCAGCAATCTCTTAGATCTATCTCTATAGATCTTGATGCCTAGAATACATGCTTCACCTAAGTCCTTCATTGAAATCGTCCCGGACCAAGTCTTCACGGTGTGGCGAAGGGATGTCATTCCCAATGAGTAGTATGTCATCCACATACAATACAAGGAACACAATGTGTTCCCATTAACCCTCTTGTAGACACAGGGTTCATCTTCATTCTTGATGAAACCAAACTGTTTGATCGCATCATCGAATCGAAGATTCCAACTCCGAAAAGCTTGCTTTAGCCCATAAATGGACCTTTGCAGCTTGCATACCTTCCCTATCGTGGATCTACAAAACCCTCAGGGTTGTGTCATGTACACATCCTCGAGTAAGTTTCTATTCGAACGCGGTTTTGACATCCATCTGCGGATCTCATAATCGTGGTATCTTTGCAATAGAAAGCAAGATCGAATGGACTTAAACATCGCCCTTTGGAGAAAAGGTTTCATCATAGTCAATACCATGAATTTGCTTGAAACCTTTAGCCACCAATCGGCCCTTATAGGTATCGTAAGTCCATCCATGTTCTTTCTCCTAAAGACCCACTTACACCCAATGGGTTTGACCCCTTCGGTGGATCAACCAAAGTCCATACTTGGTTAGTGTACATGGATTCCATCTCGGATCTCATGGCGTCTAGCCATTTCTCGAGAATCTGGGCTCATCACGGCTTCACGATGGGAGGTAGGCTCATTCTCAATGAGCATAACGTCATCATGGTCGACAAGAGAAATGAGTATCTCTCGGGATGACGGCGTACCCTATCGGACTGCGAAGAGGTAGGTCTACTTGAGCAGTGGTTGTTCCACAACTCTTTGTGCAACAACCTCTTCACCACAACACTTTGTGGTTCTGTTCAACCTCCATCAAGGCCTCAGTGCTATGGTCCTTATCTTGAATTTCTTCAAGATCGAAGGTACTCCCACTAGTTTTTCTAGAAACAAAATCCCTTTCTAGAAAAACCCAGTCTTTTACAAACACTTTGTCATTGGGAATGTAGAAATAATATCCTTTGTAGACTTGGGATATCCAACAAAATAGCACCCTATCGGTTGGGTCCCGATTTATGCGAGACTTGGCGTCGTCGTAAGCCTCACAACCCCAAATCCTCATAAAAGACATCTTGGGATTTTTCCTGTCCATATCGTATATGGTGTCTTTACCACGACCTTGGATGGTACGGTTAAGGGTAAAGGCTGCGTGTCGAGCATATCCCCAAAGGATATAGGAAGATCTGTGACTCATCATAGATCGTACCATATCCAATAGTACGATTCCTCCTTTCGGATACACCATTCCTTTGTGGTGTTCGGGAGGAGTGAGTTGGGATAGAATCCCACACTCGGCTAGATAGTCACGAAACTCATGGCTAAGGTATTCACCACCTCGATCCGATCGAAGTATCTTAATACTCTTGCCAAGTTTGGTTTTGTACTTCATTCTTGAATTCTTTGAACTTTTCAAAGGATTGATTTATGTGTCATAAGATACACATAACCATATCTCTGAAGTCATCGATGAAATGTAATGAAGTACACGTAACCACCTCTAGCGACAACATTGAAAGGACCACATACATCACTATGTATAAGTCCTAAAAAATCATTGCTCTTTCGCTATGTCCACTAAAGGGAGTCTTGGTCATCTTGCCTAAAGGCAAGACTCATGTCTCATATGATTCAAAATCAAATGAGTCTAACATTACATCCTTATGGAGTGAGATAAGCGACTCTCATTTATGTGACCTAAGCGACAATGCCAGAGATAGGTTTGGTTCAACTCATTTGACTTGAACCTCTTGGTACTTATGTTATAGATAGGGCTCTCTAAGTCTAGAAAGTAGAGTCCGTTCATTAGAGGTGCGCTACAATAGAACATATCATTTAAATAAAATGAACAACATTTGTTCTTTATTATAAATGAAAACCCTTTATTGTCCAAACAAGAAACTGAAATGATGTTCTTAGTTAAGCGAGGCACATAACAACATTCTTCTAATTCTAGTACAAGCCCGGAGGCGAGATAGATCATAAGTTCCTCTGACGCAGCAATGACCCTTGCTCCATTGCCTACTCGTAGGTCCACCTGCCCTTTGTCAATGCCGTGCATATTTCACAAATGTGAGATGCACATCCGTATCTAATACCCATGATGAAGAAATAGATAGATTGACTTCTATAACATTTATACAGTAGAAGTCTCACTTCTCTTCTTCTTAAGATCTTCCGGTATGCCTTGCGATTCACGCTTCCAGTGTCTGCTTCCTTGCGGAAGAAGCAAGCCCTTCCTTGGCTACCCCTCCTTTGGGTTTAAGTTCTTTGCCTTTGCCCTTGGCTTGGGACTTTCCCTTACCTTTAGGCTTGCCCTTGCCTTTCTTCTTACGCACCATCAAAATGGTGTCGATTTACCCTTCTTAAGGTTAAGCTCAGTGATTCTCAACATCTTTGAGCATTTGAGTGATGGCTTATCAATTTCATTCATGTTATAATTCATGACAAATTGATCGAAGGCTCTTGGAAAAGATTGCAAGATTAGGTCAGTGGCCAGCTCTTGGCCAAGTGGGAATCCCAGCCTTTGTAGGTTTTCTACGTACCCAATCATCTTGAGTACATATGAACCTACAGGAGTCCCTTCTTGCATTTTAGACCCAAATAGTGCTTTAGAGACTTCATATCTCTCATGCCTAGCTTGTCCTTGATATAGTTGACGAAGATGTCCAACCATATCATAAGCATTCATGAACTCATGTTGCTTCACGAAGCTCGAGTTCATGGTCGCGAGCATTAGACATGACACATCTAATGCATCATCTTGATGCTTCTTGTAAGCATCTTTGTCATCGCGGCGATGGCGAGGTGCCTCGGAATGGGCTGCTCGGGGCGTACAACTTCCTTTCTTGGGTGAGAACAATTCTCGGGTTCTGTATGCGATCCGGAAATTTGCTCCATTGAGCTTGTCCTTCTCGAGGAAGATCGCGAGAGAGAGTGTTCGTGTTGTTTGACATAGTAATCTACAACATACAATGCAGAGAATTAATATCATATTCCTTTTATCATTTAATTAGGCCTTTAATCAAATGATGCTCCTGAATTATAGGAATTTTATAGAATCGAGTTATGGATGTGGTCAAACCACATTTACTTGATTCATACAAACTAGCTATAATTCTTGTGGGACAAGATCCACATCATACTAAGCCTTGAGTTAGCTTTGGCTAAATCGCCCCAGACTTAATCGATCGGGTAACACATTACCAATTACATCTCTATGCAACTCTTGTTTATAGGATTAAGACCCACATTTACAAAAGACCTTGAGTTAGCTTTGGCTAAATCGCCCAAGATTTAGTGTAAATGCGATCTTAACCTATCTTTCCAACGATTGGAATATGCCTATAGTTCTACTCGATCCAATTGAGTTAACTAGTTTTGCTCAATCTAATTGAGCTTACTCTAACCCGAGTCATGATAGGCGGGACCAAGATTGTCCCTCCGCACCCTACCAAGATAATATGCGTTGCTCTGCTTTGGCAGATTCAACAACAACAAATGATCGAGGTAGTGATGGGTATCAAGGCTCGGTAGGCATTTTCGAGTTGATTCGATTATGATCTAATCTAATCGTAATGTGTATCTTATACGCATTTAGGCCTTTATTATCCTATATTAGCATGCATCATATACATACATTCATTATTCTAGCATGCATCATATACATACAAGAAAATTAACCTAGCATGCATCATATACATACAAGCATTTTTTTTTCACTAGCATGCATCACATACATACAAGCATAAATCAATTAAATATATATATATCAACATATATATATATATAATTAAATGTGATATAGTCATGGCCCTACTACGATCTTCTCAAGCCAATGAGAAGATCGGACGGTCAACGTAAGGCTAGCGGCTTCTCCAAGCGCTTCCTTTGACCGCCATGTGTCGTCGTCACCCTTCTCGTAAGCTCGTCTTCAAGTGGACTTTCCACCGCTCCATTTTTGTACATTACAAATACGAAACTCGAGTTACATTCGAGTCTTAAACTATTTACAACTAGAATATTAAAGAAGAGGTGCGGCAGTCGCAAACATTTTACAACACGCACAACCACAACACGGCACGCAGGCCGTATTATGAATTACAACACACATAATCCAATCCTATTGGGTTATTGGGCCATGACAATCACAGAATCATACATAATTCAAAATTATGTATTTTTACAGAAAATTTCTATAATTTTTCCTAATTTATTTCGAATTTATGAGTCATCTCTCAAAGCGGTCCGTTAAGCGGTTTGGCGCGATCGCGGGACATGGCCCCTTTAGGGGATAGGGGCAGCGCCCTACTGTAAAATAAACTTGAGTGTCCCTACAACGATCCTACAGCGACTTAAGTCGCTGTCCCAAAAACCTAAAGCGAGAACTCGCCGATTCGGAGAGTTTTTCTCGACGGTTGAAGCCTACGAGTGTCCCAACACTCGTTGCTTCGACTCTACGAGAACAATACCCAAAAATTCTATAAAATTAGGAAATTTACAGAAACATAAAAATCTGTAATTTTTATATCTAATATAAAAATACAAAAACGAAACACATACATGCTTCGCACGTGGCTCTGATACCACTGTTGGGCTTTTCCGGGCCGCAAAAACCGCTTTTTGCGTTGCGGAAACCCCGGAAGTCCCGGCCACGGATCCATGCGAAGAAGTATTAAAACTAATTACATGTATGTGCTTACAAAATCCTCTAGATCTACCTTAGAACTAAGAGATAAGGATGTTACCCTTGATGCGATGCCCTTCGCAAATCCCGCTCGTCCAAAGTCCGCCGGAACTCGAGAGTGTCAAGTGCACACTCCTCTATGGTATCCACACAAGCAATAGGTGGAAGAAAACTCAACCTTGAGTGTGCTAGCACTCCTTGGTTGGTTCGGCCAAAGAGAGGAAGGAGAGGGAGAGCTTGAGAGGAAAATTCCCAAGGAAGAAGATGAAGTAATGAGTGATTACTCACAAAATGAATTTTCACTCACATAACCCCCAAATGGTGGCCGGCCACTTCATGGAGGGGGAGTTACATGCATGCAAGTAACTCCCATGACCCTTGGTCTCCCTCATGATGTGGCACTACTTGCCCACGTCAATGATGATGTGGAGCATCATCATTGGCCGGCCATGCCTAGTCATCATCATGACATGGCATTTGGTCAAGTCAAACTTGACCTTTCAACTTCCCTCTCAAGTCAAGTCAAACTTGACCTCTAATCTCCAATGGTTGATCAAATCTAACCACTTGACTCAAGTCAATTTAATATAATGAATCTCTATTCATTAATTTAAATTGATTTGATGAATCAAATCTCAATTAGACTCATTCAACACTTGAATCAACTTGAGTCTAACTCAATTAGTCTAATTTGGATTACTCTTAATCCAATTTGGTTCATCCCATGAACCTAATCCTCATGGTTCATCATATGAACCTAATCTCCATCTAATTGCTCTCATGTGTGTGACCCTATAGGTTCTTGTAACGTTGGCAATGTCCCTAAACCGATTTAGGAACATAAGCAATGAGCGGTATCTAGCAACACATCATTGCTACCCCAGTTACAAGAATGTTGAGCTCCAACATCACCTTTGTGACTACTAATTGGGACTCTCACAATATGTGACAATGTCCCTCTATCCTTGACATCTAGATTGACCAATCGAGGCATAGACCGTGTCATCCTCGGTACAATCTAAATCTTGAACTCCAAGTAGACTCACTCTAATCAAATGAGCTCAATATCTCATATTGACTCATTTGGGCATGGTAACCATACGCCGTGGTCTCACTCTATCAAGAATATCGATGTCACCCCGTCATATAGGAGGGGATAGATCCCATCTACATCACTCACATCCCTCCGCATAATTCGTTACATACCCGATGTCGCCTTTATAGTCCACCCATTTACGGGTGACGTTTGACGAAGCCAAAGTATGCAACTCCTTATGTAGGGAACCATGGTGACTTCAGGTCTAAGGACTAATAGTCATACTAATAGCCACATGAAAGTATATGACACTCATATAACGATCCATGATACTTTCTCATGGCGGGTCATTCAGTATACATTCTCCAATGCATACCCATGTGTCAACTTGATATCTCATATCCATGACTTGTGAGATCAAGTCATCTTGTTGACCTACATGCTAGTCTCTACGCATTAACATTGTCCCTGAATGTTAATACTCGACTAGGAATGATTAAGAGTAGTGTTCTCTATATCATCTCATTATCGATTCATCCAATCGATTGACATAGATAAGAACCTACTACCCAAGGACATTATTATATTTAGTTATTTGGCACCAATACAAGTAAATATAATAACCATGCCTTTATAAATAGGAATATGATACAATAAAGTCCATACAACAATCATCATATGATTGGCTCTAGGGCTTTCACTAACAATTATGAGCAACCAATACAGTGGAGGAGGTGTACTTTGAAGACTCAGTTGAAGACTATCGATGGTGTTCCGGGAGGAAGATGCATCGTCTCGACAGCAAAGATCAGCACAAAGGATTGGGTTATCTCATCAACAGCAACCTACTACCTCAGGCGTGGTTAGAGTTCCGTGATACTTCCCTTCAATGGAAGTGACTTATGTAGCAGTATCAACAGAAGACATCGTGGAAGACTCATGCAGACAACAACAGTTACCCCCAGATATGATTTGATTAGTACAGAGGAGAGAGTATAAGACGATGGTCGTATCTATTCGGTATTCTACAGTTGTAGCTCTAGGATTTAGGGATGGATCAGATGATCTAGGAAAAAATTCCCGAGGCATTCGTCGCAGAAATGTGATCGCTTTATCGTGAACTATTGGATCTGATCTAGTTCTCTTCGAAGAAAGGCCGAGACCTGCGGGGAGCCTTTTTGGATCAAATCGACAGATATTTGATCGTTCAGGGTATTACTCTAGTTTACCCTCTAGATTAATATATTGAGAGATACTTGTAGTTTACAGGTAACTTTGTCTAGAACATTCTTAGTTGGATTAGAAGGGTCCTTTACATCGACTTGTGGGTCGGTGGTATCTCTACCGTCTGGTGAGATATGGATCAACAATTAAGAAGTCAAGGGATGTCCTTAGACTTTGATATACATATTTTTACTGTGGACATATCCTTACGGATAGTCGAATTGTTGGAAGTATGGTACGATATGTCTCTCGGATGTGCGTATAATCTGAGAGTGTTCGGATGTAGTTTCGGATGAACTCCTAGGCTTGCCGCTGCATAGGCAAGTGGAGTAGGCGATCGAAATGATTGCGGAAATAGTTCTGATATCGAAGATCACAGATCGGGTGATAGTTTTGTGGGTATCAGTGTTGTTAAACACTATAGAAATTGGAAGAATGTAAGTTGTAATTATAGGAGAAGTTGGAAGGGATATTTATCTATCCTAGTATTCCTCCTTGAGAAGATCCGGAACTCTTTGTTGAAAGAGAGATGGACCTTTGGAAGTATGCATCGATTATCGATGATGGAATATAGTAGTTGTTGTGAAGAATATCCTTCGTTGTGGATAGATGATCTATTGAGATCAGCCAAAGACACCTGTGTATACTCTAAGGTTGGTTTACGACTAGAGGATTGATATTGTAGTGACATGGTGTCATACAATTATCATTGTCATTGTGATGATTGATATATCATCAGCTTAGAGTAAATAGGATGCAGGTATATGAATGACGACATTTCATACTTAGTATGAATTTACGAGTTGTTGTTAATGATATTAGACGTATTTAACGATTTAGTCGTCCATGAATTTGAGAATCGTGTATCCTAGACACGATTGGATCAGTTTATGGTTGTTGGATTTGCATAACCTGGCCACTGTTGATTGTGGTAGTTGGAGTTGCGCACTCGACCACCATAGATGGTGGTTTTCCTTGTATGGTTTAGGTATTACTGTTGATGTGGATAGAATGTTTTAGCATTACTATACCACAGAGACAAAGGTGATGTTGGAAAGCATTTAGTCGGAAGCTGGTGAAATTAGTTTACAGGACTTAGATGGCAGTTAACTTTTACGCAAGTATTAGTTAATCCTTCTGGAGTGGATAAAAAGAAGGTTGTACGTGGATGCATTGTTTCAAGGATCGGAACGATTCCGATGCAGTTGAATGAGACATATCTTATGCCTACGTCAGTTAAGAAACTACGAGATAGTCTGTCATATGCATGACGTGACTTTAGTAGTTATTATCTGGATTTGTAGTTGTATGGAGCAGAAGTGCTCATTGAATTTAACTAGCTACTATAGAGTAGCTGGTACGCAGATAGTTGTAACAAGTGAGATTTATCTCTATAGTCTTCCATGCACTTGCAGAGTGTGTAGTAGAGTGAATTTTGAATGGTTGATGGACTCCTCTTTTGAGAAAATAATTCTCCGTCTCTGATGAGGATAGTGGGTTTCGGAGTTGCAGTATTTAAGGAAGAGTTGCTACAGAAAGCACATCATTCGAGATGGGCTATATACCTTGGTGGTACTCAGATGTACCGAGAGTTGAAACATTTGTACTGGTGGAATGGTATAAAGAGAGTTATAGCAGATTTTGCTGCTCGATGTTTAGTATCCCAGTAGGTGAAGGCTGAACATCAGAAACTCGCTGGATTGCTCTAGAAAATTCTGATTCCGGAATGGAAGTGGGAGCATATCATGATTGATTGCGTTACGGGATTGCCTAGAACCCGTAAAGGATGTGATGCGATTTGGGTGATTGTGAATCGACTGACCAAATCAGCTCATTTCCTTCCTATTCGTGGGTCGTACTCGTTGGACCATCCGACAGCGTTGTATTACCGAAAGATTATCAGATTGTGGGGGGGGGTACTTTTAAGTATCATGTCTGATAGAGACGCGTGATTTACCTTGCGATGTTGACAGAGTCAACAGTAAGCTATGAGCACAGAGCTTCGGCTTTGTATAACGTTTCATCCACAGATAGATGAACAGCCTGAGTGTATCATTTAGACGTTGAAGGATCTATTCAGATCTTGTGTCGTGGATTATGGAGGTGTAGCTTATCGGTTGGCTTTACCTCGAACACTTGCGGGTGTTCACAACGTATTTCCTATTTTTATACTGAGGAAATACGTGTCTCATGTTGATCATGTTCTGAAAGAGGTTCCGAATTCTACCTTAGTCTAATGCGACTTACGAGAAAATTCCAGGGTGGATCCTGGGTCTCAAGGAGCGACAGTTGCAGAACAAAACCATCTGATTTATAAAGGTTGGATGATAGCATCATACCGATAAGGAGGCTATATGAGAATTGGAAAATAATATTCAAGCTCAGTACCCTATTTAGTCACATTAGGTGTGTGACTTTTCTCCAGATACTTGATATGATTTTGTGACGTCTCGTACTCGTACATGAGTTGGAAATTTGGGGACCAAATTTTTATAAGTGGAGAAGAATGTAAAATACCGGGGAAAAAATTCCTCGTTAATTGATAAATCATATTGTGGTATTTTTCAGGAATTTTTAGAAATTTTTCTGGATTTAAATGGAAGTTTTATGGATATTTCATGGGATAAAGCGAATAGGCTTTTGTAAAGCCTGTTTAGACTATCTGCTAGGAATTAATGGGCTTAATTAAAACCCTTTATATTCCTTCCGTTTCCCTTATTTCCCAATCGCACCTTTCCTCTTCCCCTCCAGATCCTTTCTTCCTCGCGATTCATCTCTTCATCTTTGCCGTCTGCTTCTTCCTCGCGCGCCGGCCACATCGCTGTCTTCGCGAGCTGCTCTTCGATCGCCGATGCCCTAAGCCAGCCGGTCACACCGGTAGCCGCTGCCACACCGCTGCCGCCGCGAGTCCAACGTTGGCAATGCTATGGAGTCGTTGATTTCGATCCGCCGCCGACTTGTCTTCCCGTTTCCTTGCTGTCGATTTCTTCAATCTCGACTTGGCTGGATCTCCGCCACCCGATAGACAACGCCGCCGCTGCTCCTTCCTCGACCAATCTGCCTCCTCACTACTGCTCGCTGCGCACTCCACCGAGCCGACCCCACTTGTCGTCGCCCCTTTTTGTTTGGGGCTCACGGACAGCACGCCGCGCTCATCAATTCTCCTCCGGCCCCTCCGTTCTACCGACAATAGCCAGTGTCATCGGCCTATACTCCGCCGCTATGAATTTGATCCGGTTGTCACTCGTTGAAGTTGAAGCTCCACTGCCCTATGTCGATGCCTCACTATGATTCCAGCAGTTGTTCGCCTTGATCCTAACTACGATCCCTACATGTGCGCTCAGGTCGATCACCTATTTTCCGATGCCGTCGGTAGCCTCTACCACTGCAGCTTGTGGAGGGTTAAAGGCCAGATCGATGAATCCACCATGGTGTTTGCTATAGCTTCACACATGATTTCTGATTTCGTTGGGTTGAGTAACCGTGCAGGTGAATTGATGTGGAGGATTGATGAAGATTATTATTGTTGTGACACCTTGCAGATTTATAGGCAGTGAAGTTGAAATCTGGAATTTAAGCTAGGCTAGTATGTTTTGATTGGTATATTTACAGTTAATATTGTGGATTAATCTATTTAATTGTTTTGGGGCAGGTTGAATGTTGTAGGTTGGCTGTGGTTTAATTATGGATTTTATTTTTAGGATGGACTGTGGATGATCGACTTGGGCTAGATTGGATGGTACAGAGCTGATTTTCTATTGTTGATCAAGGAACTGGGCTAGATAAACTAGGTAAGCATGTGATTAAGGAAAATGGATAGATCGATTGATGTGGAATAATATGTTAAGGGATTGGTTTGGTCCTACTATTAGATTGATAGTAGAACTTTAATTTATGTTGTATTCTTTGGTTACAGGACGTGGATACGAGACAGGTCCATGGACGTGAAGATATTATTCTGAGCTTCTTAGAAGGTGGGTAATTTTCCTACCTGGTCCGGTAGATGTAATTGCATTCAGATTTAGACATAGATATGAGCATGTTATATGTTCATGTTACCTTGATCCTGCTCTTATTATCGTATGCTTGAACTTATCGTTGGATGTATTTATGCTCAATTTTTGATATCACATATACCCTATCATGATTTAGGAGTTATAGATGTGATGTAAATTGGCTTAGATGTTTAGTAGGGTGTAAATGTCAGTACGGGTGATGACCCAAATTATAAATTGGCAAAAAGGTCATCTATGGGTAGGTAATGACCTAAATATAGGATTTATTTCCAATACCCGTATGTTGCATACTGTTACGAACCATGAGTTGTGTAATGGTTAAGTGAAGGGTGATTAGTGTGTCGCTGCAGACCGGTGATCCCAGCTTGATATGATTAGTCGAGTACGACTCTCTATCGGATAGAGAGTGCGTCGATCAGTTATGTACGACTCTCTATTGGATAGAGAGTTTTGATTAGTTGAGTACGGCTCTCTACAGGATAGAGAGTCCGTCGATCAGTTGAGTACGACTCTCTACAGGATAGAGAGTGTATTGATCAGATGGGTACGACTATTTGTTGAACAGAGAGTCTGTGGTAGATGGTTGTACGAGTGACAGCTTACTCATGTCATATGCATGCATTCTAATGACAAAGTCTCCCTTGGGGTGGAGAGAGTCATCAGTCATCTTGCTTCCCAGAGCACTCCCCGAGGAGTAACTGGTGTGAGGGGAGAGCATCTATTGTGCCGCACTCTACCACTATAGACGGTGGTAGTTGGAGTTGCGTGCAGTTGTCCTGGGTGTCTAGTACTCGACCACTCATTGGTAGTGTTAGTCGGAGTGGCCAGTAGTAGGGACCCTCATTGTGTAGCGAGCTCTTTACGCTCATATGCTACTTGATCATACTGCCTACTCGGCCACTCTATAGCAGTGGTTGGTGTGAGTTGGGATAGTTGTCATGTCGTGCCACCTAGGCCACACTGGGGTCGTGGTAACGAGTAGGGGTGAGCAGGCATGACCATGCATGCTGCATTGTCGTATCTAATGAAGCTTTGCATATTACCATATATATATACATATATGCATGTATATATATATATATGGATGGTTGTGATTAATATATATATAGATGCAGTATATATATATATATATATAATTATTGTGATGTTGCATTTGATTGTACTATGCTTGCTGCATTTGCGTGTAGATTATATTCATGCATGTTTCTTGCATTTTTTATACGATTGTATCGGATATTGGTATGGGTTGGACAGACCATTAGATACTGTGACCTGTAGCTTGAGTATATTGTGAGTTGATCTTACTCTTCCTGTTATATATATCTGTTGGATATATGTTCAGGTTGGATCAGAGTAGCGTAGCAGACTTCAGGTATGTCTGCATTTTACGTTGTTCATTCAGTTAGACGGTATATGCTTGTATTTATATACTATGCTGATATACCTGTTGTACCTCTAGATTATGTTGTTGAAATACATGTAATATTACATATATATACACATTTTCTATTACCTGCTGAGTTTTACTCACCACCTCAACGAACCCTGGGTTTTTCTGTCGCCCAGGTAACAGGTAGAAGTCTTCGTGATGGCTTAGAGCACCGCTGGCTGATGTCTCATCTCACCTTCGAGGCTCCCGTATTGGTTTTGGGCTTTCCATCCGTTGTGTATTGTATTTTGGAGTTTTCTTGATGTACATATTGTATATTCGGATTTTGTCGAGATTCTGTGTTGTGATGTGTTAGTCATACCGGTATGCATGTGTGGGATTGATGTCGTATTGTTGTTGTATCGCTTCCGCTGTGTATTTGTTTTAGATAGTTGTTATGTTGTTGTGGTTTGGTTTTTATTTGTTATGTTATTGTTATTGTGGGCCTACGAGCCCTGTATTAACCCGAAATGTTGCCACGTACAAGGGAGGTGTCGTCCGTTTGATTTTCGGCTCGACATGCTCTCGGGGCATGACAGTGCCACCGCGAGCACACGCGACGGCTACAGTCGGTGCGAGTTCACGGTGGCATCTCCTGCCGCGCGCGATCTTGTAACGGCGCCTGCTGCCGCCCGCGATCTCGCGGCGGCGCCTGCTGCCGCAAGCGATCTCGCGACATTAACCTGCCGTGTGTACGCGCGGTAGCACCTAGCTGCCGCCACCATGCGGCAGGTGCTGACGCGAGCTTGCGACAGCAGGACCTGCGAGCTCGCGCTCGCCGCGAGCATGTGGCTGCAGCTCTGCCACGTGTACGCACGGCAGCGGCGGCAGCTGTCGCGCGCGAGCGGTAGAGTCGTCGCTGCTCCGGCGATGACGCCGAAAGGGAGAGTCGGAAGGGAGGAAAGGATAGAGAGAAGGGAGACGTACGGACGGGGGCGACGGGAGGGTGACGAGCACGATCGAGCAGAGGAAATGAAGAGAAATTGGGTGCGGCGGGATAATTAGGGGAAATTTAGCGACAAATATTTTCTCGTCGCTAATTTCGTCGCCAATTTGGCGACAAATCCTATATTCGTCGCCAAATTGGCGACGAATCCTATATTCGTTGCAGAATCTGCAACAAAAAAAATAAATTCGATGCATAATTCTATAACATATTAAAATTCTTTGCAGATTCTGCAACGAATTAAAAATTCATTGCAAATTCTGCAACGAAAAACAATTCGTTGCATAATTCTACAACGAAAAAATAAATTCGTTGTAGACATCTGCAACGGAAAAAAAAATCATTGTAGATTTTGCAACGAATTCAAAATTCGTTGCAGATTCTGCAATGAAAAAAAAATTCGTTGTAGAATTCTACAACAAATTAAAATTCGTTGAAGAATTCTGCAATGATTTCAGAATTCGTTGCAGATTCTGCAACGAAAAACAATTTGTTGCAGAATTCTGCAATGAAAAAATAAATTCGTTGCAGATTCTGCAACGAAAAAAAAATCGTTGTAGACATCTGCAACGAAAATATTTTTTTGTCGCAAATTGGCAATGAAAAATGATTTTCGTTGCCAATTTGCAACTAATTTTGCAACGAAAAATAAATATTGGAAATTTAAAAATTTTTGTAACAAATTTTTTTTGTCGGAAATTTCGTTACAAATTTGCGATGAAACATAAAATTTGTCACAAAATTCATTGCAGATTTGCAACGAATTATTTTCGTTGCCAAAGTTCGTCGCCAATTTTATGTTTTTTTTAGTGTAAAGTCAAGAATTACCAAATTTATTATCATAGACTACTTACATATTTTTTGAACCAAGGTACAAATTCTTCATTACAGAAACGATCAAACTCATGCTCCGGAAGCTCTGAATATATAGTTTGAAAAGTCCTACCATAAAATCAAATATAACATGAACAATAATTTATGATATATAAAATATATAATATAATATTTATATACTCACTCGAAATACGTTGTTACTTCTGGACAGTTCAGTAAAATATATGTGTGGGATGCTCGCCACTCTTGACCAGTTAAGTATTTACTTATACAAGATCCACTCGGTCGACCAAGGTAGTTAAAAATTGAGAATGACTTCAAATTGGGATCAACATGACCCTCATCATTTCTTCCTGCTCTTCGACTTTTGCATTGAACATGAGGTTCAAAATAATATGATTCAAAAGTTGTAACTTCCTCCATAATATATACATTAACAATAGAAGCCTCAACATGAGCCTTATTTTTCACTTTTTTTTTCAAGTGATAGAGGAATCTAAAAGTAATAAAACACAATATATTAGAAATTTATTTATACTAAAATTGATCATAGACACATAACGAAAAGAAAAAGAAAAAGTTCACCTTTCAAATGGATACATCCATCGAAATTGAACAGGACCTCCAACTTTAGCTTTATATGACAAGTGAACCAAAAGATGTTCCATGGAATCAAAAAATGCCGGTGGAAATATTCATTCTAAGTTACACAAAATGATCAGAATGTCTCTCTCTAATGTCTCCATGTGTGAATGACTCAATATTGTTGAGCAAATATCATGAAGAAAAATACTTAATTCCGTAATTGCACCCCATACAAAATTTGGGAACAGTTCCTTAAAAGCAATAGGAATTAGTCTTTCCATGAATATATGACAGTCATGACCTTTTAAACTAATTAATTTGCATTCCTTCAAATTGACGCATCTGCCAAGATTAGAGACATAACCATCAGGAAATCTCAATGATTTTAACCATTCACAAACAATCCGTCTCTATCCTTATTCAATGTATAAACTATTTTTGGTTTTGGTCCCCTACTATTTTCATCAACACCAAGGGTGAGTCGTTTACAAATGAGATGCATATCTTTTCTTGCATTCAGATTATCTTTTGTTTTCCCAGTAATATCCATCACCGTATTTATAAGATTATCAAAAACATTTTTCTCAATATGTATTACATCAAGATTGTGATGAATCAAATTATTCTGCCAATACAGTAAATCCCAAAATATACTCCATTTAGTCCATTTATGCATAATTCTATAGTCATATGTTGTAACATTTGGTTCTTCAACAACAGATAGAAAGTCGTACACTCTATGCCATAAGAATTAACCGATGAATCTCAATGGTGGAGGTGTTCTTTCAATTCTATTCTTAGTGAATTCTTCTTTATTTCTTCTGAATTTATGATTTAATGGTAAAAATTTTCTATGACAATCAAAATAACTCGGTTTCTTTCCATGTTTCAATCTGAATGACTTTGATCTCTCCATACATATTGGAAATCCTAAAATCCCCACGGTTGTAACGCCCTAAAATTCCTAACAATTTTACAAGAATTTTTGCATGATTATAATGGGCTTTATGTGGGCTCTTTCAAAAATAAAAGAAAAGGAGCCAAAAAGGGATGCAAGGCCTAGGAATTGAACCCCAAACCTCTAGTAGATAGCTAAGCCCTAAAGATTCATCCAATAACCAGAAGCCCAACCGAGTTGTACTATTAGAGGAATATGGGAAATTATAGTTAGGGGTAAGGGAGACTAAGGGACACTCCAAGTGAATAAATTGGGGGAATGAGGAGACATGAGAAACCAAATTGTTTTTCTCTCCTTCTCATCTTCTTCCTCACCGAACCCTAAGCTCCACTTTTCATCTTTTTCCGAGAACTATCCAAGAAAGAAGAAGGCTAGGTTTGGCTTCCCTTAGGTTATCTTCAAACTAATAGCAAAGCGAAGGACGTAAGTATCCCCCTCACCGGCATACAAGTAGTTTTCGATTGATGTTATTGTGTCAATCCCTTTTAAACCATTCGGCCAAGACCTTTGTTTGAGTTTTCCAAGAAGATCCATGCCATATCTTGTATGAACATGATAAAGATAGAATGCTAGATGGATTAGGTTAAGTGTTTGACCTTAAAAACCCCAAGGAAATTTCGGCCAAGACCAATATTTGTGCTCTCCATGAAAATCCATGCTAAAAATTGTGTTAATATGAAGATGAAAGATGTCTAGATGAGTTTGGTTAAGTGGTTGATCCTCAACCTCCCCAAAAACTCTCGGCCAAGTCCATCTAGACCCCTAAGGTGATTTTCTATTCCATGTTTTAGATGATCTTATGCTATGTTTTGATGCTAGATGAAGATAACATGTTCTATGCTAGGTTTTAAATGAGTTCATGCCATGTTTGATGTTAGAAGAAGATAACATGTTCTATGCTATGTTATAGATAAGTTCATGCTATGTTTTGATGGTAGATGAAGATAACATGTTGTTGGCTAACCTAGATTTAAGTGTTGATCCTTAAAGCCATTTTAAACCATTCGGCCAAGACCCCTATGGGTGTTTCTATGTCATGTTTAGATAAGTTAATGATAACTTTTGATGTTAGATGAAAATAACATGTTGTTGGCTAACCTAGAGTTAATTGGTTGAGCCTTATGTCCTATAAACCCATTCGGCCAAGACCCATTTAAGCCTAACATGCTATGATCTATAAATTACCATGTTATGTTTTGAATTTAGATATAGGTAACATGTGAAAGCTACGCTAGATTTAAGAAATGGATCTTAGGTTGTCTTGGAACTCTCGGCCAAGGTTTATTTAAAACCCTAAGTGCCCTCCCATGCCATGCTTTATATGTTAAATAATAAACATGTGGTTAGTTAGACCATATATAAGTTGTTTGGTGTTTAAAACTTTGATAGAACTCCATGAAGTTTAGGTCATTCCATGTATACTTGTTCATGATGTTTATGCCTTATGCCATGCTTATATGTGTGTGATGTTGTGATCATGTTATGCTCATTACCTTGTGATTATATGAATGTATGATTTGTTATAAGGAAGGAACATGATGTGCATGAAAAGAAACATGATATGATATGAAGAAGAAATATGTTATGAAAGTCATATGATATGATATGAAGAAGAAATATGTTATGAAAGCCATATGATATGTTATGAAGAAGAAATATGTTATGATATGAAGAAGAAAAATATGATATGCCATGATAAGGAACATGATATGTTTATGAAATGAAATATGATATGTTATGATAAGAAGCATGTATGTACTTTACTTTCTTCATGGCTTGTACTAGGACCCTAACAAGGTCCAAAGGGATGGGCTCCTAAGATGGCCTTGTTAGTAATATATGAGAGATGTCCTAAGGCAATCACCTTATGTATGAACCAATTATATGATAAATGAAGATTCACTATTTGAGTATACATGTTTTATGTATTTGATTGGATCTTAAACTCATTTACTGAATGTCCTCGATACGATTCACAGCATGAGAGAATTTGTGATTGGATCACAACTAGTGAGTATCTCTACATGTGTAATTGTGATGTATCGGAATTATCCCTAGTCGATGAATTGATGGATTTCGACACCATCAATTCTTTACAGACTAGCACGAGGTATACTCCTTAGTGTATCCAAGCAGCTGATTCTCACTGGCTGGAGACATTGTGATGTCCGGAGTTAATCGTGGATGCTAGTTATGGTAACTAGTTCATTGGAGTGACCAGCCATAAGACTTCATATGGTTCTCTGCATATATAGATATGTCAATGAAGTTCTTACTGTGGCTTAAGTGCGATGTTCCTTAGACTTACGGTATTCAAGTCATCTTGATCATGGAGACTTATGCTTTGACATCTTAAGCAAACATCTCTAAGGAGATGTGGACCCGGGATGATTGAGTATAAGTCGAAGTGATCGAAGGTGTTTGAATAGCCTATAAAGGATTCACCACTCCTTGCGAGGAGATGTATACCCATGGCCTCTCGTCAGATTGTTACTAAAGTCTTTGGCCAAAGCATTACATGTTTAGAGTAAGGTACTCTTCGATACATGTGCAGTAACTAGAATCCGTAGGACGAGAAAATGATACTTGGGCTAGGTGTGACGTAGTCAGCCTAGTGGGGACTGACACTATAGACCATTTCCTGAACCAAGTGGGTATAAGATGAGTGAAGGGAATGGGGCACGAATCATTCGAGCTGCTGAAGGGTTTCAGAAATAGTTCTGGATCAACCGTTGATCTTTTCGGTTAATTGGGGATCATGATGTACTACTAGGTGCCACTCATGATCATTCTATAATTAATGGTTAATTATAGATGGCCAACATAAACCGAGAACCTATTTGGTCACACGCACAACGAGCGTAATCCGAAGGATTTAAAACGAGCTTGAGAATGGGATTCTCAGACCGAGAGAAACTATGTTTGGTTGGACCAAACATGGAGCGAGCATGAAATCGTTTCAGGCGCAATGGAAGCGTGGATGAGCCGTGTCTTATGAAGACATAATGGATGGACCAAAATGGTTTGGTTCTAATCCAATGGAGGAGAATAAACCAAAGGGTTTGGTTTATTTTAAACGAATGAACCAAAAGTTGGTTCGGTTCGGTTTAATTTAAAATAAACCATCATGGTTTGGTTTATTTTAACTTATCTTAATGGAGCGGGTTAACGGGCCTAATGGTTATGATCCAATAACCATTAAGAGAATTAGTTCTCTATAAAAGAGGGCTTAAGGGATAATTAAGCCCTAATAAAAAAAAACCCTTGGCCTAAGGTTGCCGCCCACTCCATTGAGGGAGCTCTCGGCGCCAACCCTAAACCGCCGCCCATTGCTCCTCCAACCGGCGTCCAGAAGGCTGCTTCCTTCCCCCTCGCCGGCGTCGAGCTGCTGCCTGTTAGTGCTCCGGTGATCTCCTTCAAGTTTGGCATCAAGGTGAGTTCTATCTCCCTTGGTTGGTCGGCGCCTATAACCTCCACCAAAGCTGTCCAGTTTTCTGGACAGCTTGTTCTCCTCTCGTCGGAGCGTCGTTTGGATGACGGTTAGAGCTCCAACAGCGGCTAACTTACCGGGGATTCGATCTCCGGTAATCCTCTGAGGTGGAGAACGAAGGATTCATCAATTGGTTGACGAATACCTCTCCGGAGAAGCGAGTTTTGAGAACTCGTATTAGGATCCGAATTTGGATTCGGATCGTGATCATCTCTCGATCACGTCATCTTCAACACGAGGCTAGTAACCCATACGAAGACGAAGCTCGTGGCTTAGCGAAGTCATCCCGAGGAACTCGGCGCGGATACGGATAGAGACGATTCTAGCGAGGATCGTTCCGGTTGATGCCGTTCCCGCTACACGTCATACGAAAGGTATAACGTAGATAAATTTCCTTTTATTGCAAATTTAAATTTACAGTTATGTCTATACTTGTTGTAATATGCATGCGTGTGTTGTCTGTGTTGTAATAAATGTAGATTTATTATTTTTATTGCTTATTGTGTATGTTCATGTTCTGAAGCGTGATCGAACACACACGCCTTGATGCTTAGGAAACCCATGATGGTATCGAGCCGGTTGTGTTTCGACATAATCGTAAAATGGTTTTGCGATAGTCATAATGTTATTTCTAGAAATTTTCTAATTTTGGAAATTTAGAAGTATTTATGGAAATTTTTCAATTTTGGAAAGTCTAGATGTATTTATGGAAATCTTCCACTTTTGGAAAGTAGGAAGTATTTATGGAAATTGATATTTTCCATAAATAAAATATTTGATTAGATTCTGGAAATTTGTTTCCTAATTTAATCATGATTTGATTTGGGAAATCAAATCTTAAAATATTTCATTTCCATAAGTAGTTTTAATGATTTAGGAAATTGGTTTCCTAAATAGATTTTCCTTAATCAAATAATTCCATGAATAAAATATGTGATTAGATTTGGAAATTTGTTTCCTAATTTAATTATGATTTGATTTGGAGAATCAAATCTTAAACATATTTTATTTCCATAAATAGTTATGACATATAAGGAAATATATACATGACATAATTGTATGCCATGTAATTGCATTAGATGCATAACATTATGCCATGCGTGTCGTGACATGTAGATGTATGCCATGTATGCCATGCCATGTAGATGATAGTTATTTGCTTGCAAAGAGAATGAGACATAAAAACCCTTAAACAATATTAAAGCCTACACCTTCCATTAATATGGTTAGAACCAGAGTTCCGTTTCTTGTTTGGGTTGTTGGACTCTCTCCAAGCCCGGCTCGAACCCGAACATGTTCAAACCATGGAATAATTTAATACAAATATGGTAAGAGTCAGAGGTCAATCGATAGCTTTGGTTGTTGGACTCTCTCCAAGCTGGGCTAATTGGTTGAATGCGCTCTAACCATATTAAAACTGTTTCCCGATTAATGGGTTGGCTTTAACCTGGAGCATCGGCTTGTTGGACTCTCTCCAAGGTCGATGTAAAGGGAGGTGAAGTTGGGTGCTATGCATATGATGCATACTTGTTAATGTGTTAACAACCCAACGTATGTGTGAACATTCAATTAGTTGATAGCACATTGTGATAGTTGCATATACGTGATATGCAATCGGTATAGATGATACCTACCGTCATAGTTATGAATGGCTTGTTGGACTCTCTCCAAGGTTGTTCATAACTATGATGGATATCAGCCCATTCGGAGATGGACCTACGATCTCCCGAAGTGATTTTGGGGTTTTTTAAAATTCAAAAAATGAATGGGATTTATAAATGTATATTGATGCATTTTAAAATCATTTTCTCATATATGCTCGTTTTGTATTTCTAGGTCAATAAATTGATCATGACGTCTTTGAATTTGTGCACTATTTTGGATTCGAACAAACTGACTGGGCCTAACTTCCTGGACTGGCTTAGAAACCTGAGAATTGTTCTCAAGGCGGAAAAGCTTGCATATGTCCTTGAAGAGCCTCTTCCGATCGGGCCCTAAGGACGATGCAACCTGCATCAAATGTTGGTCTATCGTAACATGTGGCGATTCTCGAAATGGGCGAGTTGCATCATGCTAGCGGCGATGGTACCGAGGCAAAGAGCATGAGCATATGGATGCTAATACTATGGTCTTCCATCTTCATGAGTTGTTCGATGAGCAAGCGAGATCCAAAGGTTCGAGGTCTCTAGGCTCCTCTTCACCACGAAGATGCAAGAAGGTTCGCCTCAGAGTGCAGTTTGTTCTAAAGATGAACGAGTACATCGAGCGGCAAGTCACCCTCGGTTTTGTGATGGATCATGAGTTAAGTATTGACTTAATTCTGCATTGTTTGCCCAAGAGTTTCTCACAATTTGTGATGAACTATCGGATGAACAAATTAGAATCCACCATTCCCGAGCTCCTCAATATGCTGAAGACTGTGGAGCCTTCTGTGAAGCATGAGGAGAAGGCGGTTCTGTTAGTTGATTCCTCAAAGAAAGGTTCTAAGAGGAAGGCAAAAGAACAGAAGAAAGGAAAGAAGAAAAAGGCAAAGAAGGCAGAACCAGCGCAAAAGGGCACTTGCCATCACTTTGGCAAGGAAGGCCACTGGCGAAGAAACTGCAAGATTTATCTTGAGTCCATGAAGAAGAAGAAGGCATCCGATGCCCCATCCTCTTCAGGTATCTTCGTTATTGATTGTCATTCTATTTCCTTAGACACTTGGGTATTGGATACTGGGTGTGGCTCATATATATGTAATGACATACAGGGGCTAAGGAATAGAAGAAGGCTTGTCAGAGGGGAGTCAAATTTGCGAGTTGGCAATGGAGCAAAGGTTGTTGCGGTTGCCATCGGAACTTATTTGCTGAAGCTCCCTAGTGGACTAGTCTTAGAACTGGACAATTGCTATTATGTTCCTTCTCTAATAAAGAATATTGTTTCTATTTCCTGTTTAAATAGAAATGGTTTCCATTTGACGTTTAGTAACAATTGTTGTTATATAACTTTGAATGGCGTACTTTATGGAACTGGAACCTTGAGTAGTGGCATTTATACGTTGGACGTATCCAGTGACATTTTCAATATCGAAGCGAGCAACACGCGTGCTCGAAAGGATAATCAAATAGACTCCTATATGTGGCATTGTCGTCTTGGCCATATAAGCAAGAAACGCATGTCCGAATTACACCGATGTGGAATTCTAGAATCGTTTTAATTGGATTCATACGATACATGCGAATCATGCTTAAAAGGCAAGATGACTAAGTTACCTTTTACTGGAAAAGGTGAACGAGTGGGAGAGTTACTAGGACTAATACATACTGATGTATGTGGACCTATGTCAACTCAAGCATTAGGAGGCTATAGCTACTTCATTACCTTCACCGATGATCACTCACGGTTTGGGTATGTGTTCTTGATGAAACACAAGTCTGAAGCCTTTGAAAGGTTCAAAGAATTCAGAAATGAAGTAGAGAAACAACATGACAAGAGTATTAAGATACTTCGATCAGATCGAGGTGGTGAATACTTAAGTCAAGAGTTTCTTGATTATCTAAGAGACAATGACATATTGTCTCAATGGACTCCGCCATATACACCACAGCATAATGGTGTATCTGAGAGGCGTAACCGGACCTTGTTGGACATGGTCAGGTCAATGATGAATCATGCGACTCTTCCCAAGTCCTTTTGGGGCTATGCACTTCAGACAGCTGTTTACTTGTTAAACAAAATGCCTACCAAGGTAGTCTCAACTACTCCATATGAGATATGGAATGGTAAGAAACCTCATGTATCTTACTTGAAGATATGGGGTTGTCCTGCTTATGTGAAGCGGACTGTATCAGACAAATTGGATGCTAAGTCTGATAAATGTCTATTTGTTGGATACCCTAAGGAAACAAGGGGTTACCAATTCTATCATCCTGTGGAACAAAAGGTGTTTGTTTCAAGGCATGCTGTGTTTCTAGAGAAAGAGTTTCTCTTGCAAGAAAACAGTGGGAGTGTCGTCGAGCTTGAGGATGTTGGTGCAACAATGCCCCAAGCATTTATATATTTTGATGTTTGGATAATGATCTAAGTTAGGCAATGTTTTGTGATCTAATTGTAAACATGTTTAAGTGACAGGAAAATCCAAGTATGAAGACTTGGTAAAAGACAAGTCCAAGTGTGATCTTGGCAAAGAGAAGTCAAAGGAAATGTCTTGGTTTTGGCAGCATAAGTCCAAGCATGTAGTCTTGGCTGCGTAAAGTCCAAGCAGTCCTTGGAAAAGAAAGACCAAAGGAAAGTCTTGGTGGCATAAGTCCAAGCATGTAGTCTTGGCGGCGTAAAGTCCAAGCATACTTTGGCAAAGAAGAAAACCAAAGCATGACGAAACCGAAGGAAGCTTTTGAAGGCAAGCGCATGGATGGAGTCGTGGACTCAAAGAAATCCTGGAGGCGCAAGGCTGATGGAGAAGCTAGAAGGTTAAGTCTAGGCTTAGGTTATGTTTTCAAGTATGAATTAGTCATACTTGGGGTGTGCCAGTCGACTGGAACATGGTGTCGGTCGAACTGGCCCTTAAAATGCAGCATTAGAGGTTGGAAGATCGCATTAGCGATGACCGAGTTATCGGAATCAGGCGAGAGTCGACTCGCACTGATCGCCGCGATACGCCGGCCGATCGCCATTATTGCGATCGCCATCGCGATGGCCGTGGCGGTAGCGATCATTCTGACGATATCGATCGGCGCCATCGCGTTGGCGATCGATAGTCTTCCCATTGGTGATGACGACTGCAAATCCCGCGAATCCGGTTGTTCAGAAGCCGTTAGAATCGGCGTGATCGGTGATGTAAGTCATCGGTCGATGGATGAACTCTGGGAAAGAGGCTCTTTCCTATAAAAAGAGCCCAAGGGGAGCAAGAAGGGGCTAATGCTTATATTCTGATCATTCTTCTAAGCTCCCACAAGTTTTCCAAGCTTTCTAAGTGTATTAATCTCCCTCCTCCTCTCAAATCTTCATTGTCATCTTTTGTAAGAAGAGGAGGTCTTTGTGAAGAGAAAGCTTCTTAGTGGAATAGCTTGGGTTGATCCACCTTAAGGATCGCCGTGGAGTAGGAGCGTTATCTCCAAACCACGTAAAGGCCTTGTTAGCATTGTTTTTGTGTTTTTACATATATTATTTGTGGTTGCTTCCGCTAATCATTTTTGTAGAAACTGAAAAGCGCTATTCACCCCCCCCTCTAGCTTCCAAACGATCACCAACAAGTGGTATCAGAGCCCGGATCGCATCGGAAGATCTAACCATCAACCGGAGCATGGCATTTCAAGAGGGATATAGCACGGCGAGGCCTCCGTTTTTCGACGGTAACGACTTCGGATATTGGAAAGGTAGGATGGAATACTATCTCATGAATGACATAGAAAATTGGTTTAGTATTGTAGATGGATTCGAAAAGCCGGTCAACGAATTCGAAGCACCACTACCGACAAAAGATTGGACAAGAGAGATGGGTAAGAAATCACAAGCAAATGCAAAAGCAACAACCACACTTCAATGTGGCCTATCCAAGGAGCAACTCTCTAAGGTCGGGCCCTTCAACTCCGCAAAAGAGCTTTGGGAGAAGCTCATTGAACTCAACGAAGGACCCAAAGAGACAAGAAGGGCCAAGAGGGATCTTTTGATTGGCCAACTCCAAAGCTTCACTATGAAGACAAATGAGACCGTGAGCCAAATGCATGGGCGTTTCAAGGAAGTAGTCAACGGACTACACGTTATAGGTGAAAAGGTCGACAACCGTGACCTTGTAAGGTATGTATTACAAGCTTTCCCTAGGACCACCTTATGGGCCTCAATGGTAGATGCCTATAAGGTCTCTAGGGATCTTTCATTAGTCAAGTTAGATGAACTTTTTTGTGAATTTCAATTACATGAACAAGCTAACACTTCATCCAAAGAGAAGGGTATAGCTCTTTTTGTAGGAAAGAAGGAGAAGAAGGAAGTGTCCTCCTCATCCGAATCCGATGAAGACTCATCAAGTAGTGAAGATGAGTTATCGGCAAGCGAGGTGGCACATTACGTCAAGAAGTTTGGTGGGAAGTCAAGGAGACTCACCAAGAAAGATGTGAAGAGGATGTTCCAATCCTCAAGAGGTAAATCTTCAAATAATTCAAATTCTTCATCTAATGTAACTTGCTATTGTTGCAATAAGAAAGGGTACATCAAGCCAAATTGCCTGGAACTAAAGAAAAAAGAGGAGAAAGAAAAGAAACATAAGGAGAAGAAGGAAAAGAAGGAAAAGAAGAAGAAAGAAGCAATGGTGGCACAAACATGGGACACTCTATGTATGGAGGAGTCTTCCGACGTTGAGGAAGTATGTCATGCCACCCGGAACCTAGCTCTTATGGCATTAGAGGAAGAAGCTGCGAGCTCAAGTGAGGAGTCCTCTTCATCTTCAAGTGATGAATCATCATCAAGTGATGATGATGAGGTAAACAACTCACCTAAAATAGATTTACTTTATAAGACTATTGCATGTTTACAAAATGCTTTAAATAGATCAAAAATTAGGGTTAAGGATCTAAAATTAGAAATCAAATCACTCAAAAGTGTAGATTCATCATGTTGCAAATAATCTAGTGATATTGATGAATGTACTCTTAGGGATGAAAATGATGAGTTAAGAAAAGAAATAGGTAAATTAAGAGCATGCCTAGAAAAATTCACAAATGGTTCTAAATATCTAGATATGATTATTAAAAATCAAAGGGCAATTTACAATAAGGCCGGATTAGGATATAGACCTAAGGAGAAAGAGGTAGCATTTGCATCCCTTGTTAGTAGAAAAACAATGATTAAAAGCAAGGGGAGAAAGGCATGGGTACCAAAGAAATTCATAATTGATGCCAGTGGTCCTAAGATTTGGGTACCTAAGGATTGTGTTTTTCATGTGACATAGGTAGAAGAACCAAGCTTGTGGATAGTTGATAGTGGGTGCTCAAAGCATATGATCGGGGATGAGAGAAAATTCTCCACTATCAACCACACTAGCAAAGGAAAAGTGTCATTTGTTAATAGCGGCAAACTTAAAATTTTAGGAAAGGGCACCATTGAGGTATCTCCCAATCTTGCAATTCATAAAGTTCTATTAGTTAAAAATATGAAATTTAATTTACTTAGTGTAAGTCAATTATGTGATGCAAACTTTGATGTTAAATTTAATTCCTCAAAATGTTTTATAAGACACAAAACTATAAACGATTGCATGTTAGTAGGTTTTAGGAAATCAAATATATATTATGTTGATTTATCCTATGCTACTAATCCTTCCACTAAGTGTCTTATTGCAAAAGAGGAAGAAAGTTGGCTTTGGCATAGGAGGGTAGGACATATAAACATGAAGAATATAGCCAAAATAGCAAAATTGAAGCTAGTCAAAGGATTGCCTAGAGTCAAATTTCTCAAGGACAAGATGTGTGATGCTTGCCAAGAAGGGAAACAATAAAAAACATCACACAAAGGTAAAAATTTACTTAGTACCGCTTTACCATTAGAATTACTACATATGGATTTATTTGATTGCCATAGTACCCCATCTATAATTGGTAGTAAATATTGCTTGGTAATAGTAGATGATTTTTCTAGATTTACTTGGGTGTTTTTCTTGAAAAATAAAGATGAAACCTTAGGAATAATCATAGGATTTAGCAAAAGAGTAGAAAATGAAAGAAAACTCAAAATCAACCGGATCCTTAGTTATCATGGTGGAGAATTTGAGAATTCTAATTTTTCAAATTTTTGCTTAGAACAAGGGTACAAGCATGAATTTTCTTATCCTAGAACACCTCAACAAAATGGAGTTGTGGAAAGAAAAAATCGTGCCCTACAAGAAGCGGCTAGGACAATGCTTAATGCATATTCCTTACCTAGCTATTTGTGGGCGGAAGCGGTTAATACCGCTTGCTATATCCAAAATAGGGTATTGATTCATAGGTTTTTAGGAAAAACTCCATTTGAATTGTGGAATGGTACAATTCCAACAATTCATTATTTTAAGGTCTTTAGATGCAAAGTTTATATCTTAAATACCAAAAAAAACCTAAGTAAGTTTGATTCCAAAGCGGATGAAGGAATCCTAGTTGGATACTCATCCACTAGTGTAGGATATAGAGTTTACAATAAAAGGACTCAAAAGATTGAAGAATCTTCAAATGTTCAATTTGATGAAACTTCAAATACATACCCTAGGAAATCCCCTATTGATGATGGTATAAATATTGAAAATCAAGAAATTACCAAACAATTTCAAGACTTAAACTTAGGGGCTAATGATCAAGGGGGAGGATTGAATCAAGGGGGAGTAAGGGATGATTCCGATGATGAGCATAGGATTGAGGTTGATCATGATCAAACTCCATCTAACACACCTCCTAGAACCATAAGATTTCATCAAAGTCACCCTTTAGATCAAATTGTGGGTGAATTATCTCAAGGAGTTAGGACTAGGTCATTCCATAGGGATCCTACTAGTCATATTGCTCTAATCTCTCAAATTGAGCCCAAAACAATTAAAGATGCATTACTTGATCCGGATTGGATCTTAGCAATGCAAGATGAATTAGCTCAATTTGAAAGGAGTCAAGTATGGGAGTTAGTTCCTAGACCAAGTGAAAACACTATTATTACTACAAGATGGGTCTTTAGGAACAAACTAGATGACCAAGGGAATATCATTAGAAATAAAGCATGATTAGTTGCAAGGGGTTTTAATCAAGTTGAAGGACTTGATTATGATGAAACATATGCCCCGGTTGCTAGGTTAGAGTCCATTAGAATACTTTTAGCATATGCCTCCTATATGGGTTTCAAACTCCATCAAATGGATGTCAAATCGGCATTCCTAAATGGGTTTATTAAGGAAGAGGTGTATGTAGAACACCCTCCCGGGTTTGAAAATATGGACTACCCAAACCATGTATACAAGCTTACGAAAGCCTTATATGGTTTGAAACAAGCTCCCCGAGCTTGGTATGAAAGATTGTCATCTTTCCTAATCTCTAAGGATTTCAAAAGGGGTAGTATAGATCAAACTCTCTTTATAAAGTCAACATCTAAGGACATCTTTGTAGCCCAAGTGTATGTTGATGACATTATCTTTGGGTCAACAAATGATGAACTTCTTCAAGACTTCATTCAAAATATGGAAAAAGAGTTTGAGATGAGTCTAGTTGGAGAATTAAATTTCTTTCTAGGATTGCAAGTTAAACAAACAAGTGAAGGAATTTACATTTATCAAACCAAATATGCTAAGGAAATGATTAAGAAATTTGGTTTGGAAAATGCTAAGGTAGTGTCAACTCCAATGGCAACCAATACTAAAATAGATAGTGATAGTGAAGGAAAACAAATAGATCTTACCCTTTATAGGAGCATGATTGGTAGCCTCTTGTATTTAACCGCTAGTAGACCCGACATATTATTTGCGGTTGGTATGTGTGCTAGGTATCAATCATGTGCTAAGGAATCTCATTTAGTTGTCGTTAAGAGAATTTTAAGATATGTTAAAGGCACACTAAATGTAGGTCTATAGTACCCTAGGACTAGGTCCTTTGATTTGGTTGGGTATACCGATTCCAATTATGCCGGTTGCAAATTGGATCGGAAGAGTACTAGTGGTGGATGTCAATTCCTTGGGTCCTCCCTAGTGAGTTGGAGTAGTAGGAAGCAACCTTGTGTTGTTTTATCCACCACCGAGGCCGAATATGTGGCTATGGGTGGTTGTGTAGCTCAATTATTATGGATGAAACATATCTTAGAAGATTATGAGCTATCTTACTCCAACATGAAAGTATTTTGTGATAATGTGAGCACCATTAACTTGACCAAGAATCCAGTGCATCACTCTAGGACCAAGCACATTGAAGTGAAACATCACTTCATTAGAGACCATGTGGCTAAGGGGGACATTGAGCTTAATTACATTGAATCTAAGTCCAACCTAGCTGACATCTTTACCAAGCCTCTCCCCGAAATAGAATTTTCATCACTTAGGAGAGAACTTGGAATGTGCTTTGTAGAATAGAAATGTAGGTTTGCATGATCCTATAGAAATACTAGGATTTATACCTTTAACCATCTCACAAAATACTTAGGAAACCATGAATTTTGTATTGAGCCACCTAGACAACATGTGAGATGTTAGGAAGATGCACTTGGATCATCATGCTTGTTATGATGCATTACTATGAACCAAAGTGTCATCTAGAGATATTAATCCTTCATTGGACCAATCATTGGGAAGGCCTATATACAATTAATGTGCATATAGCTCCAAGAATATGATTGGAAATGTCAAATAAAATAAAATTTAAACTATGTCTATCAAATCTTGAGAAACAATTTCCTATTGATAAGCCAAAGTGATACAAAGTTTTGTAAAAATATCATAACTTTTGCAAAATCTCAAGATTGTGTCAATATCAAAATCTAGAGGTGATATAATTTTAAAATAATTTTTCCTTGATAGGAAATGTTCTAAAAATATTACCCACAAAATTTCGTGATTTTTTGATCTTTATTGAATTAATTATGAATTTTTTAATCAGTAGAAAAAGGCTTTATCAAAGCGATATCGATTGGTAGTACTGACGCCTTGATTCGGTGATATGACGATATCGAACCGGCTTACCCGGTTCGTTATCAGTTCGACTGCCATTTATGGCGATCATCGCCGCTACGAATCGCTCGTATGCGATCGTCATTCGATCGATGTGTCATCGATTCGATCGCCATTTATAGCGATCGGCTGATCGATCTGAATCATTCGTATGCGATCGGCTGATTCGGCCCGATCCCCATCAATCTGATCCGACTAACTGGCGATCGTGATGTCACATTTTTTAGGGCTTTCCACCGGTTCGACTCGCCAAACCATCCCGATTTTCTCTCCTCTTCCTCTTCCGACGAACCTCCACCGCGCCGTTTAGCCGTTCTCCCTCGCTTTTCCGGCGTCTTCACCGACCGGTGCTCCCATTTGGAGTGCTCTCCAACTCGAGGACCTTCTCTTGTCACTCCGTTCGCGCTCTAGTTTCCAGTCACTCGGCTAGGGTTCCGTGGTCCGGCACTGCTCTTTGTTCACCATGCCGCCTAGGTATATTTTCATTCCTGATCAATGTTTGTTTGTTCCTATGATTGTATTTCACTAACCCATGCTTGTCTTGTTGTCTCTGTCCATGCATCATCAACCTACATTGTGCATATTTTTTTTGTGTTGTCTTTTCACACATTTAGACTTAAGCACTTTGCTACTAAGCGTACTCGGGCACCTCCGACCAACAAGGGCTCGTCAAACCCTCGACCCCCTATCGATCATCGATTTCCAAACTCCGCACTTGAAAGTGCTTTCAATAAAAACAAATTCCAACTTATTTCACCTAGATCAATGGATCCCAATTTTCTTAAAGACTACTGTTTTGACATTGTTCAAATCATTCAACATTACAAACTTGAGTCTTTAGTCTTTTGTGAACATCATGTTAATATCACTCTTCTCTGAATTTTTCAACAACCTACGACCATTTGGAGATGGGAGATACCGGACTCGCGTTGCTCAGCGCGATCTGGATTTCAGTCCCCAGATCTGGACTGATTTTCTCGGTTGTCTCTCTTCCGAGAATGATTTCATCTTATATCCATCTTGGAGTGAACCTCTTCCACCTCCTTTTGAGAAGATTTCTTTGGATTCCCTTCACACTACTTTCTATCATTGTCCTCGACCTTTGAACACTAATCTATTTCAATCACAAGAACTTTCTGCCTCTGACAATGTCCTTTATAAGGTCATTGCTCATTGTCTTCTCCCTATAGTTACTCGTGGTTTGGCTTTGGTTCGCCCTCCACACTTACTTCTCATGCATCTCTTTCGTTCATACTTAGACATCAATATTGGCCTCAATACCTTCCATTGCATCACTCATTTCATAAGGCCAAACAATGGGAAGGTTCATATTCCTTTTGGAAATGTCCTTACTCAATGGCTCAGCTCCGTAGGCATTGATGTCAATATCGGAGTCATTAATGTCATGAATAGAAAATATGATCAGATGATTCGACGGAGTTTCTCCTTGGCGGGCCTGAAGGCCGACAGAGGATCCATTTCTGCAGGACCCAAAGACGGCGGCTAGCGGTGGCTCTCCGGCACCCGGAGGATGCCTGCGGAAGGATTCTTTGAAGGTGTTCTTGAGGGTGTTCTTGAGGAGCAGATGGGGAGATCTGAGCGATCGTTATGCCAGATCCATCCTTCATTGCCCGTTTCGATGCTTTTGCGGAGCGGGTAGACACACGCTTTGAGGAGCTACGCTTAGAGCATCAAGAGCTTCGCCGAGAGCATCAAGAGCTCCTCTCCCTCATGAGAGGGGTGCATCTGCAGCAGCAGGACATCTTGGCGATTCTCCGCCCTGCTGCACCTGGACACCCACCTCACGATGGATCGTCATCTGCACCGATGGATGCTGAGGACGACGATCATTAGCTCGCTTGTTTTTTTTATTTTTCTTTTTGGCCGTATGTATGGCATAAACTCCTACTTGTGTCATAACTTTTGATTAATGAAATGAAATTGTTTCCTTGTTTTAATTCATTTCTATTAGTGTCCACAACTTGTTATTTGTCAAGTTTAGAAGTTGAGCATATAGTACGAAGTTATGAATATTGATATGATACAATTACACTTTTTGTGTCATAATTTTGTTATTTTGAATATCGTATCAATCCATTAATCTGATGAGCATATTTTTCGTCTAATATTTTTCATATGTTATATTAGTCGAATAAAATGTGTATGACGAGTTTCGTGATTTTTGGACACCCACGGAATTTTCTACGCATTTTCAAACCTTGACTGAAAAATTCGATTTTCAGTTTTGTTTGATATCAGTCGACTGCCATTATTGGCAGTCGACTGCCAAGGCCGGCAGTTGACTGATGCCTCTTCCTGTCAAATCGGTGACACTGTTTTGGAATAGAAAATGATTTTTCATCGGTTAAAAGGTTCAATTTTGGACATTATATGATTTCCACATTATATACATGATAACTTGTATGGAAAGGCAGATTTTCTTGGTGCACTGGTTTAGGAGGAGCTACATCCCTAATTTCTATAATTGTTGGTGCAAGGCTAGGACATATTTGCTTATTCTATTGCCTTGCTTCACATGTTATTTCCCCATCATGAAACATGTCTTGGATTTAGGGGGAGCTTTATATCAATTTTATACCTTTGTTCAAAGATATGTCAATTCTTCCTGCACTTATTGGATTAACTCTTCTCTTTTTGTTGTATGTCAAAGGGGGAGAAGGGATATTTAAGTTAGAATTCATATTGAAATATGTTTATATGTATGTGTTAAAGACCTAACTTAAATGATTGCCAAACATCAAAAAGGGAGAGATTATTGGTGCAACAATGCCCCAAGCATTTATATATTTTGATGTTTGGATAATCATCTAAGTTATGCAATGTTTTGTGATCTAATTGTAAACATGTTTAAGTGACAGGAAAATCCAAGTATGAAGACTTGGTAAAAGACAAGTCCAAGTGTGATCTTGGCAAAGAGAAGTCAAAGGAAAGGTCTTGGTTTTGGCAGCGTAAGTCCAAGCATGTAGTCTTGGCTGCATAAAGTCCAAGCAGTCCTTGGAAAAGAAAGACCAAAGGAAAGTCTTGGCGGCATAAGTCCAAGCATGTAGTCTTGGCGGCGTAAAGTCCAAGCGTACTTTGGCAAAGAAGAAAACCAAAGCATGACAAAACCGAAGGAAGTTTTTGAAGGCAAGCGCATGGATGGAGTCGTGGACTCAAAGAAATCCTGGAGGCGCAAGGCTGATGGAGAAGCTAGAAGGTTAAGTCTAGGCTTAGGTTATATTTTCAAGTATGAATGTCGACTAGCGATCATTGCCATTATTAGCGATCGCGCCCATAAGCCGAATATCGCGTAGTGGTAGCGGTCGCTATAAGCGATATCGGTCGAGCGCCGCTGTTGGCGATCGTGATAGATCTTCCGTTGGCGATGACGACTGCAAATCCCGCGAATCCGGTTGTTCAGAAGCCATTAGAATTGGCGTGATCGGTGATGTAAGTCATCGATCGATGGACCTCCAACGGGAAAAAGAGGCTCTTTCCAATAAAAAGAGCCCAAGGGGAGCAAGAAGGGGCTAATGCTTATATTCTGATCATTCTTCTAAGCTCCCACAAGTTTTCCAAGCTTTCTAAGTGTATTAATCTCCCTCCTCCTCTCAAATCTTCATTGTCATCTTTTGTAAGAAGAGGAGGTCTTTGTGAAGAGAAAGCTTCTTAGTGGAATTGCTTGGGTTGATCCACCTTAAGGATCACCGTGGAGTAGGAGCGTTATCTCCGAACCACGTAAAGGCCTTGTTAGCATTGTTTTTGTGTTTTTACATATATTATTTGTGCTTGCTTTCGCTAATCATTTTTGTAGAAACCGAAAAGCGCTATTCACCCCCCCCCCTCTAGCTTCCAAACGATCACCAACAGGGGAGGCTCGAGAGACTCAAATAGACATTAATGAGATACCTGGTGAAGCACAACAGCCGACAACTCATAGTGATGAGCAATCGGCTGGACCTATTGTAACACCACATCTTCGTAGATCTGGTAGAACACGCAATATTCATGAGAGATATGGATTTCTCGTAAGTGAATCGAACGACGTGTTACTCATTGATGATGAGGAGCCTACCAGTTATGAAGAAGTGCTGACAAGTTCAGAAAGGGATAAATGGCTTGGTGTCATGAAGTCGGAAATGGATTCCATGTATGAAAACCAAGTTTGGAACTTGGTTGACCCACCTGAAGGCATAAAGCCTATATGGTGCAAGTGGGTTTTCAAGAAGAAAACCGACATGGATGGTAATGTGATTACCTATAAGGCTAGATTGGTGGCGAAAGGATATCGTCAAAAACAAGGTGTTGATTATGACGAAACCTATTCGCCTATAGCTATGCTTAAATCCATTCGGATGCTCCTAGCCATAGCGGCTCATTATGATTATGAGATATGGCAGATGGATGTGAAAATAGCTTTCCTTAATGGAAACCTGCTTGAGGACGTGTATATGATACAGCCTGAGGGTTTCACATCGGTTGATAAAACCAAAGTATGCAAATTGCGATGGTCCATTTATGGATTGAAGCAAGCATCCAGGAGCTGGAATATCCGTTTTGATGAGACAATCAAAAGGTTTGATTTCTCACAAAATCCAGACGAACCTTGTGTGTACAAGAAGGTTAGTGGGAGTGCAGTCGTGTTCCTAGTATTGTATGTCGATGACATACTACTTATAGGAAACAATGTTTCAATCTTACAGTCAGTGAGGGTTTGGTTATCCAAGACATTCTCCATGAAAGACCTGGGAGAAGCAACCTACATCCTCGGGATTAAGATCTATAGAGATAGATCGAAACGGTTGCTTGGTCTTTCGTAGTCTACATATATAGACCGAGTGCTAAAGAGGTTTAGCATGTCGGAATCCAAGAAAGGTTTCTTACCCATCAGGCATGGGGTACACCTTTCGAAGTCTATGTGTCCGCACACAGAAGACGAGACGATTTGCATGAGTAAGATTCCCTATGCATCCGTAATAGGATCTATCATGTATGCTATGTTATGTACAAGGCCCGATGTATCGTACGCTCTGAGTGTCACGAGCAAATACCAGTCTGATCCAGGAATGGATCATTGGGCGGCTGTTAAGACGATCCTTAAGTACTTGAGAAGAACTAAGGATGTGTTCCTAATATATGGAGAAGGGGACATGGTGATACGCGGGTATACAGATGCCAGCTTCCAGATAGACAAGGATGATTCCAGGTCTCAGTCTGGTTACATGTTCACCTTGAATGGGGGCGCAGTGAGTTGGAAAAGTTCCAAACAAGAGACTGTAGCGGATTCTACCACTGAGGCAGAATACATTGCAGCTTCGGAAGCAGCAAAGGAAGCGGTTTGGATCAAGAAGTTTGTTCATGAACTTGGTGTGATTCCGGCCATTGTTGAAGCAATACCGGTCTACTGTGACAACAATGGAGCAATTGCACAGGTGAAAGAGCCAAGGTCTCATCAACGATCCAAACATGTGCTTCGCCGCTATCATCTTATCAGAGAGATCATCAGTAGGAACGAAATACAAATCGAGAAAATTCCCACTGAAAGGAACTTAGCGGATCCTTTGACTAAGGCATTACCTCAAAGTAAGTTTGAGGGTCATGTTAGAGCTTATGGTATTGGATACCGTAGCGATTGACATTAGGCCAAGTGGGAGTCTGTTAGTAATATATGAGAGATATCCTATGGCAATCGCCTTATGTATGAACCATTTATATGATAAATGAAGATTCACTATTTGAGTATACATGTTTTATGTATTTGATTGGATCTTAAACTCATTTACTGAATGTCCTCGATACGATTCACAGCATGAGAGAATTTGTGATTGGATCACAACTAGTGAGTATCTCTACATGTGTAATTGTGATGTATCGAAATTATCCCTAGTCGATGAATTGATGGATTTGGACACCATCAATTCTATCAAGACTAGCACGAGGTATACTCCTTGGTGTATCCAAGCAGCTGATTCTCACTGGCTGGAGACATTGTGATGTCCGGAGTTAATCGTGGATGCTAGTTATGGTAACTAGTTCATTGGAGTGACCAACCGTAAGACTTCATATGGTTCTCTGCATATATAGATATGTCAATGAAGTTCTTACTGTGGCTTAAGTGCGATGTTCCTTAGACTTGCGGTATTCAATTCATCTTGATCATGGAGACTTATGCTTTGACATCTTAAGCAAACATCTCTAAGGAGATGTGGACCCGGGATTATTGGGTATAAGTCGAAGTGATCGAAGGTGTTTGAATAGCCTATAAAGGATTCACCACTCTTTGCGAGGAGATGTATACCCATGGCCGCTCGTCGGATTGTTACTAAAGTCTTTGGCCAAAGCATTTCATGTTTAGAGTAAGGTACTCTTCGATACATGTGCAATAACTAGAATCTGTAGGACGAGAAAATGATACTTGGGCTAGGTGTGACGTAGTCAGCCTAGTGGGGACTGACTCTATAGACCATGTCCTGAACCAAGTGGGTATAAGATGAGTGAAGGGAATGGGGCACGAATCATTCGAGCTGCCGAAGGGTTTCAGAAATAGTTCTGGATCAACCGTTGATTTTTTCGGTTAATTGGGGATCATGATGTACTACTAGGTGCCACTCATGATCGTTCTATAATTAATGGTTAATTATAGACGGCCAACATAAACCGAGAACCTATTTGGTCACACGCACAACGAGCGTAATCCGAAGGATTTAAAACGAGCTTGAGAATAGGATTCTCAGACCGAGAGAAACTATGTTTGGTTGGACCAAATATTGAGCGAGCATGAAATTGTTTCAGGCGCAATGGAAGTGTGGATGAGTCGTGTCTTATGAAGACATAATGGATGGACCAAAATGGTTTGGTTCTAATCCAATGGAGGAGAATAAACCAAAGGGTTTGGTTCATTTTAAACGAATGAACCAAAAGTTGGTTCGGTTCGTTTTAACTTAAAATAAACAATCATGGTTTGGTTTATTTTAACTTATCTTAATGGAGCGAGTTAACGGGCCTAATGGTTATGATCCAATAACCATTAAGAGAATTAGTTCTCTATAAAAGAGGGCTTAAGGAATAATTAAGCCCTAATAAAAAAAAACCCTTGCCCTAAGGTTGCCGCCCACTCCATTGAGGGAGCTCTCGGCGCCAACCCTAAACCGCCGCCCATTGCTCCTCCAACCGGCGTCCAGAAGGCTGCTTCCTTCCCCCTCGCCGGCGTCGAGCTGCTGCCGATTAGTGCTCCGGTGATCTCCTTCACGTTTGGCATCAAGGTGAGCTCTATCTCCCTTGGTTGGCCAGCGCCTATAACCTCCACCAAAGCTGTCCAGTTTTCTGGACAGCTTGTTCTCCTCTCGTCGGAGCGTCGTTTGGACGACGGTTAGAGCTCCGACAGTGGCTAACTTACCGGGGATTCGATCTCCGGTAATCCTCTGAGGTGGAGGACGAAGGATTCGTCAATTGGTTGACGAATACCTCTCCGGAGAAGCGAGTTTTGAGAACTCGTATTAGGATCCGAATTTGGATTCGGATCGTGATCATCTCTCGATCATGTTGTCTTCAACACGAGGCTAGTAACCCGTACGAAGACGAAGCTCGTGGCTTGGCGAAGTCATCCCGAGGAACTCGGCGTGGATACGGATAGACACGATTCTAGCAAGGATCGTTCCGGTTGATGCCGTTCCTGCTACACGTCATACGAAAGGTATAACGTAGATAAATTTCCTTTTATTGCAAATTTAAATTTACGGTTATGTCTACACTTGTTGTAATATGCATGCGTGTGTTGTGTGTGTTGTAATAAATGTAGATTTATTATTTTTATTGCTTCTGCTGTGTTCATGTTTACGAAACGTGATCGAACACACACACGCCGCGGTGCCGGAAACCCAACAGTGGTATCAGAGCCCAGGTTGTGTTTCGACATAATCGTAAAATGGTTTTGCGATAGTCATAATGTTATTTCTGGAAATTTTCTAATTTTGGAAATTTAGAAGTATTTATGAAAATTTTTCAATTTTGGAAAGTCTAGAAGTATTTATGGAAATCTTCCACTTTTGGAAAGTTGGAAGTATTTATGGAAATTGATATTTTCCATAAATAAAATATTTGATTAGATTCTGGAAATTTGTTTCCTAATTTAATCATGATTTGATTTGGGAAATCAAATCTTAAAATATTTCATTTCCATAAGTAATTTTAATGATTTAGGAAATTGGTTTCCTAAATAGATTTTCCTTAATCAAATAATTCCATGAATAAAATATGTGATTAGGTTTGGAAATTTGTTTCCTAATTTAATTATGATTTGATTTGGAGAATCAAATCTTAAACATATTTTATTTCCATGAATAGTTATGACATATAAGGAAATATATACATGACATAATTGTATGCCATGTAATTGCATTAGATGCATAACATTATGCCATGCGTGTCGTGACATGTAGATGTATGCCATGTATGCCATGCCATGTAGATAATAGTTATTTGCATGCAAAGAGGATGAGACATAAAAATCCTTAAACAATATTAAAGCCTACACCTTCCATTAATATGGTTAGAACCAGAGTTCCGTTTCTTGTTTGGGTTGTTGGACTCTCTCCAAGCCCAGCTCGAACCCGAACATGTTCAAACCATGGAATAGTTTAATACTAATATGGTAAGAGTCAAAGGTCAATCGTTAGCTTTGGTTGTTGGACTCTCTCCAAGCTGGGCTAATTGGTTGAATGCGCTCTAACCATATTAAAAGTGTTTCCCGATTAATGGGTTGGCTTTAACCTGGAGCATCAGCTTGTTGGACTCTCTCCAAGGTTGATGTAAAGGGAGGTGAAGTTGGGTGCTATGCATATGATGCATACTTGTTAATGTGTTAACAACCCAACGTATGTGTGAACATTCAATTAGTTGATAGCACATTGTGATAGTTGCATATACGTGATATGCAATTGGTATAGATGATACCTACCGTCATAGTTATGAATGGCTTGTTGGACTCTCTCCAAGGTTGTTCATAACTATGATGGATATCAGCCCATTCGGAGATGGACCTATGATCTCCCGAAGTGATTTTGGGGTTTTTGAAATTCGAAAAATGAATGAGATTTATAAATGTATATTGATGCATTTTAAAATCATTTTCTCATATATGCTCATTTTGTATTTCTAGGTCAATAAATTGATCATGACGTCTTTGAATTTGCGCACTATTTTGGATTCGAACAAATTGACTGGGCCTAACTTCCTGGACTGGCTTAGAAACCTGAGAATTGTTCTCAAGGCGGAAAAGCTTGCATATGTCCTTGAAGAGCCTCTTCCTGACCGTCCTAAGGACGATGCAACCTGCCAAATGTTGGTCTATCGAAGCATGTGCTCGAAGCCGGGCGAAAGGTAATCATGCTACGGGCGATGGTACCTCGAGCCGCAAAAGCAAAGATGAGCATATGGATGCTAATACTATAGTCTTCCATCTTCATGAGTTGTTCGATGAGAAAGCGAGATCCGAAAGGTTCGAGGTCTCTAGGCTCCTCTTCACCACGAAGATGCAAGAAGGTTCGTCTGTAGTGCAGTTTGTGCTAAAGATGAACGGGTACATCGAGCGACAAGCCACCCTCGGTTTTGTGATGGATCATGAGTTAAGTATTGACTTAATTCTGCATTGTTTGCCCAAGAGTTTCTCACAATTTGTGATGAACTATCGGATGAACAAATTAGAATCCACCATTCCCGAGCTCCTCAATATGCTGAAGACTGTGGAGCCTTCTGTGAAGCATGAGGAGAAGGCGGTTCTATTACTTGATTCCTCAAAGAAAGGTTCTAAGAGGAAGGCAAAAGAACAGAAGAAAGGAAAAAAGAAAAAGGCAAAGAAGGCAGAACCAGCGCAAAAGGGCACTTGCCATCACTGTGGCAAGGAAGGCCACTGGCGAAGAAACTGCAAGATTTATCTTGAGTCCATGAAGAAGAAGAAGGCATCCGATGCCCCATCCTCTTCAGGTATCTTCGTTATTGATTGTCATTCTATTTCCTTAGACACTTGGGTATTGGATACTGGGTGTGGCTCACATATATGTAATGACATATAGGGGCTAAGGAATAGAAGAAGACTTGTCTGAGGGGAGTCAAATTTATGAGTTGGCAATGGAGCAAAGGTTGCTGCGGTCGCCATCGGAACTTATTTGTTGAAGCTCCCTAGTGGACTAGTCTTAGAAATGGACAATTGCTATTATGTTCCTTCTCTAATAAAGAACATTGTTTCTATTTCCTGTTTAAATACAAATGGTTTCCATTTGACGTTTAGTAACAATTGTTGTTATATAACTTTGAATGGCGTACTTTATGGAACCGAACTTGAGTAATGGCATTTATACGCTGGACGATCCAAAGGACATTTTCAATATCGGGCGAGCAACACGCTGCTCTCGAAAGGATAATCAAATAGACTTATATGTGGCATTGTCGTTTTGGCCATATAAGCAAGAAACGCATGTCCGAATTACACCGATGTGGAATTCTGGAATCGTTTGAATTGGATTCATACGATACATGCGAATCATGCTTAAAAGGCAAGATGACTAAGTTACCTTTTACTGGAAAAGGTGAACGAGTGGGAGAGTTACTAGGACTAATACATACTGATGTATGTGGACCTATGTCAACTCAAGCATTAGGAGGCTATAGCTACTTCATTACCTACACCGATGATCACTCACGGTTTGGGTATGTGTTCTTGATGAAACACAAGTCTGAAGCCTTTGAAAGGTTCAAAGAATTTAGAAATGAAGTAGAGAAACAACATGACAAGAGTATTAAGATACTTCGATGAGATCGAAGTGGTGAATACTTAAGTCAAGAGTTTCTTGATTATCTATGAGACAATGGCATATTGTCTCAATGGACTCCGCCATATACACCACAGCATAATGGTGTATCTGAGAGGCATAACCGGACCTTGTTGGACATGGTCAGGTCAATGATGAATCATACGACTCTTCCCAAGTCCTTTTGGGGCTATGCATTTCAGACAGCTATTTACTTGTTAAACAGAATGCCTACCAAGGTAGTCTCAACTACTCCATATGAGATATGGAATGGTAAGAAATCTCATGTATCTTACTTGAAGATATGGGGTTGTCCTGCTTATGTGAAGCGGACTGTATCAGACAAATTGGATGCTAAGTCTGATAAATGTCTATTTGTTGGATACCCTAAGGAAACAAGGGGTTACCAATTCTATCATCCTGTGGAACAAAAGGTGTTTGTTTCAAGGCATGCTGTGTTTCTAGAGAAAGAGTTTCTCTTGCAAGAAAACAGTGGGAGTGTCGTCGAGCTTGAGGAGGCTCGAGAGACTCAAATAGACATTAATGAGATACCTGGTGAAGCACAACAGCCGACAACTCATAGTGATGAGCAATCGGCTGGACCTATTGTAACACCACATCTTCGTAGATCTGGTAGAACATGCAATATTCATGAGAGATATGGATTTCTCGTAAGTGAATCGAGCGACGTGTTACTCATTGATGATGAGGAGCCTACCAGTTATGAAGAAGTGCTGACAAATTCAGAAAGGGATAAATGGCTTTGTGCCATGAAGTCGGAAATGGATTCCATGTATGAAAACCAAGTTTGGAACTTGGTTGACCCACCTGAAGGCATAAAGCCTATAGGGTGCAAGTGGGTTTTCAAGAAGAAAACCGACATGGATGGTAATGTGATTACCTATAAGGCTAGATTGGTGGCGAAAGGATATCATCAAAAACAAGGTGTTGATTATGACGAAACCTATTCGCCTGTAGCTATGCTTAAATCCATTCAGATTCTCCTAGCCATAGCGGCTCATTATGATTATGAGATATGGCAGATGGATGTGAAAACAGCTTTCCTTAATGGAAACCTGCTCGAGGACGTGTATATGATACAGCCTGAGGATTTCACATCGGTTGATAAAACCAAGGTATGCAAATTGCGACGGTCCATTTATGGATTGAAGCAAGCATCCAGGAGATGGAATATCCGTTTTGATGAGACAATCAAAAGGTTTGATTTCTCACAAAATCCAGACGAACCTTGTGTGTACAAGAAGGTTAGTGGGAGTGCAGTCGTGTTCCTAGTATTGTATGTCGATGACATACTACTTATAGGAAACAATGTTTCAATCTTACAGTCAGTGAAGGTTTGGTTATCCAAGACATTCTCCATGAAAGACCTGGGAGAAGCAACCTACATCCTCGGGATTAAGATCTATAGAGATAGATCGAAACGGTTGCTTGGTCTTTCGTAGTCTACATATATAGACCGAGTGCTAAAGAGGTTTAACATGTCGGAATCCAAGAAAGGTTTCTTACCCATCAGGCATCGGGTACACCTTTCGAAGTCTATGTGTCCGCGCACAGAAGACGAGAGGATTTGCATGAGTAAGATTCCCTATGCATCCACAATAGGATCTATCATGTATGCTATGTTATGTACAAGGCCCGATGTATCGTACGCTCTGAGTGTCACGAGCAGATACCAGTCCGATCCATGAATGGATCATTGGGCGGCTGTTAAGACGATCCTTAAGTACTTGAGAAGAACTAATGATGTGTTCCTAATATATGGAGAAGGGGACATGGTGATACGCAGGTATACGGATGCCAGCTTCAAGACAGACAAGGATGATTCCAGATCTCAGTCTGGATACGTGTTCACCTTGAATGGGGGCGCAGTGAGTTGGAAAAGTTCCAAACAAGAGACTGTAGTGGATTCTACCACTGAGGCAGAATACATTGCAGCTTCAGAAGCAGCAAAGGAAGCGGTTTCGATCAAGAAGTTCGTTCATGAACTTGGTGTGATTCTGGCCATTGTTGAAGCAATATCGGTCTACTGCGACAACAATGGAGCAATTGCACAAGCGAAAGAGCCAAGGTCTCATCAACGATCTAAACATGTGCTTCGCCGCTATCATCTTATCAGAGAGATCATCAGTAGGAACGAAATACAAATCGAGAAAATTCCCACTGAAAGGAACTTAGCGGATCCTTTGACTAAGGCATTACCTCAAAGTAAGTTTGAGGGTCATGTTAGAGCTTATGGTATTGGATACCATAGCGATTGGCATTAGGCCAAGTGGGAGTCTGTTAGTAATATATGAGAGATGCTCTAAGGCAATCGCCTTATGTATGAACCATTTATATGATAAATGAAGATTCACTATTTGAGTATACATGTTTTATGTATTTGATTGGATCTTAAACTCATTTACTGAATGTCCTCGATACGATTCACAGCATGAGAGAATTTGTGATTGGATCACAACTAGTGAGTATCTCTACATGTGTAATTGTGATGTATCGGAATTATCCCTAGTCGATGAATTGATGGATTTGGACACCATCAATTCTATCAAGACTAGCACGAGGTATACTCCTTGGTGTATCCAAGCAGCTGATTCTCACTGGCTGGAGACATTGTGATGTCCGGAGTTAATCGTGGAAGCTAGTTATGGTAACTAGTTCATTGGAGTGACCAGCCGTAAGACTTCATATGGTTCTCTGCATATATAGATATGTCAATGAAGTTCTTACTGTGGCTTAAGTGCGATGTTCCTTAGACTTGGGGTATTCAAGTCATCTTGATCATGGAGACTTATGCTTTGACATCTTAAGCAAACATCTCTAAGGAGATGTGGACCCGGGATGATTGGGTATAAGTCGAAGTGATCGAAGGTGTTTGAATAGCCTATAAAGGATTCACCACTCCTTGCGAGGAGATGTATACCCATGGCCTCTCGTCGGATTGTTACTAAAGTCTTTGGCCAAAGCATTACATGTTTAGAGTAAGGTACTCTTCGATACATGTGCAATAACTAGAATCCGTAGGACGAGAAAATGATACTTGGGCTAGGTGTGACGTAGTCAGCCTAGTGGGGACTGACACTATAGACCATGTCCTGAACCAAGTGGGTATAAGATGAGTGAAGGGAATGGGTTACAAATCATTCGAGCTGCTGAAGGGTTTCAGAAATAGTTCTGGATCAACCGTTGATCTTTTCGGTTAATTGGGGATCATGATGTACTACTAGGTGTCACTCTTGATCGTTCTATAATTAATGGTTAATTATAGACGGCCAACATAAACCAAGAACCTATTTGGTCACACGCACAACGAGCGTAATCCGAAGGATTTAAAACGAGCTTGAGAATGAGATTCTCAGACCGAGAGAAACTATGTTTGGTTGGACCAAACATGGAGCGAGCATGAAATCGTTTCAGGCGCAATGGAAGCGTGGATGAGCCGTGTCTTATGAAGACATAATGGATGGACCAAAATGGTTTGGTTCTAATCCAATGGAGGAGAATAAACCAAAGGGTTTGGTTTATTTTAAACGAATGCACCAAAAGTTGGTTTGGTTCGTTTTAACTTAAAATAAACCATCATGGTTTGGTTTATTTTAACTTATCTTAATGGAGCGGGTTAACGGGCCTAATGGTTATGATCCAATAACCATTAAGAGAATTAGTTCTCTATAAAAGAGAGCTTAAGGGATAATTAAGCCCTAATAAAAAAAAACCCTTGCCCTAAGGTTGCCGCCCACTCCATTGAGGGAGCTCTCAGCGCCAACCCTAAACCGCCGCCAATTGCTCCTCCAACCTGCGTCCAGAAGGCTGCTTCCTTCCCCCTCGTCGGCATCGAGCTACTGCCGGTTAGTGCTTCGGTGATCTCCTTCAAGTTTGGCATCAAGGTGAGCTCTATCTCCCTTGGTTGGCCGGCGCCTATAACCTCCACCAAAGCTGTCCAGTTTTCTTGACAGCTTGTTCTCCTCTTGTCGGAGCATCGTTTGGACGACGGTTAGAGCTCCGACAGTGGCTAACTTACCGGGGATTCGATCTCCGGTAATCCTCTGAGGTGGAGGACGAAGGATTCGTCAATTGGTTGACGAATACCTCTCTGGAGAAGCGAGTTTTGAGAACTCATATTAGGATCCGAATTTGGATTCGGATCGTGATCATCTCTCGATCACGTCGTCTTCAACACGAGGCTAGTAACCTGTATGAAGACGAAGCTCGTGGATTAGCGAAGTCATCCCGAGGAACTCGGCATGGATACGGATAGAGACGATTCTAGCGAGGATAGTTCCGGTTGATGCCGTTCCCGCTACACGTCATACGAAAGGTATAACGTAGATAAATTTCCTTTTATTGCAAATTTAAATTTACGGTTATGTCTACACTTGTTGTAATATGCATGCGTGTGTTGTGTGTGTTGTAATAAATGTAGATTTATTATTTTTATTGCTTTCGCTGTGTTCATGTTTACGAAACGTAATCGAACACACACACGCCGCAGTGCCGGAAACCCAATAGGCCGAAGCTGACGGACTTAGTACGGGCCTAGGATGGGCTTCTATGTTATGATTGCCCCTAGGTCGGCAGTCATAGTACGGACCTAGTACGGGATGGGCTCCCAAATGCCCTAGGCCGACGGTCATAAGTATGGGCCTAGGATGGGCTTCTATGTTATCATGATGGCCCCTAGGTCAACGGACATAGTACGGGCCTAGTAACCTAGTAGGTTCGAGTTTAGCTACCTCGGGTCTATTTAGGGATGCGCGCTATGATGATGATGATGTGGTACAATGCCAGGTCCAATATGTTGAGATTTATGTTCAAATACCTATGATATATGTTTCGAAGAGCATCCTGCATATACCTTTATGTTATGCCTGCTTATGTTCTACGATGTTATATTCATGTTATGCTTGCTTATGTCTATGATGTTATGTTTATGTTATGCATGCTTATGTCTATGATGTTATATTCATGTTATGCTTGCTTATGTCCATGATGTTATGTTTATGTTATGTCTGCTTATGTTCTACGATGTTATATTCATGTTATGCTTGCTTATGTCTATGATGCTATGTTTATGTTATGCCTGCTTATGTTCTACGATGTTATATTCATGTTATGCTTGCTTATGTCTATGATGCTATGTTTATGTTATGCCTGCTTATGTTTATGATGTTATATTTATGTTACTCCTGCTTATGTCTATGATGCTATGTTTTTTTTATGCCTGCTTATGTTCTATGATGTTATGTTTATGTTATGCCTGCTTATGTCTTTGATGTTATGTTTATGTTATGCCTGCTTATGTCTATGATGTTATATTCATGTTATGCTTGCTTATGTCTATAATGCTATGTTTATGTTATGTATGCTTATGTCTATGATTTTATATTCATATTATGCTTGCTTATGTCCATGATGTTATGTTTATGTTATGTCTGCTTATGTTCTACGATGTTATATTCAAGTTATGCCTGCTTATGTCTTTGTATGTTTACATGTTATGCTTACGTATGGTTTTTGTGAGTAGGACAGGATCTTACTAAGCCTATATGCTTATTATTTATGTTCCCTTGTACTGCAGATAAGGGTAAAGCGTGGCTAAACTAAAGGGAGCAGCAGGAGGGGCAAAGTGTGTGTGGTAGTAGCATGGTGGAGGAGATCTATTATGTTCTTTATGCATGTTTTCCCTATGATGATTTAGTTTATGAATTTGAACTAAGTACTTATGAACTGATGATGCATGCCCTATGTTTAAGAAGAAGTAACTATGAAATATTGATGCATGTTCTATGTTAAGAAGAAGTATCTATGAAATGACGATGCATGTTTATGTTTAAAAGAAAAAAAAATGTCTAAAGTCTTCCGCTGTAAGAAGTATAGGTAGTCTTCCACTGTAATGTAATGTATGTATGTACGATCGCGTCACGCGCCACCCCTCCGGACCCCTGGGAAAGGGCGGGCGTGACTGGTTGGTATCAGAACAGATCTGCCTTTCCACTACACACACATCAAGCTCCAAATCCTGCCGCTCCGAGTAAGAATTTCTATGTCTACTTTATTTCTTTCATGCATGATAACAAATGCCTCTAGCTTAAATATGCCTGAAAATATGTATGCCTGAAATATGTAGGATAACCTTATGCTAGCTTTTAGTTTAACCATGCATAGCTAAATTAACTAGCTTTTAGTTTAACCATGCATAGATAAATGAACGATAAACTTATACTAGCCTTACTCTAATATATGATGATAAACATGGCTAGGAGACTTAGTAATAGGGTCGATGAGATAGTAATATATGGAAGACATAGTAATAGAGTCGATGAGACAGTACCCCCACCTGCTCTTATGCATGTGGTTATTGAACTCCAGCACTGTTGGTGAAGAAGAAAGATGGGTCTATGCGAATGTGCATAGACTACCGGGCGCTGAATAATGTGACAATCAAGAACCGGTACCCTATACCACGGATTAATGACCTGTTTGACCAGTTAAAGGGTGCCACCGTCTTCTCTAAGATTGACCTGAGGTCTGGCTATCATCAAGTAAAAGTGAAATCAGAGGATATACCAAAGACGACCTTCTGAACAAGATACGGACATTACGAGTTCGTAGTTATGCCCTTCGGAGTGACGAATGCACCTGCCCTGTTCATGGATTTGATGAATCGGGTATTCTCGACATTTCTCGACAAATTTGTAATCATTTTCATCGACGATATACTGATATATTCGAGAACCCTCGAAGAGCACGCAGAACACCTGGAGCTGGTATTACAGATTCTTCGGGAAAAGCAGTTGTATACAAAGTTCTCCAAATGCGAATTCTAGCTCAATCAAGTATCATTTTTGGGTCATGTTATATCCATGCACGGAGTGATGGTAGACCCAATAAAGATTGAAGTTGTGAGTAACTGGAACCGACCAAAGAATGCCAGCGAGATCAGAAGCATTCTTGGGCTAGCAAGCTACTACAGGAAGTTTGTAGAGAACTTCTCTAGAATTGTAGCCCCTATGACGGTCCTCACCAGAAAGAACAAGAAGTATGAATGGACGGATGCCTGCGAGAAGAGTTTCACGGAATTGAAAAGGAGACTGACCAGCGCTCCAATCCTTGCTCTTCCGGACAGTAACGAAGGCTTCGACATGTACAGCGATGCTTCCAAGTTGGGACTCGGAGCTATACTCATGCAAAATGGCAAGGTCATTGCGTACGCCTCTAGGCAACTCAAAGAACATGAAAGGAATTATCCCACTCATGATTTAGAGCTAGCGGCGGTGGTATTTGCTCTCAAAACATGGAGGCATTATCTATATGGAGCTCAGTGTAGGATTTATACAGACCACCAAAGCCTGAAATATTTCTTCACACAGAAGGACCTGAACATGAGACAACGCAGATGGCTCGAGCTCATCAAGGATTATGACTGCGAGATCTTCTACCATCCAGGAAAAGCGAACAAGGTGGCTGATGCACTCAGCCGGAAGTCCTGCGCCGCCTTGATGTCTCTATCAGTGTTATCTCGGCCCTTAGAAAAGGAGATTATGCGTTACGGGGTTGAAATCATTTCCGGACAGCTCTCGACCATGACGATAGCACCGACGCTGTTCGACGATATACTGGAAAAGAAAACCCTTGACCTGAGCATTCAGAGGATCAAGCAAGAGGTCCTAGAAAAAAAGGATGATGGGTTTCAGAATACCTCTACCTCAGGAATCGCTTGTGTATTCCTGATGACCCAGAATTATGACAGAAGATATTTGAGGAAGCTCACGGAACTCTTTATGCGATGCATCCTGGAACCACCAAGATGTACCAAGACCTGAAAAGAAAATTCTGGTGGTTCGGAATGAAAAAAGATGTGGCTCAGTATGTCAGTACCTGCCAGACCTGCCAGAGGGTTAAAGCAGAACACCAGAGGCCTGGGGGAACACTGCAGCCGATCCAGATTCTAGAATGCAAATGGGAGGATATTTCTATGGATTTCATCTCAGGATTGCCTAAGACAACAAATGGATATGATGCTATATGGGTAATTGTGGACAGATTGACGAAGTCTGCCCATTTCTTAGCCATCAAGATGACCAATTTGACTGAGCAACTGGCTCGATTATATGCTAAGGAAATTATCAGATTACATGGGATTTCTAAGACCATCATTTCTGACAAAGATGGTCAGTTTATTTCCCATTTCTGGGAATGTGTTCAGAAGGCCCTTGGCATGAAGCTATTGTTCCCTTCCATCCTCAGACGGACGGACAGATCGAAAGGGTAAATCAAGTACTGGATGATATGTTACGAGCTTGCACCCTGGATTTCAAAGGGAGCTGATGCCGATACTTATGCTTGGCAGAATTCGCCTACAACAATAGCTATCAAGCTACTATTGGAATGGCGCCCTACGAGGCTCTATATGGGAGGAAATGTAGATCTCCTATATGCTGGTACGAGGGTGGTGAAAAGAAGGGGATGGGACTCCAGACAGACTTCATTGACGATACCACCCGAGCTATACAGAACATCCGCCAAAGAATTGAGACTGCTCAGAGCCGGCAAAGGAGGTATGCAGATATGCGGCGTAGACTGTTAGAATTCAAAGTCGGGGATCTGGTATTCCTCAAAGTGGCCCCTATGAAGGGAGTGATGAGATTCGGAAGGAAGGGTAAGCTGAGTCCGCGCTACATGGGACCATATCTGATATTGAAGAGAGTTGGAAAGGTAGCTTACGAGCTATATCTGCCTCAAGAGATGTCGTTTATTCACAATGTGTTCCATGTTTCGATGCTCAAGAAGTGCATTTCCAGTACGGACCAAGTGATCGAGCCACAAACAATGCAAGTTCAAGAGGACTTGAGTTATGAAAGTCGGCCTATCCAGATATTAGACTGAGAAGTCAAGAGGCTAAGGAATAAAGAGGTGCCCTTAGTAAAGGTCCTGTGGCAAAATCAATGGTACGAAGAAGCTACTTAGGAACGCGAGGAGGACATGAAACAGAAGTACCCGGAATTGTTCTAAGTTTTGAGGACGAAACTTTTAAAAGGTATGAAGGATTGTAATGCCTGTAAAATTCCTTGCAATTTTACAAGAATTTTTGCATGATTATAATGGGCTTTATGTGGGCTCTTTCAAAAATAAAAGAAAAGGAGCCAAAAAGGGATGCAAGGCCTAGGAATTGAACCCCAAACCTCTAGTAGATAGCTAAGCCCTAAAGATGCATCCAAAAACTAGAAGCCCAGCAGGGTTGTACTATTGAGGAGTTTGGGAAATTATAGTTAGGGGTAAGGGAGACTAAGGGGCACTCCAAGTGAATAAATAGGGGGAATGAGGAGACATGAGAAACCAAATTATTTTTCTCTCCTTCTCATCTTCTTCCTCACCGAACCATAAGCTCCCCTTTTCATCTTTTTCCGAGAACTATCCAAGCAAGAAGAAGGCTAGGTTTGGCTTCCCTTAGGTTATCTTCAAACTAATAGCAAAGCGAAGGATGTAAGTATCCCCCTCACCTGCATACAAGTAGTTTTCGATTGATGTTATTGTGTCAATCCCTTTTAAACCATTCGGCCAAGACCTTTGTTTGAGTTTTCCATGAAGATCCATGCCATATCTTGTATGAACATGATAAAGATAGGATGCTAGATGGATTAGGTTAAGTGTTTGACCTTAAAAACCCCAAGGAAATTTTGGCCAAGACCAATATTTGTGCTCTCCATGAAAATGCATGCTAAAACTTGTGTTAATATGAAGATGAAAGATGTCTAGATGAGTTTGGTTAAGTGGTTGATCCTCAACCTCCCCAAAAACTCTCGGCCAAGTCCATCTAAACCACTAAGGTGATTTTCTATGCCATGTTTTAGATGAGCTTATGCTATGTTTTGATGCTAGATGAAGATAACATGTTCTATGCTAGGTTTTAAATGAGTTCATGCCATGTTTGATGTTAGAAGAAGATAACATGTTCTATGCTATGTTATAGATAAGTTCATGCTATGTTTTGATGGTAGATGAAGATAACATGTTGTTGGCTAACCTAGATTTAAGTGTTGATCCTTAAAGCCCTTTTAAACCATTCGGCCAAGACCCCTATGGGTGTTTCTTTGTCATGTTTAGATAAGTTCATGATAACTTTTGATGTTAGATGAAGATAACATGTTGTTGGCTAACCTAGAGTTAAGTGGTTGAGCCTTATGTCCTTTAAACCCATTCGGCCAAGACCCATTTAAGCCTAACATGCTATGATCTATAAATTACCATGTTATGTTTTGAATGTAGATATAGGTAACATGTGAAAGCTAAGCTAGATTTAAGAAATGGATCTTAGGTTGTCTTGGAACTCTCGGCCAAGGTTTATTTAAAACCCTAAGTGCCCTCCCATGCCATGCTTTATATGTTAAAGAATTAATATGTGGTTAGTTAGACCATATATAAGTTTTTTGGTGTTTAAAACTTTGATAGAACTCCATGAAGTTTAGGTCATTCCATGTATACTTGTTCATGATGTTTATGCCTTATGCCATGCTTATATGTGTGTGATGTTGTGATCATGTTATGCTCATTACCTTGTGATTATATGAATGTATGATGTGTTATAAGGAAAGAACATGATGTGCATGAAAAGGATATGATATGAAGAAGAAATATGTTATGAAAGCCATATGATATGATATGAAGAATAAATATGTTATGAAAGCCATATGATATGTTATGAAAAGAAATATGTTATGATATGAAGAAGAAAAATATGATATGCCATGATAAGGAACATGATATGTTTATGAAATGAAATATGATATGTTATGATAAGAAGCATGCATGTATTTTACTTTCTTCATGGCTTGTACCAGGACCCTAACAAGGTCCAAAGGGATGGGCTCCTAAGATGCCCTAGGTCGACGGACTTAGTACGGGCCTAGGATGGGCTTATATGTTATGATTTCCCCTAGGTCGACGGTCATAGTACGGACCTAGTACGGGATGGGCTCTCAGATGCCCTAGGCCGACAGTCATAAGTACGGTCCTAGGATGGGCTTCTATGTTATGATGATGGCCCCTAGGTCAACGGACATAGTACGGGCCTTGTAACCTAGTAGGTTCGAGTTTAGCTACCTCGGGTCTATTTAGGGATGCGCGCTATGATGATGATGATGTGGTACAATGTCGGGCCCAATATGTTGAGATTTATGTTCAAATATTTATGATATATGTTTCGAAGAGCATCCTGCATATACCTTACGATGTTATATTCATGTTATGCTTGCTTATGTCTATGATGCTTTGTTTATGTTATGCTTGCTTATGTTTATGATGTTATATTTATGTTACGACTACTTATGTCTATGATGCTATGTTTATGTTATGCCTTCTTATGTTCTATGATGTTATGTTTATGTTATGCCTGCTTATGTCTTTGATGTTATGTCTGCTTATGTCTATGATGTTATATTCATTTTATGCTTGCTTATGTCAATGATGCTATGTTTATGTTATGCCTGCTTATGTCTATGATGTTATATTCATGTTATGCTTGCTTATGTCCATGATGTTATGTTTATGTTATGCCTGCTTCTGTTCTACGATGTTATATTCAAGTTATGCCTGCTTATGTCTTTGTATGTTTACATGTTATGCTTACGTATGGTTTTTGTGAGTAGGACAGGATCTTACTAAGCCTATGTGCTTATAGTTTATGTTCCCTTGTACTGTAGATAAGGGTAAAGGGTGGCTAAACTAAAGGGAGCAGCAGGAGGGGCAAAGTGTGTGTGGTAGTGGCATGGTGGAGGTGATCCATTATGTTCTTTATGCATGTTTTCCCTATGATGATTTAGTTTATGAATTTGAACTAAGTACTTATAAACTGATGATGCATGCCCTATATTTAAGAAGAAGTATCTATTAAATAATGATGCATGTTCTATGTTAAGAAGAAGTATCTATGAAATGGCGATGCATGTTTATGTTTAAAAGAAAAAAAATAAGTCTAAAGTCTTCCGCTGTAAGAAGTATAGGTAGTCTTCCGCTGTAATGTAATGTATGTATGTACGATCGCTTCACGCGCTACCCCTCCAGACCCCTGGGAAAGGGCGGGCGTGACAGCGGTACTCCATCTCGATAACATACCATAGGCAGGAAAATCATTTACCGTCCAAAGAAGTGCAGCTTTCATTGTGAACATCTGATTAGTATGGACATTATATGTTGAAACAGCATTCATTATGAACATCTGATTAGTATGGACATTATATGTAGAAACACCCTTATCCCATAGCTATTTCAGTTTGGCAATCAGTGGTTGCATGTAAATATCTATTAACTTCTTGGGATTATGAGGGCCAGCCACAATCAATGTTAAAAACATATACGGTATTTTCATCACACACCAGGTGGAAGATTATACGGAGTTAAGATAATTGGCCATCAAGAATAAGTTCTTCCTAATTTGCTAAATGGAGCAAAGCCATCAGCACATAGACCCAACCTGATGTTTCGCGTCTCATTTGCAAACTCAAGATATGTTCTATCAAAAAATTTCCACGCCTCTGCATCTGATGGATGACACATTAGTTCCTCCTCTGTTTCATGATTTGCATGCCAAGTCATGTGTTCAGCAGTTACCTTTGATGCATAAAGCCTTTGAAATCTTGGAGTTAAAGACAAATAGAACATTTGTCTGAATGATTTACATCGCCTATTACAATTCGATCTCGTGGTACTCTTGTACCTACATTGATTAAGAATTTACAAGTCTCTAAATCTACATTATCTCCCCAATATAGCATACAACCATCTCCGCAAATATCAATTCTTTGCACTAGAAGACCTAAATCTTTTACAAGTTTTTTCATATTATAAAAATCGTTCGGCATTATGTGATCATGCGGCAATACTTCTCCAATAACTTGAACGAAATCATTAAAACAATCTTCAGACACATTATGCTCAGCTTTAACATTCAATAATCTTGCGGTGAGAGATAATTTAGTGTGACTGTGACAACCAGACCATACGGGTTCATCTCCAACTCTCAACACTTCTTGAAATTTGAGATATGGTTCATTGTATACATTTTCATGAACACTAGTTACTTCTACCTCCTCCAACGGCGATAAATAACTAGTATACAAATTGTCAAATATTTGAGGATTCCTAGAACTTGCAACGTTTGATTCGGTATTCAAATTATGACCAACTGCATCAACTATCATCCTTTGATATTGATTGAATTGATCATAATATCTTTGATCTCGAGTAACTGTCCTTTGTATGTTTCGTCCAACATCTTCATCGGATATGAATGGTTTACCATGACATGTCTAATTATAATAATTTGGAGTAAATCCATATCTACAAAGATGTTCTCGAACTTTATCACACTGAAAAAATTTACCATTATGACATTTTTTGCACGGACACCTTAATTTATTTTCATCCATAAACTCAACATTGCTACTAGCAAAATTCAAAAATTGTTCCAACCCAATAATAAATTCATCTGTTAAACCACGATGTTCTGATAAATTCTTTTTATACATCCAACTTCTTTCTCTCTCCATTTGTCCTGTTTCCAAATTATATATCAAGGATTAATTCTATTTTTTCCATATTTCATCCATATTAATATGACAATAAATTTATACACAAAATAAAATCTTCTAGTGCTTACTATACTACTTTAGTATGATATTGAATTGCAAACTATATATAACATGCATATCGAACAAATATTATATATTTACAATAAAAAAATTACTTAAAATCAAACACTAATTATGTATATTATAAAATAATAATGTTAAAAATTTGTGAATAGACGATATATATATATATATATATACCTGCTTTAGTGGAAGCAACGGATGAGCTCACAGCTGAAGACTACACGAACACACGGATCACCTGAAGGACTAAGTACGACAAACCTACGAAAAATATATAAAATATTAGTTTTGTATTTATATTACACATTAACTACTGATTTAATTTAATTTGAATAACATGTTAATTTTACTGTGACGAAATACATGATACGGAGGAATGGGATCAACACAACATTTGTGTGCAATCCATCGACATCGATGAACGCCTCACCTGGGTCATGCGCGTGGAGCATAGACCAAATGCTCCAGTTGGGGCGGCAATGAACCATCCAGGTGCGCAATCCAGAGGGCGAAGATGAACCCCTTGGCCGCTAATCGCCATCGCCTCCCTACTTGGGCTCTGGGCCGGGTACCGCCTACCATCTGACTGCTGCGACCTCGGATTGACCATCTTTGCGAGCCTGCAGTGAAACCACGAGCTCATGCGACAGAGGCGTCACGTGCAGGACGAGCACGATGCCGGTGGAAGAGGAGAAGAAAGGAGAAGAAAAATATCGGATCGGATTGGGGATGGAGACAATCGAGTGCGTGAGAAGGGATGGAGGAATGGGGAAGGGAGTGATAATTTGTATAAAATCGACGATGAATTCAAATTCATTGAAATATTCGTCGCTAAATTGGCGATGAATCGAATATTCGTTACCAATTAAAAATACTAACGAAAAAATTTTCGTCGCTAAATTTATTGTAAATTTTGCAAAGAATCATTAAATCGTCACAAAATTTGCGATGAATTTATATTTTGTCACAAAAGTTTCCGAAGAAATTTATTTTTCGTCGCAAAATTCGCGATGAAAAATAAGTTCGTTGCCAAATTAGCGACGAATACTAAATTCATCGCAAATTTCATTATTCCCGCCGTTAATTTTCTTTGCCAATTAATTTAAAATGTCCGATGAAAATTTTTTGTCACAAAATTTGTCATAAAATTTTTGACGAATTCATAATTCGTCGTAAAATTTTCAACGAAAATATAATTCATTGCAAAATTTGTGACAAAAATATAATTCGTCGCAAAATTTGCGATGAAAAAGTAATTCGTTGCAAAAATTTGCAACGAATTCATAATTCGTTGCAAATTCTACGATGAATTATATTTTCGTTGCAAAATATTGCAACGAATTTGATTTTTCATCGCATATTTGCGACGAAAAATAAATTTTGTTGCAAAACTACAACGAAATCTGCGACGAAAATAAATTTGTTGGAATTGCAAATAAGTTTGCAACAAAATAATTTTTGTTGGAAATTTCGTTACTAATTTGCGATGAAATTTGGAATTCGTCGCAAATTTTGATGCAAATTTGCAACAAAAAATTTTCATTGCCAAATTTCATCGCCGAATCCTTAAATTTTTGTAGTGCAAGGCTAAGTCTTGAGACATTTTTTTGTGTTCATGAATGCAAGTATCGAAAGATCCTTGACCGAACTAACCATGTTGGAGCATCCCATAAGGCCAAAAGGTAATAATATAAATTTAAATTTTAAGTTTCATATTATTTGTTTCAAGTGCAGGGAGAGAGGACAATATAAAAATAAGTGTCATACTCGTAAGACTCGAATGACACAATCGGCGACAAAGGAGGCACTAATGCAAGGAGTCCGGAGGAACAAGGAGCACATCATGTGATTTAGGTGCAGAAGGTTCAAACATTACAAAAATCAGTGTTCAGAGAGGAAGAAAAAGTTTACAGAATTAGGGGATGCGGCTAAAGTTAGTGAAGTTACAATTTTTGAAAATTATATTTTTGAAATGCATGACAATGTAAGTTCTTGCAATAATTTAGATGTTAATTCAAATTTGACTAATAATGTTCATTTAAATTTAATAACTCTAATTTAATTAATAATGATAATTTATATTTAACTATGTCAAAAGTGTTGGTGCAGTGGGCACCTAAGTCAAACCTGAGTTTTGATTATAGCAAACGATACAAAGTTAATCTCATATCGTTATCTCACGAGCTGAATCAAGTGTGTAGAAAAGTGCTAAAGTTGGAGCTGAAGGCTAGTGAAACCCAGAGGAAGCCATGGTGGTCAAACGACACTCGAGTGACTTCGGAGGGAGCCGAAAGAATCGAGTGGAAGGTTGGAAGCGAGAGCTACAAAGTAAGTATCGAGGTAAGCTCGTGTGTGTGAGCGTAAGCGAGGTCGTATTCTACTTACGAGGATGGTCTTAAGCGTAGATCTGACTAAAGACATCTCATGGATGGTCTAGGTCGATATCGGACGGTCAGCGGCCATCAAAATTATGTTTTTATTAAGCTAACTTGTGATTTCAGCAAGCATCAGTCGACTACCCACAAGAGCCACTCCACTGCCTTCATCAGTCGACTGCTGAGGGTTGCGACTCGACTGATGCTGCCATCAGTCGACTGATGATGGTCATCAGTCAACCGATGGTCAAGGATTAGCTTCGAGAAGTCAAGCCTTATCACCTCATTCCAAGGGGCTTTGTGCCGAGTTTTGATTGGCTGAAGATCCTCTCGATGAGGGGCTCAAAAAGTATAAAAGGAGGGCTTCTCTAAAGGTTTTTTCATCAATTCAAAGTGCCCTAAAGCCTCCATAACGTGATGACACTCCAACGACTCCACGACATCAAAGTGCTACAGAAACGCCGATGACACAAGCTTAAGCCTGTTGGGTTTCCGGCACCGCGGCGTGTGTGTGTTCGATCACGTTTCGTAAACATGAACACAGCGGAAGCAATAAAAATAATAAATCTACATTTATTACAACACACACAACACACGCATGCATATTACAACAAGTGTAGACATAACCATAAATTTAAATTTGCAATAAAAGGAAATTTATCTACGTTATACCTTTCGTATGACGTGTAGCGGGAACGGCATCAACCGGAACGATCCTCGCTATAATCATCTCTATCTGTATCCACGCCGAGTTCCTCGGGATGACTTCGTTAAGCCATGAGCTTCGTCTTCGTATGGGTTACTAGCCTCGTGTTGAAGACGACGTGATCGAGAGATGATCACGATCCGAATCCAAATTCGGATCCTAATACGAGTTCTCAAAACTTGCTTCTCCGGAGAGGTATTCGTCAACCAATTGACGAATCCTTCGTCCTCCACCTCAGAGGATTACCGGAGATCGAATCCCCGGTAAATTATCCACTGTAGGAGCTCTAACCGTCGTCCAAACGACGCTCCGACGAAAGGAGAAGAAGCTGTCCAGAAAACTGGACAGCTTGGTGGAGGAGTAGGCGCCGGCCAAAACAAGGAAGCCAAGTGCTCACCTTTTCACCGAGGCCTAAGAAGATCACCGGAGGGTCGCCGGAGGGTTCACCGGCTGAAGCTTGGACGCCGGCAAGGAGCTGGACGGCGGAACAAGGAGCTGGGCGGCAAGCTTAGGGTTGGCGCCGAAAAACTCCTTCAATGGGGTGGGCGGCAACTTTTGCTAGGGCTTGGATTAGGGCTTAATTATTCCTTAAGCCCTCTTTTATAGAGAACTAATTCTCTTAATGGTTATTGGATCATAACCATTAGGTCCGTTAACCCGCTCCATTAAGATAAGTTAAAATAAACCGAACCATGATGGTTTATTTTAAGTTAAAACGAACCGAACCAACTTTTGGTTCATTCGTTTAAAATCAACCAAACCCTTTGGTTTATTCTTATCCATTGGATTAGAACCAAACCATTTTGGTTCATCCATTATGTCTTCACAAGACTCGGCCCATCCACGCTTCCATTGCGACTGAAACGATTTCATGCTCGCTTTATGTTTGGTCCAATCAAACCTAGTTTCTCTCGGTCTGAGAATCCCATTCTCAAGCTCGTTTTAAATCCTTCAGATTACGCTCGTTGTGCGTGTGACCAAATAGGTTCTCGGTTTATGTTGGCCGTCTATAATTAACCATTAATTATAGAACGATCATGAGTGGCACCTAGTAGTACATCATGATCCCCAAATAACCGAAAAGATCAACGGTTGATCTAGAACTATTTCTGGAACCCTTCAGCAGCTCGAATGAGCAATGCCCCATTCCCTTCACTCATCTTATACCCACTTGGTTCAGGACATGGTCTATTGTGTCCGTCCCCACTAGGCTGACTACGTCACACCTAGCCCAAGTATCATTTCCTCGTCCTACGGATTCTAGTTACTCCACATGTAGCGAAGAGTACCTTACTCTTAACATGTAATGCTTTGGCCAAAGACTTTAGTAACAATCCGATGAGAGGCCATGGGTATACATCTCCTTGCAAGGAGTGGTGAATCCTTTATAGGCTATTCAAACACCTTCAATCACTTCGACTTATACCCAATCATCCCGGGTCCACATCTCCTTAGAGATGTTTGCTTAAGATGTCAAAGCATAAGTCTCCATGATCAAGATGACTTGAATACCGCAAGTCTAAGGAACATCGCACTTAAGCAACAGTAAGAACTTCATTGACATATCTATATATGCAGAGAACCATATGAAGTTTTACGGCTGGTCACTCCAATGAACTAGTTACCATAACTAGCATCCACAATTAACTCCGGACATCACAATGTCTCCAGCCAGTGAGAATCAGCTGCTTGGATACACCAAGGAGTATACCTCGTGCTAGTCTCGACAGAATTGATGGTGTCCAAATCCATCAATTCATCGACTAGGGATAATTTCGATACATCACAATTACACATGTAGAGATACTCACTAGTTGTGATCCAATTACAAATTCTCTCATGCTGTGAATCGTATCGTGGACATTGAGTAAATGAGTTTAAGATCCAATCAAATACATAAAACATGTATACTCAAATAGTGAATCTTCATTTATCATATAAATGGTTCATACATAAGGCGATTGCCTTAGGACATCTCTCATATATTACTAACAGACTCCCACTTGGCCTACTGCCAATCGCTACGGTATCCAATACCATAAGCTCTAACATGACCCTCAAACTTACTTTGAGGTAATGCTTTAGTCAAAGGATCCGCTAAGTTCCTTTCAGTGGGAATTTTCTCGATTTGTATTTCGTTCCTACTGATGATCTCTCTGATAAGATGATAGCGGCGAAGCACATGTTTGGATCGCTGATGAGACCTTGGCTCTTTCGCCTGTGCAATTGCTCCATTGTTGTCGCAGTAGACCGGTATTGCTTCAACAATGGTCGGAATCACACCAAGTTCATGAACGAACTTTTGATCCAAACCGCCTTCGTCGCAATGTATTCTCGCCTGGGTAGAAATCCGCTACGCCTCTTGTTGGAACTTTTCCAACTCATCGCGCTTCCATTCAAGGTGAACACGATCCGCATCGAGACTGAATCATCCTTGTTCTGTCGAAGCCGCATCCGTGATACCCACGATCACCATGTCCCTTCTCCATATATTAGGAACACATCCTTAGTTCTTCTCAAGTACTTAAGGATCGCCTTAATACCGCCAATGATCCATTCCTCGATCGGATCGTATCCGCCGTGACACTCGAGCATAAGATACATCGGGCCTCGTGACATAACATAGCATACATGATAGATCCTATTATGGATGCATAGGGAATCTTACTCATGCAAATCCTCTCGCCTTCTGTGCGCGGACACATAGACTTCGAAAGGTGTACCCCATGCCTGATGGGCAGATAACCTTTCTTGGATTCCGACATGCTAAACCTCTTTAGCACTCGGTCTATATATGTAGACTGAAAAGACCAAGCAACCGCTTCGATCTATCTCTATAGATCTTAATCCCGAGGATGTAGGTTGCTTCTCCTGTGTCTTTCATGGAGAATGTCTCGATAACCAAACCTTCACTCGATCAGAGATTGAAACATCGCTTCTATAAGTAGTATGTCATCGACATACAATACTAGGAATACGATCGCACTCTACTAACCTTCTTGTACACACAAGGTTCTCGATTTTGTGAGAAATCAAACTTTTGATTGTCTCATCAAATGGATATTCCAGCCTCGGATGCTTGCTTTAATCCATAAATGGACCGTCGCAATTTGCATACCTTGGTTTTATCAACCGATGTGAAACCCTCAGTTGTATCATATACACGCCCCTCGAAAGGTGTTTCCATTAAGGAAAGCTGTTTTCACATCCATCCGCCATATCTCATAATCATAATGAGCCGCTATGGCCAGGAGCATCCGAATGGATTTAAGCATAGCTACAAAGTAATAGGTTTCGCCATAATCAACACCTTGCTTTTGACGATATCCTTTCGCCACCAATCTAGCCTTATAGGTAATCACATTACATCCATGTCGGTTTTCTTCTTGAAAACCCACTTGCACCCTATAGGCTTTATCCTTCAGTGGGTCAACCAAGTTCCAAACTTGGTTTTCATACATGGAATCCATTTCCGACTTCATGGCACCAAGCCACTTATCCCTTTCTCAACTTGTCAAGACTTCTTCATAACTGTAGGCTCTCATCATCAATGAGTAACACGTCGCTCGATTCACTTACAGAAATCCATATCTCTCGAATATTAAGGTTCTACCGTGATCTACGAAGATGTGGTGTTACAATAGGTCCAAATTGATTGCTCATCACTATGAGTTTCTATTGCAGGCTTCACTGTATCTCATCAATGTCTATTTGAGTCTCTCGAGCCTCCTCAAGCTCGATGACACTCCCACTGTTTTCTTGCAAGAGAAACTCTTTCTCTAGAAACACAACATGCCTTGAAACAAACACCTTTTGTTCCACAGAATGATAGAATTGGTAACCCCTTGTTTCCTTAGGGTATCCAACAAATAGACATTTATCAGACTTAGCATCCAATTTGTCTGATACAGTCTGCTTCACATAAGCAGGACAACCCCATATCTTCAAGTAAGATATATGAGGTTTCTTACTATTCCATATCTCATATGGAGTAGTTGAGACTACCTTGGTAAGCATTCTGTTTAACAAGTAAATAGTTGTCTGAAGTGCATAACCCCAAAAGGACTTGGGAAGAGTCACATGATTCATCATTGACCTGACCATGTCCAACAAGGTCCGGTTACGCCTCTCAGATACACCATTATGCTGTGGTGTATATGGCGGAGTCCATTGAGACAATATACCATTGTCTCTTAGGTAATCAAGAAACTCCTGACTCAAGTATTCACCACCTCGATCCGATCGAAGTATTTTAATACTCTTGTCATGTTGTTTCTCTACTTCATTTCTGAACTCTTTGAACCATTCAAAGGCTTCAGACTTGTGTTTCATCAAGAACACATACCCAAACCGTGAGTGATCATCGGTGAAGGTAATGAAGTAGCTATAGCCTCCAAATGCTTGAGTTGACATAGGTCCACATACATCAGTATGTATTAGACCTAGTAACTCTCCCACTCGTTCACCTTTTCCAGCAAAAGGTAACTTAGTCATCTTGCCTTTTAAGCATGATTTGCATGTATCGTATGAATCCAATTCAAACGATTCCAGAATTCCACATCGGTGTAATTCGGACATGCGTTTCTTGCTTATATGGCCAAGATGACAATGCCACATATAGGAGTCTATTTGATTATCCTTTCGAGCACGCGTGTTGCTCGCTTCGATATTGAAAATGTCACTGGATACGTCCAACGTATAAATGCCATTGCTTAAGGTTCCAGTTCCATAAAGTACGCCATTCAAAGTTATATAACAACAATTGTTACTAAACGTCAAATGGAAACCATTTCTATTTAAACAAGAAATAGAAACAATGTTCTTTATTAGAGAAGGAACATGATAGCAATTGTCCAGTTCTAAGACTAGTCCACTAGGGAGCTTCAGCAAATAAGTTCCGATGGCGACCGCAGCAACCTTTGCTCCATTGCCAACTCGCAAATTTGACTCCCCTCTGACAAGTCTTCTTCTATTCCTTAGCCCCTGTATGTCATTACATATATGTGAGCCACACCCAGTATCCAATACCCAAGTGTCTAAGGAAATAGAATGACAATCAATAACGAAGATACCTGAAGAGGATGGGGCATCGGATGCCTTCTTCTTCTTCATGGACTCAAGATAAATCTTGCAGTTTCTTCGCCAGTGGCCTTCCTTGCCACAGTGATGGCAAGTGCCCTTTTTCGCTGGTTCCGCCTTCTTTGCCTTTTTGTTCTTTCCTTTCTTCTGTTCTTTTGCCTTCCTCTTAGAACCTTTCTTTGAGGAATCAACTAATAGAACCGCCTTCTCCTCATGCTTCACAGAAGGCTCCACAGTCTTCAGCATATTGAGGAGCTCGGGAATGGTGGATTCCAATTTGTTCATCCGATAGTTCATCACAAATTGCGAGAAACTCTTGGGCAAACAATGCAGAATTAAGTCAATACTTAACTCATGATCCATCACAAAATTGAGGGTAGCTAGCCGCTCGATGTACCCGTTCATCTTTAGCACAAACTGCACTACAGACGAACCTTCTTGCATCTTCGTGGTGAAGAGGAGCCTAGAGACCTCGAACCTTTCGGATCTCGCTTGCTCATCGAACAACTCATGAGGATGGAAGACCATAGTATTAGCATCCATATGCTCATGCTGCTTTTGCAGCTCAGGTACCATCGCCGCTAGCATGATGCAACTCGCCATCTCAGATTCTACACATGCTTCTGATAGACTAACATTTGGTCTGGAGTTGCATCGTCCTTAGGACGATAAGGAAGAGGCTCTTCAAGGACATATGCAAGCTTTTCCGCCTTGAGAACAATTCTCAGGTTTCTAAGCCAGTCCAGGAAGTTAGGCCCAGTCAGTTTGTTCGAATCCAAAATAGTGCACAAATTCAAAGACGTCATGATCAATTTATTGACCTAGAAATACAAAACGAGCATATATGAGAAAATGATTTTAAAATGCATCAATATACATTTATAAATCCCATTCATTTTTCGAATTTCAAAAACCCCAAAATCACTTCGGGAGATCGTAGGTCCATCTCCGAATGGGCTGATATCCATCATAGTTATGAACAACCTTGGAGAGAGTCCAACAAGCCATTCATAACTACGACGGTAGGTATCGTCTATACCGATTGCATATCACGTATATGCAACTATCACAATGTGCTATCAACTAATTGAATGTTCACACATACGTTGGGTTGTTAACACATTAACAAGTATGCATCATATGCATAGCACCCAACTTCACCTCCCTTTACATCGACCTTGGAGAGAGTCCAACAAGCCGATGCTCCAGGTTAAAGCCAACCCATTAATCGGGAAATAGTTTTAATATGGTTAGAGCGCATTCAACCAATTAGCCCAGCTTGGAGAGAGTCCAACAACCAAAGCTAACGGTTGACCTCTGACTCTTACCATATTAGTATTAAACTATTCCATGGTTTGAATATGTTCGGGTTCGAGCCGGGCTTGGAGAGAGTCCAACAACCCAAACAAGAAACGGAACTCTGGTTCTAACCATATTAATGGAAGGTGTAGGCTTTAATATTGTTTAAGGGTTTTTATGTCTCATCCTCTTTGCATGCAAATAACTATTATCTACATGGCATGGCATACATGGCATACATCTACATGTCACGACAGCATGGCATAATGTTATGCATCTAATGCAATTACATGGCATACAATTATGTCATGTATATATTTCCTTATATGTCATAACTATTTATGGAAATAAAATATGTTTAAGATTTGATTCTCCAAATCAAATCATAATTAAATTAGGAAACAAATTTCCAAATCTAATCACATATTTTATTCATGGAATTATTTGATTAAGGAAAATCTATTTAGGAAACCAATTTCCTAAATCATTAAAATTACTTATAGAAATAAAATATTTTAAGATTTGATTTCCCAAATCAAATCATGATTAAATTAGGAAACAAATTTCCAGAATCTAATCAAATATTTTATTTATGGAAAATATCAATTTCCATAAATACTTCCAACTTTCCAAAAGTGGAAGATTTCCATAAATACTTCTAGACTTTCCAAAATTGAAAAATTTCCATAAATACTTCTAAATTTCCAAAATTAGAAAATTTCCAGAAATACATTATGACTATCAAAATCATTTTTATGATAATGTGAAACACAACTGGGCTCGATACCTTGTTGGGTTTCAAGACGCAGTGTGTGTTCGATCACGTTTTAAACATGAACACAATAATAATAAATCTACATTTATTACAACACACACAACACACGCATGCATATTACAACAAGTGTAGACATAACTGTAAATTTAAATTTGCAATAAAAGGAAATTTATCTACGTTATACCTTTCGTATGACGTGTAGCAGGAACGGCATCAACCGGAACGATCCTCGCTAGAATCGTCTCAATCCGTATCCACGCCGAGTTCCTCGGGATGACTTCGTTAAGCCACGAGCTTCATCTTCGTACGGGTTACTAGCCTCGTGTTGAAGACGACGTGATCGAGAGATGATCACGATCCGAATCCAAATTCGGATCCTAATACGAGTTATCAAAACTCGCTTCTCCGGAGAGGTATTCGTCAACCAATTGACTAATCCTTCGTCCTCCACCTCAAAGGATTACCGGAGATCGAATCCCCGGTAAGTTATCCACTGTCGGAGCTCTAACCGTCGTCCAAACGATGCTCCGACGAGAGGAGAAGAAGCTGTCCAGAAAACTGGACAGCTTGGTGGAGGAGTAGGCGCCGGCCAAAACAAGGAAGCCAAGTGCTCAACTTTTCACCGAGGCCTAAGAAGATCACCGGAGGGTCGCCGGAGGGTTCACCGGCTGAAGCTTGGACGCCGGCAAGGAGCTGGACGGCGGCACAAGGAGCTGGGCGGCAAGCTTAGGGTTGGCGCCGAAAAACTCCTTCAATGGGGTGGGCGGCCACTTTTGCTAGGGCTTAATTATTCCTTAAGCCCTCTTTTATAGAGAACTAATTCTCTTAATGGTTATTGGATCATAACCATTAGGCCCGTTAACCCGCTCCATTAAGATAAGTTAAAATAAACCGAACCATGATGGTTTATTTTAAGTTAAAACGAACCGAACCATCTTTTGGTTCATTCGTTTAAAATAAACCAAACCCTTTGGTTTATTCTTATCCATTGGATTAGAACCAAACCATTTTGGTTCATCCATTACGTCTTCACAAGACTCGGCCCATCCACGCTTCCATTGTGACTGAAACGATTTCATGCTCGCTTTATGTTTGGTCCAACCAAACCTAGTTTCTCTCGGTCTGAGAATCCCATTCTCAAGCTCGTTTTAAATCCTTCGGATTATGCTCGTTGTGCGTGTGACCAAATAGGTTCTCGGTTTATGTTGGCCGTCTATAATTAACCATTAATTATAGAACGATCATGAGTGGCACCTAGTAGTACATCATGATCCCCAATTAACCGAAAAGATCAACGGTTGATCCAGAACTATTTCTGGAACCCTTCAGCAGCTCGAATGAGTCGTGCCCCATTCCCTTCACTCATCTTATACCCACTTGGTTCAGGACATGGTCTATTGTGTCAGTCCCCACTAGGATGACTACGTCACACCTAGCCCAAGTATCATTTCCTCGTCCTACGGATTCTAGTTACTCCACATGTATCGAAGAGTACCTTACTCTTAACATGTAATTCTTTGGCTAAAGACTTTAGTAACAATCTGACGAGAGGCCATGGGTATACATCTCCTCGCAAGGAGTGGTGAATCCTTTATAGGCTATTCAAACACCTTCGATCACTTTTACTTATACCCAATCATCCCGGGTCCACATCTCCTTAGAGATGTTTGCTTAAGATGTCAAAGCATAAGTCTCCATGATCAAGATGACTTGAATACCGCAAGTCTAAGGAACATCGCACTTAAGCCACAGTAAGAACTTCATTGACATATCTATATATGCAGGGAACCATATGAAGTTTTACGGCTGGTCACTCCAATGAACTAGTTACCATAACTATCATCCACGATTAACTCCGGACATCACAATGTCTCCAGCCAGTGAGAATCAGCTGCTTGGATACACCAAGGAGTATACCTCGTGCTAGTCTCGACAGAATTGATGGTGTCCAAATCCATCAATTCATCGACTAGGGATAATTTCGATACATCACAATTACACATGTAGAGATACTCACTAGTTGTGATCCAATCACAAATTCTCTCATGCTGTGAATCGTATCGTGGACATTGAGTAAATGAGTTTAAGATCCAATCAAATACATAAAACATGTATACTCAAATAGTGAATCTTCATTTATCATATAAATGGTTCATACATAAGGTGATTGCCTTAGGAAATCTCTCATATATTACTAACAAAGCCTCCATCCTTTTGGTCGTCAATACAAGTTTTTTTTAGTCGTTCATCAATTCTTCTATTTACTTTCTATTCTACGAGCTTTTATTGCAACGATGAGAGGGGGAGTGTCCCTCTACCTCAAGCTTTGGTTTTTGTGTATTCGATTAACTCCTACCTCCAACGAGGAGTTCATTAGTGATTTACCCTCTGTTCGTGGTCAAGGACCACTAGGGCCTTGAAGTAGTAGTCATAGGCTACGAACCAAGTAAAACCCTATTGTGTTCATTTTATCTTTCCGCTGCATTTACTTGTGTTTTGAAACGAATTCGATGAAAATCTTTTATCTCTATTCACCCCCCCCCCTCTAACGATCCGCTCGATTCAACAATTTGTATCAGAGTCGGGGGTGCTAAGATTTGGTGAAACCACCAATCTAGCTTTACTATAGATTTTTTTTCCATTTTTATTTCTATTTATTTCAAATTTTTTTTATAAGCTCTTTCGTTCATTTAGTTTTTTTCCCGTACTACTAATCCTGTTAGTAATATATGAGAGATGTCCTAAGGCAATCGCCTTATGTATGAACCATTTATATGATAAATGAAGATTCACTATTTGAGTATACATGTTTTATGTATTTGATTGGATCTTAAACTCATTTACTGAATGTCCACGATACGATTCACAGCATGAGAGAATTTGTGATTGGATCACAACTAGTGAGTATCTCTACATGTGTAATTGTGATGTATCGGAATTATCCCTAGTCGATGAATTGATGGATTTGGACACCATCAATTCTGTCAAGACTAGCACGAGGTATACTCCTTGGTGTATCCAAGCAGCTGATTCTCACTGGCTGGAGACATAGTGATGTCCGGAGTTGATCGTGGATGCTAGTTATGGTAACTAGTTCATTGGAGTGACCATCCGTAAGACTTCATATGGTTCTCTGCATATATAGATATGTCAATGAAGTTCTTACTATCGCTTAAGTGCGATGTTCCTTTGACTTGCGGTATTCAAGTCATCTTGATCATGGAGACTTATGCTTTGACATCTTAAGCAAACATCTCTAAGGAGATGTGGACCCGGGATGATTGGGTATAAGTCGAAGTGATCGAAGGTGTTTGAATAGCCTATAAAGGATTCACCACTCCTTGCGAGGAGATGTATACCCATGGCCTCTCGTCGGATTGTTACTAAAGTCTTTGGCCAAAGCAATACATGTTTAGAGTAAGGTACTCTTCGATACATGTGGAGTAACTAGAATCCGTAGGACGAGGAAATGATACTTGGGCTAGGTGTGACATAGCCACTAGTGGGGGACACAATAGACCATGTCCTGAACCAAGTGGGTATAAGATGAGTGAAGGGAATGGGGCACGATTCATTCGAGCTACTGAAGGGTTTCAGAAATAGTTCTGGATCAACCGTTGATCTTTTCGGTTTATTGGGGATCATGATGTACTACTAGGTGCCACTCATGATCGTTCTATAATTAATGGTTAATTATAGACGGCCAACATAAACCGAGAACCTATTTGGTCACACGCACAACGAGTGTAATCCAAAGGATTTAAAACGAGCTTGAGAATGGGATTTCAGACCGAGAGAAACTATGTTTGGTTGGACCAAACATAAAGCGAGCATGAAATTGTTTCAGTCGCAATGGAAGCGTGGATGGGCAGTGTCTTATGAAGACATAATGGATGGACCAAAATGGTTTGGTCCTAATCCAATGGATGAGAATAAACCAAAGGGTTTGGTTTATATTAAACGAATGAACCAAAGGTTGGTTCGGTTCGTTTTAACTTAAAAATAAACCATCATGGTTTGGTTTATTTTAACTTATCTTAATGGAGCGGGTTAACGGGCTTTATGGATATGATCCATTAACCACTAAGAGAATTAGTTCTCTATAAAATAGGGATTAAACCCTAAACCTAAACCTAATCCAATTAGTGGCCGCCCAACCCATCCTCCTTGTTGTTGGCGTCAACAACAAGGGCTGCCGCCCAACTTGATTGAGCTGCTGCCATCTCCTTGTCGGCGTCCAAGTTTCGGCCGGTGAACCTCCGGCGACTCCGTGATCTCCCTTGGGTTCGTGTAAAGGTGAGCCTCCATCTCTTCTTTAGCCGCGCCTATTTCTCTTCACCAAAGCTGTCCAGTTTTCTGGACAGCTTCTTCTCCTCTCGTCGGAGCGTCGTTTGGACGACGGTTAGTGCTCCGACAGCGGATAACATACCGGGGATTTGATCTCCGATAATCCTCTGAGGTGGAGGACGAAGGATTCGTCAATCGGTTGACGAATACCTCTCCGGAGAAGCAAGTCTTGAGGACTTGTTTTAGGTCCGAATTTGGATTCGGACCGTGATCATCTCTCGATCACGTCGTCTTCAACACGAGGCTAGTAACCCGTACGAAGACGAAGCTCGTGGCTTGGCGAAGTCATCCCGAGGAGCTCGGCGTGGATACGGATAGAGACGATTCTTACGAGAATCGTTCCGGTTGATGCCGTTCCCGCTACACGTCATACGGAAGGTATAACGTAGTTTAATTTCTTTTATTGCAATTTTAATTTACGGTTATGTCTACACTTGTTGTAATAGCATGCGTGTGTTGTGTGTGTTGTAATAAATAGGAATATTTATTATTTTTGTTGCTTCCGCTGTGCACATGTTTACGAAACATGATCGAACACACACACGCCGCGGTGCCGGAAACCCAACAAATCCAAGACGCGAGTCTTGGTACATTCCGCTCGTTTTTGTCGTTGCTAGGGTTTTTTTCTTCATTTTCTTGCTCTTTTTGTATCAATGGCCCATCTCGAGGGTTTTAGCACCGTCCTACCTCCATTTTACAACGGAGATGACTTCCGTTATTGGAAGGATCGGATGGAGTGCATCCTTAAGACCCAAATCGAGATGTGGATCATAATCCAAATGGGATTCACACTTCCGACTAACGAAGTGGGTGAATCTTTGGATTAAGACCAATGGACAAATGCTACAAAAAGACAAGTTGAAGTCGATGGCAAGGTGACTCAAATACTCCAATGCGGATTATCCAAGGAGGAGCTTAATCGCATCGGCCCCTTCATCAGCGCAAAGGATCTCTGGACAAAGCTAGTGGAGCTACACGAAGGGACCAACGAAGCCAAGGTATGTAAGTGTGATCTCCTTTTCAATACATTGTATAATCTAAAAATGCAGGAACACGAGATGGCGACGCAACTGCACACTCGGGTTCAAGATATCATCAACAACCTACACGCAATTGGATAAAAGGTCAAAAATCGTGACCTTATTAGGTACATACTAAACTCGTTTCCTAGGACCACCTTTTGGGCATCCATGGTCGATGCCTACAAGGTCTCTAAGGATCTTTCAAAACTTAGATTAGATGAATTGTTTTTGGATTTCGAACTCCATGAACAGTCCAACTCGGAACCCGGAAGGGTATAGCACTTTTTGCGGGTTCGAAGAAGAAGACCGCGAGCAAGCCACCCCCGAAGGAGGAAGAAGATGAGTACGAGTCAGAGGTCGACCTGAAATTGGAGACCGAACTAGTCAACCTAGTTCGAAGGATGGTCAAGGGCCGAAAGTGAACCATCACTCGATCCAACGAAGGTAAGCCTAAAAGTTCTAATATTAGGTGTTACGAATGCAACACATTTGGACATATCAAGTCCGAATGTCCGAAGCTCAAGAGCAAAGTACCGAAACTCAAGAAGGCACTCAATGTTGTTGGATCGAGCGGATCGCTAGAGGGGGTGAATAGCGATAAAACTTTTCGTACGAATTCGTTGAGTAGACAATTAAAATGCAGCGGAAGATAAATGATAAATAAAAGAGACAAGTAGATTTTTTACTTGGTTTATAGCCTTCGTCTACTACTCCAAGGCCCTAGTGGTCCTTGACCACTCACGGAGGGAAAAACAATAAACGAACTCCTCCTCGTTGGAGGTAGGAGTTGATCGAATACAAGAAATCACAAAAGCTTGAGGTAGAGGGACACTCTCCCTCTCCTCGTTACGATAAAAACTCCAAGACAATATATGAAAAGAAATAAACTGAATTGAAACTTATACCGACGAAAAATATAAACACTTAAACTTAGAGCGTCGGAGAAGTAGCACTTCATCGTCGGAGAGTTGCAACATTGCGGAGGCTTTTGGGAACTTAGAATTGATAATAAAACCCTAGGAGAGACCCTCCTTTTATAGCCTTTGAGCCCCTTCTCGAGAGAACTTTAGCCAATGAGATTTGAGCATCAATCCCCTTGAAATGAGGTGATAAGCCTTGACTCCTCAAAGATGATCCTTGACCATCAGTCGACTGATGGCCATCATCAGTCGACTGATAGCAGCATCAATCGAATGTTGACCACAGGTAGTCGACTGATGGACGACATTCGAGTCCTCCAAACTAGCAGTCGACTAATGCTAGTTGCAAGTCAAAGTTAGATTAACAAAAACATTATTTCGACGGTCGTCGACCGTCTGATCTCGACCTAGACCATCCATGGGATGTCTTTGGTCGGATCTACGCTTAAGACCATCCCCGTAAGGAGGGTACGACCTCTCTTATTCTCACACACACACGAGCTTACCTCGATACTTACTGTGTCGCTTTCGCTTCCGGCCTTCCACTCGATTCCTTCGGCTTCCTCCGAAATCACTCGAGTGTCGCCCGACCACCACGACTTCCTCCAGGTGTCGCTAGCCTTCAGCTCCAGCATTGGTACTTTTCTGCACACTCGATTTAGCTCATGAGATAACAATATGAGCTTAACTTTGTATCATTTGCTATAATCAAAACTCAGGTTTGACTTAGGTGCCTACTGCACCAACAATCTCCCCCTTTTTGATTTATGGCAAATCCACATACAAAGTTAAAAAAATAATATGCATGAGAAACAAGAATAATAAAGATTAAGTAGGAGTAGTAAGGATTTTCTTCAAGTACTCCCCCTTGAGGAAACCTCCCCCTTGACCGAGGGTGAGTCTTGAAAGAAATCCCTTGATGGTTGCTATTTAGGAAGAGTTTAAGTAATTAACATTACTTAAAGTTGGCCTTAGTAAAATGTTTAAGTTTAAGAGGACTTCTTAACTTGGCCCTTTCTCCTTTTTGTTAACTCAAACAAGTTAAGATGCACAAATTAAAGTTAAGTAAATTTTCAAAAACTTAAAGTTAAGTAAAAATTTTGATCCCTTAACTTTGGCCTATCAAAAATTTTGATCCCTTAAAAAATTAATTTTGATCCCTTAACTTTAGCCTTTTTCTCCCCCTTTTGCCATATATCGAAAAGAGTGGGGGTGTTTGAAAAGATATAAGTATTAAATTTAAAGTCCAAGCATTTTCCATATTATTTTGAAAATAATATACTGAAAATAAGCTCATCTATAAAATGTTTGACTCTTATTTGACTTGATGATATGAAAGATCAACAAGTCTTGGTCAGAGTCGGTTAATATATATGATTATACTCCATGGTTCATGGCGATGCACTAGCTCTACATCTGGAACCAGGAGTAAGGTCCTAACATCTCACGCCCATCTATGTGGCTAAGTACACAAACACATTAGTCCTATGTGTTGTGAGATGTATTGACTCCTTAAATCTATATGTGCATGATATCTAAGGTATGTCCTATGCTAGTTCCATGAAAATAAAAAGTAAGAAATACTAATAAGAAAATATAATTTGTAAGTTCCTATTCTACAATGCACATACCCAATTTTCATCTTAATAGACTAAATTCGGCTTCGGGTAGGGGTTTAGAAAATAGGTCTGCCAAATTGGACTTCGATTTGACGTATTCGAGTTATATGGCTCCGTTGGCCACATGTTCTTGAATGAAATGGTGTTTGACCTCTATATATTTGGTCCTAGAATGACATATCGGATTCTTAGTTAGGTTTATTGAGCTAATGCTATCTACGTGGAGTTTAGTGTTCGTAAAGTTTAACTTAAAGTCTCGGAGAGTGTGCTTCATCCAAAGAAGCTGAGTGACACACTCACCCATCGCGATGTATTCGACTTCTATGGTAGATAAGGCAACACAATGTTTCTTCCTACTGCACCAACTCACTAGACTCGAGCTGAGAAGTTTACAACAACCACTCGTACTCTTTCTATCGAGCTTACTACCGGCATAGTCCAAGTCGGAGTAGCCGGTTAGTTCAAATTCGGTAGACCTAGGATACCAAATACCGACATTAAGTGTACCCTTTAGATATCTAAGGATACGCTTGACTAGAGTTAGGTGAGACTCCTTGGCACAAGTTTGGAACCTTGCGCACATACTTACTGTAAATAAGATATTAGGTCGGCTCACAGTTAAGTAAAGAAGACTTCCTATTACGCTCCTATAGTATTTTAAATCAATTGAATTTCTGATTACATCTCCTTCTATATTTACATTCGTTGCCATTGGGGTATTAATAATTTTAGCGTCTTGCATTCAAAAGAGTTTAATTAATTCCCTAGTATATTTGCATTAATGTAGGTATATTTCATCTTTAGTTTGTTTAATTTGTAAACCTAAGAAGAAACTCAACTCACTTACTAAATTCATTTCAAATTCACTTTCCATAAGTGAAATGAATTCATTTAGTAGGATCGAGTTGGTGGTTCCGAAGATGATATCATCTACATAGATTTAGGCTATGAATATGTCTTTACCTATGGTTTTTATGAAAAGGGTTGGGTTAACTACACCTTGGTTAAATCCTTTGGACATAAGATAAACCGAAAGCCTCTCGTACCAAGCTCGAGGAGCTTGTTTAAGTCCATAGAGAGATTTCTTTAACCTAAGGACATGGTCGGGTTTATCTAGGCTTTCGAAACCGGGGGGTTGACTAACATAAACCTCCTCTTTAATATATCCATTCAAGAATGCTGACTTCACATCCATTTGAAACAACTTAAATCCTCGATGTGCAGCATATGCTAATAACATTCGAATGGATTCTAATCTAGCTACTGGGGCATAGGTCTCGTTGTAATCTAATCCTTCGACTTGACTAAACCCTTTAGCGATTAATCTAGCATTATTTCTAACTACTTCACCTTTATCATCAAGTTTATTTCTAAACACCCACCTTGTTCCAACGATTATTTTATCTTTAGGTGGCGGTACTAATTCCCATACTTTGTTCCTAGTGAATTGAGCCAGCTCTTCTTACATTGCAATAATCCAATCGGGATCAAGAAGAGCTTGGTCAATAGTTTTGGGTTCAATTTTGGAAATCAAGGATATTTGACTAAGGTTTCTGTATGAGTCTCTAGTTTAAACTCCTAGGCCTGAATCACCTATCACTTGGTCAATAGGATGATTCGTTTGAGTCCTAGTTTGATTTAGGTTTGAGTCATCTACCACTTGGTCGATAGGATGACTAGTTTAAGTCCTAGTTTGATTTGGGTTTGAGTCATCTACCACTTGGTCGATAGAATGACTTGGTTGACTTAGGTTAGGATTAATACTAGACTTGATCTCCGAATCAGAGTTGAGTCTGGTATGAATCGGCTCGCTAATTGGGGTTGCCGGGGATTTTGTAGGTTCGTGTCCTTCATCAAATACTACATTGATAGTCTCCTCGACTCTAAGGGTGTCATAGTTATATACTCTATAAGCTCTACTTGTAGTCGAGTATCCAAGAAAGATTCCGATCGAGGTTTTGGATGTAAATTTCCCTAGGTAATCCTTAGTGTTTAGGATATGTACCTTACACCCAAATACCCTAAAGTACTTGATGTTAGATATCTTATCGTGATATATCTTGTATGAGGTCTTAAGGTGTCTCTTTACCATAAGGATCCTATTTTGGACATAGCATGCCATACTCACGGCTTCCGCCCAAAACCTATCGGGTAGGTTATACTCGTTTAACATTGTCCTAGCGGCTTCTTGTAGGGTTCTATTTTTACGTTCTACTAGGCCATTCTGTTGTGGGGTTCTAGGGCAAGAGAACTCATGGTGATATCCATTTAGGTTATAGAATTTTGTAAACATGTGGTTCTCGAATTCACCACCATGATCACTCCTAAGTCTTTTGATTTTAAGATTTTGTTGATTTTCTATTAGTTTAAATAGGTTGATTAGTTGATCTAGGGTATCACTTTTGTGTTTGATGAACCTAACCCAAGTAAACCTAGAATAGTCATAAATTATGACTAAGCAGAATTGACTCCCATTAAGTGACTTAGCTCTGTGTGAATCAAATAGATCCATGTGTAGGAGCTCAAGAACACTTTTGGTTCGTTCTTGATTAGTTAGTTGATGTTGTGTCCTAGATTGCTTACCTTGTTGAAAAGCATTACATATTTTATTATCCAAGTTATTGAGGTTAGGCAAACCTCTGACCAACTCACTCTGACTCATCTTGTGGATGAGTCTTGGGTGTGAGTGACTGAGTCGTCAGTGCCACAACCATGATTCCTCTTGCCGTGTCATAAGACACTTGGTTGAGGAGTTAGTTAAATTAATAGTATAAATATTATTATTTCTGGTTCCCTTAAGGATTATTTTAGAAGTTTCATTTGTATTAATTACGCATTCATTTTCTAGAAATATGACCTTACAGTTATTATCACACAATTGGCTTACACTAAGTAAATTATATTGAAAATTTTCTACCAATAAGACATTTTGAATAATAAAGTTAGAGTTGAGCTCAATATTACCTTATCCAATGATTTTGAGCTTGTCGTTGTTTCCGAAGGCTATCGATCCTTGTCGTTTGAATCGAAGCTTCCAAAACTTGAGTTGATCCCTGATCATGTGTCGGGAGCAACCACTGTCCAACATCCATTGATCCTACATGTAAGGTAGTTGGATCGAATATTGGATTTATTAATGGTTGATTGAAAATTATTAACCTAAATCATCTCACCCATGTCTACATGATCAAGCATGTTAACCCTATATATTCTTGTGAGATGACTTCCAATATTGGATTTATTGAAGGTTGATTGAAAATTATTAACCTAAATCAACTCACCCATGTCTATATGATCAATCATGTTAACCCTATATGTTCTTGTGAGATGACTTCCAATTTTACTTGATTTAAATTTAATTATTTGAACACTTGTCAACCTTGCATTAGATTCGGATTTGACCTTAGGCTCATCAAATCACCTTTTCAAGATCATGGCTTCCAGGTTATGGCGAGGCACAGAGGTCTTCTTTGATTGGAAAAATGACCACTTCCTTAGACAAAGCCATTTTCAAGAAAATAGAGACTTGACTCACCTAAGACCACTTCCTGGTCTAACTAGTCTAGGATACGGTGAGGTAGCTTTAGCTAGTTCCACTCGGTCAAGTGCACCGAACTAGATACGCCTTATCTAGCCCGAATACACAAGACTCCGCTTTCCTAGCTTACTATCATCTCGTTGCATTTTGGTACTATGTTACCAAGTATTGATGAGTTATAGTCCTATCTAACCATTCTAAAAATGAAAATCAAAATAAATAACTAACCTAAGCATGCAATTTCTATGTTAAAACACAAACAAGTTTTGTACTGGCTCCCCCTGGACCGTTGAATCGGTTCGATCTCTCCACATAGTGGATTTGGTCCTTGGGAACCCAGTACTGGTTTGACCCTAAGTTCGAAATCAAAGTGGTCTTAGGGACCCATGCTTGGACACATTTTTTGTGTCGACTTACAATCGATATATACGACTTGTTGGTCATATTTGGGCTAAACCCTAGTTCAGCCTTGTTGTACATGGCCCTTTGCTATCCAAGTAGGAGGTCAATGTTGGTGCAATCTGCCCAGGTCACGATTGACCAGGACTCGAGTTTGGCTCGAGTGATGTTTTGATGTGTTTTGATGTTTCAACAAAAACATATGACAATGTAATTGTCATGGTAAGTCCAAGTCTTGAGTTCTTGGCATGGAAAGTCCAAGCATGGTCTTGGCAATGTAAAAGTCCAACATGGGTTGGCAAGGGAAAGTCCAAGCATGGTCTTGGCATTTGGGAAAGTCCAAGCATGGTCTTGGCATAGAAAGTCCAAGCATGGTCTTGGCATGGAAAGTCCAACATGGGTTGGCATTAGAAGTCCAAGGGGATTGATATTGGCAGCGTAAAGTCCAAGCGGTAGTCTTGGCAGCATAAGTCCAATGGTTGGCGGCGTAAAGTCCAAGCTGAGTCTTGGCGGCGTAAGTCCAAAGTGCCTTGGCGGTGTAGACACCGTTAGCATGACATAGCCGATGGAAGCACCTGAAGGCTAGCACGATGGATGAACAAGTCATGGATGACTTGGAGGGATCCGAGAGGCGTGAGGCTGATGGAGGTGGCTAGAAGGCTTAGGTCTAGGCTAAGGGTGGTCTAGCAAGTATGGGGGAATCATACTTGGGTTAAAACCTCATGTTTGAGGTGTGCCAGTCGACTGGTGCCATGTGGCAGTTGACTGGACCGAGTCAACTAGGGTTTGACTGCGGATTATGGCCTAGCAAGATCGCTGCAGGTGGGCAATCGATCGATGAGCTGGAGCAACGATCGATCGTGTGATCACCGATCGGTGCTCGATTTCGGAATGTATCGAGTCGAGACTCGACTGGTCGAGTGAAGGCTCCATCAGTCGACTGATGGCCATGATCAGTCGACTGATAAAGGTTCCGTTGGACTTATCCAGCGTGGATCTAGCCGTTGTCTCACGACAACAGTGGCATCAGTCGACTGATGGTCCCGATCAGTCGACTGATCGACTTTTTCCAGCACAGGTTGAAGCTATATATGGAGCTCGTGATGGAGGAAAAACTAAGGTTTCTTTGAGGCGATTTGGGGTGATTTGCTGTTGCAAATCAGGGTCTCCAAGTTGATATCAAGCAACCAAGTGATAAAGCATTCAAAGAGCATTTGTAAAGTGTTTTCTTTACTTGTATTGCTTTTTATTTCATTATATTGCTTGTATTCATCTTGTATTACTGTTGTATACATTGTACGAGGTTTCTCCACCTTCGGATTGTTCCGAGAAGGAGTTATTACATAGTGGTGTGTGATTGGCATCGCTAAGGCTCGTTTGAGCCCGATCCGTGGAGTAGGAACCGTGCGGTTCCGAACCACGTTACATACTCGTGTTCGTATGTGATTGTCTATTTCATTATTGTATTATTTCTATTTCCGCTGCGCACTAACGAAATTGTAGACACAAACGAGATCGAATTTCATCTACGCTATTCACCCCCCCTCTAGCCGTTCCAATATTTCCTAATAGTCAAGTCCTTTGGATCCCAAAGTAAACCTTTCCAATGTGTTCCTAAGATCTTCGACTTGACTCTTCAAGAGTGAGTTCTCAACTTCGAGCTTTTCAACCCGAGTTGAGTCCTCCTCTCGAACTCAACTAGTCGAAGAGGTTAGGTAGACCTTGTGTTTGAGGAGTTTAACTTCCTCAACCAGGGTCTCGACCTTGGACTCGGACTTAGCTAATTTCCTAGTTAAGAATTTAATTGCACTGTAGAGTGTACTAATAAGGGATCGACTTACCTTGAGTGTATCTTTAGAACCGAATGCGTATTCGTGGCTTGACTTGAATAGCGCTTCGCAGTCCGATTCGTCTTCTGTTTCAGATTCATGTTCTAGTTCTGACTTCATCTCCAATTCAACCAGTTTATCCATGAGGATGCGATCATCATCTTCTTCCTCGGCCGCTTCTTCCCACATAGCGTTGAGTGCCTTTTTGTGTTTCGGTGCTTTGCTCTTGAGCTTTGGACATTCGGACTCGATGTGTCCAAACCTATTGCATTCATAACACCTAATATTAGAACTTTTAAGCTTACCTTTGTTGGGTCGAGTGACGGTTCGCTTTCGGCCCTTGACTATCCTCCGAACTAGGTTGACTAGTTCGGCCTCCATTTTCGGGTCGACCTCCGAATCGGATTCGTCTTCTTCCTCCTACGGGGGTGGCTTGCTCGCGGTCTTCTTCCTCAAACCTGCAAAAAGTGTATACCCTACTCGGGTTCCGAGTTAGACTGCTCATGAAGTTCGAAATCGGAAAACAACTCATCTAATCTAAATTTTGAAAGATCCTTGGAGACTTTGTAGGCATCGACCATGGATGCCCACAAGGTGGTCCTAGGAAATGAGTTAAGAACATACCTAATAAGGTCGTGGTTTTCGACCTTTTGTCCGATCGTGTGTAGGTTGTTGACTATGTCTTGAACGTGAGTGTGAAGTTGCGTCTCTGTCTCGTGTTCCTGTATTTTTAGATTATATAACTTATTGAACAAAAGATCGCGCTTACATATCTTGGCTTTATCGGTCCCTTCGTGTAGCTCCACTAGTTTTGTCCAAAGGTCCTTTGCGTTGATGAAGGGGCCGACACGATTAAGCTCCTCCTTGGACAAGTCGCATTGGAGGATTTGAGTTGCCTTGGCGTCGGCTTCGACTTGTCTTTTTATCGCATTGGTCCATTGGTCATAATCCAAGGATTCACCCACTTCGTTAGTCGGAAGTGTGAATCCCGTTTGGATTATGATCCACATCTCGATTTGGGTTTTAAGAAAGCATTCCATCCAACCCTTCCAATAACGGAAGTCATCTCCGTTGTAAAACGGAGGTCAGACGGTGCTAAAACCCTTGAGATGGACCATTGAAACAAAAAAAAAAAAGAGGATGAAGCGGAAGAAACCTAAAAACACAAATGACGGAAATGTCCCAAGACTCGCGTCTTGGATTAGTAGTGTGGGAGAAAAAAAAACTACAAGAATGAAAAAGAAAGAAAAAAAAATCGAAATAAACAGAAAAAAAATCGGAAAAAAATTCGTAGAAAGCTATATTGGTGGTTTCACCAAATCTTAGCATCCCTGGCTCTGATACCAATTGTTGGATTGAGCGGATCGCTAGAGGGGGGTGAATAGCAATAAAACTTTTTGTATGAATTCGTTGAGTAGACAATTAAAACGTAGCGGAAGATAAATGATAAATAAAAGAGACAAGTGGATTTTTTACTTGGTTCGTAGCCTTCGGCTACTACTCCAAGTCCCTAGTGGTCCTTGACCACGCACGGAGGGCAAAAAATTAAACGAACTCCTCCTCGTTGGAGGTAGGAGTTGATCGAATACAAGAAATAACAAAATCTTGAGGTAGAGGGATACTCCCCCTCTCCTCATTACGATAAAAACTCCGAGACAATATATGAAAAGAAATAAACTGAATTGAAACTTATACCGATGAAAAATATAAACACTTAAACTTAGAGCGTCGGAGAAGTAGCACTTTATCGTCGGAGAGTTGCAACGTTGCGGAGGCTTTTGGGAACTTAGAATTGATAATAAAACCTTAAGAGAGGCCCTCCTTTTATAGCCTTTGAGCCCCTTCTCGAGAGGAACTTCAGCCAATGATATTTGAGAACCAATCCCCTTGAAATGAGGTGATAAGCCTTGACTCCTCGAAGCTGATCCTTGACCATCAGTCGACTGATGGTCATCATCAGTCGACTGATGGTAACATCAGTCGAATGCTAACCGCAGGTAGTCGACTAATAGACGACAGTCGAGTGCTCCAAGCTGGCAGTCGACTGATGCTAGCTGCAAGTCAAAGTTAGCTCAACAAAAACATTATTTCGACAGTCGTTGATTGTCTGATCTCGACCTAGACCATCCATGGGATGTCTTTGGTCGGATCTACGCTTAAGATCATCCTTGTAAGGAGGATACAACCTCTCTTACTCTCACACACACATTAGCTTACCTCGATACTTATTGTGTCACTTTCGCTTCCAGCCTTCCACTCGATTCCTTCGACTTCCTCCGAAATCACTCGAGTGTCGCCGGACCACCGCGGCTTCCTCCGGGTGTCACTAGCCTTCAGCTCCAACGTTGGCACTTTTCTGCACACTCAATTTAGCTCGTGAGATAACAATATAAGCTTAACTTTGTATCGTTTGCTATAATCAAAACTCAGGTTCGACTTAGGTGCCTACTCCACCAACAAACGCTACGTGGGAAGAAGCATCAGAGGAAGAAGACGACGATCACGTCTTCATGGCTAAACTAGTTAAATCAGAGATGGAGTCTAAACCGAAGCACGAGTCTGAACCCGAAGACGAATCGGACTATGAAGCTCTATTCAAGACAAGCCACGGATCCACATCCAGTTCAAGAGATTCACTTAAGGTAAGTTGATCTCTTATTAGTACTCTTTACAGTGCGATTAAATTCTTAACTAGGAAATTACCTAAGTCCGAGTCCAAGGTTGAGACCCTGGTTGAGGAGGTTAAACTCCTCAAACACGAGGTCTCCCTAACCTCTTCGACTAGTAAAGTTCGAGAGAAGGACTCAACTAGGGTTGAAAAGCTCGAAGTTGAGAACTCACTCTTGAAAAGTCAAGTCGAAGATCATAGGAACACGTTGGAAAGATTTACTTTGGGATCCAAGGGACTTAACCTTCTACTTGGATCACAAAGGCCATGTACAACAAGGCCGGACTAGGGTTTAGCTTAAATACGACCAACAAATCGTATATGTCGATTGTAAGTCGACATAAAGAATGTGTCCAAGCATGGGTCCCTAAGACCGCTTTGATTTCAAACTTAGGATCCAACCAGTACTGGGTTCCCAAGGACCAAATCCACTATGTGGAGAGACCGAACCGATTCAATGGTCTAGGGGGAGCCAGTACAAAATTTGTTTGTGCTCTAACTTAGAAATTGTATGCTTAGGTCCTTTATTTATTTTTATTTTTATTTTTAGAATGGTTAGATAGGATTATAACTCGTCAATACTTGGTAACATAGTATCAGGATGCGGCGAGATGATAGTACGCTAGGAAAATGGAGTCTCGTGTATTCGGGCTAGATATGCCGTATCTAGTTCGGTGCACTTGATCGAGTGGAACTAGCTAAAGCTACCTCACCGTATCCTAGACTAGTTAGACCAGGAAGTGGTCTTAGGTGAGTCAAGTCTCTATTTTCTTGAAAATGGCTTTGTCTAAGGAAGTGGTCATTTTTTCGATCAAAGAAGGCCCCTGTGACTTGCCATGACATGGAAGCCATGATCTTGAAAAGGTGACTTGATGAGCATAAGGTCAAATCTGAATCTAATGCAAGGTTGACAAGTGTTCAAATCATTAAATTCAAATCAAGTAAAATCGGAAGTCATCTCACAAGAACATATAAGGATAACATGCTTGATCATGTAGACATGAGTGAGATTATTTAAGTTTAATAATTTACAACCAACCTTTAGCAATTCCAATATCCAATCCAATAACCTTGTGTGTAGGATCAATGGATGTTGGACAATGGTTGCTCCCGACACATGATCGAGGATCAACTCAAGTTTTTGAAGCTTCGATTCAAACGATAAGGATCGGTAGCCTTCGGAAACAACGGCAAGCTCAAAATCATCGGATCAGGTGATATTGAGCTCAACTTAAACTTTATTATTCAAAATGTCTTATTGGTAGAAAATTTCCAATATAATTTACTTAGTGTAAGTCAATTGTGTGATAATAACTATAAGGTCATATTTCTAGAAAATGAATACGTAATTAATACAAATAAAACCTCTAAAAAAATTCTTAAAGGAACCAAAAATAACAATATTTATACTATTAATTTAACTATCTCCTCAACCAAGTGTCTTATGACACTGGAAGAGGAATCTTGATTGTGGCACCGACGACTCAGTCACTCGCACCCAAGACTCATCCACAAGATGAGTCAGAGTGACTTAGTCAGAGGTTTGCCTAACCTCAACAACTTGGATAATAAAATATGTAATGCTTGTCAACAAGATAAACAATCTAGGACACAACATCAACTAACTAATCAAGAACGAACCAAAAGTGTTCTTGAGCTCCTACACATGGATCTATTTGATTCAGACGGAGCTAAGTCACTTAATGGGAGTCAATTCTGCTTAGTCATAATTGATGACTATTCTAGATTTACTTGGGTTAGGTTCATCAAACACAAAAGTGATACCCTAGATCAATTAATCAACCTATTTAAACTAATAGAGAATCAACAAAACCTTAAAATCAAAAGACTTAGGAGTGATCATGGTGGTGAATTCAAGAACCACGGGTTTATAGAATTCTATAACCTAAATGGATACCACCATGAGTTCTCATGCCCTAGAACCCCACAACAGAATGGTCTAGTAGAACATAAAAATAGAACCCTACAAGAAGCCGCTAGGACAATGTTAAACGAGTATAACCTACCCGATAGGTTTTGGGCAGAAGCCGTAAGTACAGCTTGCTATGTTCAAAATAGGATCCTTATGGTAAAGAGGCACCTTAAGACCTCGTATGAGATTTATCATGATAAAATACCTAACATTAAGTTTTTAGGGTATTTGGATGTAAGGTACATATCCTAAACACTAAGGATTACGTAGGGAAATTCACATCCAAAACCTCTACTGGAATCTTTCTAGGATACTTGACTACGAGTAGAGCCTATAGGGTATATAACCATGACACCCTTAGAGTCAAAGAGACTATTAATGTAGTGTTTGATAAAGGACACGAACCTACAAAACCCCTAGCAACCCCAATTAGCGAGCCGATTCATACCAGACTCAACTCCGATCTTGAGATCGAGTCTAGTATTAATCCTAACCTAAGTCAACCAGGTCATCTTATCAACCAAGTGATAGGTGACTCTAACCCAAGTCAAACTAGGACTCAAATGAATCATCCTATTGTCCAAGTGATAGGTGATCCAAACCTAGGAGTTCGAACTAGAGCTTCATACCGAAACCTTAGTCAAATCTCCTTGATTTCCAAAATTGAACCCAAAACTATTGACCAAGCACTTCTTGATCCCGATTAGATTATTGCAATGCAAGAAGAGCTAGCTCAATTCACTAGGAATGAAGTATGGGAATTAGTACCACCACCTAAAGATAAAACAATCATTGGAACAAGGTTGGTGTTTTGAAATAAACTTGATGATAAAGGCGAAGTAGTTATAAATAAAGCTAGATTAGTTGCTAAAGGGTTTAGTCAAGTCGAAGGTTTAGATTACGACAAAACCTATGCCCCAATAGGAGAAGATGCAACCGGAAATTCAATCGACTTAAAACTATAGGAGCGTGATAGGGAGCCTCCTTTACTTAACTGCGAGCCGATCTGATATCTTATTTGCAGTAAGTATGTGCACAAGGTTCCAAATATGTGCCAAGAAATCTTACCTAACTCTAGTTAAGCGTATCCTTAGATATCTAAAGGGTACACTTATTGTCAGTATTTGGTACCCTAGATCTACCGAGTTCGAACTAATCGGCTACTCCAACTCGGACTATGCCGGTAGTAAGCTCGATAGAAAGAGTACGAGTGGCTGTTGTCAACTTCTCGGCTCGAGTCTAGTGAGTTGGTGCAGTAGGAAGCAACACTGTGTTGCCTTATCTACCACCAAATCTGAATACATCACGATGGGTGAGTGTGTCACTCAGCTTCTTTGGATGAAGCACACTCTCCGAGATTTTAAGTTAGACTTTACAAACACTAAAATTCACGTAGATAACATTAGCTCAATTAACCTAACTAAAAATCCAATATGTCACTCTATGACCAAACATTTAGAGGTCAAACACCATTTCATTCGAGAACATGTGGCCAACGGAGCCATACAACTCAAATACGTCAAATCGAAGTCCAACATGGCAGATCTATTTACTAAACCCCTACCCAAAGACGAATTCACTCTATTAAGATGAAAATTGGGTGTGTGCATAGTAGAATAGGAATTTACAAATTATATTTTCTTATTACTACTTTTTACTGTTCATATTCATGGAACTAGCTTAGGACATACCTTAGATATCATGCACCTATAGATTTAAGGAGCTAATATATCTCACAACACATAGGACTAATGTGTTTGTGTACTTAGCCATATAGATGGGCGTGAGATGTTAGGACCTTACTCTTGGTTCAAGATGTAGAGCTAGTGCATCGCCATGAACCACGGAGTATAATCATATATATTAACTGACTCTAACCAGGACTTGTTGATCCTTCATATCAATCAAGTCAAATCAGAGTTGAACATTCAATATATGAGCTTATTTTTAGTATATTATTTTCAAAAATAATATGGAACATGCTTGGACTTGGTGTTGGGATCGAGGCTTGCTAGAGGGGGGGGGGTGAATAGCGAGTCTAAAAAATTCTAACTCACTTTTGACTACAAAACAGAGGATTACGCAGTGGAAATGGAAAAACAATAACACAAAGCACAAACACAACCAAACGCAGGTATTTACATGGTTCGGAACTCAACAGTTCCTACTCCACGGGCAGCTCAAAAGGAAAGTCTACTATGTATGATGGGAATGGTTCCTGAGGTGAAAACTTCACCTCTTACAATCTTACAAGACAATGAATATACTTTAAGAATAGTGAGCTAAGTATTAAAAACCAATTACAGATTTCTGTTCAGCTTCTTGCATTGAAGATGGAGTTGTAGCGCTTGCAAGAAGGACAGCAGTTGGGAACACTTGTTGGAGAGGAGGTGAGATGAGAGAAAGGCTTTTTCACTCCTTCTCATTCAGTATGAATCACTGGAAGCTTTTTTCGTTTTTCTTTCTAAGTATCTCACTTCTGTTTTTCTTCCTTCTCATCTTATAGTCGTTTCTTCCAGCGAGCTTTCTGTCTTTTGCCGTTAGAGCCCTATAGACCACACCCGACCAAACTCTGGTCACCTGAGCTTATCCCCGTAACTGCCTCCAACTTCTGGTGGTTTTCCAAAAATGGAGCCTGCTCCTTCAACCGAAAGTCAGTGCATTTGAATATTTACTCAAAGCAGAAGCATCTCATTGCTGCCTCCATCAGTCGAGCCCGCAGTCGAGTCTGACTCGCGTCTGTGCTCGAAAAATACCTATCAGTCGAGCCCGCAGTCGAGCCGGGCTCGATTATGTGACTGAATTCATAGCTATAAGTCGAGTCACTATCAAATTGACTCGACCAAATCGCTTGTGAAAGTGCCCCGCGATAACCGCTTTGGTGACAAAGTGCCTGAGCAGCCGAGCCGAGCCAGCTGAGCCTTGCTTCGTGTTGTTCCACGAGGAGCGCAAGCCGGGTAGTCAAGCCAGCTCGATTATGTGCCTTTGTGCAAGAGTGCCAGATGAGCTGATAGTCGAGCCAGCTCGATTCTGTGCCTTTGTGGAAGAGTGCCAATCAAGCTAACCCCATGGTGGCTCGACTGACACTAGAAATATTTGAAGCACATGAGTATCTTTCCTAGTAAGCTGCCATTTCAAGCACCCTAGTAAGAGACCAAGCACGTTACAGTGCCTTCTCCAACTAACGAATGCTCTAAGTACCCTAGGCAAAGAACGAATGCGTTCCTACGCCTTCCTTGCCTAACGAGTACTCCATGTATCCTAGACAAAGAACAAGCGCATTACTATGCCCTCCTTGCCTAATGAGTACTCCTAGTACCCTAGACAAAGAACGAGCACATTACTATGCCCTCCTTGCCTAATGAGTATTGGGCCCATGTACCCTAGTAAGAGACCGAGCATGTTACTATGCCCTCTCTTACTAACAAGTACACTAGATAGAGACCGAGCACTCCATGTACCCTAGACAAAGAACGAGCGCGTTACTACGCCCTCCTTGCCTAACGAGTAATCCATGTACTCTAGACAAAGAACAAGTGCATTACTACGCCCTCCTTGCCTAACGAGTACTCCCAGTACCCTCGACAAAGAACGAGCGCGTTACTACGCCCTCCTTGCCTAACGAGTATTGGACCCATGTACCCTAGTAAGAGACTGAGCACGTTACTGTGCCCTCTCTTACTAACGAGTACACTAGCTAGAGACCGAGCACTACCTTGTGTCCTCTCTAACTTCAATGGAGAATGAGCATGTTACTATGCCCTCTCCATCACCAATCTTCTCAGCCTCCAAACAGCTTGTACTCTTCCTTTACCAAGGTTCCCCCTTGGATTTCTCAATTGCCAAAACTCAAGCTTGGACTTCCCATGCCAAGACCTAAGCTTGGACTTCCCATGCCAACTCCAGGTTGGACTTCCCACGCCAAGACCTAAGCTTGGACTTCCCATGCCAACCCTAGGTTGGACTTCCCATGTCAAGACCTACCCTTGGATTTCTCATCCATGTGTCTAATATCACTCTAAACATCTAACTTAGTGACCTTAGGTTTAAAACAGTTGAGGTAATGTCTTGACTACACTCTAGCTCAAACTAGATTTCAATTTCGTAGACTTAAACCTTGTTGTTAAACATTGAAACATTCGTTGGACTTGACTGCACTAACAATCTCCCCCTTTTTGATGTTTGACAACATTGTTTAAGTTTAGGTGATATAAATTCAGTTCATCTCAAATTCTGAAATATAGCATGAAATGCAGAAATAGTTTATGTCAGAAATTTATCATGAGTTGCAGAAATATTTCATATCAGTAATTAAGCATGAGGTGCAGAAATATATCAGTAATTTAGCATGAGTTGCAGAAATATTTCATATCAGTAATTTAGCATGAGTTACAAAAATATTTCATATAATGGGAAGAAATTTTCCCTTTGTTACAGATAAAAAAAACAAAGGCAACGTCAACAAATATTACTAATAACTTTAAACCCATACTCTCCCCCTTTGTCACACATCAAAAAAATTCCCTTAAGGAGGTCAACAACTCATATCCAAATTGGGTATTCCAAGTGTTTCAATTTCTCCCCCTTATGAGGAAGAAACATGTCCATCATCCCATGATGGATAGTTCCTCCTAAAGATTTGCTCCGCCTTGACCATTGCATCAATAATGTCCGTGGGAAGTCCCTAAGCCTATAGGAGCTTTAAACCATCAAGGTTAAGGTTAAAGGTTCAACATTGAATTTTCCCTCACCTTGAGTTTGATATAATATTCTGACAACCCTCTGAATCTATAACCAATGAATTTTAACCTTTTCTAATGCTTCCCAAAGCATATCTTAGGGTTAGGAGTGGTTAGAGAGCTCAAACATAGGTAGTTGATTCTGACAGTAATCATCTGATCACATACACACATCACCGACCGATACCCAAAGATCGATCATTGAAACTTCAAGTTTGAGGCAATTTTCTTCAGGTAGTTTTTTGTCGTAGTTCTCCGGTGCGGTTTGCAGTGGCAATTTTGTGCCGAGGCACGCAGGCGATTTACCGCCAGCGGTTTGCCACGCCAGGGCAGTTTTGCTTCCCAGGGCAATCTACCGCCCATCAGTCGAGTGCCATGGATGGCACTCGACTGATAACTGAAATTTCTGTATTTCAATTTTCAGAAACCGAACTTCGAAAAAGCATAAGTCAATGTACATAAGTTGAAAAATCACGAAATTTTATACGTACATTACTTATCACATATACAATGGGTAAAAAATATTTGAAAATTAATTTACTCATAAAATAGTGAGTTTGATACAAAACTCAAAACTTTTGAAAATTTCAATGTTTTGGTCCCTTTTTGTATCAACTCTCCCAATGGTGATTGCTATCAAAAGATAGACTTCACCAAGGTTTTCTAAAATGGTTTTGAAATGTTATTCTAACATGGTGACACTCATATCTTAGGGTATCTTAGGGTATTGTTGGGCTTGGGGAATAAAATATATGGAAAGCTTCCACTAATACTGTGAATTTCCCAAACTGTAGCTCCCCCTCAATCAAACATTCTTTTAGGGTTGATTAGGTGCACACATAATGATTGCACTAACAATGGTGGGATGGAGTCAAGGTTTGAGTTGTTCGGGTGGCGCTAACAAGAATTGCACATTCAACAAGAAGTTTGATAGACACTAACCGACTCACCCACACATAATCAATAACAGATCACATAACAGAAAACAGAATGAACCAAAATTTGACTTTCCAAAAACTATTTCACAAGAACAATCATAGTTAGAAGTTTAAACACACAATCAAACATCCATAGTACAACCATCCTAGGTGAATTGACACGGTTAATCGTGATTCTATTTGTTGGGGGCTGATGTAGAAGGTTCCTCTGAGCTACTTCCCCAACTGATCATGATCTCTTTGATTTCCTTCTAGTCTTGAAGGATTTTATCTTAGGTGTCTTGGATTTGAGTCATTCTTAGGTTGGTTTGTAGATGGAAATCTGATATCGTCATTGTGATTGTGTTCACAAATGTCTCATGTGCTTCACAGAGTTGTGATAACTGCTCCGTGATAGTGGTCAATTGTTCAGCTTGGTTAGGATCCGAATGGTGTGGTTCTTCAGCAGAAAGATCAGGTTCTTCCTCAAGATCCCTATGCTCCTCACCTTGATGGCCATCCTTCCATTGAATTTCTCCTGTACGCATGCAAATCATGCTAGCTAAAGATAAATTCCTCCAATGGATATAGTCCAGCCTTTTCACCTACCTTACTTTTCCCCTGGATGTATTTATGCCTAGGGACTCTAACCAGAATGTGACCAAAAGACATATAAACCTTTTTCTTGACTGAAACGGAGAAATGGATAATACACAAAAACATGTTCAAAGCTATGTTAAAATCAAGGTGGTTTTTGAGAAGGTGGAGAGTCAATAAATGATGTGGCCTAACTTTGTTTTGCCCTTTGGTGACTATGGGTAAAATACACCCGACAATGACTTTGTATAAGATATTGTCAGGAGCCGTTAGTACCAGGGCTGACACCAAATTTACTCCTTCATCTCTAGGACGTCTAAATAAGGATTCGTGAATTGAATTGAGGTCAAAGCCTCCAAAATTTTCAGGAAGAGTTGGATAGCATTCTAGGTTAGAGGAGGACTCTCTACATCCTAGAAATGATCTCCAAATGGCTGGAGTAAGAGTGACATCAGTTTTGGCTACCCTAGACTTATAGATAAGGTTATCTTCAGTGGGTTCTAGGTGTTGGAATGTATATTGAAAGCCTAGCTCTTTTTGTATGAACATTTTATTTTGAAATAAGAATCACATGATCATTATTTGCATTTTATATATTCATTATATATGTGTGCATATTGTCTAATATTTTACATTGTAGATAACATGGTGCTTGGTGTGGCACAGAAGATCATGTTATCAGTACCTTGTAAAATATAAGTAAAGGCTCACAACCAAGATGGTTTTGGACAAACCATTGGCATGGTTGTAGTGTAGCTTGGTATTGTTTTTTCTTGAACATAGAGTTACACTAGTACACTTAGGTGTATTGAGTAGGACCGACATAGAGGTGATTCAATTTAGAACTGACTACATAATTGAATCGGACCTCGGATATTATGTTATACATGCTCTTAATCCCGATATAATAACGGGCACATGTACTTAGTATTTATTTCTTTAATTTACCAGTGGGTGAGATTTAGATGGATTAAATCAATATGCCGGGTAAGTTGGGAAATAATATTATTTACATGGTGTGTCGTTGATTATAGGAGGAAACCGTGTCCTATATATTAGGTTGATGATGTCCCCTTGAGGAGCTCATAAGGTTCATCATGTAAACCCAGCTGGTTGACTTAGTCAACATGATGATAAGGTTGAGTGGTACTACTCGAGGAATTAGATGTTAATTAATTGATGGTCAGTAAATCAATTAATTCGATATCTTAAACACGGGGAGATTAATGTACAAATAATATATGGAGCCCATATTAATTTATGGGGGTTGGTGAGGTAGTTCAATGATGATCCTCTAGTGGAATGGAACATCATTGATGGATCAAGTTTGTGTGGTTCCGATCCATCAGGTGGCCAAGACCCAACTCCTCCTTATGGTCCCTATCGTAGCCTAATATAATCCTTGTGAAGTCTAGATCCAAGAATGTAAAACAAAACCTAGAACCAAAGGTTGGGATTAAATCCCTAGATCCGATGGTTGGATGAAACCCTAGAACCAACGGTTGGGATTAAATCCCTAAATCCGATGGTTAGGATGAAATCCTAGAATCGACGGTTGGGATTAAATCCCTAGATCCGACGGTTGGGATAAAACCCTAGATCCGACGGTTGGGATGAAACCTTAGATCCGACGGTTGGGATGAAATCCTAGATCCGACGGTTGGGATAAAACCCTAGATCCGACGGTTGGGATAAAACCCTAGATCCGACGGTGGAGATTAAATCCCTAGATCCGACGGTGGAGATTAAAGGAGGCTTAAGCCCTATTCTATAAATAGATGCTTAGGGTTGGGCGGCAAAAAGGATCAAGGATCAAGCATCAAGGAATTGGAGTTAGGGTTTGGTTCATCCACAAGTGGGCGGCTAGGGTTCATTGGGCAGCTAGGGTTTTGGAGCAAAGCTTGGGCGGCAAGCTTCTTCCTTCAAGTTGATTGCCGGCGCCCATCCTCCTCTATCATTCCTTGGCCAGCGCCCATCATAGAGCCCTCTACCTTCTTCCTTGGCTGGCGGTTCTCCTCCCATTGGTGGTTGGTTCTCTTCCTCCTCCCCATTCTCCAAAGTGGCCGGCGGCAACACTTCTTGAAGTTGGCCGGCGCATCATCCAATAGTTCCTTGGCCGGCGGTTACACCAAGTTCCATAATTTGGTGGCTGATTCTAGATAGGAAGGTATTTGTGGTTTCTTCTCTTTGTTCACAGCGGACAAGGTAGAGAAGAAAGTGATCTAGAAGGCTTCTACTCGTGGAGGATCTTCGTCCACACGTCGTCCACGAGAAGGATAGGACATACGGTAGAAGATCGTAAGGTATAAAGTTATTTTAACTTTATGTACAGATCTAAGCATGTTCTTATTTGTTTTGATTATGCATGTGTGTGTATGAATATATATTGTATAATCATGGACCCCGAAGACAAACACAAAAACCGGCGATCCGTCCGTCGTCTCTTCCGCGGCTAACCAACTAGAAGAGTTGAGTTGCTTGAACAACTAGTTTGTTCAAGCGATCACTCAAGTTGTTGTTGGTGCAACAATGCTCCAAGCATTTATATGTTTTGATGTTTGGCTAATCATCTAAGTTAGGCAATATCTTGTGATCTAATTAAGCATGTGTTTAAGTGACAGGAAAATCCAAGGATGAAGACTTGGTAAAAGGAAGTCCAAGTATGATCTTGGCAAAGAAAGTCCAAGGGATGGACTTGGCGGCATAAGACCAAGCTTGTAGTCTTGGCAGCATAAAGTCCAAGTGAACCTTGGCAAAGGAAGTCCAAAGTAAAGTCTTGGCAGCATAAGTCCAAGCTTGTAGTCTTGGCGGCGTAAAGTCCAAGCATTTGGCAACCCAAGACATGACGAAACCGAAGGAAGCTCTTGGAATCAAAGCGCAAAGGATGAACAAGTCGCAGACTCGGAGGGATCCTGAAGGCGCAAGGCTTATTGAGGATCTAGAAGGTTGAGTCTAGGTCTAGGGTATAAAATCAAGTATGAATTGCTCATACTTGATGAGTATCACCGATCGATACGATGTATCACGACCGTCGCGCTCGACCGAGTCGATGAAACCACGACCATTAGTCGATCGCTTTCGAGCAAATGATCGATTCTACGATCACCGATCGCCAAGTGCATCAATCGACTAATCAAGGAAAATGTCGCCACACTGACTATCGCTTTATCACTGATCGATCACCCCATCACCGATCGATGGAGGGATCACCGATCGATCACCGCCGTTGAAATTGCGCTACGAATCTCCGCGAGATCGCGCGTGGTTTTGGCCATGATCGATGGCATGCATCAGTCGACTGATCGACGCCCAACGGGAAAAACAGCCCCTCTTCTATAAAAAGGGGCCATGGGGAGCTTGGTGAAGCTAGTGCTCTTGCTCCTAACTATACTCTCGTGCTCACCAAGCCTTCCAAGTGTTTTTAGTGATTTAAATCCTCCTCTTCTCTTGTTCTTGATCATCCATCATTGTAAAGAAGAGGAGAGCATTGTAAGAAAGGTTTCTCCACCTTGGTTCATCCAAAGGAGGTTCTAGTGAAGGTTGATTAGGGCTAATCCACCTTACGGATTGCCGTGGAGTAGGAGCGTCATCTCCGAACCACGTTACATCGGGTGTTAGTTTTGTTTCTTGTTTTTGTTTGTGCTTATATTTGTATTGCTTCTGCTAACATTTTGTGTAGAAACAAGAAAGGCTAATCACCCCCCCCCCTCTAGCCATTCCAAGGGTCCTAACAAGTGGTATCAGAGCCCGGATAGCTTGGAAGATCTCACCATCAACCAAGACATCAATGGCTCTTCAAGAGGGATATAGCATCGCCAAGCCACCCTCTTCGATGGGAGTCACTTTGCGTATTGGAAAGGTAGGATGAAGTACTATCTTATGAGTAATATTGAAATTTGGCATAGTGTTGTAGATGGCTTCGAGGAACCGGTGGATGAACATGGACACCCTATTCCAAGCAAGGATTGGACAAGAGAAATAAACAAGAAATTTGAATCAAATACAAAGGCCGTCCTCACCATCCAATGCGGCGTCACAATGGAGCAACTCAACAAGGTGGGGCCTTTTGAATCCGCCAAGGAGCTATGGGAAAAGCTCATTGAGCTAAATGTAGGTTCCAAGGAGTCAAAGAGGGCCAAGAAGGACCTATTAATTGAACAACTTCAAGCCTTCCAAATGAAGATGCATGAAACCGTAAGTCAAATGCATGGAAGGTTCAAGGAAATTGTGAACGGACTCCATATCATAGGTGAGCGAGTCGACAACCGGGATTTGGTAAGGTATATCTTACAAGCATTTTCTAGAAATTCTTTATGGACCTCTATAGTTGATGCCATTAAGGTAACTAGGGATTTATCTCAAATTAAAATTGATGAATTATTTTGTGAGTTTGAATTACATGAGCAAACTAACATGTCCTCTAAGGAAAAGGGGTTAGCTCTATTTGTTGAAAAGAAGGACAAGAAAGAAAAGAAGAAGAAGGAAAGAAAAGAAGCTTCATCATCATCCGAGTCGAAGGATGAGTCAAGTAGCGATGGGGATTCATCTAGTGAAATGGCAAATTTCGTCAAGAAGCTTTATAGAAAGTCAAGAGAGTTCAAGAATAGAGAAGCAAGGAAGGGGTCTCATTCCTCAAAAGGTAAATTTAATGGTAATTCAAGTTTTAGCAATAATGTGATTTGCCATGCTTGCAACAAGAAGGGGCATATAAAGCCGAATTGCCTGGAGCTAAAGAAGAAGGAAGAAAAGGAAAAGAAAAAGAAGGACAAGAAGGAAAAGAAGAAGAAGGAGGCCATGGTGGCTCAAACCACATGGGACACACCAAGTGTTGAAGACTCTTCATCCGATGATGAGCTTTGCCATATCACACGCTATGTGGCACTCATGGCATTAGAAGATGATTCCGGCACATCAAGTCAAGAAGATTCTTCAAGTGATGAATCGTCATCTAGTGACGATGAGGTAATGAATTCTCCCAAGGTTATGCTTCTCTATAAATCAATTGCGTATCTTAAAGAAGCTCTAGATAAGTCAAAATCTAAGGTTAAGAGCATGAAGGTAGAACTAAAGGCTATTAAAAATGAAAAACCTTCACATGTTGATTCTTGCATGCTTAAGGAAGAAAATGACAAACTTAAGGATGAGGTTAGTGAATTAAAAGCATGTTTAGAAAAATTTTCATATGGCTCAAAGTGTCTTGATATGATTCTTAGTAGACAAAGAGCGGTTTATAACAAGGCCGGTTTAGGTTATAAGCCAAAAGAAAAAGAAGTTTCTTACATTTCATTAATAAATAGGAAAGCAACTATTAAGGGTAAGGTTAAGAAAGCTTTGGTACCTAAGAAGTTTTTACTTAATGTTACCGGTCCAAATGTTTGGGTACCAAAAGCTTGTGTTTTTCATGTGATTTAGGTAGGAGAGCGAGGTATGTGGATTGTGGATAGCGGTTGCTCAACACATATGACCGGGGATGTGAGCAAGTTCTCCACAATTAAATATGTGAAGAAGGGAGCGGTGTCTTTTGGGAATAGTGGAAAACTCAAGATATTAGGTAGAGGAACAATTGAGGTATCCCCCAAAATTGTTATTCACAAAGTCTTGCTAGTTGAAAATATGAAATTTAATTTATTAAGTGTTAGTCAACTTTGTGATGCAAACTATCATGTCTCTTTTGAATCCTCTAAATGCATGATTAGACACAAGGAATTAAATGATTGCATGTTAGTTGGATATGGGAAATCAAATATCTATTATGTTGATCTTTCATATGCTTCTAACATTTCTACTAAGTGTTTTGTTGCAAAAGAAGAGGAAAGTTGGCTATGGCATAGAAGATTGGGGCATATCAACATGAAAAACATAGCCAAGGTAGCCAAGATGGAGTTGGTCAAAGGGCTACCAAAGATCAAGTATGTCAAGAACAAATTGTGTGATGCATGCCAAGAACAAACAAAGGCATCACACAAAGGTAAAACCCTAACCAATACTTCTTTACCATTAGAATTATTGCATCTTGACTTATTTGATTGCCATAGTACTCCATCTTTAAATGGTAATAAATATTGTTTGGTAATAGTAGATGATTTTATAGGTATACTTGGGTCTATTTTATGAAACATAAGGATGATACCTTAGAAATAATCATAGGATTTAGTAAAAGGGTTGAAAATGAAAAGAGTCTCAAAATCAACCGGATCCGTAGTGATCATGGTGGTGAATTTGAAAATCTAAAATTTTCACAATTTTGTTTAGAGCAAGGGTACAAGCATGAGTTCTCTTGTCCTAGAACACCCCAACAAAATGGGGTGGTGGAAAGGAGAAATTGTGCCCTACAAGAGGCGGCTAGAACTATGCTTAATGCATATTCTCTACCTAGTTACTAGGGTGAAGCGGGTTAATACCGCTTGCTATATCCAAAATAGGGTTCAAATCCATAGGTTTTTAGGAAAAACACCATTTGAATTATGGAATGGGACTATACCCACAATTCATTATTTCAAAGTTTTTGGATGTAAAGTTTATATTCTAAACACCAAAGATAACTTAGGAAAATTTGAATCAAAAGCGGATGAGGGGATCCTAGTTGGATACTCATCCACAAGTAGAGGGTATAGAGTTTACAATAAGAGAACCAAAGGGATTGAGGAGTCTTCCAATGTTCAATTTGATGAAACTACTAGTACTTACCCTAGAAAGTCCTCCATTGATAAGGATATTAATGACAATAATCAAGACATTACCCAAAAACTTCAAAATTTGACCATTAGGGGTAATGATCAAGGGGGAGGAAGAGGAGACTCCGATGATGAAAGAAGGATGGAAGATAGCAATAATCAAATTGAAACCCTTTCTAGAAACCTAAGAATTCATCAAGATCATCCACTTGACCAAGTAGTAGGAGATCTATCTCAAGGAGTAAGAACTAGGTCATTTCATAGACCTCCTACTAGTCAAGTGGCTCTTATCTCACAAATTGAGCCCAAGTCGATCAATGATGCATTACATGATCCGGATTGGATTTTGGCAATGCAAGATGAATTGGCTCAATTTGAGAGAAGTCAAGTGTGGGAATTAGTGCCTAGACCCAATGATAGCACCATAATTACTACAAGATGGGTCTTTAGGAATAAGCTAGATGATCAAGGAAATATCACTAGAAATAAGGCTAGGTTGGTTGCTAGGGGATTCAATCAAGTTGAGGGGCTTGACTATGATGAAACTTATGCCCCGGTTGCAAGGTTAGAATCTATTAGGATACTCTTAGGGTATGCTTCCTTCATGGGATTTAAACTTTACCAAATGGATGTTAAATCGGCATTCTTAAATGGTTTTATTAAGGAGGAAGTATATGTAGAGCAACCACCCGGATTTGAGAACATAGATTATCCAAATCATGTATGTAAGCTTAGGAAAGCATTATATGGGTTAAAACAAGCTCCCCGGGCATGGTATGAAAGATTTTCATCCTTCTTAATTTCTAAGGATTTTAGAAGAGGCCAAGTAGATCAAACTTTGTTTATAAAGTCAACGTTAAAAGATATATTCATAGCTCAAGTATATGTTGATGATATCATCTTTGGGTCAACAAATGATGATCTTCTTCAAGACTTTATAAAAATATGGAAAATGAATTTGAAATGAGTTTGGTTGGAGAGCTTACTCTTTTCCTAGGTTTACAAGTCAAACAAACCAATGAGGGTATTCATATTTATCAAACCAAATATGCAAATGAAATGAAATGATCAAGAAATTTGGTTTGGAAAATGCCAAAATTGTAACCACTCCTATGGCCACTAGCACTAGAATAGATAGTGATCATGAAGGTAAATCAATTGATCTTAAATTGTATAGGAGTATGATTGGTAGCTTACTATACTTAACCGCTAGTAGACCCGACATTTTATTTACGGTAGGTATGTGTGCAAGATACCAATCTTGTGCCAAAGAATCACATTTGGTAGCCAAAAAAGAATATTAAGATATATTAAAGGCACCCTAAATGTAGGACTTTGGTATCCTAGGACTAAGTCATTTGAATTGCTTGGTTATACCGATTCCGATTATGCCGGGTGCAAATTGGATAGGAAGAGTACTAGTGGTGGATGCCAATTTCTTGGGTCCTCCCTAGTTAGTTGGAGTAGTAGGAAGCAACATTGTGTTGCTTTATCAACCACCGAAGCCGAATATGTGGCTATGGGTGGTTGTGTAGCTCAATTACTTTGGATGAGGCATACTCTTGTGGACTATGAGCTACACTACTCTAACATTAAAGTTTATTGTGATAATGTAAGTACTATCAACTTAACCAAAAATTCAGTACATCACTCTAGGACCAAGCACATTGAAGTGAAACATCACTTCATAAGAGATCATGTGGCAAGAGGGGACATTGAACTTAATTATGTAGAATCTAAGTCCAACCTTGCCGATATCTTCACCAAAGCTCTTCCCGAAAATGAATTTTCATCTTTAAGGAGAGAGCTTGGTATGTGCTTTGTAGAGTAAAATTCTAGATTTGCATGATCCCATGTTTACATGTTATCTTTATACCTTGATACATCTCACAAAAAGCCTTAAGAAACCTTGATTTTTGTATTGAGACACTTAGAACCATGTGAGATGATAGGAAGGTGTACTTGGCTCATCATGCTAGTTATGATGCATTACTATGAGCCAATGACACACCTAGAGACATAAATACCTTATGGACCAACCATTGGGAAGGCTTGTATTCAAGTAATGATTACATAGCTCTAAGAACATGGTTGGAAATTCCAAATCATATATATTTTAAACTATGTTCATTATATTTTGGAAAACAGGTTTCAAGTGAATCACAAAAGTGATACAAAGTTTGAAAATTCTTTAGAACTTTTGTAAGTTTCCAAATTTGTATCAATCTAGAAATCTGAAAAACATATATTTTTTCAAATTATTTTTCCTTAATAGAGTATGATTTCAGAAATGTGTACGCAAAATTTTGTGATTTTTCGAGATTTCTGGAATTTCTACCGCATTTCTGAAAATAGGCTGAAAAGGCTGAAATTTCGATTTCAGGTGTAGCTGATCGTGTTCGATACCATGATCGATATTAACCGGTTTTCTAATAATAAGCTCCATTTTCTGATATTTGGTGAATTTTTATGTCCTAACATTCTAGTATGATAATATTGCGTTTTAGGACTGCTTAATACAGTGGTTTAGGGGGAGTTTCAATAAATTCTATCTTTTCATCCCCAAAACCATTGTTGGTGCAAAGTTAGGATTTAACTTTTAAACTTTAGATTATGCTTTGCTTCAAATGTAATTTACATCGTATCTTGGATTAAGGGGGAGCTTAATTTCAATCAAAGACCTTAGTCCAAGATCCAACACTCTTAATTCTCTCATCCTTCTCTTTTTGATGTATGTCAAAGGCGTTCCAGTTTACGTATTGCTAGATGATCCTCTACATTTGAACATAAATTGATAAGGTTGAGGTAAATCGAGAATAAAATTAATTGTCGAGTTAAATATCATCAGATGCTTCAGACCAACTCCTCCTTATGTTTTGATGTTTGGCTAATCATCTAAGTTAGGCAATATCTTGTGATCTAATTAAGCATGTGTTTAAGTGACAGGAAAATCCAAGGATGAAGACTTGGTAAAAGGAAGTCCAAGTATGATCTTGGCAAAGAAAGTTCAAGGGATGGACTTGGCGGCATAAGACCAAGCTTGTAGTCTTGGCAGCATAAAGTCCAAGTGAACCTTGGCAAAGGAAGTCCAAAGTAAAGTCTTGGCAGCATAAGTCCAAGCTTGTAGTCTTGGCGGCGTAAAGTCCAAGCATTTGGCAACCCAAGACATGACGAAACCGAAGGAAGCTCTTGGAATCAAAGCGCAAAGGATGAACAAGTCGCGGACTCGGAGGGATCCTGAAGGCGCAAGGCTTATTGAGGAGCTAGAAGGTTGAGTCTAGGTCTAGGGTATAAAATCAAGTATGAATTGCTCATACTTGATGAGTATCAGTCGATCGGCCCTCGATGTATCGATCGGATCGGTCGAGGTCGACCGAGTCGGGATGAAACCACGACCATCATCGCTTGGGTCGAGTAGTCGATCGGCGATTTGATCGATCGACTACCGAGCATTCCGGTGATCAAGGGAAATGTCGCCACAGAATGCAGTCTCACTCGACTGCTGCCTTGATCACTCGACTGATCACCCCATCAGTCGACTGATGGAGGGATCAGTCGACTGATCACCTGGCCGTTGGAAATTACAGCTACGAATCTCCGTGGAGATCGCGTTTGAAGCGTTGAAGCCGGTGATATCGATATCCTCTTGCTCCTAACTATACTCTCGTGCTCACCAAGCCTTCCAAGTGTTTTTAGTGATTTAAATCCTCCTCTTCTCTTGTTCTTGATCATCCATCATTGTAAAGAAGAGGAGAGCATTGTAAGAAAGGTTTCTCCACCTTGGTTCATCCAAAGGAGGTTCTAGTGAAGGTTGATTAGGGCTAATCCACCTTACGGATTGCCGTGGAGTAGGAGCGTCATCTCCGAACCACGTTACATCGGGTGTTAGTTTTGTTTCTTGTTTTTGTTTGTGCTTATATTTGTATTGCTTCCGCTAACATTTTGTGTAGAAACAAGAAAGGCTAATCACCCCCCCCCTCTAGCCATTCCAAGGTTCCTAACAGTTGTTAGCACGACGACGAATAGGTTGTGCTAAGGAAGCTCATCCCATCCGAATTAATTCTTTCATTAGTGAAAATTTTAATCCGGGGACATGGGAGCCAATGAGCCTCTGAAGCAACTCCCTTCAACTGGTATCAGAGCCACGGTTTCCGGTTTTGTGTGTTTTGGATTCGCTTAATTTTTTATGCACTTTTTCATATATTATATGTGCCGGATAATAGTAGGATATGCGTAGTTTAACTCTTTGGTTGCAGGCATAAGATCCGACTATTATGGCCATGTGTGTGTGTGTGAATGGATGTGTGTAAAAATTTATTATTTGAATCCTCGAGGTTGACGAGGCTAGATTGGTATTTAATTTTTGTAATTAAATACGGCATTGTTTAGCTGCTCATTTTATTTTACTTTCGATCTAGATGATTTGTACACTCCTTCGTGGAGTATAGGATCGATGGATGTAAATTAAAATGTTTTATCTCGGCTCGGAACTCTTTGGTGACTTGTGCATGGGAAAAGATGGAGCGGACGAGGTGGCGACACGACGGGATGCATATTGGAGGACAATGCCATAATAGTTGGAAAAATTCTGTTTTTTCCATATTTATTGCTTATTTGTTTTATATGCATGTTGTGTGTGTTTTAAAATTTCTCAATTGCAATTTACTAAGTGGGAGAGGGATATTTTAATTAATTCCCACGGCCTCCATTACAATTTGACGTGTGATGCAACAAACTTGCGCGTTGGCTTTGAGTGCCTTCCTCCCCATCGGATGGGTTTGTTTGCGGATCACTAGGTCAAATAATGGTTATAGGAAATTATTTAGGAGCGTGTGTACTTCCCCATCGGTAAGGCACATAATCCGAAATAATTCCCTTAGTATCGTGTAATGGTGCACACTTAGATGCAAATAAAAGTATCCTCCCCATCGGAGTCACTGCTTTTGTTTGTAGGGCCAAAGAGGAACCAACTATTAATTTTATTTGTCAAAAAGTAAGGTTGACAAGATAATAAAATTAATGGGTAAAACCTCCTCTTAAAAATGTGGAATTCGTATACGTCCACACTATCGTGGCATGCGATATTCTCGGTGTTTTGAGGTGTTGGTTGATTTCGGGATTTTATTGTTTTGAGGAATCAATAATATTTGAAATCTAATATATTTTTTGATCATTGTGATTTTTAGAATTTTCAAATGGCTTTCAACCCACTTGCTGTGATTTTAAAAGAAAACAAACTTACTGGTCCAAACTACAATGATTGGAAAAGAAACCTGGATATTGTCTTAACTGCGGAAGAGTACAAATTTGTACTCTTCGAGGTCTGTCCTCCTAAGCCCACCGATGACTATGATGAAAAGGAGAAAGAACGTTATAAGAAATGGGTTAAGGTAGATGAGATGGCGCGGTGTTACATTTTGGCATCTATGTCAAATGTGCTGCAACATCATCATCAGGCCATAGCCACTGCTTATGACATGATGTTCAATCTCAAGGAACTTTTCGGACATCAAAGTAGGGCGGCTAGGCAGGAGGCAATGAGAAACTTGATGACGACCACCATGGTCGAGGGAACACCCGTTAGGGAGCATGTTCTCAAGATGATGGCTCATCTTAATGAGATGGAAGTCCTCGGAGCTGAGATCGATGGGGAAACCCAGGTCGATATCATTCTCTAGTCTCTGCCTAGGAGTTTTGAGCAGTTCCGCCTCAACTACAACATGAACAAGAGGTTGTATTCGTTGGCGGAGCTTCTGACAGAACTCCAGGCGGCAGAGGGGCTTTTTCGTCAGAGTTCTCAAGCCATGGTCGCTCAGAAGGTTTCTTCCTCTAAACTGAAAGATAAGAAGAAGAAGAAGCAAGGTGGAGCGAAGAAAGTGGCAGTGGGACCTCAGGCAGGAGTGAAGAAGCCGAAAGGCAAGTGCTTCACTTGCAAGCAGACTGGACATTGGAAGGCGGACTGTCCTCGCCGAAAGAACAAAGGTATATCTTCTTGTTTAGTTGTTGAAATATGTTTAGCGATGTTATCTACCAGTGCCTGGTGTGTAGATACAGGAGCCACTGATCATGTCTGCAATACTTTGCAGGGGTTCCAGGAAACCCGACGACTAGCTGAGGGAGAGATTACCGTCTTCATGGGCAATGCTTCAAAGGTGGCGGCTATTTGCGTTTATTTATCTTTTGATAGGAATAAATTTTTGGTTTTAAGAAATTGTCTTTATGTACCTACTTTTAGAAAGAATTTAATTTCAGTTTCTAAATTATTTATGGATGGATATTCTGTTTCTTTTAATGACAAGGTGGTTATAAAAAGGAATAGGGAGATTATCTGTTCTGGTACATTGGTTGTCAATTTATATACTCTTGAACCAAACACTCCCACGATGTAAATAGAAGTAAATAGCTCATCTTCTAAATCTAATAAGAGAAAAGAACCTTCGCAAATGAACCAAACATATCTTTGGCACCTAAGGCTTGGTCATATTAACCTAAGTAGAATTCAAAGGTTGATAGCTGATGGACCTTTGGGTTCATTAGTGGTGGAGGATCTCCCAACCTGCGAATCTTGCTTGGAAGGTAAAATGACCAAGAGGCCTTTCAAGGCCAAGGGGTATAGAGCCAAAGATGTGTTAGAATTGGTTCATTCTGATTTGTGTGGTCCTATGTCTATCCAGGCAAGAGGTGGCTTTGAATACTTTGTCTCTTTTATAGACGATTATTCAAGGTATGAATACATTTACTTGATGCACCGCAAGTCTGAATGCTTTGACAAGTTCAAAGAATTCAAGGCTGATGTGGAGAACCGTCAAGGTAAAAGTATCAAGACATTACGTTCTGATCGTAGTGGCGAGTACCTCTTGGGAGAGTTTAGGAGTTACTTATCAGAGGCTGGGATTCAATCCCAATTATCCACTTTGCACACCCCAGTGAGAATGGTGTGGCGAGCGAAGGAATAGGACTCTTATGGAGATGGTCAGATCGATGATGAGTTATTCTGAGTTACCTGATTCGTTCTGGGGGTTTGCTCTGGAAACAGAAGCACACATTCTGAACTTGGTTCCATCTAAGTCAGTACCCTCTACTCCCACAGAGTTGTGGACTGGGCGAAAGCCTAGTCTAAGACATATTCGGATTTGGGGTAGTCCACATGTCTTTGAAGGAGATCTTTGGTAAGTTGGAATCTCGTGCGATGCGCTTGTTTGTTGGCTACCCTAAGGGAACGAAGGGTGGTTTATTCTATAGTCCTAGAGATCAGAAGGTGATCGTGAGTACGAATGCCAGATTTCTAGAGGAGGACTATGTGATGAACCACAAGCCCACGAGTAGGATTGTTCTTGAGGAGTTGACAGGGGAAGTCCCGACTTCAGTACCACCGGTACGAGAGGAGACACCACAAGTCACTGCACCGCGTGTCACAGAGCATACACAGGAGGCACCTCGTCGTAGTGGGAGGGTTGTTAGACAACCAGAGAGATTCATGTTTTTGGGAGAGTCTTCGGACTTAGTCCCTGGTGAACATGAACCTGATCCCTGGACATATGACGAGGCAATCCAAGATAGAGATGCGGTATCTTGGCAAAGAGCAATGAATTCAGAGATAGAATCTATGGATTCTAATCAGGTCTGGGAGCTAGTAGAACCACCCGATGGTGTAAAAACCATTGGATGCAAGTGGATCTACAAGAGAAAGAGAGGAGTAGACGGGAAGGTTGAGACCTTCAAAGCTAGGCTTGTTGCGAAAGGGTATACTCAGAAAGAGGGTATCGATTATGAGGAGACCTTTTCGTCGGTAGCTATGCTTAAGTCTATTCGGATTCTCTTATCTATAGCTGCTCATATGGATTATGAGATTTGGCATATGGATGTCAAGACAGCTTTCCTTAATGGAAGTCTTGAGGAGAACATCTATATGCGGCAACCAGAGGGATTCATTGCTAAAGGCAAAGAGCATCTTGTATGTAAGCTTAATCGGTCCATTTATGGATTGAAGCAAGCTTCTAGTTCTTGGAACATCCGCTTTGATGAGGTAATCCAGTCATATGGATTTATTCAAAGTCGGATGAGCCTTGTGTATACAAGAGATGTGTGGAAACGTAGTGGTGTTTCTTGTACTATACGTAGATGACATTTTGTTAGTTGGCAACAATATCAAAGTGTTATCAGACGTAAGGGTATGGTTGTCCAAACAGTTTGATATGAAGGACTTGGGAGAAGTGGGACACATCCTTGGGATCAAAGTTATAAGGGATCGCAAGAAAAGGATGTTGTGCTTATCTCAAGCTTCATACATTGACACTATCCTTGCTCGTTTTAGCATGCAGAACTCCAAGAAAGGTTTTCTACCTTTTAGGCATGGAGTTCCTTTATCTAAAGAGATGTGTCCCAAAACATCAAAGGAGATAGAGGACATGAAGGCGGTTCCTTATGCTTGTGATGGAAGCCTTATGTATGCTATGCTATGTACAAGGACCAGGATATACTGCTTTGCCAGTGGGCATGGTTAGCGAATATCGAGTAATCTGGACGGGGACATTGGGTGCGGTAAAGCATATATTGAAGTACACGAGAAGGACTAGGGATTATATCTTTGGTTTCTGGCGGATCAATTAGTCCACATGGGTTACACAGTTGGATTTCCAATCGGATAGGGACAAGAGTAAGTCTACCTCGGGGTTTGTGTTTACTTTTGGAGGTGGAGCCATAGTATGGAGGAGTGTCAGCGAAATCGTGGCGGACTCTACCATGGAAGGTGAGTATGTGGCGACCTGCGAGGCGACCAAGGAAGTGTATGGCTCGGGAACTTCTTGATGGACTTGGATGTGATTCTGGTTTGCGGAACTATCACAATTTATTTGTGATAATTAGTGCGATTGCAAACTCGAAGGAACCACGAGCCCATAAGGCGAGTAAACACAAAGAGCGCAAGTACCACCTCATACGAGAGATCGTAAAGCGAGGAGAAGTTGATGTCACTAAGATTGCATTAGAGAATAACCTGGCGGATCCATTCACTAAGGCCCTTCCAGCGAAAGCGTTTGATAGGCATGTGGAGGACATGGGGATCAGATGTATGGCAGAGTGATGACAGCATAGTCTTTTAGTATAAGTGGGAGATTGTTGGAATGTATACTGAAAGCCTAGCTCTTTTTGTATGAACATTTTATTTTGAAATAATAATCACATGATCATTATTTGCATTTTATATATTCATTATATATGTGTGCATATTGTCTAATATTTTACATTGTAGATAACATGGTGCTTGGTGTGGCACAGAAGATCATGTTATCAGTACCTTGTAAAATATAAGTAAAGGCTCACAACAAAGATGGTTTTGGACAAACCATTGGCATGGTTGTAGTGTAGCTTGGTATTGTTTTATCTTGAACATAGAGTTACACTAGTACACTTAGGTGTATTGAGTATGACCGACATAGAGGTGATTCAATTTAGTACTGACTACATAATTGAATCGGACCTCGGATATTATGTTGTACATGCTCTTAATCCCGATATAATAATGGGCACATGTACTTAGTATTTATTTCTTTAATTTACTAGTGGATGAGATTTTGATGGATTAAATCAATTTGCCCGGTAAGTTGGGAAATAATATTATTTACATGGTGTGTCGTTGATTATAGGAGGAAACCATGTCCTATATATTAGGTTGATGATGTCCCCTTGAGGAGCTCATAAGGTTCTTCATGTAAACCCAGCTGGTTGACTTAGTCAACATGATGATAAGGTTGAGTGGTACTACTCGAGGAATTAGATGTTAATTAATTGATGGTCAGTAAATCAATTAATTGACGGACATTCGATATCTTAAACACGGGGAGATTAATGTACAAATAATATATGGAGCCCATATTGATTTATGGGGGTTGGTGAGGTAGTTCAATGATGATCCTCTAGTGGAATGGAACATCATTGATGGATCAAGTTTGTGTGGTTCCGATCCATCGGGTGGCCAAGACCCAACTCCTCCTTATGGTCCCTATCGTAGCCTAATATAATCCTTGTGAAGTCTAGATCCAAGAATGTAAAACAAAACCTAGAACCAAAGGTTGGGATTAAATCCCTAGATCCGATGGTTGGATGAAACCCTAGAACCAACGGTTGGGATTAAATCCCTAGATCCGATGGTTAGGATGAAATCCTAGAATCGACGATTGGGATTAAATCCCTAGATCCAACGGTTGGGATAAAACCCTAGATCCGACGGTTGGGATGAAACCTTAGATCCGACGGTTGGGATGAAATCCTAGATCCGACGGTTGGGATTAAACCCTAGATCCGACGGTTGGGATAAAACCCTAGATCCGACGGTGGAGATTAAATCCCTAGATCCGACGGTGGAGATTAAAGGAGGCTTAAGCCCTATTCTATAAATAGATGCTTAGGGTTGGGCGGCAAAAAGGATCAAGGATCAAGCATCAAGGAATTGGAGTTAGGGTTTGGTTCATCCACAAGTGGGCGGCTAGGGTTCATTGGGCGGCTAGGGTTTTGAAGCAAAGCTTGGGAGGCAAGCTTCTTCCTTCATGTTGATTGCCGGCGCCCATCCTCCTCTATCATTCCTTGGCCGTCGCCCATCATAGAGCCCTCTACCTTCTTCCTTGGCCGGCGGTTCTCCTCCCATTGGTGGCCGGTTCTCTTCCTCCTCCCCATTCTCCAAAGTGTCCGGCGGCAACACTTCTTGAAGTTGGCCGGCGCATCATCCAATAGTTCCTTTGCCGGCGGTTACACCAAGTTCCATAATTTGGTGGCCGGTTCTAGATAGGAAGGTATTTGTGGTTTCTTCTCTTTGTTCACAGCGGACAAGGTAGAGAAGAAAGTGATCTAGAAGGCTTCTACTCGTGGAGGATCTTCGTCCACACGTCGTCCACGAGAAGGATAGGACATACGGTAGAAGATCGTAAGGTATAAAGTTATTTTAACTTTATGTACAGATCTAAGCATGTTCTTATTTGTTTTGATTATGCATGTGTGTGTATGAATATATATTGTATAATCATGGACCCCGAAGACAAACACAAAAACCGGCGATCCGTCCGTCGTCTCTTCCGCGGCTAACCAAATAGAAGAGTTGAGTTTCTTGAACAACTAGTTTGTTCAAGTGATCACTCAAGTTGTTAGCACGACGATGAATAGGTTGTGCTAAGGAAGCTCATCCCATCCGGATTAATTCTTTCATTAGTGAAAATTTTAATCCGGGGACATGGGAGCCAATGAGCCTCCGAAGCAACTCCCTTCAGTAGGTTGTTATAGAATTCGATAAGTAAGTCTTCATTGATATCGTGATCGCAGTAGACTAACTTACCGAGTCTATAGTGCTCAACCATCTCACTAACATATGGTGCATTATTTGAGAAGAAAGGACCATCTATGGACCGGATGCTTAAGAGTTCAAACTCGTGGGTCCTAAAGGTGTGCAAATGATATTCCGAAGGGAACCGATGGTCCGAGCAAGGCCTCTCTCGTGAGGGCCTAGAAGTGGAGGACTCTGGTTCCTTTCGTTTTAGTCTAGAATGGCATGTGTCAAATATGTCATGCGCACAAGATTGACCCATGAATGAATGCAAGGAATGAAATAATGCATGTCAAGTGGGGAAAGTGATTAGTTGCTTAAAAATCCTCTAAAATCACAAGGAAAGTAAGGAAGAAGTCTTACTTGGGTGCCATAGAACCAAGAACAAGTGCTTGCTGAGGCAGATGAATTTTTCTTGCTATAACCCTAGTTGTGGGCGAGTGGTCAGAGATTAGGGTTAGGGTTAAGAGAAAATGGCACAGAGAAGGAAGAAGATCCTTACCCTAGTCTAGAGAAGGCTTGTCTTGAGGTTGTAAATCTTGGATGGAGATGAAGAGCTCAACTGGCGCTTGTCGCAGTCGGGAGAGCACGATTGTTGGGTAGAAAACATCACGGAATGAAAAGGTTTAGGGTTTAAATCTGCGAGACATCAGTCGAAGCGATGAGTGGGTCAGCTCGACTAGTAACACCAGTCGAGGTGATGGTCGAAGCGCACTCGATTCTGAGTGTGATCGTATTTGGCCAGTCGAGGCGTCAATCGAAGCGCGCTCGATTCTAAGTGTGATCGGATTTGGCCAGTCGAGGCGCTAGTCGAAGCGCACTCGATTCTGAGTGTTAAAAAATCGTGCCAGTCGGGGTGCTGGTCGAGTCTGTCTCGGTTGTTAGGCTTAATAAATTGGATTTCAATATCTGAACACTCCAACTGAGTTTCGTGTAATTTCTAAGGCTTAGGTAAGTGTTAAAAACTCTCGATAACCATAAACACATTTTTGATTGTTTTAAACAATTGGTATCTATGTTCTTGGTCTCAAAGAGGATCCAACCAATTTTACTTGGTTGGAATGTCTAGTTATGATCTTGGAACCACAAACACAAGAATGTGTAATGGTCTTCCCTATACTAGTCACGTTAGTGATTTTTTTCTCGTCAACCTCTTTATCTCAGGGATGCAATGAGCATTTGAATTAGAGTGGTTGAATCTATCATCTCACCCCATTTCTAGCAATACAAAAACAGTTTTGTGATCCTTATCGTTTTTGTGAGATGATCTCAGGTCTTCCCCTTTTAAATTCCCATTTCTCTTGTTAAATGGATTTTTTATATTAACCTAAGATCATGGAGGGATCCTCCTTCATTGAGCAGCATACATGCCCAACTCTCTTCTCAAATGGCTAAACTCATTTTCGGGAAGAGGTTTTGTGAATAAGTCAGCTAGGTTAGACTTGGACTCAACATGGTTGAGTTCAATGTCTCCCCTATCTACATGATCTCTAATGAAGTGATGCCTCACTTCAATGTGTTTGGTCCTTGAGTGATGAACCGGATTTTTGGTGAGATGAATAGTGCTAATGTTATCACATAACACTTGTACATTCCTATAGGTCAGTCTATAATCTTCTAAGGTGTGTGTTAGCCATATCAATTGTGATACACATTCTCCCATAGCTACATATTCAACTTCGATTGTGAAAAGTGTTACACAATGTTGTTTACATCTTGACCAACTAACCAAGGCCGAACCTAAGAAATGGCAGCCCCCACTAGTGCTTTTCCTATCCAACTTGCATCCGACATAGTCGGAGTCGGTATAGCCAACTAAATCAAAAGATTCAGTCCAGGGGTACCTCAATCCTACATTGATAGTGCCTTTTAAGTATCTCATGATTCTTTTTATAGCAATCATGTGAGACTCCTTAGCTCCAGCTTGAAATCTAGCACATATACCAACAGCGAATAAAATATCAGGTCGACTTGCTGTTAAGTATAATAAACTATATATTATACTCCTATAATTTTTCAAATCCACTTCCTTCCCTTTCTCATCACTATCAAGACAAGTATTGACAGCAATAGGTGTGCTTACTTCCTTAGCTTCCTCCATATGAAACCTTTTCAGTAACTCCAATGCATACTTAGATTGATGTATAAAAATTTTTTCCTTGGTTTGCTTTATCTCGAGTCCTAGAAAGAAGGTCAATTCTCCTACTAGATGTTGGGTTTTCGGCACCGCGGCGAGTGTGTGTTCGAACATGTTTCGCAAACATGTGCACAGCGGAAGAAATAAAAATAATAAATCTACATTTATTACAACACACACATCACATGCATGTATAGTACAACATGTGTAGACATAACCGTAAATTTAAATTTGCAATAAAAGGAAATTTAACTACGTATACCTTTCGTATCATGTGTAGCGGGAACAGCATCAACCGGAACGATCCTCGCTAGAATCGTCTCTATCCGTATCCACGCCGAATATACTCGGGATGACTTCGCTAAGTCACGAGCCTCATCTTTGTATGGGTTATTAGCCTCGTGTTGAAGACGATGTGATCGAGAGATTATCACGATCCGAATCCAAATTCGGATCCAAAAACAAGTCCTCAAGACTCGCTTCTCCGGAGAGGTATTCGTCAACCGTTTGACGAATCCTTCATCCTCCACTTCAGAGGATTACCGGAGATCAAATCCCCGGCAAGGCTACCACTGTCGGAGCTCTAAACGTCATCCCAACGACGCTCCGACGAGAGGGAAACAAGCTGTCCAGAAAACTGGACAGCTTTGGTGGAGGAATTAGAGCCGGCCAAAAAGGTAGGATGAAGCTCACCTTGATGACAAACCCAAAGGAGATCACCGGAGAGTTGCCGGAGGATCACCGGCCGAAGCTTGGACACAGGCAACAATTTGGACGGCGGCACAAGGGGCTGGGCGGCAGCAATGGAGGTGTTGGCGCCGAAAATCTCCAATGAGATGAGGTGGGCGGCAACTTAGGTTAGGGCTTTTTGGATTAGGGCTTAACAAAGCCTTAAGCCCTCTTTTATAGAGAACTAATTCTCTTAATGGTTATTGGATCATAACCATAAGGCCCGTTAACCCGCTCCATTAATATAAGTTAAAATAAACCAAACCATGATGGTTTATTTTAAGTAAAAACGAACCGAACTAACTTTTGGTTCATTCGTTTAAAATAAACCAAACCCTTTGGTTTATTCTCCTCCATTGGATTAGAACCAAACCATTTTGGTTCGTCCATCATGTCTTCATAAGACACAGCCCATCCACGCTTCCATTGCGACTGAAACGATTTCATGCTCGCTTCTTGTTTGGTCCAACCAAACCTAGTTTCTCTTGGTCTGAGAATCCCATTCTCAAGCTCGTTTTAAATTTTTCGGATTATGCTCGTTGTGCATGTGACCAAATAGGTTCTCGATTTATGTTGGTCATCTATAATTAACCATTAATTATAGAACGATCATGAGTGGCACCTAGTAGTACATCATGATCCCCAATTAACCGAAAAGATCAACGGTTGATCCAGAACTATTTCTGAAACACTTCAGTAGCTCGAATGAATCGTGCCCCATTCCCTTCACTCATCTTATACCCACTTGGTTCAGGACATGGTCTATAGTGTCAGTCCCCACAAGGCTGACTACGTCACACCTAGCCCAAGTATCATTTCCTCGTCCTACGGATTCTTGTTACTGCACATGTATCGAAGAGTACCTAACTCTAAAGGAGTGGCCAAAGACTTTAGTAACAATCCAACGAGAGGCCATGGGTATACATCTCCTCGCAAGGAGTGGTGAATCCTTTATAGGCTATTCAAACACCTTCGATCACTTAGACTTATACCCAATCATCTCGGGTCCACATCTCCTTAGAGATGCTTGCTTAAGATGTCAAAGCATAAGTCTCCATGATCAAGATGACTTGAATACCGCAAGTCAAAGGAACATCACACTTAAGCTACAGTAAGAACTTCATTGACATATCTATATATGTAGAGAACCATATGAAGTCTTACGGCTGGTCACTCCAATGAACTAGTTACCATAACTAACATCCACGATTAACTTCGGACATCACAATGTCTCTAGCCAGTGAGAATCAGCTGCTTGGATACACCAAGGAGTATACCTCGTGCTAGTCTCGACAGAATTGATGGTGTCCAAATCCATTAATTCATCGACTAGGGATAATTCCGATACATCACAATTACACATGTAAAGATACTCACTAGTTGTGATCCAATCACAAATTCTCTCATGCTGTGAATCGTATCGTAGACATTCAGTAAATGAGTTTAAGATTCAATCAAATACATGAAACATTTATACTCAAATAGTGAATCTTCATTTATCATATAAATAGTTCATACATAAGGCGATTGCCTTACAACATCTCTCATATATTACTAACAGACTCCCACTTGGCCTAATGCTAATCGCTATGGTATCCATTACCATAAGCACTAACATGACCCTCAAACTTTCTTTGAGGTAATGCTTTAGTCAAAGGATCCGCTAAGTTCCTTTCAGTGGGAATTTTCTCAATTTGTATTTCGTTCCTACTGATGATCTCTCTGATAAGATGATAGCGGCGAAGCACATGTTTGGATCGTTGATGAGACCTTGGCTCTTTCGCCTGTGCAATTGCTCCATTGTTGTCGCAGTAGACCGGTATTGCTTCAACAATGGCTGGAATAACACCAAGTTCATAAATGAACTTCTTCATCCAAACCGCTTCCTTTGCTGCTTCCGAAGATGCAATGTATTCTGCCTCAGTGGTAGAATCCACTACAGTGTCTTGTTTGGAACTTTTCCAACTCACTGAGCCCCCATTCAAGGTGAACACGTATCCAGACTGAGACCTGAAATCATCCTTGTCTGTCTGGAAGCTGGCATCCGTATACCCGCGTATCACCATGTCCCCTTCTCCATATATTAGGAACACATCCTTAGATCTTCTTAAGTACTTAAGGATCGTCTTAACAGCCACCCAATGATCCATTCCTGGATCAGACTGGTATCTGCTCGTGACACTCAGAGCATACGATACATCGGGCCTCGTACTTAACATAGCATACATGATAGATCCTATTGCGAATGCATAGGGAATCTTACTCATGCAAATCCTCTCGTCTTCTGTGCGCAGACACATAGACTTCGAAAGGTGTACCCCATGTCTGATGGGTAGGAAACCTTTCTTGGATTCCGACATGCTAAACCTCTTTAGCACTCGGTCTATATATGTAGACTGCGAAAGACCAAGCAACCATTTCGATCTATCTCTATAGATCTTAATCCCAAGAATGTAGGTTGCTTCTCCTAGGTCTTTCATGGAGAATGTCTTGGATAACCAAACATAAACTGACTGTAAGATTGAAACATCGTTTCCCATAAGTAATATGTCATCGACATACAATACTAGGAACACGACTGCACTCCCACTAACCTTCTTGTACACACAAGGTTTGTCTGGATTTTGTGAGAAATCAAACTTTTTGATTGTCTCATCAAAACGGATATTCCAGCTCCTGGATGCTTGCTTCAATCCATATATGGACCGTCGCAATTTGCATACCTTGGTTTTATCAACCGATGTGAAACCCTCAGGCTGTATCATATTTACGTCCTCGAGCAGGTTTCCATTAAGGAAAGCTGTTTTCACATCCATCTTCCATATCTCATAATCATAATGAGCCGCTATTGCCAGGAGCATCCCAATGGATTTAAGCATAGTTACAGGTGAATAGGTTTCGTCATAATCAACACCTTGTTTTTGACGATATCCTTTCGCCACTAATCTAGCTTTATAGGTAATCACATTACCATCTATGTCGGTTTTCTTCTTGAAAACCCACTTGCACCCTATAGTCTTGATGCCTTCAGGTGGGTCAACCAAGTTCCAAACTTGGTTTTCATACATGGAATCCATTTCTGACTTCATGGCATCAAGCCACTTATCTCTTTCTGAACTTGTCAGCACTTCTTCATAACTGGTAGGCTCCTCATCATCAATGAGTAACACGTCGTTCGATTCACTTACGATAAATCCATATCTCTCAGGAATGTTGCGTGTTCTACCAGATCTACGAAGATGTGGTGTTACAATAGGTCCAACCGATTGCTCATCACTATGAGTTGTCGGCTGTTGTGCTTCACTAGGTATCTCATCAATGTCTATTTGAGTCTCTCGAGCCTCCTCAAGCTCGACGACACTCCCACTGTTTTCTTGCAAGAGAAACTCTTTCTCTAGAAACACAGCATGCCTTGAAACAAACACCTTTTGTTCTACAGGATGATAGAATTGGTAACCCCTTGTTTCCTTAGGGTATCCAATAAATAGACATTTATCAAACTTAACATCCAATTTGTCTGATACAGTCTGCTTCACATAAGCAGGACAACCCCATATCTTCAAGTAAGATACATGAGGTTTCTTACCATTCCATATCTCATATGGAGTAGTAGAGACTACCTTGGTTGGCATTACATTTAACAAAGTAAGCGTTGTCATGCATAGCCCCAAAAGGACTTGGGAAGATTCGCATGATTCATCATTGACTGACCATGTTCAACAAGGTCCGATTCATACACCATTATGTTGTGGTGTATATGGCGGAGTCCATTGAGACAATATGCCATTGTCTCTTAGATAATCAAGAAACTTCTGACTCAAGTATTCACCACCTCGATCCGATCGAAGTATTTTAATACTTTTGTCATGTTGTTTCTCTACTTCATTTCTGAATTCTTTGAACCTTTCAAAGGCTTCAGACTTGTGTTTCATCAAGAACACATACCCAAACCGTGAGTGATCATCGGTGAAGGTAATGAAGTAGCTATAGCCTCCTAAAGCTTGAGTTGACATAGGTCCACATACATCAGTATGCATTAGACTTAGTAACTCTCCCACTCGTTCACCTTTTCCTGTAAAAGGTAACTTAGTCATCTTTCCTTTTAAGCATGATTCGTATGTATCGTATGAATCCAATTCAAACAATTCCAGAATTCCACATCGGTGTAATTCGGACATGCGTTGCTTGCTTACATGGCCAAGACGACAATGCCACATATAGGAGTCTAATTGATTATCCTTTCGAGCACGCTTGTTGCTCGCTTCGATATTGAAAATGTCACTGGATACGTCCAACGTATGAATACCATTGCTTAAAGTTCCAATCCCATAAAGAGCTCCATTCAAAGTTATGTAACAACAATTGTTACTAAAAGTCAAATGGTAACCATTTCTATTTAAACAAGAAATAGAAATGATGTTCTTTATCAACGAAGGAACATAAAAGCAATTGTCCAGTTCTAAGACAAGTCCTGTATGGAGTTTCAACAAATACGTTCCGATGGCGAGTGCAGCAACCTTTACTCCATTCCCAACACGTAAATTTGACTCTCCCTTGATGAGTCTTCTTCTATTCCTTAGCCCATGTATGTCATTACATATATGTGAGCCACACCCAGTATCCAATACCCAAGTGTTTAAGGAAATAGAATGACAATCAATAATGAAGATATCTGAAGAAGATGGGTCATCCGATGCCTTATTCTTCTTCACAGACTCAAGTTAAATCTTGCAATTTCTTCGCCAATAGCTCTCCTTGCCATAATGATGGAAAGTGCCCTTTTGAGCTGGTTCTGCCTTTTTAGTCTTTTTCTTCCCCTTCTGCTATTCCTTTGACTTCCTCTTAGAACCTTTCTTCGAGGAATCAACTAACAGCACTGGCCCCTGCTCATGCTTCTCAGAAGGCTCCACAGTCTTCAGCATGTTGAGCAGTACCACAGATGAACCTTCTTACATCTCAGAGGTGAAGAGGAGCTTGGAGACTTCGAACCTTTCGAATCTCACTTGCTCATCAACCAACTCATAAAGATGAAAGACTATGGTATGAGCATCCAAATGCTCAGGTACCATCGTGGCTAGCATGATGCAACTCGTCAGTTCAGAATCAGTCACATGTTTCTGACAGACCAACATTTGGTCTGGAGTTGCATCGTCCTTAGGACGGTTGGGAAGAGGCTCTTCAAGGACATATGCAAGCTTTTCTGCCTTGAGAACAATTCTCAGGTTTCTAAGCCAGTCCAGGAAGTTAGGCCCAGTCAGTTTATTTGAATTCAAAATAGTGCGCAAATTCAAAGACGTCATGATCAATCTTAGAAATACAAAACGAGCATATATGAGAAAGATGATTTTAAAATGCATCATTATACATTTATAAATCCCATTCATTTTTTGAATTTCAAAAACCCCAAAATCACTTCGGGAGATCGTAGGTCCATCTCCGAATGGGCTGATATCCATCATAGATATGAACAACCTTGGAGAGAGTCCAACAAGTCATTCATAACTACGACGGTAGGTATCAACTATACCGATTGCATATCACGTATATGCAACTATCACAATGTGCTATCAACTAATTGAATGTTCACACATACATCGAGTTGTTAACACATTAACAAGTATGCATCATATGCATAGCACCCAACTTCACCTCCCTTTACATCGACCTTGGAGAGAGTCCAACAAGTCGATGCTCCAGGTTAAAGCCAACCCATTAATCGAGAAATAGTTTTAATATGGTTAGAGCGCATTCAACCAATTAGCCCAGCTTGGAGAGAGTCCAACAACCAAAGCTAACGATTGACCTCTGACTCTTACCATATTAGTATTAAACTATTCCATGGTTTGAACATGTTCGGGTTCGAGCCGGGCTTGGAGAGAGTCCAACAACCCAAACAAGAAACGGAACTCTGGTTCTAACCATATTAATGGAAGGTGTAGGCTTTAATATTGTTTAAAGGTTTTTATGTCTCATCCTCTTTGCATGCAAATAACTATTATCTACATGGCATGGCATACATGGCATACATCTACATGTCACGACACGCATGGCATAATGATATGTATCTAATGCAATTACATGGCATACAATTATGTCATGTACATAATTTCCTTATATGTCATAACTATTTATGGAAATAAAATATGTTTAAGATTTGATTCTCCAAATCAAATCATGATTAAATTAGGAAACAAATTTCCAAATCTAATCACATATTTTATTTGTGGAAATAGTTGATTAAGGAAAGTCAATTTAGGAAACCAATTTCCTAAATCATCAAAGCTACTTATGGAAATAAAATATTTTAAGATTTGATTTCCCAAATCAAATCAAGATTAAATTAGGCAACAAATTTTCAAAATCTAATCAAATATTTTATTTATGGAAAATATCAATTTCCATAAATACTTCCAACTTTCCAAAAGTGGAAGATTTCCATAAATACTTCTAGACTTTCCAAAATTGAAAATTTCCATAAATACTTCTAACTTTTCAAAAGTAGAAAATTTCCAGAAATATCATTATGACTATCGCAAAACCATTTTACGATTATGTCGAAACACAACCTGGGCTCTGATACCACTGTTGGGTTTCCGGCACCGCGGCGAGTGTGTGTTCGAACATGTTTCGCAAACATATGCACAGCGAAAGAAATAAAAATAATAAATCTATATTTATTATAACACACACATCACACGCATGCATAGTACAACATGTGTAGACATAACCGTAAATTTAAATTCGCAATAAAAGAAAATTTAACTACGTATACCTTTCGTATCACGTGTAGCGGGAACGGCATCATTCGGAACGATCCTTGCTAGAATCGTCTCTATCCGTATCCACACCAAGTATCCTCGAGATGACTTCGCTAAATCATGAGACTCGTCTTCGTACGGGTTACTAGCCTCGTGTTGAAGATGATGTGATCGAGAGACGATCACGATACGAATCCAAATTCGGATCAAAAAACAAGTCCTCAAGACTCGCTTCTCCGGAGAGGTATTCGTCAACCGTTTGACGAATCCTTCATCCTCCACCTCAGAGGATTACCGGAGATCAAATCCCCGGCAAGGCTACCGCTGTCGGAGCTCTAAACGTCGTCCCAACGACGCTCCGACGAGAGGGAAACAAGCTGTCCAGAAAACTGGACAGCTTTGGTGGAGGAATTAGAGCCGGCCAAAAAGGTAGGATGAAGCTCACCTTGATGCCAAACCCAAAGGAGATCACCGGAGAGTTGCCGGAGGATCACCAGCCAAAGCTTGGACGCCGGCAACAATTTGGACGGTGGCACAAGGGGCTGGACGGCGGCAATGGAGGTGTTGGTGCCGAAAATCTCCAATGAGATGAGGTGGGCGGCAACTTAGGTTAGGGCTTTTTGGATTAGGGCTTAACAAAGCCTTAAGCCCTCTTTTATAGAGAACTAATTCTCTTAATGGTTATTGGATCATAACCATAAGGCCCGTTAACCCGCTCCATTAATATAAGTTAAAATAAACCAAACCATGATGGTTTATTTTAAGTTAAAACGAACCGAACCAACTTTTGGTTCATTCGTTTAAAATAAACCAAACCCTTTGGTTTATTCTCCTCCATTGGATTAGAACCAAACCATTTTGGTTCATCCATCATGTCTTCATAAGACACGGCCCATCCACGCTTCCATTGCGACTGAAACGATTTCATGCTCGCTTCTTGTTTGGTCCAACCAAACCTAGTTTCTCTCGGTTTGAGAATCCCATTCTCAAGCTCGTTTTAAATCCTTCGGATTACGCTCGTTGTACGTGTGACCAAATAGGTTCTCGGTTTATGTTGGTCATCTATAATTAACCATTAATTATAGAACGATCATGAGTGGCACCTAGTAGTACATCATGATCCCCAATTAACCGAAAAGATCAACGGTTGATCCAGAACTATTTCTGAAACCCTTCAGCAGCTCGAATGAATCGTGCCCCATTCCCTTCACTCATCTTATACCCACTTGGTTCAGGACATGGTCTATAGTGTCATTCCCCACTAGGCTGACTACGTCACACCTAGCCCAAGTATCATTTCCTCATTCTACGGATTCTAGTTACTGCACATGTATCGAAGAGTACCTTACTCTAAACATGTAATGCTTTGGCCAAAGACTTTAGTAACAATCCGACGAGAGGCCATGGGTATATATCTCCTCGCAAGGAGTGGTGAATCCTTTATAGGCTATTCAAACACCTTCGATCACTTCGACTTATACCCAATCATCCCAGGTTCACATCTCCTTAGAGATGCTTGCTTAAGATGTCAAAGCATAAGTCTCCATGATCAAGATGACTTGAATACCGCAAGTCAAAGGAACATCGCACTTAAGCTACAGTAAGAACTTCATTGACATATCTATATATGCAGAGAACCATATGAAGTCTTACGGCTGGTCACTCCAATGAACTAGTTACCATAACTAGCATCCACGATTAACTCCGGACATCATAATGTCTCCAGCCAGTGAGAATCAGCTGCTTGGATACACCAAGGAGTATACCTCGTGCTAGCCTCGACAGAATTGATGGTGTCCAAATCCATTAATTCATCGACTAGGGATAATTTCAATACATCACAATTACACATTTAGAGATACTCACTAGTTGTGATCCAATCACAAATTCTCTCATGCTGTGAATCGTATCTTGGACATTCAGTAAATGAGTTTAAGATCCAATCAAATACATAAAACATGTATACTCAAATAGTGAATCTTCATTTATCATATAAATGGTTCATACATAAGGCGATTGCCTTAGGACATCTCTCATATATTACTAACACTAGACTCATCTCAAATTCACTTTCCATGTGACCAATAAACTCATTGAGATAATCCCTATTGTTTGAGCCACAGATAATGTCATCAACATAAACCTGGGCTACAAATATGTATTCACCATCCCTTTTTAAGAATAGTGTGGGATCTATCTGTCCTCTCCTAAAACCTTACTCTTGGTTCAAGATGTAGAGCTAGTGCATCGCCATGAACCACGGAGTATAATCATATATATTAACTGACTCTAACCAGGACTTGTTGATCCTTCATATCAATCAAGTCAAATAAGAGTTGAACATTCAATATATGAGCTTATTTTCAGTATATTATTTTCAAAAATAATATGGAGCATGCTTGGACTTGGTGTTGGGATCGAGGCTTGCTAGAGGGGGGGGGTGAATAGCGAATCTAAAAAATTCTAACTCACTTTTGACTACAAAACAGAGGATTACGCAGCGGAAATGGAAAAACAATAACACAAAGCACAAACACAACCAAATGCAGGTATTTACATGGTTCGGAACTCAACAGTTCCTACTCCACGGGCAGCTCAAAAGGAAAGTCTACTATGTATGATGGGAATGGTTCCTGAGGTGAAATCTTCACCTCTTACAAGCTTACAAGACAATGAATATACTTTAAGAATAGTGAGCTAAGTATTAAAAACCAATTACAGATTTCTGTTCAGCTTCTTGCATTGAAGATGGAGCTGTAGCACTTGCAAGAAGGATAGCAGTTGGGAACACTTGTTGGAGAGGAGGTTGTTGGGATGTATACTGAAAGCCTAGCTCTTTTGTATGAACATCTTTATTTTGAAATAAGAATCACATGATCATTGTTTGCATATATTTATGCATATTGTCTAATACGTTACATTATAGATAACATGGTGTGTGGTGTCACACGGGAGATCATGTTATCGGCTCCTTGTAAAGTATAAGTAAAGGCTCACAACCGAGATGGCTTTGGACAAACCATCGGAATGGTTGTAGTGTAATTTGGTATTGGTTTGTCTTGACCATAGAATCACACTAGTGCACTTTGTGTGTATTGAGCAGGACTGACACAGAGGTGATTCGATTTATTGCTGACTACATAATCGAATCGGACCTCAGATATTATTTAGTACATGCTCTTAATCCCGATATAATAACGGGCACATATACTTGGTACTCATCTCTTTGATTTACCAATGGGCGAGATTTATAGATTAAATCGATAGACTCGGTAAGTTGGGAGATGATATTATTTATATGGTGTGCCGTTGATTATAGGAGGAAACCGTGTCCTATATATTAGGATGATGATGTCCCCTTGAGGAGCTCATAAGGTTCATCATGTAAACCCTGCAGGTGGACTTGGTCCGACATGATGAAAAGGTTGAGTGGTACTACTCATGGAGTTAGATGTCGATTAATTAATGGTCAGTAAATTAATTAATTGACGGACATTCGAGATCTTAAACACGGGGAGAAAATGTACAAATAATATATGGAGCCCATATTATCATATGGGGGTTTGTGAGGTAGATCAATGATGGACCTTTAGTGGATTGGACCATCATTAGTGGATCGGACTTTATGTGGGCTTGATCCATGGGTGACCAAGACCCAACTCCTCCTCATGGTCCCTAATGTAGCCCATTAACACCTCAAGATGCTTAAATCCAATGGATAGAAACAAAACACTAAGATCCATTGGTAGAGATTAAATATCCAAGATCCGACGGTTGAGATTAAATCTCTAGATCCGACGGTTGAGATTAAATCCCTAGAACCAATGGAGGAGATTAATTCATGGTTTATCCCCAAACTCTATAAAAGGTGGCATGGGGTTGGCGTGAAGATCATCATAGAGAGGGAGCAAGGCTTGGGCGGCAAGAATAGGGCAATCCTAGTTGAGATAGGATTGGAATTAGGGTTAGGGTTTTGAGGCTAGGGTGGCACCAAATAAGGAAGGTTCTTTCTCTCTTCTTCTTCCTCTTTGTGCCAACGTCCAGCAGCTTCTCCCATCTTTTTTCCAGCCTTGGCCGACGCCCAAAGCCTCCTTCTTCTTCTCCTTAGGTGGTGGAAACAAGATATAGGGTTTCCCTAGGTATCTTGGTTGCTTCCCACCACCATCTCCTTCATTTACTTGGCCGGCAGCAAGGAAGGGATTGATTCCTTGTTGGTTGAGTTTTGGAAGGAGAAAAAACATTGTTTCTCTTCTTCCTCTTGCTTGGGAAAGCAAGGAAAGAAGTTTTGCGATCTAGGAGCTTCGACTTTTGGTGGATCGTCGCCCACACGACGTCCAAAAGGAGGAGGGTCATACATTAGAAGACCAAGAGGTATAACTATTCTTCTATCTCTTTTATTCATTGCTTGTGTTTGTTTTTCAAAATATAAGCATGTTATATTTCTGTAAATAGGCTAAATAATACTTGGATCCCGAGTACAAACACAAAAACCGGCGATCCGGACATCGTCTATTCCGCGGCTACTCGTAGGATAGAGGATGGTCGCTTGAACAACTAGTTTGTTCAAGTGACCTCTCTAAATGAATAGCACGACGATGACTTGGTTGCTTTGGGAATCCCTTTTGTCTAAGATTAAATTTTTAATCCGGGGACATCAAAGGGATCACCATGGTCAAGCAACCGAGGTGAAGGGGAAGTGAAGTTTCCCCTCACGGATCAACCCCAACAATTGGTATCAGAGCTTCCGGGCAAAACCCTACAAATGGTATCAGAGCCAAGGATTCCGGTTTTGTGTGTTTAGGATTCGGTTAATTTTATGCACTTTTTCATATATTATATGTGCCGGATAATAGTAGGATATCGTGAGTTTAACTCTTTGGTTGCGAGCATAAGATCCAACTATTATGGCCGTGTGTGTGTATGTGATTGTATGTGTGTAAATATTTATTTTGTTGAATCCTCGGGTTGTGAGGCTAGTATTTAGTTTTTTTGTAAATTAAATACGGCATTGTTTAGCCGCTCTTTATTTTATTTTACTTTCGATCTAGATTCATGTACACTCCCTCGTGGAGTATAGGATCGATGGATGTAAATTAAAATAGGTTTTAGTCTCGGCTCAGATCTCCGGAGGGCTTGTACATGGCGTAGGAGGAGCGGACGAGATGGCGATGCGACGGGAGCCATATTGAAGACAAAGGCCATAATAGTTGGAAAATAATTTATTTTTCATATTTATTGCTGTTTGTTTGATATGCATGTCGTAGGAAAATTCCTCATTTTTAATTTACTAAGTGGGAGAGGGATATTTTAATTAATTCCCGCGGCCTCCATTACAATTTGACGTGTGATGCAACAAACTTACGTGTTGGCTCTGAGTGCCTTCCTCCCTGCGGATGAGTTTGTTTGCGGATCACTAGGTCAAATAATGGTTATAGGAAATTATCTAGGAGCATGTGTACTTCCACAGCGGTAAGGCACATAATCTGAAATAATTCCCTTAGTATCGTGTAATGGTGCACACTTAGATGCAAATTAAAAGTATCCTCCCCATCGGAGTCACTGCTTTTATTTGTAGGGCCAAAGAGGAACCAACTATTAATTTTATTTGTCGAAAAGTAAGGTTGACAAGATAATAAAATTAATGGGTAAAACCTCCTCTTACAAATGTAGAATTCGTATACGTCCACACTGCGTGGCATGCGATATTCTTGGTGGATTGAGGTGTTGGTTGATATCAAAATTTTATTGTTTGAGGAATCAATAATTTTTTGAAATCTAATGTTTTGATTTATGTGATTCTTAGGTTTTCTTTCAAAATGACTTTCAACCCACTTGCTGTGATACTGAAAGAGAACAAACTTACTGGACCCAACTATGTAGATTGGAAGAGGAATCTAGATATTGTCTTGACTGCTGAGGAATACAAATATGTACTCCTCGAAGAGTGCCCTCCCAAGCCTACAGATAGTGCAGGGAAAAGGAGAGAGAGCTATAGGAAGTGGAACAAGGCCGATGAGATGGCACGGTGTTACATTTTGGCATCTATGTCAAATGTACTCCAACATCGACATCAAGCCATGCCCACTTGCCTATGATATGATGCTCAATCTCAAGGAGCTTTGGACACGAGAATCGGCTGCGAGGCAAGAGGCCATGAAACTTGATGGCGACCACCATGATCGAGGAACACGTGAGGATCATGTTCTCAAGATGATGGCTCATTTGAATGGTGGAGGTCCTAGGAATTTGAGATCGATAGAAACCAGGTCGATATCATACTCCGATCTCTGCCTAGGAGTTTTGGCGATTTCGCCTCAACTACAACATGAACAAGAGGTTGTATTCATTGGCGGAACTTGTGAACTCGGTGCGGAGGACTATTTTCAGTGCTCAGTGCATGCTGTGATGACCCGAAGGTTTTACTTCTAAGCGAAGGCAAGAAGAAGAAGAAACAAAGCGGGCAAAGCGGTGGGAGGTACTCGGGAGGAGTGAAGAAGCCGAAGGCAAGTGCTTCACTTAGCGGTGGACCTTTGGAAGAAGAGTATATCTTTTGGACTAGTCGTTGAAACATGTTTAGCGGTGTTATCTCTGGCACTGGTGTGTAGATACGGAGCCATCGATCATGTCTGCAATACTTTGCGAGGTTCGAAACCAGACAGTTGAAGGGAGATTACCAGTGTACTTAGGCGATGCCACAAAGGTGGTTTATTGCTGGGAGACGTTCATTTATCTTTTGAGAAAAATAAACTTTTGGTTCTTAAGAATTGCCTTTATGTACCCTTATTTAGAAAGAATTTAATTTCAGTTTCTAAATTGTTTATGGATGGATATTCTATTTCTTTTAATGACAGAGTTGTTATAAGAAGGAATAGGGACATTATCTGTTCGGGTACATTGAAAGGAAATTTGTATACAAAACCTCCCACGATGCAAATTGAAGTTAATAACTCATCTTCTAATTCCAAAAGGAGAAAAGAACCTTCGAAGATGAACCAAACGTATCTTTGGCTTCTTAGGCTTGGTCACATTAACCTAAGCAGAATTCAAAGGTTGATAGCTGATGGACCTTTGGGTTCATTAGTAGTGGAGGATCTCCCAACCTGCGAATCTTGCTTGGAGGGTAAGATGACCAAGAGGCCTTTCAAGGTCAAGGGGTATAGATCCAAATATGTGTTGGAATTGGTTCATTCTGATTCGTATGGTCCTATGTCTATCCAGGCAAGAGGTAGTTTTGAATATTTTGTCTTTTTCATAGACAATTATTCAAGATGACACTACGATCTGATCGTAGTGGTGAATACCTCTTGGGAGAGTTTAGGAATTACTTATCAGAGGCTGGGATTCAATCCCAATTGTCTGCACCTAGCACACCCCAGCAGAACGGTGTAGCAGAGCGAAGGAATAGGACTCTTATGGAGATGATTAGATCGATGATGAGTTATTCTGACTTGTTTTATAGTCCTAGAGATCAGAGGGTGATCGTTAACACGAATGTCAGATTTCTAGAGGAAGACTATGTGATAAGCGACAAGCCCAAAGGTAAAATTGTTCTGGAGGAGTTAAAAAGGGAAGTCACTTCTTTAGTACCACCGGTACAAGAAGGACATACCACATGTCACTGCACCGCGTGTCACAGAGAATACACAGAAGATACCTCGTCGTAGTGGGAGGGTTGTTAGACAACCTCTTAGATTCATGTTTTTGGACAAATCTTTTGATTTGGTCCCTAGCAAACATGAACCTGATCCCTAGACATACGACAAGGCAATCCAAGATATAAATACAGCATCTTTGCAAAGTGCAATGAATACTGAGATTGAATCTATGGATTCAAGACAGGTCTGGGAGCTCTAATGCATAGCAACTCATATGGATTATGAGGTGTGACAGATGGATATCAAGACAACATTCCTTAGTGGAAGTCTTGAGGAATCCATCTACATGAAGCGACCAGAGGGATTCATTGCTAAAGGCAAAGAGCGTATTGTATGTAAGCTTAATCGGTCCGCTGATGGACTGAAGCAAGCTTTGAGGTCTTGGAACATCCACTTTGATGAGGTAAATCCAGACTTATGGATTTATTCAAAGTTCGGATGAGTCTTGTGTATACAATAGATGTGACGGAAACGTAGTGGTATTTCTTGTACTATACGTAGATGACATTTTGGTAGTTGGCAACAATATCAGAGTGTTATCAGACGTAAGGGTATGGTTGTCCAAACAGTTTGATATGAAGGACTTGGGAGAAGTGGGACACATCCTTGGGATCAAGGTTATAAGGGATCGCAAGAAAAGGATGTTGTGCTTATCCCAAGCTTCATACATAGACACGATTATGGAGCGTTTTAGCATGCAGAACTCCAAGAAGGGTTTTCTACCTTTCAGGCATGGAGTACCTCTATCTAAGGAGATGTGTCCTAGATCATCTGAGGAGATAGAGGAGATGAAGGCGGTTCCTTATGCTTCGGCAGTAGGAAGCCTCATGTATGCGATGCTCTGTACGAGACCAGATATCTGCTTTGCCGTGGGCATGGTCAGCAGATATCAGAGTAATCCAGGACAGGGATATTGGACTGCGGTAAAGCATATATTGTAGTGCCTGAGAAGGACTAGGGATTATATGCTAGTTTTTCTGGGCGGACCAATTACTCCTGGGTTACATGATTCCGATTTCAATCGATAGGGATAGATAAGTCTACCTCGGGTTTGTGTTTACTTTGGGAGGTGGAGCCATTGTATGGAGGAGTGTCCAGCAGAAATGCGTGGCGGACTCTACTATGGAAGCTGAGTATGTGACAGCATCTGAGGCAGCCAAAGAAGCTGTGTGGCTCAGGAACTTCCTGATGGACTTGGATGTGATTCCTGGTTTGCCCAGAACTATCACAATTTATTGTGATAATAGTGGTGCAGTTGCAAACTCGAAGGAACCACGAGCCCATAAGGCTAGTAAACACATAGAGCGCAAGTACCACGTCAGAAATCGTAAAGGAGGTAGAAGTTGTTGTCGCCTAGATTGCATCGGAGGATGACACTGGTAGACCCTTTCACTAAGGCACTTCTAGCGATAGCTTTGATAGGCATGTGGAGGTAAGGGGAATAAAATGTATTTCAGTATAAGGACAGCATAGTATTTTAGTATAAGTGTGAGATTGTTGGGATGTATACTGAAAAGTCTATCTTTTGTATGAACATCTTTATTTTGAAATAAGAATCACATGATCATTGTTTGCATATATTTATGCATATTGTCTAATACGTTACATTGTAGATAACATGGTGTGTGGTGTCACACGGGAGATCATGTTATCGGCTCCTTGTAAAGTATAAGTAAAGGCTCACAGTCGAGATGGCTTTGGACAAACCATCGGAATGGTTGTAGTGTGATTTGGTATTGGTTTGTCTTGACCATAGAATCACACTAGTGCACTTTGTGTGTATTGAGCAGACCGACATGCAGGTGATTCGATTTATTGACTACATAATCGAATCGGACCTCGGATATTATTTAGTACATGCTCTTAATCCCGATATAATACTTGGGCACATATACTTGGTACTCATCTCTTTGATTTACCAATAGGCGAGATTTATAGATTAAATCGATAGACTCGGTAAGTTGGGAGATGATATTATTTATATGGTGTGCCGTTGATTATAGGAGGAAACCGTGTCCTATATATTAGGATGATGATGTCCCCTTGAGGAGCTCATAAGGTTCATCATGTAAACCCTGCAGGTGGACTTGGTATGATGATGAAAAGGTTGAGTGGTACTACTCATGGAGTTAGATGTCGATTAATTAATGGTCAGTAAATTAATTAATTGACGGACATTCGAGATCTTAAACACGGGGAGAAAATGTACAAATAATATATGGAGCCCATATTATCATATGGGGGTTGGTGAGGTAGATCAATGATGGACCTTTAGTGGATTGGACCATCATTAGTGGATCGGACTTTATGTGGGCTTGATCCATGGGTGACCAAGACCCAACTCCTCCTCATGGTCCCTAATGTAGCCCATTAACACCTCAAGATGCTTAAATCCAATGGATATAAACAAAACACTAAGATCCATTGGTAGAGATTAAATCTCCAAGATCCGACGATTGAGATTAAATCTCTAGATCCGACGGTTGAGATTAAATCCCTAGAACCAATGGAGGAGATTAATTCATGGCTTATCCCCAAACTCTATAAAAGGTGGCATGGGGTTGGCGTGAAGATCATCATAGAGAGGGAGCAAGGCTTGGGCGGCAAGAATAGGGCAATCCTAGTTGAGATAGGATTGGAATTAGGGTTAGGGTTTTGAGGCTAGGGTGGCACCAAATAAGGAAGGTTCTTTCTCTCTTCTTCCTCTTTGTGCCAACGTCCAGCAGCTTCTCCCAGCTTTTTTCCAGCCTTGGCCGACGCCCAAAGCCTCCTTCTTCTTCTCCTTAGGTGGTGGAAACAAGATATAGGGTTTCCCTAGGTATCTTGGTTGCTTCCCACCACCATCTCCTTCATTTACTTGGCCGGCGGCAAGGAAGGGATTGATTCCTTGTTGGTTGAGTTTTGGAAGGAGAAAAACATTGTTTCTCTTCTTCCTCTTGCTTGGGAAAGCAAGGAAGGAAGTTTTGCGATCTAGGAGCTTCGACTTTTGGTGGATCGTCGCCCACACGACGTCCAAAAGGAGGAGGGTCATACATTAGAAGACCAAGAGGTATAACTATTCTTCTATCTCTTTTATTCATTGCTTGTGTTTGTTTTTCAAAATATAAGAATGTTATATTTCTGTAAATAGGCTAAATAATACTTGGATCCCGAGTACAAACACAAAAACCGGTGATCCGAACATCGTCTATTCCGCGGCTACTCGTAGGATAGAGGATGGTCGCTTGAACAACTAGTTTGTTCAAGTGACCTCTCTAAATGAATAGCACGATGATGACTTAGTTGCTTTGGGAATCCCTTTTGTCTAAGATTAAATTTTTAATCCGGGGGCATCAAAGGTATCACCATGGTCAAGCAACCGAGGTGAAGGGGAAGCGAAGTTTCCCCTCACGGATCAACCCCTACAATTGGTATCAGAGCTTCCGGGCAAAACCCTACAGAGGTGAGATGAGAGAAAGGATTTTTCACTCCTTCTCATTCAGTATGAATCACTGGAAGCTTTTTTCATTTTTCTTTCTAAGTATCTCGCTTCTGTTTTTCTTCCTTCTCATCTTATAGTCGTTTCTTCCAGCGAGCTTTCTGTCTTTTGCCGTTAGAGCCCTATAGACCACGCCCGACCAAACTCTGGTCACCTGAGCTTATCCCCGTAACTGCCTCCAACTTCTGGTGGTTTTCCAAAAATGGAGCCTGCTCCTTCAACCGAAAGTCAGCGCATTTGAATATTTACTCAAAGCAGAAGCATCTCATTACTGCCTCCATCAGTCGAGCCCGCAGTCGAGTCTGACTCGCGTCTGTGCTCGAAAAATACCTATCAGTCGAGCCCGCAGTCGAGCCGGGCTCGATTATGTGACTGAATTCATAGCTATAAGTCGAGTCACTATCAAATTGACTCGACTGAAAACTGCTCTGGTGAAAGTGCCCTGGCGACAATCTGCCCTGGCGACAAAGTGCCCTGGAGCAGTCGAACCCGCAGTCAAGCTGGGCTCGATTCTGTGTTGTTCCACGTAGTGAGCAGTCAAGCTGGTAGTCGAGCCAGCTCGATTTTGTGCCTTTGTGCAAGAGTGCCAGTTGAGCTGATAGTCGAGCCAGCTCGATTCTGTGCCTTTGTGGAAGAGTGTCAGTCAAGCTGACCCCATGGTGGCTCGACTGACACTAGAAATATTTGAAGCACATGAGTATCTTTCCTAGTAAGCTGCCATTTCAAGCACCCTAGTAAGAGACCAAGCACGTTACAGTGCCTTCTCCAACTAACGAATGCTCTAAGTACCCTAGGCAAAGAACGAATGCGTTCCTACGCCTTCCTTGCCTAACGAGTACTCCATGTATCCTAGACAAAGAACGAGCACGTTACTATGCCCTCCTTGCCTAATGAGTACTCCTAGTACCCTAGACAAAGAACGAGCACATTACTATGCCCTCCTTGCCTAATGAGTATTTGGCCCAGGTACCCTAGTAAGAGACCGAGCATGTTACTGTGCCCTCTCTTACTAACAAGTACACTAGATAGAGACCGAGCACTCCATGTACCCTAGACAAAGAACGAGCGCGTTACTACGCCCTCCTTGCCTAACGAGTAATCCATGTACTCTAGACAAAGAACGAGCGCATTACTACACCCTCCTTGCCTAACGAGTACTCCCAGTACCCTCGACAAAGAACGAGCGCGTTACTACGCCCTCCTTGCCTAACGAGTATTGGGCCCATGTACCCTAGTAAGAGACCGAGCATGTTACTGTGCCCTCTCTTACTAACGAGTACACTAGCTAGAGACCGAGCACTACCTTGTGTCCTCTCTAACTTCAATGGAGAATGAGCATGTTACTATGCCCTCTCCATCACCAATCTTCTCAGCCTCCGAACAGCTTGTACTCTTCCTTTACCAAGGTTCCCCCTTGGATTTCTCAATTGCCAAAACTCAAGCTTGGACTTCCCATGCCAAGACCTAAGCTTGGACTTCCCATGCCAACTCCAGGTTGGACTTCCCACGCCAAGACCTAAGCTTGGACTTCCCATGCCAACCCTAGGTTGGACTTCCCATGTCAAGACCTACCCTTGGATTTCTCATCCATGGGTCTAATATCACTCTAAACATCTAACTTAGTGACCTTAGGTTTGAAACAGTTGAGGTAATGTCTTGACTACACTCTAGCTCAAACTAGATTTCAATTTCGTAGACTTAAACCTTGTTGTTAAACATTGAAACATTCGTTGGGCTTGACTGCACTAACAATCTCCCCCTTTTTGATGTTTGACAACATTGTTTAAGTTTAGGTGATATAAATTCAGTTCATCTCAAATTCTGAAATATAGCATGAAATGCAGAAATAGTTTATGTCAGAAATTTATCATGAGTTGCAGAAATATTTCATATCAGTAATTAAGCATGAGGTGCAGAAATATATCAGTAATTTAGCATGAGTTGCAGAAATATTTCATATCAGTAATTTAGCATGAGTTACAAAAATATTTCATATAATGGGAAGAAATTTTCCCTTTGTTACAGATAAAAAAAACAAAGGCAACGTCAACAAATATTACTAATAACTTTAAACCCATACTCTCCCCCTTTGTCACACATCAAAAAAATTCCCTTAAGGAGGTCAACAACTCATATCCAAATTGGGTATTCCAAGTGTTTCAATTTCTCCCCCTTATGAGGAAGAAACATGTCCATCATCCCATGATGGATAGTTCCTCCTAAAGATTTGCTCCGCCTTGACCATTGCATCAATAATGTCCGTGGGAAGTCCCTAAGCCTATAGGAGCTTTAAACCATCAAGGTTAAGGTTAAAGGTTCAACATTGAATTTTCCCTCACCTTGAGTTTGATATAATATTCTGACAACCCTCTGAATCTATAACCAATGAATTTTAACCTTTTCTAATGCTTCCCAAAGCATATCTTAGGGTTAGGAGTGGTTAGAGAGCTCAAACATAGGTAGTTGATTGACGAATCATTCGATCACACACACATCGATCGATACCCAAAGATTCGATCAAACTTCAAGTTTCAGGGCAATTTTCTTCCAGGGTAGTTTTTTGTCAGGGTAGTTCTCCGATGCGGTTTGCCAGGGCAATTTTGTGCTGTGGCGCTTACGCCGAGGCGGCTTTACGCCAGGCGATTTGCCACGCCAGGCGCTTTTTGCTTCCAGTAATCTATCGATCACCGAGTGCCATGGATGACACTCGACTGATAACTGAAATTTCTGTATTTCAATTTTCAGAAACTGAACTTCGAAAAAGCATAAGTCAATGTACATAAGTTGAAAAATCACGAAATTTTATATCACAAATACAATGGGTAAAAAATATTTGAAAATTAATTTACTCATAAAATAGTGAGTTTGATACAAAACTCAAAACTTTTGAAAATTTCAATGTTTTGGTCCCTTTTTGTATCAACTCTCCCAATGGTGATTGCTATCAAAAGATAGACTTCACCAAGGTTTTCTAAAATGGTTTTGAAATGTTATTCTAACATGGTGACACTCATATCTTAGGGTATCTTAGGGTATTGTTGGGCTTGGGGAATAAAATATATGGAAAGCTTCCACTAATACTGTGAATTTCCCAAACTGTAGCTCCCCCTCAATCAAACATTCTTTTAGGGTTGATTAGGTGCACACATAATGATTGCACTAACAATGGTGGGATGGAGTCAAGGTTTGAGTTGTTCGGGTGGCGCTAACAAGAATTGCACATTCAACAAGAAGTTTGATAGACACTAACCGACTCACCCACACATAATCAATAACAGATCACATAACAGAAAACAGAATGAACCAAAATTTGACTTTCCAAAAACTATTTCACAAGAACAATCATAGTTAGAAGTTTAAACACACAATCAAACATCCATAGTACAACCATCCTAGGTGAATTGACACAGTTAATCGTGATTCTATTTATTGGGGGCTGATGTAGAAGGTTCCTCCGAGCTACTTCCCCAACTGATCATGATCTCTTTGATTTCCTTCTAGTCTTGAAGGATTTTATCTTGGGTGTCTTGGATTTGAGTCATTCTTAGGTTGGTTTGTAGATGGAAATCTAATATCGTCATTGTGATTGTGTTCACAATCGTCTCATGTGCTTCACGGAGTTGTGATAACTGCTCCGTGATAGTGGTCAATTGTTCAGCTTGGTTAGGATCCGAATGGTGTGGTTCTTCAGCAGAAAGATCAGGTTCTTCCTCAAGATCCCTATGCTCCTCACCTTGATGGCCATCCTTCCATTGAATTTCTCCTGTACGCGTGCAAATCATGCTAGCTAAAGATAAATTCCTCATATGGATATAGTCTAGCCTTTTCACCTGCCTTACTTTTCCCCTGGATGTATTTATGCCTAGGGACTCTAACCAGAATTTGAGGATGTGACCAAAAGACATATAAACCTTTTTCTTGACTGAAACGGAGAAATGGATAATACACAAAAACATGTTCAAAGCTATGTTAAAATCAAGGTGGTTTTTGAGAAGGTGGAGAGTCAATAAATGATGTGGCCAAACTTTGTCTTGCCCTTTGGTGACTATGGGTAAAATGCACCCGACAATGACTTTGTATAAGATATTGTCAGGAGCCGTTAGTACCAGGGCTAACACCAAATTTACTCCTTCATCTCTAGGATGTCTAAATAAGGATTCGTGCCTTTTTATTGTAACATGTTGGCGGAATTTGACTATTGGTCTTCTGTTGCGAATTGATGACTATTGATCACCGACCGTCGCCCCTGTTGGCCCGTCGTTACTCACCTGGACTTCCCACCCCTGGAAGTGGGTTTTTGCCTTCCCCAGGATTCGAACTCTAGACCTCCGGGCTAAGTACTAAAGTTTATGAATCCTGGTAACCAAGTGATCCTCCCAAATTGAGGTCAAATGCCTCCCAAATTTTCAGGAAGAGTTGGATAGCATTCTAGGTTAGAGGAGGACTCTCTACATCCTAGAAATGATCTCCAAATGGCTGGAGTAAGAGTGACATCAGTTTTGGCTACCCTAGACTTATAGATAAGGCTATCTTCAGTGGGTTGTAGGTGTTGGAATGTATACTGAAAGCCTAGATCTTTTTGTATGAATATTTTATTTTGAAATAAGAATCACATGATCATTATTTGCATTTTATATATTCATTATATATGTGTGTATATTGTCTAATATTTTACATTGTAGATAACATGGTGCTTGGTGTGGCACAGAAGATCATGTTATCAGTACCTTGTAAAATATAAGTAAAGGCTCACGACCAAGATGGTTTTGGACAAACCATTGGCATGGTTGTAGTGTAGCTTGGTATTGCTTTATCTTGAACATAGAGTTACACTAGTACACTTAGGTGTATTGAGTAGGACCGACATAGAGGTGATTCAATTTAGTACTGACTACATAATTGAATCGGACCTCGGATATTATGTTGTACATGCTCTTAATCCCGATATAATAACGGGCACATGTACTTAGTATTTATTTCTTTGATTTACCAGTGGGTGAGATTTAGATGGATTAAATCAATATGCCCGGTAAGTTGGGAAATAATATTATTTACATGGTGTGTCGTTGATTATAGGAGGAAACCGTGTCCTATATATTATGTTGATGATGTCCCCTTGAGGAGCTCATAAGGTTCATCATGTAAACCCAGCTGGTTGACTTAGTCAACATGATGATAAGGTTGAGTGGTACTACTCGAGGAATTAGATGTTAATTAATTGATGGTCAGTAAATCAATTAATTGACGGACATTCGATATCTTAAACATGGGGAGATTAATGTACAAATAATATATGGAGCCCATATTGATTTATGGGGGTTGGTGAGGTAGTTCAATGATGATCCTCTAGTGGAATGGAACATCATTGATGGATCAAGTTTGTGTGGTTCCGATCCATCGGGTGGCCAAGACCCAACTCCTCCTTATGGTCCCTATCGTAGCCTAATATAATCCTTGTGAAGTCTAGATCCAAGAATGTAAAACAAAACCTAGAACCAAAGGTTGGGATTAAATCCCTAGATCCGATGGTTGGATGAAACCCTAGAACCAACGGTAAGGATTAAATTCCTAGATCCGATGGTTAGGATGAAATCCTAGAATCGACGGTTGGGATTAAATCCCTAGATCCGACGGTTGGGATAAAACCCTAGATCCGACGGTTGGGATGAAACCTTAGATCCGACGGTTGGAATGAAATCCTAGATCCGACGGTTGGGATTAAACCCTAGATCCGACGGTTGTGATAAAACCCTAGATCCGATGGTGGAGATTAAATCCCTAGATCCGACGGTGGAGATTAAAGGAGGCTTAAGCCCTATTCTATAAATAGATGCTTAGGGTTGGGCGGCAAAAAGGATCAAGGATCAAGCATCAAGGAATTGGAGTTAGGGTTTGGTTCATCCACAAGTGGGCGGCTAGGCTTCATTGGGCGGCTAGGGTTTTTGAGCAAAGCTTGGGCGGCAAGCTTCTTCCTTCAAGTTGATTGCCGGCGTCCATCCTCCTCTATCATTCCTTGGCCGGCGCCCATCATAGAGCCCTCTACCTTCTTCCTTGGCCGGCGGTTCTCCTCCCATTGGTGGCCGGTTCTCTTCCTCCTCCCCATTCTCCAAAGTGGCCGGCGGCAACACTTCTTGAAGTTGGCCGGCGCATCATCCAATAGTTCCTTTGCCGGCGGTTACACCAAGTTCCATAATTTGGTGGCCGGTTCTAGATAGGAAGGTATTTGTGGTTTCTTCTCTTTGTTCGCAGCGGACAAGGTAGAGAAGAAAGTGATCTAGAAGGCTTCTACTCGTGGAGGATCTTCGTCCACACGTCGTCCACGAGAAGGATAGGACATACGGTAGAAGATCGTAAGGTATAAAGTTATTTTAACTTTATGTACAGATCTGAGCATGTTCTTATTTGTTTTGATTATGCATGTGTGTGTATGAATATATATTGTATAATCATGGACCCCAAAGACAAACACAAAAACCGGCGATCCGTCCGTCGTCTCTTCCGCGGCTAACCAACTAGAAGAGTTGAGTTGCTTGAACAACTAGTTTGTTCAAGCGATCACTCAAGTTGTTAGCACGACGATGAATAGGTTGTGCTAAGGAAGCTCATCCCATCCGGATTAATTCTTTCATTAGTGAAAATTTTAATCCGGGGACATGGGAGCCAATGAGCCTCCGAAGCAACTCCCTTCAACTGGTATCAGAGCCACGGTTTCCGGTTTTGTGTGTTTTGGATTCGGTTAATTTTTTATGCACTTTTTCATATATTATATGTGCCGGATAATAGTAGGATATGCGTAGTTTAACTCTTTGGTTGCAGGCATAAGATCCGACTATTATGGCCATGTGTGTGTATGTGAATGGATGTGTGTAAAAATTTATTATTTGAATCCTCGGGGTTGACGAGGCTAGATTGGTATTTAATTTTTGTAATTAAATACGGCATTGTTTAGCCGCTCATTTTATTTTACTTTCGATCTAGATGATTTGTACACTCCTTCGTGGAGTATAGGATCGATGGATGTAAATTAAAATTTTTTATCTCGGCTCGGAACTCTTTGGTGACTTGCGCACGGGAAAAGATGGAGCGGACGAGGTGGCGACACGACGGGATGCATATTGGAGGACAATGTCATAATAGTTGGAAAAATTCTATTTTTTCCATATTTATTGCTTATTTGTTTTATATGCATGTTGTGTGTGTTTTAAAATTCCTCAATTGCAATTTACTAAGTGGGAGAGGGATATTTTAATTAATTCCCACGGCCTCCATTACAATTTGATGTGTGATGCAACAAACTTGCGCGTTGGCTTTGAGTGCCTTCCTCCCCATCGGATGGGTTTGTTTGCGGATCACTAGGTCAAATAATGGTTATAGGAAATTATTTAGGAGCGTGTGTACTTCCCCATCGGTAAGGCACATAATCCGAAATAATTCCCTTAGTATCGTGTAATGGTGCACACTTAGATGCAAATAAAAGTATCCTCCCCATCGGAGTCACTGCTTTTGTTTGTAGGGATAAAGAGGAACCAACTATTAATTTTATTTGTCAAAAAGTAAGGTTGACAAGATAATAAAATTAATGGGTAAAACCTCCTCTTACAAATGTGGAATTCGTATACGTCCACACTATCGTGGCATGCGATATTCTCGGTGTTTTGAGGTGTTGGTTGATTTCGGGATTTTATTGTTTTGAGGAATCAATAATATTTGAAATCTAATATATTTTTTGATCATTGTGATTTTTAGGATTTTCAAATGGCTTTCAACCCACTTGCTGTGATTTTAAAAGAAAACAAACTTACTGGTCCAAACTACATTGATTGGAAAAGAAACCTGGATATTGTCTTAACTGCGGAAGAGTACAAATTTGTACTCTTCGAGGTCTGTCCTCCTAAGCCCACCGATGACTCTGATGAAAAGGAGAAAGAACGTTATAAGAAATGGGTTAAGGCAGATGAGATGGCGCGGTGTTACATTTTGGCATCTATGTCAAATGTGCTGCAACATCAGCATCAGGCCATAGCCACTGCTTATGACATGATGTTCAATCTCAAGGAACTTTTCGGACATCAGAGTAGGGCGGCTAGGCAGGAGGCAATGAGAAACTTGATGACGACCACCATGGTCGAGGGAACACCCGTTAGGGATCATGTTCTCAAGATGATGGCTCATCTTAATGAGATGGAAGTCCTCGGAGCTGAGATCGATGGGGAAACCCAGGTCGATATCATTCTCCAGTCTCTGCCTAGGAGTTTTGAGCAGTTCCACCTCAACTACAACATGAACAAGAGGTTGTATTCGTTGGCGGAGCTTCTGACAGAACTCCAGGCGGCAGAGGGGCTTTTTCGTCAGAGTTCTCAAGCCATGGTCGCTCAGAAGGTTTCTTCCTCTAAACCGAAAGGTAAGAAGAAGAAGAAGCAAGGTGGAGCGAAGAAAGTGGCAGTGGGACCTCAGGCAAGAGTGAAGAAAGCAAAGGCAAGTGCTTCACTTGCAAGCAGACTGGACATTGGAAGGCGGACTGTCCTCGCCGAAAGAACAAAGGTATATCTTCTTGTTTAGTTGTTGAAACATGTTTAGCGGTGTTATCTACCAGTGCCTGGTGTGTAGATACAGGAGCCACTGATCATGTCTGCAATACTTTGCAGGGGTTCCAGGAAACCCGACGACTAGCTGAGGGAGAGATTACCGTCTTCATGGGCAATGCTTCAAAGGTGGCTTATGCGAAGTGGGAGACGTTTATTTTTCTTTTGATAGGAATAAATTTTTGGTTTTAAGAAATTGTCTTTATGTACCTACTTTTAGAAAGAATTTAATTTCAGTTTCTAAATTATTTATGGATGGATATTCTGTTTCTTTTAATGACAAGGTGGTTATAAAAAGGAATAGGGAGATTATCTGTTCTGGTACATTGGTTGGCAATTTATATACTCTTGAACCAAAAACTCCCACGATGCAAATAGAAGTAAATAGCTCATCTTCTAAATCTAATAAGAGAAAAGTACCTTCGCAAATGAACCAAACATATCTTTGGCACCTAAGGCTTGGTTATATTAACCTAAGTAGAATTCAAAGGTTGATAGCTGATGGACCTTTGGGTTCATTAGTGGTGAAGGATCTCCCAACCTGCGAATCTTGCTTGGAAGGTAAAATGACCAAGAGGCCTTTCAAGGCCAAGGGTTATAGAGCCAAAGATGTGTTAGAATTGGTTCATTCTGATTTGTGTGGTCCTATGTCTATCCAGGCAAGAGGTGGCTTTGAATACTTTGTCTCTTTTATAGACGATTATTCAAGGTATGGATACATTTACTTGATGTGCCGCAAGTCTGAATGCTTTGACAAGTTCAAAGAATTCAAGGCTGATGTGGAGAACCGTCATGGTAAAAGTATCAAGACATTACGATCTGATCGTGGTGGCGAGTACCTCTTGGGAGAGTTTAGGAGTTACTTATCAGAGGCTGGGATTCAATCCCAATTGTCCGCACCTGGCACACCCCAGCAGAATGGTGTGGCAGAGCGAAGGAATAGGACTCTTATGGAGATGGTCAGATCGATGATGAGTTATTCTGAGTTACCTGATTCTGCTCGGGGTTTGCTCAAACGAAGCACACATTCGAACTTGGTTCCATCTAAGTAAGACTTCTACTCCCACGAGTTGTGGATCGGGCGAAAGCCTAGTCTAAGACATATTCGGATTTGGGGTAGTCCGACATGTCTTTGAAGGGAGATCGCCGTAAGTTGGAATCTCGCATGTACGGCTTTGTTTGTTGGCTACCCTAAGGGAACGAAGGGTGGTTTATTCTATAGTCCTAGAGATTAGAAGGTGATCATGAGTACGAATGCCAGATTTCTAGAGGAGGACTATGTGATGAACCACAAGCCCACGAGTAGGATTGTTCTTGAGGAGTTGACAAGGGAAGTCCCGACTTCAGTACCACCGGTACGAGAGGAGATACCACAAGTCACTGCACCGCGTGTCACAGAGCATACATAGGAGGCACCTCATCGTAGTGGGAGGGCTGTTAGACAACCAGAGAGATTCATTGTTTTTGGGAGAGTCTTCGGACTTAGTCCCTGGTGAACATGAACCTGATCCCTGGACATATGACGAGGCAATCCAAGATAGAGATGCGGTATCTTGGCAAAGAGCAATAAATTCAGAGATAGAATCTATGGATTCTAATCAGGTCTGGGAGCTAGTAGAACCACCCGATGGTGTAAAAACCATTGGATGCAAGTGGATCTACAAGAGAAAGAGAGGAGTAGACGGGAAGGTTGAGACCTTCAAAGCTAGGCTTGTTGCGAAAGGGTATACTCAGAAAGAGGGTATCGATTATGAGGAGACCTTTTCGCCGGTAACTATGCTTAAGTCTATTCGGATTCTCTTATCTATAGCTGCTCATATGGATTATGAGATTTGGCAGATGGATGTCAAGACAACTTTCCTTAACGGAAGTCTTGAGGAGAACATCTATATGCGGCAACCAGAGGGATTCATTGCTAAAGGCAAAGAGCATCTTGTATGTAAGCTTAATCGGTCCATTTATGGATTGAAGCAAGCTTCTAGATCTTGGAACATCCGCTTTGATGAGGTAATCCAGTCATATGGATTTTTTCAAAGTCCGGATGAGCCTTGTGTATACAAGAGATGTGACGGAAACATAGTGGTGTTTCTTGTACTATACGTAGATGACATTTTGTTAGTTGGCAAAAATATCAAAGTGTTATCAGACGTAAGGTTATGGTTGTCCAAACAGTTTGATATGAAGGACTTGGGAGAAGTGGGACACATCCTTGGGATCAAAGTTATAAGGGATCGCAAGAAAAGGATGTTGTGCTTATCTCAAGCTTCATACATTGACACTATCCTTGCTCGTTTTAGCATGCAGAACTCCAAGAAAGGTTTTCTACCTTTTAGGCATGGAGTTCCTTTATCTAAAGAGATGTGTCCCAAAACATCAAAGGAGATAGAGGACATGAAGGCGGTTCCTTATGCTTCGGCAGTAGGAAGCCTTATGTATGTTATGCTATGTACAAGACCGGATATCTGCTTTGCCGTGGGCATGGTTAGCAGATATCAGAGTAATCCTGGACAGGGACATTGGACTGCGGTAAAGCATATATTGAAGTACCTGAGAAGGACTAGGGATTATATGCTGGTTTACCGGGCAGATCAATTAGTCCCTGTGGGTTACACGGATTCGGATTTCCAATCAGATAGGGACAAGAGTAAGTCTACCTCGGGGTTTGTGTTTACTTTTGGAGGTGGAGCCATAGTATGGAGGAGTGTCAAGCAGAAATACGTGGCGGACTCTACCATGGAAGCTGAGTATGTGGCAGCCTCTGAGGCAGCCAAGGAAGCTGTATGGCTCAGGAACATCTTTATGGACTTGGATGTGATTCCTGGTTTGCCCAGAACTATCACAATTTATTGTGATAACAGTGGTTCAGTTGCAAACTCGAAGGAACCACGAGCCCATAAGGCAAGTAAACACATAGAGCGCAAGTACCACCTCATACGAGAGATCGTAAAGCGAGGAGAAGTTGCTGTCGCCAAGATTGCATCAGAGGATAACCTGGCGGATCCATTCACTAAGGCCCTTCCAGCGAAAGCGTTTGATAGGCATGTGGAGGACATGGGGATCAGATGTATGGCAGAGTGATGACAGCATAGTCTTTTAGTATAAGTGGGAGATTGTTGGAATGTATACTGAAAGCCTAGCTCTTTTTGTATGAACATTTTATTTTGAAATAAGAATCACATGATCATTATTTGCATTTTATATATTCATTATATATGTGTGCATATTGTCTAATATTTTACATTGTAGATAACATGGTGCTTGGTGTGGCACAGAAGATCATGTTATCAGTACCTTGTAAAATATAAGTAAAGGCTCACAACCAAGATGGTTTTGGACAAACCATTGGCATGGTTGTAGTGTAGCTTGGTATTGTTTTATCTTGAACATAGAGTTACACTAGTACACTTAGGTGTATTGAGTAGGACCGACATAGAGGTGATTGATTTAGTCGACTACATAATTGAATCGGACCTCGGATATTATGTTGTACATGCTCTTAATCCCGATATAATAACGGGCACATGTACTTAGTATTTATTTCTTTAATTTACCAGTGGGTGAGATTTAGATGGATTAAATCAATATGCCCGGTAAGTTGGGAAATAATATTATTTACATGGTGTGTCATTGATTATAGGAGGAAACCATGTCCTATATATTAGGTTGATGATGTCCCCTTGAGGAGCTCATAAGGTTCATCATGTAAACCCAGCTGGTTGACTTAGTCAACATGATGATAAGGTTGAGTGGTACTACTCGAGGAATTAGATGTTAATTAATTGATGGTCAGCAAATCAATTAATTGACGGACATTCGATATCTTAAACACGGGGAGATTAATGTACAAATAATATATGGAGCCCATATTGATTTATGAGGGTTGGTGAGGTAGTTCAATGATGATCCTCTAGTGGAATGGAACATCATTGATGGATCAAGTTTGTGTGGTTCCGATCCATCGGGTGGCCAAGACCCAACTCCTCCTTATGGTCCCTATCGTAGCCTAATATAATCCTTGTGAAGTCTAGATCCAAGAATGTAAAACAAAACCTAGAACCAAAGGTTGGGATTAAATCCCTAGATCCGATGGTTGGATGAAACCCTAGAACCAACCGTTGGGATTAAATCCCTAGATCCGATGGTTAGGATGAAATCCTAGAATCGACGGTTGGGATTAAATCCCTAGATACGACGGTTGGGATAAAACCCTAGATCCGACGGTTGGGATGAAACCTTAGATCCGACGGTTGGGATGAAATCCTAGATTCGACGGTTGGGATTAAACCCTAGATCTGACGGTTGGGATAAAACCCTAGATCCGACGGTGGAGATTAAATCCCTAGATCCGACGGTGGAGATTAAAGGAGGCTTAAGCCCTATTCTATAAATAGATGCTTAGGGTTGGGCGGCAAAAAGGATCAAGGATCAAGCATCAAGGAATTGGAGTTAGGGTTTGGTTCATCCACAAGTGGGCGGCTAGGGTTCATTGGGCGGCTAGGGTTTTGGAGCAAAGCTTGGGCGGCAAGCTTCTTCCTTCAAGTTGATTGCCGACGCCCATCCTCCTCTATCATTCCTTGGCTGGCGCCCATCATAGAGCCCTCTACCTTCTTCCTTGGCCGGCGGTTCTCCTCCCATTGGTGGCCGGTTCTCTTCCTCCTCCCCATTCTCCAAAGTGGCCGGCGGCAACACTTCTTGAAGTTGGCCGGCGCATCATCCAATAGTTCCTTGGCCGGCGGTTACACCAAGTTCCATAATTTTGTGGTCGGTTCTAGATAGGAAGGTATTTGTGGTTTCTTCTCTTTGTTCGCAGCAGACAAGGTAGAGAAGAAAGTGATCTAGAAGGCTTCTACTCGTGGAGGATCTTCGTCCACACGTCGTCCACGAGAAGGATAGGACATACGGTAGAAGATTGTAAGGTATAAAGTTATTTTAACTTTATGTACAGATCTGAGCATGTTCTTATTTGTTTTGATTATGCATGTGTGTGTATGAATATATATTGTATAATCATGGACCCCGAAGACAAACACAAAAACCGGCGATCCGTCTGTCGTCTCTTCCGCGGCTAACCAACTAGAAGAGTTGAGTTGCTTGAACAACTAGTTTGTTCAAGTGATCACTCAAGTTGTTAGCACGACGACGAATAGGTTGTGCTAAGGAAGCTCATCCCATCCGTATTAATTCTTTCATTAGTGAAAATTTTAATCCGGGGACATGGGAGCCAATGAGCCTCCGAAGCAACTCCCTTCAGTAGGTTGTTATAGAATTCGATAAGTAAGTCTTCATTGATATCGTGATCGCAGTAGACTAACTTACCGAGTCTATAGTGCTCAACCATCTCACTAACATATGGTGCATTATTTGAGAAGAAAGGACCATCTATGGACCGGATGCTTAAGAGTTCAAACTCGTGGGTCCTAAAGGTGTGCAAATGATATTCCGAAGGGAACCGATGGTCCGAGCAAGGCCTCTCTCGTGAGGGCCTAGAAGTGGAGGACTTAGGTTCCTTTCTTTTTAGTCTAGAATGGCATGTGTCAAATATGTCATGCGCACAAGATTGACCCATGAATGAATGCAAGGAATGAAATAATGCATGTCAAGTGGGGAAAGTGATTAGTTGCTTAAAAATCCTCTAAAATCACAAGGAAAGTAAGGAAGAAGTCTTTCTTGGGTGCCATAGAACCATGAACAAGTGCTTGCAAAGGCAGATGAATTTTTCTTGCTAGAACCCTAGTTGTGGGCGAGTGGTCAGAGATTAGGGTTAGGGTTAAGAGAAAATGGCACAGAGAAAGAAGAAGATCCTTACCCTAGTCTAGAGAAGGCTTGTCTTGAGGTTGTAAATCTTGGATGGAGATGAAGAGCTCAACTGGCGCTTGTCGCAGTCGGGAGAGCACGATTGTTGGGAAGAAAACATCACGAAATGAAAAGGTTTAGGGTTTAAATCCGCGAGACATCAGTCGAGGCGATGAGTGGGTCAGCTCGACTAGTAACACCAGTCGAGGTGATGGTCGAAGCGCACTCGATTCTGAGTGTGATCGAATTTGGCCAGTCGAGGCGTCAATCGAAGCGCGCTCGATTCTAAGTGTGATCGGATTTGGCCAGTCGAGGCGCCAGTCGAAGCGCACTCGATTCTAAGTGTTAAAAACTCGTGCCAGTCGGGGTGCTGGTCGAGTCTGTCTCGGTTGTTAGGCTTAACAAATTGGATTTCAATATCTGAACACTCCAACTGAGTTTCGTGTAATTTCTAAGGCTTAGGTAAGTGTTAAAAACTCTCGATACGATAACCTAACACATTTTTGATTGTTTTAAACAATTGGTATCTATGTTCTTGGTCTCAAAGAGGATCCAACCAATTTTACTTGGTTGGAATGTCTAGTTATGATCTTGGAACCACAAACACAAGAATGTGTAATGGTCTTCCCTATACTAGTCACGTTAGTGATTTTTGTCTCGTCAACCTCTTTATCTCAGGGATGCAATGAGCATTTGAATTAGAGTGGTTGAATCTATCATCTCACCCCATTTCTAGCAATACAAAAATAGTTTTGTGATCCTTATCGTTTTTGTGAGATGATCCTAGGTCTTCCCCTTTTAAATTCCCATTTCTCTTGTTAAATGGATTTTTTATATTAACCTAAGATCATGGAGGGATCCTCCTTCATTGAGCAGCATACATGCCCAACTCTCTTCTCAAATGGCTAAACTCATTTTCGGGAAGAGGTTTTGTGAATAAGTCAGCTAGGTTAGACTTGGACTCAACATGGTTGAGTTCAATGTCTCCCCTATCTACATGATCTCTAATGAAGTGATGCCTCACTTCAATGTGTTTGGTCCTTGAGTGATGAACCGGATTTTTGGTGAGATGAATAGTGCTAATGTTATCACATAACACTTGTACATTCCTATAGGTCAGTCTATAATCTTCTAAGGTGTGTGTTAGCCATAGCAATTGTGATACACATTCTCCCATAGCTACATATTCAACTTCGATTGTGAAAAGTGCTACACAATGTTGTTTACGTCTTGACCAACTAACCAAGGCCGAACCTAAGAAATGGCAGCCCCCACTAGTGCTTTTCCTATCCAACTTGCATCCGACATAGTCGGAGTCAGTATAGCCAACTAAATCAAAAGATTCAGTCCGGGGGTACCACAATCCTACATTGATAGTGCCTTTTAAGTATCTCATGATTCTTTTTATAGCAATCATGTGAGACTCCTTAGCTCCAGCTTGAAATTTAGCACATATACCAACGGCGAATAAAATATCAGGTCGACTTGCTGTTAAGTATAATAAACTATATATTATACTCCTATAATTTTTCAAATCCACTTCCTTCCCTTTCTCATCACTATCAAGACAAGTATTGACAGCAATAGGTGTGCTTACTTCCTTAGCTTCCTCCATATGAAACCTTTTCAGTAACTCCAATGCGTACTTAGATTGATGTATAAAAATTCCTTCCTTGGTTTGCTTTATCTCGAGTCCTAGAAAGAAGGTCAATTCTCCTACTAGATGTTGGGTTTCCGGCATCGCGGCGAGTGTGTGTTCGAACATGTTTCGCAAACATGTGCACAGCGAAAGAAATAAAAATAATAAATCTACATTTATTACAACACACACATCACACGCATGTATAGTACAACATGTGTAGACATAACCGTAAATTTAAATTTGCAATAAAAAGAAATTTAACTACGTATACCTTTCGTATCATGTGTAGCGGGAACAGTATCAAACGGAACGATCCTCGCTAGAATCGTCTCTATCCGTATCCACGGCGAATATACTCGGGATGACTTCGCTAAGTCACGAGCCTCGTCTTTGTACGGGTTACTAGCCTCGTGTTGAAGATGATGTGATCGAGAGATGATCACGATCCGAATCCAAATTCGGATCCAAAAACAAGTCCTCAAGACTCGCTTCTCCGGAGAGGTATTCGTCAACCGTTTGACGAATCCTTCGTCCTCCACTTCAGAGGATTACCGGATGATCAAATACCCGGCAAGGCTACCGCTGTCGGAGCTCTAAACGTCGTCCCAACGACGCTCCGATGAGAGGGAAACAAGCTGTCCAGAAAACTGGACAGCTTTGGTGGAGGAATTAGAGCCGGCCAAAAAGGTAGGATGAAGCTCACCTTGATGCCAAACCCAAAGGAGATCACCGGAGAGTTGCCGGAGGATCACCGGCTGAAGCTTGGACACCGGCAACAATTTGGACGGCGGCACAAGGGGCTAGGCGGCAGCAATGGAGGTGTTGGCGCCGAAAATCTCCAATGAGATGAGGTGGGCGGCAACTTAGGTTAGGGCTTAACAAAGCCTTAAGCCCTCTTTTATAGAGAACTAATTCTCTTAATGGTTATTGGATCATAACCATAAGGCCCGTTAACCCGCTCCATTAATATAAGTTAAAATAAACCAAACCATGATGGTTTATTTTAAGTAAAAACGAACCGAACCAACTTTTGGTTCATTCGTTTAAAATAAACCAAACCCTTTGGTTTATTCTCCTCCATTGGATTAGAACCAAACCATTTTGGTTCGTCCATCATGTCTTCATAAGACACGGCCCATCCACGCTTCCATTGTGACTGAAATGATTTCATGCTCGCTTCTTGTTTGATCCAACCAAACCTAGTTTCTCTCGGTCTGAGAATCTCATTCTCAAGCTCGTTTTAAATTTTTCGGATTATGCTCGTTGTGCATGTGACCAAATAGGTTCTCGATTTATGTTGGTCATCTATAATTAACCATTAATTATAGAACGATCATGAGTGGCACCTAGTAGTACATCATGATCCCCAATTAACCGAAAAGATCAACGGTTGATCCAGAACTATTTCTGAAACACTTCAGCAGCTCGAATGAATCGTGCCCCATTCCCTTCACTCATCTTATACCCACTTGGTTCAGGACATGGTCTATAGTGTCAGTCCCCACAAGGCTGACTACGTCACACCTAGCCCAAGTATCATTTCCTCATCCTACGGATTCTAGTTACTGCACATGTATCGAAGAGTACCTTACTCTAAAGGAGTGGCCAAAGACTTTAGTAACAATCCAACGAGAGGCCATGGGTATACATCTCCTCGCAAGGAGTGGTGAATCCTTTATAGGCTATTCAAACACCTTCGATCACTTCGACTTATACCCAATCATCCCGGGTCCACATCTCCTTAGAGATGCTTGCTTAAGATGTCAAAGCATAAGTCTCCATGATCAAGATGACTTGAATACCGCAAGTCAAAGGAACATCGCACTTAAACTACAGTAAGAACTTCATTGACATATCTATATATGTAGAGAACCATATGAAGTCTTACGGCTGGTCACTCTAATGAACTAGTTACCATAACTAACATCCACGATTAACTTCGGACATCACAATGTCTCCAGCCAGTGAGAATCAGCTGCTTGGATACACCAAGGAATATACCTCGTGCTAGTCTCGACAGAATTGATGGTGTCCAAATCCATTAATTCATCGACTAGGGATAATTCCGATACATCACAATTACACATGTAGAGATACTCACTAGTTGTGATCCAATCACAAATTCTCTCATGCTGTGAATCGTATCGTGGACATTCAGTAAATGAGTTTAAGATCCAATCAAATACATGAAACATTTATACTCAAATAGTGAATCTTCATTTATCATATAAATAGTTCATACATAAGGCGATTGCCTTAGTACATCTCTCATATATTACTAACAGACTCCCACTTGGCCTAATGCTAATCGCTATGGTATCCATTACCATAAGCACTAACATGACCCTCAAACTTACTTTGAGGTAATGCTTTAGTCAAAGGATCCGCTAAGTTCCTTTCAGTGGGAATTTTCTCGATTTGTATTTCGTTCCTACTGATGATCTCTCTGATAAGATGATAGCGGCGAAGCACATGTTTGGATCGTTGATGAGACCTTGGCTCTTTCGCCTGTGCAATTGCTCCATTGTTGTCGCAGTAGACCGGTATTGCTTCAACAATGGCTGGAATCACACCAAGTTCATAAACGAACTTCTTCATCCAAACCGCTTCCTATGCTGCTTCCGAAGATGCAATGTATTCTGCCTCAGTGGTAGAATCCACTACAGTGTCTTGTTTGGAACTTTTCCAACTCACTGAGCCCCCATTCAAGGTGAACACGTATCCAGACTAAGACCTGAAATCATCCTTGTCTGTCTGGAAGGTGGCATCCGTATACCCGCGTATCGCCATGTCCCCTTCTCCATATATTAGGAACACATCCTTAGTTCTTCTTAAGTACTTAAGGATCGTCTTAACAGCCACCCAATGATCCATTCCTAGATCAGACTGGTATCTGCTCGTGACACTCAGAGCATACGATACATCGGGCCTCGTACATAACATAGCATACATGATAGATCCTATTGCGAATGCATAGGGAATCTTACTCATGCAAATCCTCTCGTCTTCTATGCGCGGACACATAGACTTCGAAAGGTGTACCCCATGCCTGATGGGTAGAAAACCTTTCTTGGATTCCGACATGCTAAACCTCTTTAGCACTCGGTCTATATATGTAGACTGTGAAAGACCAAGCAACCGTTTCGATCTATCTCTATAGATCTTAATCCCAAGGATGTAGGTTGCTTCTCCCAGGTCTTTCATGGAGAATGTCTTGGATAACCAAACATAAACTGACTGTAAGATTGAAACATCGTTTCCCATAAGTAATATGTCATCGACATACAATACTAGGAACACGACTGCACTCCCACTAACCTTCTTGTACACACAAGGTTCGTCTGGATTTTGTGAGAAATCAAACTTTTTGATTGTCTCATCAAAATGGATATTCCAGCTCCTGGATGCTTGCTTCAATCCATATATGGACCGTCGCAATTTGCATACCTTGGTTTTATCAACCGATGTGAAACCCTCAAGATGTATCATATATACGTCCTCTAGCAGGTTTCCATTAAGGAAAGTTGTTTTCACATCCATCTGCCATATCTCATAATCATAATGAGCCACTATGGCCAGGAGCATCCGAATGGATTTAAGCATAGTTACAGGTGAATAGGTTTCGTCATAATCAACACCTTGTTTTTGACGATATCCTTTCGCCACTAATCTTGCTTTATAGGTAATCACATTACCATCTATGTCGGTTTTCTTCTTGAAAACCCACTTGCACCCTATAGTCTTGATGCCTTCAGGTGGGTCAACCAAGTTCCAAACTTGGTTTTCATACATGGAATCCATTTCCGACTTCATGGCATCAAGCCACTTATCCCTTTCTGAACTTGTCAGCACTTCTTCATAACTGGTAGGCTCCTCATCATCAATGAGTAACATGTCGTTCGATTCACTTATGATAAATCCATATCTCTCAGGAATGTTGCGTGTTCTACCAGATCTACGAAGATGTGGTGTTACAATAGGTCCAGCCGATTGCTCATCACTATGAGTTGTCGGCTGTTGTGCTTCACTAGGTATCTCATCAATGTCTATTTGAGTCTCTCGAGCCTCCTCAAGCTCGACGACACTCCCACTGTTTTCTTGCAAGAGAAACTCTTTCTCTAGAAACACAGCATGCCTTGAAACAAACACCTTTTGTTCTACAAGATGATAGAATTGGTAACCCCTTGTTTCCTTAGGGTATCCAATAAATAGACATTTATCAGACTTAGCATCCAATTTGTCTGATACAGTCCGCTTCACATAAGCAGGACAACCCCATATCTTCAAGTAAGATACATGAGGTTTCTTACCATTCCATATCTCATATGGAGTAGTAGAGACTACCTTGGTTGGCATTCTGTTTAACAAGTAAACAGCTGTCTGAAGTGCATAGCCCCAAAAGGACTTGGGAAGATTCGCATGATTCATCATTGACCTGACCATGTTCAACAAGGTCCGGTTACGCCTCTCATATACACCATTATGTTGTGGTGTATATGGCGGAGTCCATTGAGACAATATGCCATTGTCTCTTAGATAATCAAGAAACTCCTGACTCAAGTATTCACCACCTCGATCCGATCGAAGTATTTTAATACTTTTGTCATGTTGTTTCTCTACTTCATTTCCGAATTCTTTGAACCTTTCAAAGGCTTCAGACTTGTGTTTCATCAAGAACACATACCCAAACCATGAGTGATCATCGGTGAAGGTAATGAAGTAGCTATAGCCTCCTAAAGCTTGAGTTGACATAGGTCCACATACATCAGTCTGCATTAGACTTAGTAACTCTCCCACTCGTTCACCTTTTCCTGTAAAAGGTAACTTAGTCATCTTGCCTTTTAAGCATGATTCGCATGTATCGTATGAATCCAATTCAAACGATTCCAGAATTCCACATCGGTGTAATTCGGACATGCGTTGCTTGCTTACATGACCAAGACGACAATGCCACATATAGGAGTCTAATTGATTATCCTTTCGAGCACGCTTGTTGCTCGCTTCGATATTGAAAATGTCACTGGACACGTCTAACGTATGAATACCATTGCTTAAAGTTCCAATCCCATAAAGAGCTCCATTCAAAGTTATGTAACAACAATTGTTACTAAAAGTCAAATGGTAACCATTTCTATTTAAACAAGAAATAGAAATGATGTTCTTTATCAACGAAGGAACATAAAAGCAATTGTCCAGTTCTAAGACAAGTCTTGTATGGAGTTTCAACAAATACGTTCCGATGGCGAGTGCAGCAACCTTTGCTCCATTCCCAACACGTAAATTTGACTCTCCCTTGATGAGTCTTCTTCTATTCCTTAGCCCATGTATGTCATTACATATATGTGAGCCACACCCAGTATCCAATACCCAAGTGTTTAAGGAAATAGAATGACAATCAATAATGAAGATATCTGAAGAAGATGGGTCATCCGATGCCTTATTCTTCTTCATGGACTCAAGTTAAATCTTGCAATTTCTTCGCCAATAGCTCTCCTTGCCATAATGATGGAAAGTGCCCTTTTGAGCTGGTTCTTCCTTTTTAGTCTTTTTCTTCCCCTTCTGCTATTCCTTTGACTTCCTCTTAGAACCTTTCTTCGAGGAATCAACTAACAGCACCGGCCCCTGCACATGCTTCTCATAAGGCTCCACAGTCTTCAGCATGTTGAGCAGTACCACAGATGAACCTTCTTACATCTCAGAGGTGAAGAGGATCTTGGAGACTTCGAACCTTTCGAATCTCACTTGCTCATCAACCAACTCATAAAGATGAAAGACTATGGTATGAGCATCCAAATGCTCATTTTGCTTCCCGTACCATTAGCATCATGCAACTCGTCGCCTGTAATCACATTTTCGGCACCAACATTTGGTCTGGAGTTGCATCATCCTTAGGACGGTTGGGAAGAGGCTCTTCAAGGACATATGCAAGCTTTTCTGCCTTGAGAACAATTCTCAGGTTTCTAAGCCAGTCCAGGAAGTTAGGCCCAGTCAGTTTATTTGAATTCAAAATAGTACGCAAATTCAAAGACGTCATGATCAATCTTAGAAATACAAAACGAGCATATATGAGAAAGATGATTTTAAAATGCATCATTATACATTTATAAATCCCATTCATTTTTCGAATTTCAAAAACCCCAAAATCACTTCGGGAGATCGTAGGTCCATCTCCGAATGGGCTGATATCCATCATAGATATGAACAACATTGGAGAGAGTCCAACAAGCCATTCATAACTACGACGGTAGGTATCAACTATACCGATTGCATATCACGTATATGCAACTATCACAATGTGCTATCAACTAATTGAATGTTCACACATACATCGAGTTGTTAACACATTAACAAGTATGCATCATATGCATAGCACCCAACTTCACCTCCCTTTACATCGACCTTGGAGAGAGTCCAACAAGCCGATGCTCCAGGTTAAAGCCAACCCATTAATCGAGAAATAGTTTTAATATGGTTAGAGCGCATTCAACCAATTAGCCCAGCTTGGAGAGAGTCCAACAACCAAAGCTAACGATTGACCTCTGACTCTTACCATATTAGTATTAAACTATTCCATGGTTTGAACATGTTCGGGTTCGAGCCGGGCTTGGAGAGAGTCCAACAACCCAAACAAGAAACGGAACTCTGGTTCTAACCATATTAATGGAAGGTGTAGGCTTTAATATTGTTTAAAGGTTTTTATGTCTCATCCTCTTTGCATGCAAATAACTATTATCTACATGGCATGGCATACATGGCATACATCTACATGTCACGACACGCATGGCATAATGATATGCATCTAATGCAATTACATGGCATATAATTATGTCATGTACATAATTTCCTTATATGTCATAAATATTTATGGAAATAAAATATGTTTAAGATTTGATTCTCCAAATCAAATCATGATTAAATTAGGAAACAAATTTCCAAATCTAATCACATATTTTATTTGTGGAAATAGTTGATTAAGGAAAGTCAATTTAGGAAACCAATTTCCTAAATCATCAAAGCTACTTATGGAAATAAAATATTTTAAGATTTGATTTCCCAAATCAAATCAAGATTAAATTAGGCAACAAATTTCCAAAATCTAATCAAATATTTTATTTATGGAAAATATCAATTTCCATAAATACTTCCAACTTTCCAAAAGTGGAAGATTTCCATAAATACTTCTAGACTTTCCAAAATTGAAAATTTCCATAAATACTTCTAACTTTCCAAAAGTAGAAAATTTCTAGAAATATCATTATGACTATCGCAAAACCATTTTACGATTATGTCGAAACACAACCTGGGCTCTGATACCACTGTTGGGTTTCCGGCACCGCGGCGAGTGTGTGTTCGAACATGTTTCGCAAACATGTGCACAGCGAAAGAAATAAAAATAATAAATCTACATTTATTACAACACACACATCACACGCATGCATAGTACAACATGTGTAGACATAACCGTAAATTTAAATTCGCAATAAAAGGAAATTTAACTACGTATACCTTTCTTATCACGTGTAGCGGGAACGGCATCAACCGGAACGATCCTTGCTAGAATCGTCTCTATCTGTATCCACGCCGAGTATCCTCGGGATGACTTCGCTAAATCATGAGCCTCATCTTCGTATGGGTTAATAGCCTCGTGTTGAAGACGATGTGATCGAGAGATGATCACGATCCGAATCCAAATTCGGATCCAAAAACAAGTCCTCAAGACTCGCTTCTCCGGAGAGGTATTCGTCAACCGTTTGACGAATCCTTCGTCCTCCACCTCAGAGGATTACCGGAGATCAAATCCCCGGCAAGGCTACTGCTTTCGGAGCTCTAAACGTCGTCCTAACGACGCTCCGACGAGAGGGAAACAAGCTGTCCAGAAAACTGGACAGCTTTGGTGGAGGAATTAGAGCCGGCCAAAAAGGTAGGATGAAGCTCACCTTGATGCCAAACCCAAAGGAGATCACCGGAGAGTTGCCGGAGGATCACCAGCCAAAGCTTGGACGCCGGCAACAATTTAGACGACGGCACAAGGGGCTGGGCGGCGGCAATGGAGGTGTTGGTGCCGAAAATCTCCAATGAGATGAGGTGGGCGGCAACTTAGGTTAGGGCTTTTTGGATTAGGGCTTAACAAAGCCTTAAGCCCTCTTTTATAGAGAACTAATTCTCTTAATGGTTATTGGATCATAACCATAAGGCCCGTTAACCCGCTCCATTAATATAAGTTAAAATAAACCAAACCATGATGGTTTATTTTAAGTTAAAATGAACCGAACCAACTTTTGGTTCATTCATTTAAAATAAACCAAACCCTTTGGTTTATTCTCCTCCATTGGATCAGAACCAAACCATTTTGGTTCGTCCATCATGTCTTCATAAGACACGGCCCATCCACGCTTCCATTGCAACTGAAACGATTTCATGCTCGTTTCTTGTTTGGTCCAACCAAACCTAGTTTCTCTCGGTTTGAGAATCCCATTCTCAAGCTCGTTTTAAATCCTTCGGATTATGCTCGTTGTGCGTGTGACCAAATAGGTTCTCGGTTTATGTTGGTCATCTATAATTATCCATTAATTATAGAACGATCATGAGTGGCACCTAGTAGTACATCATGATCCCCAATTAACCGAAAAGATCAACGGTTGATCCAGAACTATTTCTGAAACCCTTCAGTAGCTCGAATGAATCGTGCCCCATTCCCTTCACTCATCTTATTCCCACTTGGTTCAGGACATGGTCTATAGTGTCATTCCCCACTAGGCTGACAACGTCACACCTAGCCCAAGTATCATTTCCTCATCCTACAGATTCTAGTTACTGCACATGTATCGAAGAGTACCTTACTCTAAACATGTAATGCTTTGGCCAAAGACTTTAGTAACAATCCGACGAGAGGCCATGGGTATACATCTCCTCGCAAGGAGTGGTGAATCCTTTATAGTCTATTCAAACACCTTCGATCACTTCGACTTATACCCAATCATCCCGGGTTCACATCTCCTTAGAGATGCTTGTTTAAGATGTCAAAGCATAAGTCTCCATGATCAAGATGACTTGAATACCGCAAGTCAAAGGAACATCGCACTTAAGCTACAGTAAGAACTTCATTGACATATCTATATATGCAGAGAACCATATGAAGTCTTACGGCTGATCACTCCAATGAACTAGTTACCATAACTAGCATCCACGATTAACTCCAGACATCATAATGTCTCCAGCCAGTGAGAATCAGCTGCTTGGATACACCAAGGAGTATACCTCGTGCTAGCCTCGACAGAATTGATGGTGTCCAAATCCATTAATTCATCGACTAGGGATAATTCCGATACATCACAATTACACATTTAGAGATACTCACTAGTTGTGATCCAATCACAAATTCTCTCATGCTGTGAATCGTATCGTGGACATTCAGTAAATGAGTTTATGATCCAATCAAATACATGAAACATGTATACTCAAATAGTGAATCTTCATTTATCATATAAATGGTTCATACATAAGGCGATTGCCTTAGGACATCTCTCATATATTACTAACACTAGACTCATCTCAAATTCACTTTCCATGTGACCAATAAACTCATTGAGATAATCCCTATTGTTTGAGCCACAGATAATGTCATCAACATAAACCTGGGCTACAAATATGTATTCACCATCCCTTTTTGAGAATAGTGTGGGATCTATCTGTCCTCTCCTAAAACCTTTCTTAATTAAGAAAGTTGACAACTGCTCACACCAAGCACAAGGTGCTTGTTTAAGCCCATAAAGAGCCTTTTTTTTAATTTGTACACGTGGTCTGGGAATTGTGCATTCTCAAACCCTGAGGGTTGTTCAACATAGACTTCCTCCTTGATGACTCGGTTCAAGAAGGCTGACTTCACATCCATTTGATATAGTTTGAAGCCTTTGTATGTTGCATAAGCAAGCATTAGTCTTATGGATTCTAACCTTGCTACAAGGGCATAAGTCTCATCATAGTCTAACCCCTCAATTTGGTTGTAGCCTTTGGCTACTAACCTTGCCTTATTTCTAACTATTTCTCCTCTATGATTTCTCTTATTCTTAAACACCCATTTAGTCCCAATAATGGAGGTTTGACCAGGTCTAGGGATTAAATCCCAAACTTGATTTCTCTCAAACTGACCTAACTCATCCTGCATTGCAATGATCCATTCTGGATCAAGCAGAGCTTCATCCACTAACTTGGGCTCAATCTCATAAATCAAGGCAACTTCATTTCCTTCATTTCTGAAAAATGATCTAGTCCTAACCCCATGTTGGATGCCTCCAATAATTTGGTTTTGGGGATGGCTAGAATCATTCCTAGTGGATCTTGTTACTTGAGATGGTTCGGTTACTACCATAATTTGTTCAGGTTCTCCAACCTCAAGTGATGACCCTTAAGCTCTCACTCTCTCTTCATCAGAATCCACTCTTGCTTCCCTTATAGGGTTGCTATCTCCCAATTCCATCTTCCTCAATTCCAACTCAAACTCAATTGATTTTCTGTCTGAATCAATATTCATTCCTTTTTCTTCAAACACAACATTAGCTGACTCTTCTATGAGCTTAGTCCTATGGTTGTAGACTCTATAAGCTTTGCTAGTGAGGGAATAACCAACAAGGATACCCTCATCAGCTTTTGCAAAAATATTTCCTAAATGATTCTTGGTATTTAGGATATACACCGTACAATCAATTACCCTAAGGTGCTTGATTGTTGGTGGCTTTCCAAACCAAAGTTCATGTGGTGTTTTTCTTAAGAATCTATGTATCAAAACTTGGTTTTGAACATAGCACGCAGTGCTAACTGCTTCAGCCCATAGGTTGTTTGGTAATTGGTATTCGTTTAGCATACTCCTAGCTACCTCTTGCAAGGCTCTATTTCTCCTTTCTACAACACCATCTTGCTGTGGTGTTCTAGGTGTGAAGAATTCATGTTTGTATCCTTTCTCTAAACAAAAGTCCTTAAGTTTAGCATTTTCAAACTCTCCTCCATGATCACTTCTAATGATTTTAATTGTTGAGTTTTTCTCATTCTCAACTCTTCTACAAAAGAAAATGAAGGTTTCTACTGTTTGGTCCTTATGTTTAAGAAAATAAGTCCAAGTATATCTAGTGTAATCATCCACAATAACCAAGCAATATCTACTACCATTGATAGATCTAATAGTGCTAGTATCAAACAAATCCATGTGTAGTAAATCTAATGCTTGTAAAGAACTTACAGAATTCTTCCCTTTGTGGGAAGATCTTACTTGCTTTCCTTTTTGGCACGCCCCACAAATCCTATCCTTCTCGTTGGTGATTGAGGGCAGTCCTCTTACAAGTTCCTTCTTGGCCAAATTCTTGATGTTCTTCATGTTGACATGTGCCAATCTCCTGTGTCATAACCAAGACTCTTCTTCCTTGGATATGAAACACTTAAAAGACATGTTAGTAGCACTACTAAATCTAACTTGATAAATGTTTTCCTTCCTAGATCCTATTAGCATGGTTTCATTGGTGTCACTGTGAATCACAAGGCATTGAGTTGAGTGAAACTCAACCCTATACCCTGCATCACACAACTGACTTACACTTAACAAGTTAAATGACATTCCTTTCACTAACAACACATTTCTAATTACAAATTTTTTAGAAATGCTAATGTTACCTACTCCTACAACCTTCAATTTACCACTATTACCGAACGAAACTGTACCTCGATCTTTGGCATGAATTGAGGAAAACAAAGAGGAGTTTCCTGTCATATGTTTGGAGCATCCGCTGTCCACAAACCATGTAGTAGGATGCTCCCCCTTGATGGGTCCCTGCTAAACATGGATGCTTGGTCTTTTTGTGTTTGGAACAAGTGCAGATCTGATGTTATAGTAGAATGCCGCTGCCGCGATAAATAATTATACCGGATCCCACCAGAGATCCATGCAAAACTATATAAATTGTTTTCTATATTCTAGTCTAGATCTTATCTAGAGGAGGAATATACCTTCGGTGCATGCCCTTCGCAATCCCGCTTTTCCAAACATTGTCGGATCTCAATATGGTAAGAGTAACCGTATATCTATGGTATCCACACTGACACCCACACTAGCTTTAGAGACACGTTGTGCTAGCAACCCCTAGCAAAACACTAAGAACTCTTTTGGAAGAAGAAGGAGAGGAAGGAGGAGATGAGAGAACACTTTCTCTCTTTGCCCTTTTGCTTGCACGCCCAAACACCAAAAGCCACACCTCCAAAAAGTATGATTCATGTTGAACACAAAACGGGCCATTTAATCCCATAGCCATCAATGCTATTATTTCCCATTAAGAAATCTCTTAATACCAAGACTCTTGGTATTCTCTTCTTTAATTCTCATCATAAATACCAAGCCCCTTGGTATTCATATGCATGATTAATCAAATTAATCATGCATGATGATGAATCTGTTGGCGCAATCAAGCCCAGATGATGTTTTGGTGTTTGACAAAGGTTCCAAGTCTAGGTGATAATTATGTGTTATCTCATGCGGTTAGTTGAGATGTATTTTCAGGAAATTTCTTGTAGGCCAAGGACTGGATGCAAGGTGGTGAAGACCCGGACAAGGAGTCCTGGCAAATGAAGACTCGGACGAGGAGTTCGGGCAAATGAAGACCCAGATGATGAGTCTTGGCAAGTAAAGACCCGGATGAGGAGTCCTGACAAATGGAGACCCAAACGAGGAGTCCTGGCAAATGAAGACCCGGACGAGGAGTCCTGGCAAGTGAAGATCCAGACGAGGAGTCCTAGCATGAAGACCCAGATGAGGAGTCTTGGCACAAAGTCCCAGAAGTGATTCTTGGCACGGAAGACCTATGAACAGTGGTTCACAGGCATCAGGTAAAGGGTACAGGGTAGACCCTCTCTTAGGCATAGTTTCGACTCTAGACGAGTTGAAACGGTCAAGAGTCGAGGCAGCACCTCGACTGGCTTGCAAAATGTTGATAAGACCATAGCAGTCGAGGCGACGCCTCGACTGGGGTTGGTTCTCACGAACAAAAGCAAGCCGTAGTTGATTAAAGCCTCGACTGTGGTCTGCGTGTTCAAAAGGAAAAACCCCTTAGCAGTCGAGGCGATGCCTCGACTGATGCTTGGTTCAACGAATCAGACGCAAGGGACTGTCGACTAGGAGCTCGACTGTTGCTCTATTTAGATTGAAACAGAAGCAAGGGAGTTTCGACTGAAGGCTCGACTAAAGCCTACCAGTCGAGGCGATGAACCATCACCTCGATTGGACCTAAGTTACAACGGACAAATAATGTTAATTTCGGTGAAAGACTTACTATTGGAAGCTCATTAAATGCGAGTTAATGCGCCAGTCGAGGCGACTCGACTGCATGGGCTGGAAAAGCCCTAATCAGGCTCGATTTAAAAGGCTTACATGACTGGTTTTCAAAAATATTGATAAGAAGCTATTACTCAAATGAGGGTTCAGAATTCTCAAGGTTTTTTATCTCAAAAGTAGTTAAAGGTTCTGAAAAGAAGAAGCTATCTAGTTTTTACTGCAATCATTGTAATTGGTTTCTTCTTCATTTCCTACTACTGTAAGTTTTGTGTAAAGTTCTGATAAACTGTGTTAAGAGGTTTCTCCACCTCCGGTGCATCACCGAGAAGGAGAAGTATTATAGTGGTGGTGTACATCACTAGAGCCTACGAGGGGCTCAACCGTGGAGTAGGAACTTGAGTTTAGAACCATGTAAATACTGTGTTTTTGAGCTTGTGTGTGTTGTTGTGCTTGTATTCGAGTTTTCCGCTGCGTACTAACATTGTAGACAAGCACAAAAAATCAAAGAGACGAATATCGCTATTCATCCCCCCTTCTAGCGACGCCAATGGTCCTACAAGTGGTATCAGAGCCTGGTGCTCTTCTCCGAACTCACAACCGCAAGAGCAAGTTAAAATGGCGATGCAAGAAGGCTACAACACAAACATGCCTCCTTTCTTTGAAGGAACAAATTTCCAGTATTGGCGAAGTCGAATGGAGTACTATCTCATTACTGAGATAGATATGTGGTTTTCGGTGACCGAAGGCTTCACAACACCAATGGACGCAAAAGGCAAAACACTTGAGTCTGAAAAGTGGACTGCAGAGCAAAAATGCAAGGTACAAGCAAATGCTAAGGCCACAGTAACTCTGCAATGTGGTTTGGCAAAGGACCAACTCAACAAGATTGGTCCATTCAGTAGCGCGCAAGATCTTTGGAATAAATTGATAGAACTCAACGAAGGCACAAGAGATTCAAGAATCGCAAAACGTGATCTCTACATGAACCAGCTGTAAAATTTCACTATGAAAGATGGTGAGACTATTGGAAAATTGCATGGAAGGTTCAATGAGGTGTTGAATGGGTTGCATTCAGTTGGATAAGGTTTGGAAAACAGAGACACTATCAGGTATGTCCTAAAATCCTTTCCCCGAAATGCTTTGTGGTCATCTATGGTAGATGCCTACAAAGTATCAAGGGATTTATCTACTGTAAAATTGGATGAATTGTTTTGTGAAATGGAACTACATGAGCAAGCTAATAAGGGTCCAAAAGAGAAAGGTATTGCATTTGTTGCAGTGAGCAATACAAGGAGAACAAGAAAAAGGAGAAGAAGGGGGAGTCATCATCATCCTCATCCGAGACAAGCAGTGACAGTGATGATGAGTCCTCATCCAGTGAGATAGAAAATTTTGTGAGGAGGATGATGAGGAGAAGTAGAAAGTACAATAAGAAGGAAGTGAAGAAAATCTTCGCAGACAAGAGGAAGGGTAAGTCATCACATAAATTTAGAGGTAAAACTGATGTTGTTTGTTTTGAGTGCAATAGGAAAGGACATATCAAAAGTGAATGTCCTGATCTCAATAAGAAAGAGGACAAGCCCAAGAAGAAGAAGGCATTGAGGGTGACATGGGATGAGTCTTCTTCCAACTCCTCAAAAGATGAAGACAAGGCAAAAGGGACCAAGCATACTGCGCTAATGGCGTTTGATAACTCAGATTCAGAGGAAAATGAGAGTCATAGTGTATCTTCACCGGAGGACACATCATCATCTGATGGTGATGAGGTAACATCTCCTGAGTTAGATAAATTGTATGAAACAATAGCATGCTTGACCAATGCTTTGAGTAGATCAAAAATTAAAGTTAAGATAATGAAATCAGAGGTAGAGGAACTTAGGAATCAGAATTCTATTTCTGCATAAAACAGAACTGATACCTTTGAAATTGAGAAACTTAGAGAGGAAAACAATTCCATGAGAGCACAAGTTGATGATCTCAAGTGCACACTTGAGAAATTCACAACAAGCTCTCAAACCCTTAACATGATTTTAGATGCCCAAAGGGCAGTCTACAACAAAGTCGGGATAGGCTATAAACCGAAGCAAAGGATATTTAGTTTCATGTCATTAGTTAGTAGAACTCATGTTGTTAAGGCAAACGTAACTAAAGCTTGGGTTCCTAAACAATTTGTTGTGAATGCTAATGGACCCAAAATATGGGTTCCAAAAGATCTTGTATTTCGTGTTTGATTAGGTACCGGTCGAGGGGGAGTGTCCGATGATGTGGGTTATGGATAGCAGGTGCTCCAAGCACATGACCGGGGATTCCTCAAAGTTTGCTTCATTTAAAAATAGAAGTAAAGGTACTGTTTCTTTTGGTAGTAGTGGCAAACTAAAAGTCATAGGAGTAGGAGATATAGTTATTTCTGAACAATTTAGGATTAAGAATGTTCAGCTAGTTAAAGGAATGGTTTTTAATTTGTTGAGTGTTAGTCAATTATGTTATGAAGGATATAGAGTAGAATTTTATTCAACTAAATGCTTAATTAAACATAATGAATCAAATACTATCATGCTAGTAGGGGCTAGGAAGGAAAATATCTATCAAGTTCAGTTTAGTAGTGCTACTAACATGCGTGTGAAGTGTTTTTTGTCCAATGAAGATGACTCATGGCTATGGCATCGAAGACTCGCACACGTCAACATGAAGAATATTAAGAGGTTGACCAAGGAAGAGCTTGTGTGAGGTCTACCATTGCTCAAGTACGAAAAGAACAAGCTATGTGATGCATGTCAAAAAGGTAAACAAATAAGAGCATCACACAAAAGCAAATATGTTGTAAGTACGTCAAATGCTTTAGATTTATTGCATTTGGATTTGTTTGATAGTAGCTCAACTAAATCTTTGAATGGTAATAGATATTGCTTGGTAGTAGTAGATGACTATACTAGATATACATGGACTTTCTTTCTCAAACATAGGGATCAAACGTTAGAAATTTTTATTTCCTTTTGCAGAAGAATTGAGAATGAGAAAAATACAACAATTAAAACAATTAGAAGTGATCATGGAGGAGAATTTGAAAACATGAGGTTTAAGGATTTTTGTTTAGAAAAAGGGTATAAACACAAATTTTCCACTCCAAGGACACCACAAGAAAATGGTGAGGTAGAGAGGAAAAATAGAGTTTTACAAGAAGCTGCGAGGAGTATGCTAAATGAGTATGCTCTTCCTAGTTATTTGTGGGCTGAGGCAATTAATACTGCATGCTATGTTCAAAATAGAGTTTTGATACATAGGTTTTTAAGAAAAATGTCTCATGAACTATGGTTTGGAAAACCACCAACAATCAAACATCTTAGGGTATTTGGTTGCAAGGTATTCATTTTAAACACTAAGGATCATCTAGGAAAATTCACTGCAAAAGCAGATGAAGGTGTTCTGTTAGGATATTCTCTCACCAGTAAGGCATATCGAGTTTATAACAAGAGAATGAAGCTGGTTGAGGAATCGTCAAATATAGTTTTTGAAGAATGTAAAGAGCAAGTTGACTCTAAGGATAAGAGTGATGAATCTGAGTTTGAACTCAAGAGATTGAGGTTGAATGAGAACACTAATGTAGGGGGAGTTAAATCTGACTCCGATAATGAAAAATCTAAGTCAGAAGGGTCATCACTTGAGCTTGTGCCAAATTGTGAGACATCTCAAGTACCAAGATCCACAAGAATGGTCACTAGTCATCCCCTAGATCAAGTTGTTGGAGACATCCATCATGGGGTGAGGACGAGATCATTCTTTAGGAGTGAAGTGAATCAATTAGCATTAATCTCTGAAATTGAACCAAAAGTAATTGATGAAGCTTTGTTTGATCCGGACTAGATTATTGCAATGCAAGATGAATTGGGACAATTTGAGAGAAGTCAAGTTTGGGATTTAGTTCCAAGACCTGATCAACTTACCATAATAGGGACAAAATGGGTATTTAAAAACAAAATGAATGACAAGGGAGAAATAGTTAGAAATAAAGCTAAGTTAGTTGCCAAAGGGTACAATCAAGTTGAGGGACTTGATTATGATGAAACTTACGCACCAGTGGCTAGATTAGAACCCATAAGACTAATGCTAGCATTTGCAGCATATAAAGGATTCAAATTATATCAAATGGATGTTAAGTCAGCATTTTTGAATGGTTTTATAAAGGAGGAAGTATATGTTAAACAACCACCGGGATTTGAAAATTCTGCATTTCCAAATCACGTGTATAAACTTAAGAAGGCTCTTTATGGGCTGAAACAAGCACCTCATGCTTGGTATGAAAGGTTGTTAACTTTTCTAGTTGAAAGAGGCTTTAGAAGAGGTAAAATTGATCCCACACTATTTCTGAAAAGAAATGGTGAAGATAAATTTGTAGCTCAGATTTATGTCGATGACATAATTTGTGGTTCAAACAATAGAGATTATCTCAATGAATTTATAGAACACATGGAGAGTGAGTTTGAGATGAGTCTAGTAGGAGAATTGATATTTTTTCTTGGATTACAAATCAAACAAACCAAAGAAGGAATTCATGTCTATCAATCAAAGTATGCCATGGAGCTGCTAAAAAGATTCAACATGGAGAATGTTAAGGAGGTTCTCACTCCAATGGCACAAAACACTCACTTAGATAGTGATATAGATGGAAAACCTATTGATTTAAAGCTTTATAGGAGTGCCATAGGTAGTCTTTTATACCTTACAGCAAGTAGACCTGATATAGTATTTGCTGTAGGTATGTGTGCACGATATCAATCGTGTGCGAAAGAGTCTCATTGGGTTGCTGTTAAGAGAATTATGAGATATCTTAAAGCAACCATTTCAGTTGGACTGTGGTATCCCCGAACTAAGTCTTTTGATTTAGTAGGCTATACAGATTCAGATTATGCGGGATGCAAACTAGATATGAAAAGTACTAGCAGGGGCTGTCAATTCTTAGGTTCAGCATTAGTGAGTTGGTCAAGTCGAAAGCAACATTGTGTTGCTCTCTCCACCACTAAGGTTGAGTATATAGCCATGGGAGAGAGTGTGTCACAATTGTTATGGATGACTCACACCTTGGAGGATTATGGTTTTTCCTATAAAAACGTTCAAGTGCTTTGTGATAATATTAGCACGATAAACTTAACAAAAAACTCAGTCCATCATTCCAGAACAAAACACATTGAAGTAAGACATCACTTCATTCGGGATCATGTAGCACGAGGAGATATAATACTCAATTATGTTGAGTATAAGGCTAATCTTGCTGATATTTTAACAAAACCTCTTCCAGAAAATGAATTTAGTTACTTAAGAAGAGAATTGGGAATGTGTGCTGTTGAGTGAAAACTCTCCTTGATCATAAGGCCTAATTCATAAGTACAAAAGAAATGGGAAATTTATTTTTGGGATATCCTTGGGGAAACATCTCACACAAACCATAGGATTAACTATGCTTGTGTATTGCTAGATAGGGGTGAGATGTTAGGAACAACCAAGTTACTCAAAGTGTTTGTTATGATGCATGACTTGAGTAATAAGGTTGAAAATTATATAAATCATTAAGTTGACCAATTATGGTGAAGACCATTACAAAATTCATGTGTATTTGGTTTTAAAATCATAATTGGACATTCCAACCAAGTCAAATTGGTTGGACACCTTAAATGACGATAAAACTCAAGAAAAACATCCCAAATATGTTAGAAATGGTCTATTAAGTGTACTGTCACTTGCAAAATGGTTTAGGGACTTTAATACAACGAATTGAGGGATTAAAATACCTAACAAAATGAAATTTTAGGAAAAACAGTCGAGGCATTTCAGTATTGGCCTCGACTGCCAACTGTTGCGAGCAAACAGAAGCGAGACGCACTCGATCGGTGCCTCGACTGGCACTCTTGTTTGCAGCCACCAGCGACCAGAATCGAGGCGCGATCGACCGGTGCCTCGACTAGACATCTTAAAAGGGGACTTAAGAAATTCAGACCAGTTTTCGCAAGTCCAGATGAGTTTTTAAATAAGTTTTTGAATTTCTAGACAAGTCTTCGCAATACCAGACCAGTTTTTCAGAAATCCAGATCAATTGTTTGAAAGACAGAACATTTTTCAAAATTTCAGACTGGTTTCCAGGGTAGTTAAGAAATTTCAGACTGGTTTCCAGGGTAGTTAAGAAGGTTCAGACTGGTTTCCAAGGTAGTTAAGAAGTGTCAGACTGGTTTCCAGGGGACTTAAGAAATTCTAGACTACGTTAATCTCAGACTGGTTTAATCCCAGGGTAGCTTAATAAGATTCCATGGTTGTTTAACATGATTCCAGGGTGGTTTGAAAAAATTTCAGGGTAGTTTGACGTGATTCCAGGGTTGTTTAGTATAATGTTAGGGCAGTTTAATTCCAGGCAGATTTTATTCTAGGTCATTTTTAATCCCAGACTGGTTGAAGTCCAGACTTGTTTGATTTCAGGATGGTTTAAAAATCAGGGTGGTTTGGAAGTCAGGACGTTTTAAGAAGTCAGGCCGGTTTAAGAAGTTAGGCACAGAATCGAGGTAAACTCGGCCCATGCCTCGACTGTTCATCTGCATGAAAGCTCAGAAGAGAGGCGCACTCGACTGGCGCCTTGACTGATTTAATAGTTGAGGCGTTCAACTTATTGCCTCGACTGATCATCTCGGACTATATAAGTAAAACCCGCCTACCGCCTCTCCCAGACCCGATTTTTCCTTCGACTATTCTCGCTGCGATTGCGATCTCGTCGCCCTCGCCGTCGCCTCTCTCATTTCTGGCAAGATCGATGACGACCAAAGCTTAGATGACCTCCATTGAACCCTAACTGACCTCGAGTAAGTTCTCTAGCCTCTCATTTCATTTCATAGTCAAACCCTAACCCTAATCACGAGTTTTCTCCAAACCTAGGGTTCGTCCGTGTTTCTCTCGCAAGAGAAGGTCTCACCCTTTTCTTCCACAAATGTTTTATTGTCTTCCACATCACTCAAGTTCTCACCCTTTTCTGATCAATGAAAATGGCACCAAAGTAAATTTCTAAACCCTTCTCTTTGGTTTCATGTTTTAGATATTATCTGGGTTAGCTAATCGGGTGCTGGTCTTTGTCATTCATCATACCATCATATGGCATTCATCTTGCATTTTGGACATAATTTTGACATCCTTAGGCAAAAAACAGAAGATAGCCGAGCCTAGTAGGAAGGAAACACTGAGGGAGAATCCATCTTCGGACCCACGATTTCCTTCTGAACATCATCAGCACACTTACATGACCCATAAGTTCGAGCTGATGGCTACTCGTTCCTTAGATAAGAAGTTTTTTGACAAATTTGCTAATAATGTCGAGCATGTAGTTAATCATTACGGCCTCAGTAAGTTAGACTATTGTGACCGTGACATCAATATAGACTTAGTTAGTGAATTCTATAACAACCTACAAACTACAGGCGATAGGCTCATTTATAAAAGTAGGGTAGCCCGGAGGGATATATCTTTCACTCCTGATATTCTTAGGGTATTTCTAGAGTGCCGAGAGTCGAACTCAGCTCTTGAGTGCTATCCAAGCATTCAAGAACTAGTTGAGGGATACTCTATCAATGTCATACATGAGCACTTCTTTAGGAAACCAAGACAACCTGGCCTTAATCTATTTCTGGCAATGGCATTAGCTGCTCCTGATAATGGTTTATATAAGGTCATCGTAGGATGCATACTTCCCATTGTCACTAGAGGGCAAGCAAAAATACGCCCACATCATTTACTGGCATTACATCTCCTAAAAAATCATCTCGACTTTAACATTGCATTGAACATGTTTCTCTGCATAGTCCACTTCACCGTCCCTGTCCAAAAGAAACTTTACATGCCTTTTGGACATATCATCACCTTCTGGTTAGAATCCATAGGCATCAATACAGCCAGGGGCAAGGTTAAACAGATGACGGACTTTGATTTTATCAAGTGGCAAAACTTTTCATTGGCCGGAATGGTTCGAGTAAATGGGAACATTGAGTGGGATGATGGACACCAGGCTAGTGAGAGGTGGGACATGGGAGCTGAAGAAGGCGAAAAAGAACCTCCAGCCCAAGCTGATAAACCACATTCCTCCGTGTCTGAACAGCTCGAGAAACTGGGCAAAGATTATGCTGAGTTCGTGGACTCAGTTGATACAAAATACAAGGACCTTAGTACAACAATTGTTACACAACACAAGGACCTTAGTACGATGATTGATTCTCAATTCAAGGAGCTTCAAACCAGGATGGATACTCGGTTTTCATAAGTTTCTGCCCAGCAGGAGGAGATTCTTACTCTCTTACGTGCCATGATGACGAATTCATCAGGTCCATCGTCGCCAACCATGTAGTATTGGGACAGTGATTCTCTTTTATATATGTATTAAACTTTTGAATTCAAGAAAAATGTGTATATCAGGATGGTTGGCTAACACTTGATTTATATATTTAAGTATGTTGACTGCATATATTTTGATTGAATATGACTATTCTTGTGTTTTTAGTTTCTGTATTTACATATTATGAACAGGTTTATCACAACCATTTTCAAGGGAAATTCTGTCAAATTTTTTTGGGTTGTCTATATCTTTCAATATATATGCACAATCGATATCTATTTGTTAAAATATATTGGTGAATTGGATAACTAAGGGCAATGAATTTAGGGGGAGTGACCCTATAGACTGCTCTTTTTGTGTGTTTGACAAAGGGGGAGAGATGAGTAGGTTTTAAGTTTAAGGTGGGAAGATAAGTGGAATAAGTGGAGCTATATATCGGTTTGAGAATAATATGAATTTTAAATTTCCTAAAATGTCAAACGTAGTGTAAATCTATATTTCTTTTAAAATGAAAAGCTTATTGCATATCTTGATTTTATGACCTGATGAAGTTCTTAATCAATTTTGAGAATATCATAATTGTGCTATAATTTCATCACCTAAAACTTAAACCATTGTCAAACATCAAAAAGGGGGAGATTGTTGGCGCAATCAGGCCTAGATGATGTTTTGGTGTTTGACAAAGGTTTCAAGTCTAGGTAATAATTATGTGTTATCTCATGCGGTTGGTTGAGATGTATTTTCAGGAAATTCCTTGTAGGCCGAGGACTGGATGCAAGGTGGTGAAGACCCGGACAAGGAGTCCTGGCAAATGAAGACCCGGACGAGGAGTCCTGGCAAATGAAGACCCGGACGAGGAGTCCTGGCAAATGAAGACCCGGACGAGGAGTCCTGGCAAGTGAAGACCCGGACGAGGAGTGCTGAAAAATGGAGACCCGGACGAGGAGTCCTGGCAATTGAAGACCCGGACGAGGAGTCCTGGTAAGCGAAGATCCGAACGAGAAGTCCTAGCTTGAAGACTCAGACGAGGAGTCTTGGCACGAAGTCCCGAAAGTGATTCTTGGCACGGAAGACCTATGAACAGTGGTTCACAGGCATCAGGTAAAGGGTATAGGGTAGACCCTCTCTTAGGCATAGTTTCGACTCTAGACGAGTTAAAATGGTCAAGAGTCGAGGCAGCACCTCGACTAGCTTGCAAAACGCTGATAAGACCGTAGAAGTCGAGGCGGCGCCCCGACTGGGGTTGGTTCTCACGAACAAAAGCAAGTCGTAGTCGATTAAAGCATCGACTACGGTCTGCGTGTTCAAAAGGAAAAACCCCTTAGCAGTCGAGGTGACGCTTCGACTGATGCTTGGTTCAATGAAATAGACGCAAGGGACTGTCGACTGGGAGCTCAACTGTTGCTCTGTTTGGATTGAAATAGAAGCAAGGGAGTTTCGACTGAAGGCTCGACTAAAGCCTACCAGTCGAGACAATGAACCATCGCCTGGACTGGACCTAAGTTACAACGGACAAATAATGTTAATTTCGTGAAAGACTTATTATTGGAAGCTCATTAAATGTGAGTTAATGCGCCAGTCGAGGCACCAGTCGAGGCGACTCGACTGCACGGGTTGGAAAAGTCCTAATCAGGCTCGATTTAAAAGGCTTACATGGCTGGTTTTCAAAAATATTGATAAGAAGCTATTACTCAAACGAGGGTTCAGAATTCTCAAGGTTTTTGACCTCAAAAGCAGTTAAAGGTTCTGAAAAGAAGAAGCTATCTAGTTTTTACTGCAATCATTGTAATTGGTTTCTTCTTCATCTCCTACTACTGTAAGTTTCGTGTAATGTTCTGATAAACTGTGTTAAGAGGTTTCTCCACCTCCGGTGCGTCACCAAGAAGGAGAAGTATTATAGTGGTGGTGTACATCACTAGAGCCTACAAGGGGCTCAACCGTGGAGTAGGAACTTGAGTTTCGAACCACATAAATACTATGTTTTTGAGCTTGTGTGTGTTGTTGTGCTTGTATTCGAGTTTTCCGCTGCGTACTAACATTGTAGATGAGCACAACAAATCAAAGAGACGAATATCTCTATTCATCCCCCCCCCCTTCTAGCGACGCCAACGGTCCTACAGAATCATCTTCCATGGTTCAACTTGAGTCTAACTCAAGTTTAACCTGTTTGAGTCTAACTCAAATCTTGGTCATATACTCAATTGTCCTCTTAGTCCAACTAAAAGAAACTATCTCCAAAATAGAATGTCATTTGTGTGTGACCCTATAGGGTCTTGTAACGTTGGCAATGTATCTAAAACCCTTTTTAGATACGTAAGCAATGAGCGGCATTTAGCAATACATCATTGTTACCCAAGTTACAAGATCGTCGAGATCCAACAACCTTTTCGTGACTATTATCATGTATGACGGTGTCCTTCTATCTCTGATATCTTAGATCGATCAATGAGGCATAGACCATGACGTCCCCTTATTGATCTTTATGTTTCTTGATCCCCAAGTAGACTCACTCAAACAAATGAGCTCAATATCTCATATTGACTCATTTGAGCATGGCCATGCATTTCGTGATCCTACTCTATCAAGAGGCCAAAGATATCACTCCTGTCATATAGGAGGGATAGATCTCATCTACATCACTCACATCCCTCTGCATAATTTGTTACATACCCAGTGATCACCGTTATAGTCACCCTGTTACGGTGTGACATTAGATGATACCGAAATACATAACTCCTTATGTAAGGAACCGTAGTGACTTCAGGTCTAAGGATTATTCATACCAATAGTCACATGAGAAAGCATATGACACTCATATAATGATCCATGATACTTTCTCATGGTGGGTCAATTCAGTATATATATTCTTCAATATATATACCCATGTGTCAATGTGATATCACATATCCATGACTTGTGAGATCAAGTCATCCATTGACCTACATGCTAGTCTCAATGTATTAATATTGCCCTTGTATATTAATACTTGACTAGGAATATTAAGAATAGTGTTCTCTACAGCTTCTCATAATCAATTCTACCAATTGATATACTATAGATTAGAACCTACTATTCAAGGACATTATTATGTTTATTTTAGCTGGCACATGCATAAAGTAAATATAATAAACAATTTTTGTCTTTTATTAATGAAATATGATACACATGATCCATAATCAATCATCTCATAATTGATATTATATCTCATGATTGGCACTAAGGGCTGACACTAACATTTTAGAACCCACAAGTTGGGTCCCTCAACATCTACTACAAATTTCCTAGGAATCCAAGCCTTAGAAGTTCTAATAAAAGGTGATCTAGTAGAAACAAAACCAACAGTTATAGTTCTACCATTATCAAATTTTGACCTAGCAGTTCTTGCATTAACAGATTTTCCTTTAGTAGTTTTGGATCCACTAATTCCTCCAAAAGGAACTTTGAATTTAGATACAAGTTTCCTAGACACTAAGGACATATAACTAAGTTCCTTTTGTTGTGTATTGTACCCTAGTCCAGCCTTGTTATAGACTGCACGTTGGGCTCCTAGAATCATATTTAATGTCTTTGATCCATTGGTGAATTTCTCAAGTGTGCACTTGAGATCTTCCGCCTGAACTTTCAAGGATGTATTCTCATCCTTGATCTCCTCCAAATGAGGATTTCCTGCACCACTGTCATCAGACAGTGTATTAGAATTCTTAACTAATTCTAATTCAATTTTCAGTAACTTAACCTTAGTTTTATATTTTTTCAGAGCATTTGTCAAACAAGCAATAGTTTCATATAATTTATCTAGATGGGGAGAGTTTACCTGATCATCATCAGAAGATGATGATGAAGAGTCCGAACTTGGTTGCTCCCCATCAGAATGGTTCAGTTCTCCATCTAATTCAGAATCTTCAGAATTCTCCAATGCCATGAGAGCCTTTTGCTTTGCTCCCTTCTCCTCACTTTCTTCTTCCGATGAGGAGGATGAAGATGAAGTATCATCCCAAGTAGCCTTCAATGTTTTCTTCCTCTTGGCCTTTTCTTCCTTCTTTTTATACTTAGGGCATTCACTTTTGAAGTGGCCTTTCCTATGACAATGAAAGCACTCTACATTAGATTTATCCTGATTAATTTATGAGCTTTTACCTTTCTTGGTGAAGTATTTCTTCACATCCTTCTTGTTGTATTTTTGGCTTCTTCTCATCAATCTCCTCACAAAGTTAGCCATCTCGCTAGAGGATGACTCATCATCTCCATCCGAATCTGATGATGAAGAGGAGGAAGAAGCTTCCTTCTTCTCCTTCTTCTTCTTGCTCTCCTTGCTGCGATCTCCTGCAATAAAAGCTAGACCCTTCTCCTTTGGGCTTCGATTAGCTTGTTCATGCAATTCCAATTCACAAAATAATTCATCAATCTTAATTGTTGAAAGATCCCTTGATACTTTGTAGGCATCCACCATAGATGACCACAAAGTATTCCTAGGGAAATATTTGAGTGGATACCTTGCTAAGTCCCTATTCTCAACAGCCTCTCCAACAGAATGGAGGTCATTGAGTATTTCTTTGAACCTACCATGCAGTTCACTTATTGTTTCAGTCTCCTTCATGCTGAAATTCTAAAATTTGTTCAAGTAGAGATCCCTCTTCGGTGTCCTTGAATCTCTGGTTCCTTCATGTAGCTCCATCAACTTCCTCCAAAGTTCCTGAGCACTACTGAAGGGACCAACTTTGTTGAGTTGGTCCTTGGCTACACCGCACTGCAAAGTTATGGTTGCTTTGGCATTTTCCTGGGCCTTCTCCTTTGTTCTGGCGACCACAGAGAGGACACCAAAACCCTTCCTTCGTCATCGGTTGGTGGTGTGAATCCCTCTGAGACTGAGAACCACATATCCATGTCCATCATCAAGTAGTATTCAATTCAGCTCTTCCAATACTGGAAGTTTTGTCCATCGAAATATGGGGGTCGAGTTGTGCTGAATCCCTCTTGCGCTATCATTCCTTGATGCTCTGGTGGAGGTGAATCCGGTGCAGAGCCCTTGCTCTAATACCACTTGTTGGGATCGAAGCTAGCTAGAGGGGGGGTGTGAATAGCGAGTCTAAAAAATTCTAACTCACTTTTGACTACAAAACAGAGGATTATGCAGCGGAAATGGAAAAATAAGAACACAAAGCACAAACACAACCAAACGCAGGTATTTACGTTGTTCGGAACTCAGTAGTTCCTACTCCACAGGCAGCTCAAAAGGAAAGTCTACTATGTATGATCGGAATGGTTCCGGAGGTGAAAACTTCACCTCTTACATGGTTACAAGACAATGAATATACTTTAAGAACAGTGAGCTAAGTATTAAAAACCAGTTACAGATTGTTGTTCAGCTTCTTGCGTTGAAGATGGAGTTGTAGCACTTGCAAGAAGGTGATCAATAGTAGTTGGGAACACTTGTTGGAGAGGAGGTGAGATGAGATCAAGGCTTTTTCACTCCTTCTCCTTCAGTATGAATCACTGGAAGCTTTTTTCATTTTTCTTTCTAAGTATCTCGCTTCTATTTTTCTTCCTTCTCATCTTATAGTCATTTCTTCCAGTGAGCTTTCTGTCTTCCGCCATTGGAGCCCTAGAGACCACGCCCGACCAAACTCTGGTCACTTGAGCTTGTCCCCGTAACTGCCTCCACTTCTGGTGGTTTTCCAAGAACGGAGCCTGCTCCTTCAACAGAAAGTCAGCACATTTGAATCTTTACTTGAAACGGAAGCATCTTGTTATCACCTCCATCAGTCGAGCCTGCAGTCGCATCTGACTCGCGTTTGTGCTTGAAAAATACCTATCAGTCGAGCCCGCAGTCGAGCCGGGCTTAGTTCTTTGACTAAATTCATAGCTATCAGTTGAGCAAATACCGCGTTATTCGGTGCCTTTTTAAAAAGTGCCTGGCGATAATCGCCTTGGTAATGAAGTGCCACAGGCGGTCGAGCGTAGTTGGTGGGCTCGGTTCTGTGTTGTTCCACGTAGTGAACAGTCGAGCCAGCTCGATTCTGTGCCTTTGTGCAAGAGTTCCAATTGAGCTGATAGTCGAGCTAGCTCGATTCTGTGCCTTTGTGCAAGAGTGCCAGTCAAGCTGACCCCATGGTGGCTCAATTGACACTGGAAATATATGAAGCACATGAGTATCTTTCCAAGTAAGCTTCTATTTCGAGCACCCTAGTAAGAGACCAAGCACGTTACGGTGCCTTCTCCAACTAACGAATGCTTTAAGTACCCTAGGCAAAGAACGAGCGTGTTACTACGCCCTCCTTGCCTAACGAGTACTCCATGTACCCTAGATAAAGAACGAGCGCATTACTACGCCCTCCTTGCCTAACGAGTACTCCATGTACTCTAGACAAAGAACGCGCGCATTACTATGCCCTCCTTGCCTAACGAGTACTCCCAGTACCCTCGACAAAGAACGAGCGCATTACTACGCCCTCCTTGCCTAACGAGTATTGGGCTCATGTACCCTAGTAAGAGACCGAGCACGTTACTGTGCCCTCTCTTACTAACGAGTACACTAGCTAGAGACCGAGTACTACCTTGTGTCCTCTCTAACTTCAATGGAGAACGAGCATGTTACTATGCCCTCTCCATCACTGAGCTTCCGGGCCTCTGAACAGCTTGTACTCTTCCTTTACCAAGGTTCCTCCTTGGATTTCTCAATTGTCAAAACTCAAGCTTGGACTTCCCATGCCAAGACCTAAGCTTGGACTTCCCATGCCAACTCTAAGTTTGACTTCCCATGCCAAGACCTAAGCTTGGACTTCCCATGCCAACCCCAGGTTGGACTTCCCATGTCAAGACCTACCCTTGGATTTCTCATCCATGGGTCTAATGTCACTCTAAACATCTAACTAGTGACCTTAGGTTTGAAACAGTTGAGGTAATGTCTTGACTACACTCTAGCTCAAACTAGATTTCAATTTCCTAGACTTAAACCTTGTTGTTAAATATTGAAACATTCGATGGGCTTGACTGCACTAACACTTGGAACTTAAACTTAGTACTTATATTTTTCTTTCAAAACCCCTCTTTCTGATTTATGGCAAAAGGGGGAGAAAACGGCCAAAGTTAAGGGATCAATTTTTTTTTATAACTTAACTTAGTACTTCATACTTATTCTCATGGCCAAAAGTTAAGTAAATGTTTACTTAACTTTAATTTTTGCAACTTAACTCTTTTTAGTTAACAAAAGGGGCCAAGTTAAGAAAATTCTTAACTTAAACTTATTTTTTTTTAATACTATGGCTAAAACTTTAAGTAATTGTTAATTACTTAAAAAACTCTTCTAGAGAAGCAAGTGTCAAGGGGGAGATTAAGATCTTCTTTCAAGAACTCACCCTCGGTTAAGGGGAAGGTTTCCTCAAGGGGGAGTACCTGAAAGAAGAGTTAATCTTACTCCTAAGTATACACTTTCACACTTTTTCTCTAATGCATATCATTTCCTTAACTTTGTATGTGGGTTTGTCATAGATCAAAAAGGGGGAGATTGTTGTTGCAGTGGGCACCTAAGTCGAACCTGAGTTTTGATTATAGCAAACGATACAAAGTTAAGCTCATATCGTTATCTCACGAGCTGAATCAAGTGTGCAGAAAAGTACTAAAGCTGGAGCTGAAGGCTAGCGACATCTGGAGGAAGCTGCAGTGGTCGGATGACACTTGAGTGATTTTGGAGGGAGCCAAAGAAATCGAGTGGAAGGTCAGAAGCGAGAGCTACAAAGTAAGTATCGAGGTAAGCTCGTGTGTGTGAGCATAAGCGAGGTTGTATCCTCCTTACGGGGATGGTCTTAAGCATAGATCCGACCAAAGACACCCCATGGATGGTCTAGGTCGAGATCGAACGGTCGGCGATCGTCGAAATTATGTTTTTATTAAGCTAACTTGTTATTTCAGCAAGCATCAGTCAATTGCCCACAAGAGCCACTCGACTGCCTTCATCAGTCGACTGCTGAGGGTTGCGACTCGACTGACACTGCCATCAGTCGACTGATGATGGCCATTAGTCGATTGATGATGGCCATCAGTCGATTGATGGTCAAGGATCAGCTTCAAGGAGTCAAGTCTTATCACCTCATTCCAAGGGGCTTTGTGCCTAGTTTTGATTGGCTGAAGATCCCCTCGATGAGAGGCTCAGAAACTATAAAAGGAGGGCTTCTCTAAATGTTTTTTTTCATCAATTCAAAGTGCCCTAAAGCCTCCATAACGTGATGACACTCCAACGACTCCACGACGTCGAAGTGCTACAGAAACGCCGATGACACAAGCTTAAGCCTCCATCTTTTTGGTCGTCGGTAAAAGTTTTTTTTAGTCGTTCATCAATTCTTGCATTTACTTTCTATTCTACGAGCTTTTATTGCAACTAGGAGAGGGGGAGTGTGTCACGCCCTGAGAGTATGTCGTGCTGAAAAGCAAACGGATGACATCTCCCCTGTACATGGCAACATCTCGTGTTAATACAAGGCTCGTAGGCCACAACAACAACAACATATATATATGTAAACAAATCACAACGGAAACTAAAACACAACAACATCACAAACTACACACATGCATACCGGTATGACTAACACCGACTCAGAACACCATAACAAAACCAGAAAAAAGAAAGGTACAACATTTACAGCGTCCAATCACTACAAAACATCACATAAACCAAATCCATATCGGAACACCAATGAAAACCCAAAAACCCAGACTCTCGGAGTTCAGATGAGACGATGCCAGCCAGTGGTGCTCCAAGACCATCACGAAGTTGGCTACCTATTACCTGGGTGACAGAAAAACCCAGGATCCGTGGTAGTGAGTAAAACTCAGCAGATAATAGGAAAAACATGTATATATCCAATATCACATATAATTCAACAGCATAACCTAAAGGTACCACAGGTATAACAACACAGTATATAAATACATGCATATACCGTCTAACCAAATAAACAACGTATAACACAGACATACCTGAAAGTCTACTACGCTACTCTGATCCAACCAGAGAATATATCCAACATATATAACAGGAAGAGTAATACTAACTCATAATATACTCATGATACAGGTCAAGGTATCTAATGGTCTGTCCAACAAATATACAAGTATCCGACACAACCGTATAACAGATGCAAGAAGCATGCATGAATATGATCTACAACTAAATGCAGCAAGCATAGTACAATCAAATGCAACATCACAATAAGCATATATATATATAGACTGCATCTATATATATATATTAATCACAACCATCTATATATATATATATATATATATATATATATATATATATACATGCATATATGTATATATATGACAATATGAAAAAATGCCATAAGTCACGACAATGCAGCATGCATGGTCATGTCGGCTCACCCTAAAGCTACCACGACCCCAGTGTTGCCTCGGTGGCTCGAGATTGACAACTGTCCCAACTCAACACCAACCACTACTCTCGAATGGACGAGTGGGTAGTATGATCGAGTAGCATATAAGCGTGAAGAGCAAGCTACACGATGGGGGTCCCTGCTTATGTGAGCAAAACATATAGGGTTTTAGGAGTAGTTTTCGCTCACATCTCATTTCATTTTGTGTTAGTTTCATGCATATGTTACCCTATTTTGGTACGCATTTCCTATTTTCTAGCTCGGAGGTCTTCTCATTGTACTTTTGTGTGCAGGTTAGCTTTTCGGGTGAAAAAGACACATTTTCGAAGCAAAAGAAGGACTTTCACAACTAGATGTAGAGTGGGACATGGCCAGGGCATGTGGATTCACACAGTCGTGTCCAATGGGCGAAGATCAGCACCCCAGGGTCGCACACGTTCTGGCCATGTGGAAACACACGATCGTGTGGCGGCCCGATGGATTTGCACAACTAGGGCTTTTTTTGGATTTTAAAGCGGTTCGAGGCGAGGTCTATATAAGGATGGCTCCGCCCAAACCCTAGGGGGGAGGCAGGATGGCTAGGATGGCACGCCGAAGCCCTAAAAAGCTTCGGTAACTTGCAACGGGGAGGAGGAACGCTGCTGGAGTCCACAACTTGCAATACAATGCCGGAAAGAAGATCACGAAAGCATCGTATATCTCTATTTCTGCGCTTTACTTCTATTGTATTCGAACTTAGACATGCTTTGTAATTCTTCCTTCGTATTTATGGAGTAGTACTTTCGATTCTAGGATTAGGGAGTAGCTTGTGTACATAAACAATGTTGGTTCATATTAAATTCTGGCCATAAGTTTGATTTGACAATTAGTAGTTGCTCTTTATTATATCTACACGTGTTTGGCTTTCTTTCCGCTGTGCTTAGGCGATATGAGGTGGTGACAGCCCTTGCAATCTAAAATTTAGGAGATTTGATTAAGGAACCTAGGGGTAAACCTAATCTCCTGCAACTGCGGGGAAAAGGGTGCGGTGGAATCGAAAATGGCCCACCGTAGGAATTGATTTGGCATCCTTGTACCGTCTATCTCGTCCTTGTGGGCGGAGATAGCTCCCGGTGAATGCGGAGACTCTGCGAGAGAGTGTATGATGTCCCTTCCACAAAATCGTAGATAAACATCTCGACAATGCTAATTGACAACATTGTTTTGTGATACACAAGCGAAACCGAAGTCATAGAATCACATTTGAAGACCCCGGCACACTTTTTTCCTCCTCCGTGTGACACCGTACAGAGTAGAGTCCACCGACAGCCCTCACCAACCGTAACCTCTTAGAGATCACGTCCGAACAATTACAACCACTAAGTATATTAGTATTCAAATCCCAGTCCCTGTGGGATCGATAATCTTTATTACTTGATAACATCCATTCACTTGCGGGCGTTGAGCGTGAGCATGCGCTTTGAGTCCTCGATGTAGGGGATCGATTAGCCGGCTAGAGGGGGGTGAATAGCTCTCTTCATTGGATGTCGTATTTTGCTCGTCTACAAAACGTTAGCGCAAGCGGAATATACAAATGTAAATAAAGGCAAGCAAAATATAAGCAAGCAATACAAACACCGAGATGTAACGTGGTTCACGGCTACACCGCTAATCCATGGTCCGATTCATCCACGGTGAATCACTCCGCAATCTATCCACTAGATCTCTCCTTTGCACAAAGCTAGGTGGAGGTAACCTCTTTTACACAAAGATCACTCTTCTACAATGGAATGAAGATTAGAGCAAGTAGAAGAGTGGGAAATCGTTTAGGGCACTTTGGGAGTAGTTGGGCGTTCAAGCATTAACCTCCTAAAGCCCCATCCCCTTCCTTTTTATAGAGGAAGAGGGTTTCTTCCCGTTGACACAGGATCGGTGATGCCCTCGATCGATTGATTGGTCCTCGTAATAATCTGCCGTCGCTTGGATACCATCCAGATCGCATCACGATCGATCCTACCATCATCGATCGATGCTCGATCGATCAGTGCTCAATGTCGACTCCATTCTGCCCGTGCACGGTGCCATCGATCATCATTCCTGGCGATCAAGCTTGTCAACATCGATCATTGCCGATCCATGGCGATAACTTCAAGCATTAAATGGTATTATACCGGTCGATCGACCATCGACTCGGATCGATCGCCATTCCTGGCGATCGGTGTGAAAAACCCATCCGACACTTGGCCAAATGGCCAAGTTTCACCTAAGAGCTACCCCTTCCCGGGTTACATTCGCTCACTCTCATCTCTCGGAGTCCCTCACCTTCGAAGTTCTCTTCGTTCTCGGCCACGTCCCTCGGCAGCATCAGGCGCATGACTCTGCAATGCTCCTTCGCGTCTCTTGCCTCGAAGTCTACTTCCTCCGGTTTCACTCCAAGCTTCTCGTCTGGCGGTCCCTCGGATGCTCCAAGCGCACGGCTTCCGCAAAGCTATCCTTCACCGACTCAAGGCACGAGTCATGAGATGTGAAACTCGCCACGGCTCCATGTGCGAATTACTAAGTCCTGCACGACTTCAACGCACATATCAAATCAACATAACACACTAACTTAAACCCTTTGCCACACACATCAAAACCTTATCATGGCAAGAGATTGCCCTAACAATCTCCCCCTTTTTGATGTGTGGCAATCCGTTTAAGTTAGGTAAAAATATTTGATATAAATTTCTAAGGTAAGAAAGCATGTAAACATAAACATGATATAGCAACATGCAACTCCCCCTTAACTCATGAAACTCCTCATACAAATTTTCTCCCCCTATCACTTAAACATAATTATTTCTCCCCCTTTGACACCATCAAAAAGATTAATACTAAGTTAAGAACACATGGCATCAAGTCTAATAGAAAGAAAATATCACAAGTTGATTTAAAATCGGAATTCAGCATTTACTGGTCTGATATTCAGTCATCGATCGACTGTTCGGACTACTTCTGATCGCACTGCTTTCGAATTTCGATTTTCTGGACCGAATTTCAGAAATGCGTTAAAAATTCCAGAAAATTCAAAAAATCATGAAATTTGGGGAACACATTTCTTTTAAGTATATCTATCAGTGAAAAATAGGTTTTCATGAAAAATCATTATATTTCAACGTATTTGCCAAAAATCCATAAGCTTTAAAAACTACTAGGTTTTTGATCATAAGAGTATCCATTTTAACACCTAGTCTTGCTTTGAATTGTTTCAAAACATGAATACATAGATTTTAGATTAAGAAATTGTTTTGAAAACATATGAAATATCCAACCATGATCTTTGGGCAATATGTCTATGAATTAAACATAAGCCTTCCCCATGATTAGTCTATTATTGCTATTTTGATACTTTAAATGACCATCTAAATGCTATAGGCACTAGTGGACATTTGTATCATCCTAACATCTCACCCATGCTAAGTTTGCAATCAAGTTAGCCTATAGTGAGTGTGAGATGCATCCTAGGGGGTATTTGTATATACTTAACCCTTGTATTCATGCAATTCTATCATGGTTAAGTATCAACCAAACAACCTACATGATCATAATGACATATATGAATTAATTTCACATTATGATCATGAAATACATGTATTCATTAAATAATAATCATGCATTAGGTATTATATGATAATAATAAACAAAGTATCACCTAAAGCATGATTCAACCCTATTTCTCATGATTACGTGCCAAATCATAAATCATGATTTCAAACATACATAGCAATTACATTAATCATCATGATTTAAGCATTATTATCTATTTATGGGCACGTTATCATCACCCAACACTATTCTAAAAATGTTGTCCCGCCATCCTAAGTCAACCAAAATATGATATAGGTCAATTCCATATGGTTGACTACCCTAGGGTTTTCCTAACCCTTAAGGATGGATTTTGGAAGCCAAAATAAGTTCTTTCCTATTGGGTTCACTAAGTATTCCTTGGGGATCCATTTCATAGCTATTACTTTCTTCTTATCTTGTCCCCTAGCAATTAGGCATTTATAGGCCTTTTCATTTTTCTTTTCTTTGTATCCTAGGCCCTTTTTGTTGAAGCTTGCCCTTTGGCTCTCTATAATCGTGTTCAATGTGTTGGTGCCAATAGTGAATTTCTCTAGGGCTTTTGTCAAATAGTCTACCTTTTCCCTTAAAGCCCTATTTTCCTCTATGCATGCATCATTAACATCCAAAGGCTTATAGTCATGTGAACATGCATCATTTAAGCTAGAAGAAATATCATTATTATTTAAGCATGCATTTTCTAGCTTATTTTCTAATGCCTTAATTTGATCAAGCATGCTTTTATTTTTCTTTTTCATTCCAAATAAGTCCCTAGTTAAACTAGAAATTATGAAAACTATTTTCTTAGGAGAGGCATTCGTTATCATAGTTTCCATGTCTTCTTCTTCTTCTTCGGATGAGGAGGATGTAGAAACTCCCCCTTCACTTGAGCTCTCTCCACTTGAGCTTGATTCTTCATTTGAGGAGGAGGAGGAGCAATCCGAGTCATGAAGAGCCATTAGTGCTAGGTTGGAATAGACATGCTCTTCTTCTTCGGATGAGGATGAGGAAGCAAGGTCATCCCATGTCTTTGCTTTGAGAGCCATGGCTTTTCCTCTTTCCTTGGCCTTCTTTTCTTCTTCCTTTTTCTTCTTGCTCCCCTTCTTCTTCTTTTCTTCCTTCTTTTTCCTTTCCTCTTTGCTCTTGTTTAGGAGGGGGCAATTGTCCCTTATGTGTCCCTCCCCTTGACAATTGTAACAAATGATCTTCCCCCTTGGTCTTCTATTCCTATCATGAGATTTATCAAATCTAAAATTCTTAAATGCACGTCTTACCTTCCTTACCATGTAGGCTTCTTCCGTGCTATCCATGGAAGAGGTAGAGGCTTCATCATCGGAGGAGGAGGGGATCTCTATCTTCTTCTTCCCCTTATTTGCCATCAAGGCTACTCCTCTTGAGGGTTGAATTCTAGGCTCTTCTTGTATTCCTTCAAGCCTAGTTTCGTGGAGCTCCATTGTTGAGAAAAATTCCTCCAAGATACTTACTTCCAAGTTCTTGGAGATGTAAAACGAATCCACCATGGAGCTCCATCTTGAGGACCGGGGAAAGGAATCTATGGCCTTCATTACCATATCCCGGTTGGAGAGCTTTTCTCCTACACTTGTTAGCCCAATTAATATTTCTTTAAATCTAGAATGTAGGGAAGTTACCTTTTCTCCCTTTTCAAGCTTAATATTTGATAGTTGGGAGCGGAGGAGATCCCTTCTTGCTAGCTTGGCTTCCGAAGTGCCTTCATGAAGTTCAACTAGCTTCTCCCACATCTCCTTAGCACTAGAACATTCCCCTATCCTATTGACTTCTTGTTGGGGGAGTACATTGTATAGGTGGTGCTTGGCCTTTGAATTTTCCAAATATTCTTCTCTTTGCCTCTTGCTCCACCTTGATTTCTCCAATGGCTCCCCATTTTCGTTCCTAGGCAACTCGAAACCGTTTTCCATTATTAATAGAATTTCAAAGTCGGTTTTGAAGAATACCTCCATTCTCTTTTTCCACCAAGAGAATTCACCGTCGAACTTCGGTGGGTGGATGTTTGAGCCGAACATTTTTGATGTAGAGCTTGTTGCGGCGGTTAGTCCGGTGACAAGCTTTCCTTGCTCTGATACCACTTGTAGGGTATCGATTGGCCGGCTAGAGGGGGGTGAATATCCCTCTTCATTGGATGTCGTATTTTGCTCATCTACAAAACGTTAGCGCAAGCGGAATATACAAATGTAAATAAAGACAAGCAAAATATAAGCAAGCAATACAAACACCGAGATGTAATGTGGTTCACGGCTACACCGCTAATCCACGGTCCGATTCGTCCACGGTGAATCACTCCGCAATCTATCCACTAGATCTCTCCTTTGCACAAAGCTAGGTGGAGGTAACCTCTTTTACACAAAGATCACTCTTCTACAATGGAATGAAGATTAGAGCAAGTAGAAGAGTGGGAAATCGTATAGGGCACTTTGGGAGTAGTTGGGCGTTCAAGCATTAACCTCCCAAAGCCCCATCCCCTTCCTTTTTATAGAGGAAGAGGGTTTCTTCCCGTTGACACAGGATCAGTCGAATGATTCCCTCGATCAGTCGACTGGTCCTGTAGTCGTTGCCCAATAACGGCCGCTTTCCACGTTGGATACCATCCAACGGTACTGGCATCAGTCGACTGATCCTACCATCAGTCGACTGATGCTCGATCAGTCGAGTGCTCAACTGAGTCGACTCCATTCTGTGCCCGTGCATAGTGCCATCCGATCATTTAGTCATTTGTTCGTCATCGATCTTGCCATGGCATCGATCGCCAAGCATTAAATCGGTATTATACGGTCGATCGACCATCGACTCGGATCGATCGATTGCCATTCCTGGCGGCAACGGTGGTGTCGGGAAAACCCATCCGACACTTGGCCAAATGGCCAAGTTTCACCTAAGAGCTACCCCTTCCCGGGTTACATTCGCTCACTCTCATCTCTCAGAGTCCCTCGCCTTCGAAGATCTCTTCGTTCTCGGCCACGTCCCTCGGCAGCATCAGGCGCACGGCTCTGCAATGCTCCTTCGCGTCTCTTGCCTCGAAGTCTACTTCCTCCGGCTTCACTCCAAGCTTCTCGTCCGGCGGTCCCTCGGATGCTCCAAGCGCACGGCTTCCGCAAAGCTATCCTTCACCGACTCAAGGCACGAGTCATGAGATGTGAAACTCGCCACGGCTCCATGTGCGAATTACTAAGTCCTGCACGACTTCAACGCACATATCAAATCAACATAACACACTAACTTAAACCCTTTTCCACACTCATCAAAACCTTATCATGGTAAGAGATTGCCCTAACACTCAATGGTATCCATCGCGAGATTCGAGGTCGCATCCGTGCGCATCAAATTTTTGGCGTCGTTGCGGGGACTGATCGATTCGATATCAAATCGAACAGTGGTAAATTGGATCGGACTTAGGATTAGATTATTTGCTTGCTTTATTCTCTTTCTAGTTTATCTTATTTTCTTTTGTTCTATATTTTTCATATTTAGATTTAGTTTTTATTTTTAGCAGTACTTTCCTATTTACTTATTGCATCTTAGATTTTTATTTGCTAGATTGTTTATTTTCTATTTTTAGGATTAGATTAGTACTCTTAACTTTGTGGTTTGGCTCGTCGTATGCTTAGACGATTAGGGTCGGAAGGTCTAATTCCGATCGACTTAGAAATTGAGCGAACTTTTCACCATCGGAGAGCAGAACAGTGAAAGATGGAGGATCAAGCTGCATCTGAGGTGAACATAGGTAGTCGACCTCTGCGGGACTATGCAGCTCCTAACACTAGAGGATTCAGGCCGAGCATAGCTGGACCGTCTATTTCGGCAAATAACTTTGAGCTAAAGCCGACACTTATACATATGGTCCAGTAGAGCCAATTCAGGGGAGCTACGACTGAAGACCCGAACCGGCACCTAGAGGCATTTCTTGAAATCTGCTCAACGATGAAAATGAACGGAGTGCCTACCGACGTGATCCACCTGAGCCTGTTTCCGTTTTCACTGTGGGATAAGGCTAAGGCATGGCTTCACTCCCTACCCTCTGGCAGCATCACCACATGGGAGCAGTGTGAGTAGCAGTTTCTAAATAAATACTTCCCACCAAGTAAGACTGCTCACATGTGCCATCTTATCATGAGCTTTCGCCAGAAGGAGGGGGAGTCCCTATTCGAGGCTTGGGATCGCTACAAGGGACTACTCTACCAATGCCCCCACCACGGACTGGAGAGGTGGCTGGTGATCCACATTTTCTATAGTGGGATCGCTTATGCCACGAAGATGTCCCTATATTCTGCTGCAAGAGGAGCACTGATGAATAAGACCATAGAGGAAGCGAAAGAGCTTATCGAAGAGGTGGCCAAGAACCACCATCAATGGCCTTCTGAACATGGTCAGCCTACACTCGCAGCAAGATGATACACTATCAATTTCATGGACCACCTTTCAGCAAGGATGAACGCACTCAGCAGATGGTTTGAATCTTTAAATCCTTCATCTGCATACGCGACCATTGATTTTGGAGAAGGAGCAGCAGCGTATCAAGAGGACCACTATGGAGGGTCGAGGACCTCAGATGAGTAGATTGAGCACTGCGATACAGTCGGGGACTACAACCCCAGGCCCCACAACCCATACTCTGATACTTATAATCTCGGATGGAGGAATCACCCGAATTTCTCCTATAAGAATAACTCGGGAAACTCTCAACCATGAGGGGGTATGGGCAGCAGCAGCAGGGCAATGGGCAGCAACCACAGAAGTCCAAACTGGAATTGATGATGGAGGACTTCATCGCTACCCAAACTAAGGCCAATGAGGAATTTCGTCGCCAACATCAAAAGTCTGAAGAATCACTCAGAGACTTAAAGGCCACCGTTGACGGCCTTGCGTGTCATACTAGGATGTTGGAGACGCAAGTGGCCCAAATAGCCCAATCCGTGTCACAACCTATGAAGAGCTCTCCGACGAGTCAAGGAAAAGAGGAAGGAGTGGGGCAAAGTAGTCAATTCGCCAAGGGGTGTGCAGCCATGGTTTCCACCCTACCTGACCAAGCAGAGTTTGAAGAGAAGATTCCCATATAACTTGAGGACCCTGGTGAATTTGTTCTTCCTTGCTCGATTTATGGATAAAGTTTCGATAACGCGATGTGCGACTTGGGGTCATCAGTGAGTGTGATGCCCTATGCATTTTACCTGGAGATGGGATTGGGTAATATACAACCAACGAGTATAGGTATACGTATAGCGGATGACACAATCAAGAAACCCGTTGGCATGCTACCACACATGCCTGTGATAATTGAGAATTTCGTGATACCAACAGACTTCATTATACTGGACACAAGACCAAATCCCCAGAATCCTATCATTCTGGGAAGGCCTTTTCTAGCGACTGCAGGGGCGTGGATAGATGTGAAGGCACACCAAATCTCCCTGAAGGTAGACGGGGAGGTCATCCTTTTCAACCTTTCGGAGCACAGAGCTTCCTACCTCGACGGCTTCACATTTAGCAGAATTGTGGAACCTCCGGGGATGAAGATCGAGATGGATGAATGGAGAGTTCACTTGAACCACCAGTCGGTGATAGTAGAGTGTGGTCGAGCTAAACGACCTAAAATAAAGCGCTTCTTGGGAGGCAACCCAAGTTTAGTTTTAGATTTCCCTTTTCAATTGCATTACATACATTTGTTTGATTTTTAGTTTTGATTTCCATTCCATTTAGAGTTAGGTCTAGAAAAGAACTTTGCTAGGCAAAAATGAGATCCATATTAGCCTACAAGGCGAAGTGTATGAGAAAATTCGGACCGTGGTACATAAATGGGCTGAAAAAGGGGACACACGGCATGGTCATGTGTTTTCCCATGGCCGTGCCCGATTAACCAGAGGCGCACACGGCTTGGACGTGTGTTTTCACATGGCCGTGGCGCGCGAGGTTAAAAGGGGCGAGCCGTGTGTTTTCACCCCATTTGCATCGTGTGCTTCAAAAGCTCTTTCCCTAGCCGTGTGATTTCGTCTTCCCCACCATTTAAAAGTATTTTGAAGCTCTAAAGAAGCCAAAGGAAGCAAAGATGAGGAGGACCAAGACCGTAGCACCCCGATCCAGCGCCTCAGAGCGACGAACAAGGAGAGCCAACGCCCCTCAAGCTCCGGAGGAGCGTAACACCCTACCCACTCTACTTTTTCGCAATAATGAACATAGAGATAGGTACAATATGCTCTCTACTCGTAAACTTACTGCTACTATGTACTTAGATGAAGATTTGCTAGAATCCTTAGGGTTGTTGGGAGATATGCAAGCCCTATTTGCAAAAATGGGGTGGGAAGAGATTATGGGAATAAAGCACCTAACCTTACCCTAGGATAATTTTGGAATTTTTGAGTTCCTTAGAGGCGGAAATTTTAACGGGTAGAGAGAGCGAGGAGGGTAGGATAACTTTTAGGCTTTTTAACATTGAGCATGAGTGGACCCTTCACCAATGGAACTCATGCTTTGGCTTACCAAGTGGGGGGAGAGAGAAGAACCCCTATTGAGTTCAACTCTCGGGAATGTTGGACCGAGTTGATGGGGGAGCACGCTTATGACCCTTCTAGGGCCAAAGCATCGCACCTCCAAAACCCCATCTTTCGATACCTTCACTGCATCTTGGCCAGTACTATATTTGGTCGTGGGGAGAGTGACGGTATAGTTAGAGCTAGCGAGCTACTTTACCTATGGGATATGCTACAAGAAAGGAGTAGCATCGATGTAGGGTCCCACTTCATCAAACACTTAGTGAAGATGGGCAAAGCGGCACGTGGAGAGATCAATGTGGGAGGCTTACTTGCCCACATTTGCTATAGGATGGGGTACGATTACACAACATTAGAGAGTATAGAGGGGAGCCCTAGGATCGACCTAGGAGTATGCATAGCCATGAAAATGATTGTGAGAGAAGGAGACTCCTTATGCTTTGTATGGAAAAATCTGACGGCCCTTAGGCTCCCCGACCCGGATCGTACCACCATCGCTATACGTTCCAACTGGCGCTTAGACCTGATAGTGGAGTCCCCTCCACATGAGGGACCATCCACATCAACGCCCATCTCTCCACCTTTATATCACTCTCCCTCCAGTCCACACATGCATAGGATCCCACCTAGTCCACACCGACATGAGCCTACACCTGCACCACCACCTTTTTATACTTTTAAGCAAGATGCAGGTACGTCGGCCTATGATTTCTCAGAGTTCCGATCGCACCTCGATGACATTTACACTGAGCAGTAGATGCAGAGGCAGCGATGGGATGAGCAAAGCACCTACCAGCAGGCAGAATTCTAGGGATTTCGGGAGCATTTCTAGCGGGTTGAGGAGTTCTACGATAAGGCCCGCATATACTTCCAGGAGGAGGTTATTCGCCGTCAGGATGAGGCCGCCTACCATAGGGAGATGCGGCAACACATGCATGCCCAGCAGCCGCAGTGGGCTAGGGAGGAGGAGCACCGAGCAGCCACTGCATCCACCAGCTCTTAGATCGACCACATGTATATGTGGCATCAGCGGCTCAACAGCAGATTCTCCTAGGATCCAAAGATGCCCAGGCTCCCTGACTTTCCACCTCTTCCACCCTATTAGAGGTGTATTTTCATTTAAGTCAGGGGGGAGACCCCAAGGTTTATTTTGTTTTGTTTCCTAGTAGTAGTTTCTTTTCTGGTATTTTCATTTATTTGTTCATGCATGCATGAGTTGTTTAGTTTCTTTCAGTACTTAATTTTTGGTGTCTATAAAGCTACCTCAGTAGTATTTTTGAAAATTGCTTGCATGAGTTGTTCCCATAGGTAGCTTAACTCCATTTATCTTGTGGTATTTTATTTTATTCGCTCTATTGAATGTTCTAGACTTACACTGGTTAGCTTTGTTTTTGCACTTACACATGTCGAACATCCTGAAAGGGAGAATCTAGTACATACCTAGTTATGATTCACTTCAGTAGTCTAGTACTTTAGAATCCACAGGTGACTCTAGGTTTAGCATTTTAGTTACTGGAGATTCTCGGATTGTGTAAGCCCATTCGAAAAAATCAAAATCCCAGTGAGCCGAAAAATAAAAGAGAGAAAAGAAAAGATAAATAAAAGAGAGAGAGAGAAAAAAAGAAATGAAAAAGAAAACAAAAAAAAGAAGAGAGAAGATTATGAGGTATAAAAAACAGTTGTCGTGGGTGGAAATGGCTAGGTGCCCCTTTGAGACCGAGTTAGGTTACTAGGGAAACACCTACCAATTTCTCTCAATAACAAGCACGCCTTTGAGACTTTATGCTAGATCTAGGGAACGACCCTCGCTTTGGGCAGGTAAGTGCCTAAGAGCCGAAAACCTTAGGAAAGCTATGGGGTGACGACTTAACTCACCATGGAACGGGCATCCCCTAAGAATGGTTCGCCTAGCACAAGCACAAGGAGCTAACTTAGTGAATTTCTAGAACATATCTGCTTTGCTTTGATTGCAAATACCACCTGATAAATTTAGTTTGCATGCTAATTATGGAACAATATCTTTTTGAAATTTTGTTGAACTGAGGTTTGCTTGAGGACAAGCAAAGATTTAAGTCTGGGGGAAGTGATGTGATCAAAATACATAGGGTTTTAGGAGTAGTTTTCGCTCACATCTTATTGCATTTTGTGTTAGTTTCATGCATATGTTACCCTATTTTGGCATGCATTTCCTATTTTTTGGTTCGGAGGTCTGCTCGTTGTACTTTTGTGTGCAGGTTAGCTTTTCGGGTGAAAAAGATGCATTTTCGGAGCAAAAGAAGAACTTTCACAGCTAGACACAGAGTGGGACACGGCCAAGGCGTGTGGATTCACACGGCCATATCCAATGGGTGAAGATCAGCACCCCAGGGCCGCACACAGCCTGGCCGTGTGGAAACACACAGCCATGTGGCGGCCCGAGGATTTGTTCGACTAGGGATTTTTCCAGATTTTGCAGCAGTCCGAGGCGAGGTCTATATAAGGATGGCTCCGCCCAAACCCTAGGGGGGAGGCAAGATGGCTAGGACGGCACGCCGAAGCCCTAAAAAGCTTCGGTAACTCGCAACAGGGAGGAGGAACGCCGCCGGAGGTCCACAACTTGCAATACAACGCAGGAGAGAAGATCACAAAAACATCGTATATCTCTATTTCTGCGCTTTACTTCTATTGTATTCAAACTTAGACATGCTTTGTGATTCTTCCTTCGTATTTATGGAGTAGTACTTTCGATTCTAGGATTAGGGAGTAGCTTGTGTACATAAACAATGTTGGTTCATATTAAATTCTGGCCATAAGTTTGATTTGACAATTGGTAGTTGCTCTTTATTATATCTACACGTGTTTGGCTTTCTTTCCGCTGTGCTTAGGCGATACGAGGTGGTGACAGCCCTCGCAATCTAAAATTTAGGAGATTTGATTAAGGAACCTAGGGGTAAACCTGATCTCCTGCAACTGCGGGGAAAAGGGTGCGGTGGAATCGGAAACGGTCCACCGTAGGGATTGATTTGGCATCCTCGTACCGTCTATCTCGTCCTTGTGGGCAGAGATAGCTCCCGGTGAATGCGGCGGCTCTACGGAAGAGTGTATGATGTCCCTTCCACAAAACCGTAGGTAAACATCTAGACAACGCCAATTGACAACATTGTTCTGTGATACACAAGTGAAACCGAAGTCCTAGAATCACCTTTGAAGACCCCGGCACACTCCTTTCCTCCTCTATGTGACACCGTACAGAGTAGAGTCCACCAACAACCCTCACCAACCGTAACCTCTAAGAGATCACGTCCAAACAATTACACCCACTAACATATTGGTATTCGAATCCCAGTCCCTATGGAATCGATAATCTTTATTACTTGACGACATCCGTGCACTTTCGGGCGTTGAGCATGAGCGTGCGCTTTGAGTCCTCGACGGTATCCGTCGCGAGATTCGAGGTCGCGTCCGTGCACAGCACCTGCTGTTGGCCACTCCGACAGTCACTACCCATGAGTGGTCGAGTGCCACACACGCAGGACTACGGCGTGCAAATCCTACTACCACTGTCTATAGTGGTAGAGTGCGGCACCACAATACTCTGCCCTCACACCAGATACTCCTCCTATGAGTAACCGTGGAGGCAGGATGACTGGCAACCCTCTCAACCACAAGGGAGACCACATCGCCAGCGTGCATGCAAATGACATGAATGCAATGTCCCACATACAGACATCCACCACAGACTCTCTATTCTACAGAGAGTCATACTAATCAGATCAACGCACTCTCTATCCTACAGAGAATCATACTCAACTAATCATAACACTCTCTATCCTGTAGAGAGTCATACCAATCTAATTGATGCACTCTCTATCCTGCAGAGAGTCGTACTCAACTGATGGATGCACTCTCTATCCTGTAGAGAGTCATACTCATCTGATCGACGCACTCTCTATCCTATAGAGAGTCGTACTCAACTTATTATAACAAGCTAGGACCACCGGTCTGTAGAGACACACTAAGTACCATTCACCTGACCATTTACACAATACATGGTCAGTAGTAAACATGCAACCTTAGGGTACTAGAATTAACCCTAGGTTCAAGACATTATCTACCTACGGATGTCCTTTTTGCCCAATTTACAATTAGGTCATCATCCGAACTTTACTATTTGCACTTAACTAAACAAATTCTAAGTTACTTACATCACCTATATATATAAACTCCTAATCATGATAAAATGAAACATGATAGCAGCAATGGAGTTAACAGCCAAAGGTAAGGTATCAGGTGCAAGAGTAAATAAGAACAAAGTCAAGGTAACATGATCATATATGATGATCATGTATCTAAATCTGCATGCATTTAAAACTACCTGACCAGGGTAGGAATTACCCACCTGATATGTAGGTCATATTAGCTATCCGCACGAATGAACATCCATCACTAATCAAAGTCCTGCAAGAGAACATGAACCATAGTTAAGTTCTATTATACAACAAATGATCGAATCAAATTCTTCATCGACTTCGTATCCCGATCAACTAGATTAATCTAGTTATCCAATTAACTTAAACAAGTCTTCACATCTATCCTCATATTGTATCACAAACCAGGTCAATTTGAGACATCAACTATCACTAGATCAATTAAATCACGAGGATAATGGTATTCATTCATAAATTAATCCAATCCAACTTACCTTACACAATCGTAGTTGCACAACTCCTGGATCTGCTATAGGGAATCTGTTCATCCTATAAAAATATGTTAACTTAATCAAGATACAAAACCCTTACCTCTCCCTACATCAATCGGCCATAGCTTCAAGAATCGACGATAACCTGCTGCCAAAAATAGAACATCCTAATCACAAAACATGCACAGCCAAGACCCTTGGCAGACAACAAATTCGAACGACAACAATTGAAGGGAATGAACAATCAACTATACCAGCACTTGGGATCCACCGACAGTTTTCCCCCAAATTGCCTTGTTCGTCGGAAAGACTCCCAGCTGCCCTAGCTTCGGCAATCCGCTGTTCCAGTGGTATGGATTTCAAAGGAAGAATGGATTTTGTCCAAGGTAAGAAGGTAAGCGGTTCCTACCTAGCTCTGACGACCACCGGCAGCGTAATACCCCTCACTGACGGCTCTACTCGAGTGATTTCCGACAACCAGACGGTGACGTTGTTTGCTGTTGTCGAACCAACGAAAGAAGAGGGCGACGGAAGGCTTGAGCTTGCGTTGTTCATCAGCCGCTCGGTGGAGATCTCCGATGACCAAAATGGATGGTTGTTGTTGCTAGACCGATAAAAGAAGGGTCGACGCCGATCCGAGTCGGCGATGACACAGGTGCTCAACATCGGGCGGTGGAGCTTCAACTATAACGGGCGACAGCCGGAGCAATTCCATAGCGGCAAGAGTAAGGTGACGGATCTGTTGCTCCTGGAGGTGCTCGTTGCTGCCGAGATTGGGGGGGTCTAGTCGCCACCACTTGCCGCGAGGAGGAAGAACGAGATCGGAAGAAGGAAGCTAGGCGCTGCGGAGAGAAGGTCACGGTGAGGAATCGCACATGAGAACAAAGAATCGGGCTCAGGAGGGGAAGAGAAGAAGTCGGCGCGATCGGAAAAATGAGGAGGAGAAGAAAACGGCCGATCGAGGAAAACGGAAGGAAATCGGCGAGAAAATTAAACGTTTAGCATTTAAACCTCTTAATAGCAGATAGTCAAAATAGGCTTTACAAAAGCCTATCCGCTTTATCCCCTTGAAATATCCATAAAACATTCGTTTAAATCCAGAAAAATTTCTTAAAATTCCTGAAAAATTCTATAAAGATAATTTATCAATTAACAAGGAATATATTTTTTTATTTTTTTCTGGTATTTTTTATTCTCCCCCACTAATAAAAATTTGGTCCCCAAATTTCGTACTAACATGCAAAAATTACTTCCAGCAAGTTTCCGAAAGGACCACATACATTCCTCAAGTGAACAGATGAGGCTATCGAGCTCAGATAGTATCTTCCAGCTCTCACGTAGCCTCCTCATCGGTATGATGCTGTCATCCAACCTTTATGAGTTGGATGATTTTGTTCCGCAATTGACGCTCCTTACGACCTAGAATCCGCACTGGAATCTCCTCATATGTCGCATTAGACTGAGGTGGGATTGATACATCTTTCATAATATGATCAGAATGTGGCACGTATTTCCTCAGCATAGAAATATGAAATCGTTGTGAACACCCGCAAGTATCGGAGGTAAAGCCATCCGGTAAGCTACACCCCTAATCCGCTCCAACATCTCAATGGACCAATGTAGTGTGGAGATAACTTTCCTTTTAGCCCAAATCACTTCACCCCTTTCGTAGGTGAAACACGCAGAAATACATAATCTCCAATTGAGAATTTCAAAGGCCTTCACCTCCGGTTTGCGTACCTCCAATAACCATCATTCGATGACGCGCACTAACTCTGCATCATGTTGGATACTCTGTGGCCCCCAATAGCTGTCATTAACCGACTTCCTCCCACAACACGGGAGATCTACAGGGTCTATCATATAGGGCCTCAGAAGAAGTCATCTGAATGGATGAGTTATAACTATTCTTATAGTCAAATTCCACTAAAGGAATGTAATTCTCCCAACTACCTCCATAATCCATGACACAAGATCTTAATAGATCCTCCAGAGTCTAAATGGTACACTCCGACTATCTGTCTGTCTACGGATGAAATGTTATACTGAGTTGAAGCTCTGTGCCCATAGTTTGCTATTGACTCTGCCAACATGGCAGGGTAAATCGCGGGTCTCTATCAGATATGATACTTAAAGGTACTCCATGAAATCTAATAATCTTCGACAGTACAACTCTACAGATGATCCAACGAGTCCGTTCAACGAATAGGCAAAAAGTGAGCTGATTTGGTTAGTCGTTCCACGATCACCCAAATCGCATCATGTCCTTTACGGGTTCTAGGTAATCCCGCAATGAAAATCCATCGGGATATGCTCCCACCTCCATTCCGGAATCAAAATTTTCTGGAGTAATCCAGCGAGTTTCTGATGTTCAGCCTTCACGTACTGGCATACTAAATATCGAGTAGCAAAATCTGCTATATCTCTCTTTACACCATTCTACCAGTATAAATATTTCAAATCTCGGTACATCCGAGTACCAACAGGGTATATAACCCATCTCGAATGATGTGCTTTCTGTAGAAACTCTTCCTTAAACACTGTAACTCCGGAACCCACTATCCTTATCAGAGATGGAGAATTATCTTCTCAAAAGAGAAGTCCATCAACTGTCCAAAATCCACTCCACCACAGACTTTGTAGGTGTATGGGAGACTATAGCGCCCAATCTCACTTATTGCAATTGTTCGCATTCCAGCAACTCTATAGTAGCTATCCAGTAGCAAGTTAAATTCAATGAGTATTTTTGCTCCATATATCTATAAATCCAGATAATAACTACTAAAGTCACATCATGTATATGACAGTCTATCTCGTAGTTTCTTAACTGTCGTAGGCATATGATACGCCTCATTCAACTGCATCGGGATCACTCTGATCCCTGAAATGATACATTTGCATACAACTTCCTTTTATCCACCCCGGAAGGATTAACTAATACTCATGTAAAAGTTAACCGCCATCTAGGTCTTGTAAACTGGTTTCACCATCTTCCGACTAAATGATTTCCATCATCACCTTTGTCAAACAAGTCTGTGGTATAGTAATGCCAACATTCTATCCACATCTACAGAATTAACCAAAACATACAAGGAAAACCACCTTCTACGATGGTCGAGTGCGCAACTCCAACTACCACAATCAACAGTGGCCAGGTTACGCAACTCCAACAACCATAAACTAATCCCATCGTGTCCAGGATACACGATTCTCAAATCCAGTGGCGACTAAGTCATTAATTAGTCTAACAACTTAATCAAAACTCATAAAATTCATACTAAATATAAAATTGTCGTCTCTACACACATGCATCTCCTTTACTCTAAGCTGATGATATATATTAATCATCACAATGACGATGATAATTGTATGACACCATGTCACTACAATATTAACGCTCTAGTCGTAAATCAATCCTAGAGTATACACAGGTGTCCTTAACTGATCTAGACAGATCATCTATCCACAACGAAGAATATTTACTTTCAACAACCATCGCATTCCATCATCGATAATCGATGCATAATTTCAAAGGTCCATCTCTCTTTCAACAAAGAGTTCCGAATCTTCTCAAGGAGGAATACTGGGATAGATAAATATCCCTTCCAACATCTCCTATAATCACAACTCCCGTTCTTCCAATTTCTATAGTGTTTAACAACATTGATACCAACAAAACTATCACCCGGTCTATGATCTTCGATACCAGAACTATTCCCGCAATCATTTCGATCGCCTACTCCACTTGCCTATGCAATGGTAAGCCTTGGATTTCATCCAAAACTACATTCGAATACTCTCAGATTATTCGCACCTCTTAGAGACATAATCATACCATACTCTCACAATTTGACCATACATAAGGATATGTCTATAGTAAAAGTATGTCTATCAAAGTCTAAGGGCATCCCTTGACTTCTTAATTGTTGGTCCACATCTCACCTGACGATAGAGATACCACCGACCTACAAGTCGATGTAAAGGACCCTTCTAATCCAAACAAAGAATGTTCTAGACAAAGATACCCATAAACTACAAGTATCTCTCAATATATTAACCCAGAGGGAACACTAAAGTAATACCTTTAACGATCAATTATCTGCCAATCCGATCCAAAGGCTCCTCGCAGGTCTCGGCTTTTCTCCGAAGAGAACAAGATCAGATCCAACAACCCGCGATAAACGGTCACATTTCTGCAACAAATGAAATGGGGATTTTCCTAGATCATCTAATCCCACCACTTAATCCTATGAGCTGCAACTGTAGAATACCGAATAGATACGACCATCGTCGTATACTCTCTCCTCTGTATAAAGTCAATCCACATTTGGGGGTAACCGTTGTTGTTGTCTGCATGAGTCTTCTATGATGTCTTCTGCTGATACTGCTGCGTAAATCACTTTCCTTGAAGGGAAGTATCACAGAACTCCAACCACGCCTGAGGTAGTAGGTCACTGCTGATGAGATAACTCAATCTTCTGTGCTGATCTCTGCTGTCGAGATGGTGCATCATCCTCCTGGAACACCATCGGTAGTCTTCACTTGAGTCTTTAAAGTATAGCTCCTCAAATGTACCGGTTGCTTACAATAACAACAGATGAACTAATCCAACAGATAATTTGACTTCGCGTGTCTTCGTGATCCGCACTGCATGCACATAACCCAGAGTCTTTCTTCTGATTTCGCAAATGTACATGAGAACATCCTGATAATCTGCGGTTGGTCTTCTATAATCGAAAAGTAGCTCAAGGCCTGTGACCCCAATCTTACTCCTTTTATCCAACAGTCGGAGACTTCTGACTCTAATAAGTTGACCTGCAATATTTGTTTATCGGTCTCCAACTCTTAAATACTTGTACGAAGTCATTTCTAAGCTCCTGACTCAATCCAACATCTTCCGACGGGATATGATAGGAGATCCAATCATCTTAATCAAACAGTAAGCCAACAATCGTGGGTGGCTTAAAACATCCATTCACATTCCTGAGCTATTAGGTGAGCGTAAACTCTGCAAGTCTAATGACTCTGCATGGTATTCCCGTTATCGATGATCACCCTACTTGAAGCTCAAGAATTCCCTACAATGTGCCACTAAAAGTGACACGGGGAAATACTCTCTTTCAACATCACTAGACCATGATCAAGTGATATATTATTTCCCGAAGATTATTTTCTACATTTACCACCAAATATCGGTTTGATCCCGATAATGGTATGCAAATAACTCTACCTTCTCTGTATAACACAAGTTAAGTATTCAAAAGTACTTTCAAAGTTATACAACCCAGTACGAACAACTTAGGGATAAAAATCCCTATAAAACACCGTAAACTAGCCTTCCGCTATCTGCATCAACAATAGCCTACTTGTCTTGTCCATTACCCATCAGGTAATGATCTGACTAACATAATTAGTGAAAATCTCTAAGACTATAGTCTCTTATTTCCACAAGAAATGTGATGACTTGACCCTTGTTTTTTGACTCGGTATCAATCGACTCTCAAAGGTAAATCACCTTTTCGACACAGGTTCAAGACTCACAAACTCAACAAGTTGTTTCCGGGGTCAACTCATATCACGGTTATGAACAATAACCATCACACTATAGGTTATTCCCTGTTATATACACTAAATACATAGCCAACAAAATCAAGAGTATAAACCCTAACGGCAACTCCAGTTGGTCGCCACGGTGGATGACTTATACTACGAGTATGTACAGGTATAATAACTCTACTGTATACACCTATTGATCAAGTTTAGATTAATATCTACTAATGTGCTTCGTTCAGTTACGTATTGCTAAATGCTGCGACTAAAGTAATCTTGTCCATCTCATCTAAAACCAACCAAGAATTGGCTCAAATTGACTCCAGAAGTCCAAGACTCCACAAAACAACATTGTTGGCATCATCCTTCTAGTCGATACCACTAAAGGTGTCACCAATAGTATCATGAGCGATTAGATCCCTATGCTGCAACGTCTCGTGTTAATACAAGGCTCGTAGGCCACAACAACAACAACATATATATATATATATGTAAACAAACCATAGCGGAAACTAAAACATAACAACATCACAAACTACACACATGCATACCGGTATGACTAACACCGACTCAGAACATCATAACAAAACCAAAAAAAGAAATGTACAACATTTACAGCGTCCAATCACTACAAAACATCACATAAACCAAATCCATATCGGAACACCAATGAAAACCCAAAAACTCGGACTCTCGGAGTTGAGATGAGACGATGCCAGCCAGCGGTGCTCCAAGTCCATCACGAAGTCAGCTACCTGTTACCTGGGCGACAGAAAAACCCAGGGTCCATGGTGGTGAGTAAAACTTAGTAGGTAATAGGAAAAACATGTATATATCCAATATCACATGTAATTCAACAGCATAACCTAAAGGTACCACAGGTATAATAGCACAGTATATAAATACATGCATATACTGTCTAACCAAATAAACAACGTATAACGCAGACATACCTGAAAGTCTGCTAATCCAACACAACCGTATAATAGATGCAAGAAGCATGCATGAATATGATGTACAACCAAATGCAACATATATATATATATATATATATTAATCACAACCATCCATATATATATATACATGCATATATATATATATATATGGCAATATGCAAAAATATCATAAGTCATGGCAATGTAGCATGCATGGTCATGTCGGCTCACCCTAAAGCTACCACGACCCCAGGGTGGCTTCGGTGGCTCGAGCATGACAACTATCCCAACTCAACACCAACCACTACCCTCGAGTGGCCAAGTGGGCAGTATGATCGAGTAGCATATAAGCGTGAAGAGCAAGCTACACGATAGCGGTCCCTGCTGTTGGCCACTCCGACAGTCACTACCCATGAGTGGTTGAGTGCCACACACGCAGGACTACGGCACGCAAATCCCACTACCACCGTCTATAGTGGTAGAGTACGGCACCACAATACTCTGCCCTCACACTGGTTACTCCTCCTATGAGTAACCGTGGAGGCAGGATGACTGGCGACCCTCTTAACCACAAGGGAGACCACGTTGCCAGCGTGCATGCAAATGACATGAATGCAATGTCCCACATACAAACATCCACTACAAACTCTCTATTTTACAGAGAGTCATACTAATCAGATCAACGCACTCTCTATCCTGCAGAGAGTCGTACTCAACTGATCATAACACTCTCTATCCTATAGAGAGTCATACCAATCTAATCGACGCACTCTCTATCTTACAGAGAGTCATACTCAACTGATGGGCGCACTCTCTATCCTGTAGAGAGTCATACTCAACTGATTATAACAAGATAGGACCACTGGTCCATAGCGACACACTAAGTATCATTCACCTGACCATTTACACAATACATGGTCGATGGTAAACATGCAACCTAAGGGTACTAGAATTAACCCTAAGTTCAAGACATTATCTACCTACGGATGTCCTTTTTGCCCAATTTACAATCAGGTCGTCATCCGGACTTTACTATTTGCACTTAACTAAACAAATTCTAAGTTACTTACATCACCTATATATATAACTCCTAATCATGATAAAATGAAACATGATAGTAGTAATGGAGTTAACAGCTAAAGGTAAGGTATCAAGCACAGGAGTAAATAAGGACAGAGTCAAGGTAACATGATCATATAAGATGATCACGTATCTAAATCTGCATGCATTTAAAACTACCTGACTAGGGTAGGAATTGTTGGGGATCGATTGGCCGGCTAGAGGGGGGTGAATAGCCCTCGTTCGTTTGATGTCGTAATTCTCTCGTTCTCGTTGCATTGCTTGTCTATGATTGTCGTTAGCGCAGCAGAAATAATAAAACAATAACAATACTAACAACAAATAAGCACACACAAACACACACGATATATGTGGTTCGGAACCGAATGGTTCCTACTCCACGGGTGAGCTCCTCGAGCTCTAGAGATGCACACGGCAATACTCAAACTCCTTCTCGACTACACGTCGGAGGTGGAGAAACCTCTCACAAGCAATTACAACAGTAATATAGAAATACAAGCAAATATACAAATACAATACACAAGAAAACTTTCACCGATTGCTTTGATCACTTTGCTTGTTGCTTGCTTTAGATGGCTCTTGAAGGACTGGAATGCAGCAGCAATTCCCCTCCAATAGCTCCACAAAAGGCTTGGCGAAATCCTCCAACTCGAGCTCCATTTATAACCTGCATCAAGCTATTTTCGCGCCCATCAGTCGACTGATCGTGACCATCAGTCAACTGGTTCCGTAGTCATTGTCTCACAACGGCCAGATCCACGTTGGTTAAGTTCCAACGGATCACACATCAGTCGACTGATGGCACCCATCGATCGATCATCCATCGATCGAATCTTTGGCGAGCTCGACTCCATTACGCCGTGCAGTGTCATCGATCATTGCCATCCCTCGGCGGTCGGCCATTCTAACCGATCGTGCCCTCCTCGGCGATCGGTGATCGGCCGAACTTAGTTGATCGAACCGGTCGAACCCATACGACCTAGAGCAGTCGACTGGCACCTATGCCCGTCGACTGATGTCGGCTAAAACCTCAAACATAAAGATGTTTGAGCCTCCGACACTCAGTCTTAGCCACTTGGCCAAGTCCACCTTATCCCTCATGGAGTTCCCCACCGAAGCTCTCTTCCCTCGGCCTCGTCCCTCGGATCGCCAAGCGCGCGCCATAGCGCCATCCTTCGCGTCCCTTTGGGCTCACTCCATTCACTCCCCGTCCGGCGGTCCCTCGGATGCACCAAGCGCACGGCTTCGCAATGCCATCCTTCACCGACTCAAGGACCCCGAGCCTAGTGAACTTACCAAGTCCTTAAGACTTCCCATATGCACCAAGCGCACGGCTTCGCAATGCTTTGGATTTCCCATGCCAAGCACCAAGCGCACGGCTTCACAATGCTTTGGACTTTCCCATGCCAAGGCTTCCCCCTTGGACTTCCACACCAAGCTCCATGCTTGGATTTTCCATGCCAACCCCATGTTGGACTTTCCCATGACAATCCCATGTCATGAGTTTTGTCTATCATCAAAATACTATCAAGGTACTGCTCGAGCCAAACTCGAGTCAACCTGGGCCGATTGCACCAACAATCTCCCCCTTTTTGATGATTGACAAAACTACCATCTCAAGTCTACCAATTCTCCCATATTGGCAATTCTCATATCCCAATGAGAATTCCAACGAATCTTAATTGGTAACTTGGTAACTTCTCCCCCTTTTTGACATTACATCAAAAAGGTCCTCCCCAAGGGTATGAATGTCTCATATCCCAATGAGATCTTACAATCTCTCCCTTGGAGGAACACATGCCTACAATCTTTCTAGTGATCCCATATCACTTAAAGAGAGACAACCCAATTTTCCTCCCATGAGGAAATACACATCCATCTTCCCCAGATGGATACCTCCTCCTAGAGGCTTGCTCCCCCTTGACCATTGCACCAACAATGTCCTTGGAGAGTCCCTAAGCCAATAGGAACATTAACCAAATCAAAATTAAGGCAAAGTTCAACAATGAACTCTCTTTCACCTTAAAATTGATACTCACCCTCAACCCAACTCCTAATCCATATCCAATGGATTTCCACCCTCTCTAATGCTCTCCCAAGCATATCCTAGGGTTAGGAGTGGTTAGGGGACCAAAACATGGCTAAACATGGGCCTAACTATGGATACCAATCGATCGACTTACCATCATCACCGATCATTACAGTAATGATCGATAATCGATTCTCAGCTTTTGATTTGAAAATGGATTTTCGAAATCCATAAGTAAATATACGTAATTTTAAAAATCTTGAAAATGCATACATATAATACTTATCCTAAACACTATGGGTGAAAAATATTGAAAAATTATTTTACCCATTAAATTAGGAGATTGATACAAAGTTCAAAATTTAAGAAAAGCTTCAATAAAAAGCCCTCTTTGTATCATCCCATTCAATGGTGATAGCTATCAAAAGATAGGCTTCACCAAGGTTTTTCAAAAAGTTTTCAAAACCTTTAATTTCTTTTCCTAAACATCTCACCAATATCTAGATGTGTAAAACATATACAAGTCAAGTTTTTAGTGAGATGTGAGTTTTGTTTTCTTTATGTTCTCATGCATATTTCTAAGGCAATATTATTTGATTCCTTTCAAATTATGCCATAGTCCTTAACTCCATTTTAATTCATACATGATATGATTATGGCATAGATATGATATAGATAAAAACATATGCCAATATCATGATGTCATGGCATGTGAATGAAACTTAAGCATACATGACATCTAAACATAAATCTAAACATGATCATGACATTTTTATAGATGAAAATGAAAATGATGTCATGACATGGCAAGGCAAATAAAGCATGTCAAGTAAAATATACTAAGGTATAGAATACCTAAGTGTTAAAATTAAATTGCCATTTCTAGGAATTAAATTCATTTTGCCTTAATGCCATTCATTTCCCTAGTGTGCCAAAAACCCAAAATGGCACACCAATACCTCTAAGACCTAAATGTGTCAATTTAAATCATTTTTAACTTCTCAAGCACATTGGCACACCCTAATGTGTCAACTCTACTATGGTTAGGTTAACTACCCATCCACTTAGGGTTGACACACCATAACCCATTTAGCGTGAATCGATCACGCTTTTAGGAACCCAATATCTATTGGAGCTCCTTGGGTTAACAAGGTATTCTCTAGGGATAACTTCCCTAGATACCTTCCTAATGACCCTTTTAGGCTTTGAAGCCATAGTCTTTTGGGTCTTTCCTAGGTCAACTCTAGAGGTGACTCCTCCATTGACCTTCCTAGTGGCCTTCTTGATTTTTCTTAAGTCCTTAGCCACTAAGCAAATACCATGGCTAGTCTTAGGGATAGCTTCCCTATTAGCCTTGGTTTTTCTAGACCTAGAAATAGTTCCATAATCAAATGGAACATTATGGTAGGACATAGGTTTGTGACCCAAACCCTTCTTGCCCTTAGACATTTCTTGTTTTCTAGGTCTTGACTTTTGTACATTAGACCCCTTAACCGAATTTGATATTATTGCTAGGGTCTTCTCAATTTTCTAGCCTTGACCTCAAGGCTTGGTTTTCTAACTCTAATTTTCCCAATTTTGAATTTTCATTTATCTTTTGGGAAATGTTTATTTTTAGGCATATGCCTAGATTTCTTGGGATTAACACCCAAGTTTTCTTCAATTCTCCTAATTGACTCCCTAGGTAAAATAGATCTAGTGTTTTGAGTCCTAGGTTTGTCCTTAGTTATATGAACATGCTTGGCACCTAGACAATACACCTTATTATTTCTCTTAGCATGCTTTTCATTGATAATAGCAAGATAACTAAAATAATTTTTAGCATGCTTTTTGACTTTAGGAATTAAAGGTGCATTAACTAAATGTACCTTAGGGTTAGCTTTAGGAGCTCCCCCTACATGAATTGCACCTTCTTGCCCTTTCTTCCTCCCCCTAGGGCATTGGCTTCGGTAGTGTCCCTTTTGATTGCATTTGAAGCACACAATGTGCTCTTTGCTCTTGATTTTGGGAACACCGGCATCGTTTGACTTTGGGTTGACTTTTGGTGTCGATGCCTTCTTCTTAGCCAATTTAGGGCATTTGCTCTTGTAATGCCCTTTCTCCCTACACTCAAAGCATATTATGTGATTTTTATTTAAAATTACAACACTTGAGTTACCTAGGGAGGTGGTGGAGGCCTCTACACTTCTTCCGGAGGTAGAAGCTTCATCTTGATCTTTCTCCGGAGTAGAAACCCTTTCCTCCCCCTCAATGCTAGAGGTGGAGGTCTCCACCAAATAATCCACATCTTCAAAGGTGGATGATGATTCTTCTTCGGCATTCTCCTCTACTTGTGCCGATTGGGAATTTTCTTGGAATTTCATTACCTTATTCCATAATTCCCTTGCATCCCTATAATCACCCAATCTAGACCAAATAGTGTTAGGTAACAAATCACTAATCAATTTAATTACCTCGAGATTTGTCTTGAAGTTCTTGATTTGGTCTTGGGTCCACTTTGATTTTTCAATGGGCTTGTTGTGTTTGTCCCTAGGCATCTCAAAACCATTTTCTACAATAATCATATAATCAAAATTGGTTTCGAGATATACCTCCATCCGTTTTCTCCACCAAGCAAAATCTCCTTTGAATTTTCTACAATAATCTTGCCTCGAAGTCTACTTCCTCCGGCTTCACTCCAAGCTTCTCGTCCGGCGGTCCCTCGGATGCTCCAAGCGCACAGCTTCCGCAAAGCTCTCCTTCACCGACTCAAGGCACGAGTCATGAGATGTGAAACTCACCACGGCTCCATGTGCGAATTACTAAGTCCTGCATGACTTCAACGCACATATCAAATCAACATAACACCCTAACTTAAACCCTTTGCCCACACATCAAAACCTTATCACGGCAAGAGATTGCCCTAACATATGATCCCCTATTTTCTTAATTGATTCCCTAGGTAGAATTGGTCTTGAGTTATTTGACCTAGTTTTGTCCTTAGATAAATTATTTTTAAGGACATTAGTCCCAAAAAAAATTTTATTATCTAAGTGGACATTTTTAGCACCTAAGCAAAAATATTTATCTCTAGCATGCTTTTCATGGTGAATTGCAAGAGAATTAAAATTACTAGCATGCTTTTGACTTTTAAATTTAGAAGGTGCATTATTGAAATATACCTTAGGGTTTGCCTTGGAGACTCCCCCTACTTGTGAAGCTCCCTTTTGCCCCTTCTTTTCCCCCTTTGGGCATTGACTCCTATAGTGCCCCGGTTGTCGGCATTTGAAGCATATCACTTTCTCCTTGCTTTTCTTAGTGGGGACACCGGCTACATTGACTCTTGGCACGGATGGAGTCTTCTTGACTCTTGTAGTGTCCTTGCTTCCTACACTCAAAACATATGATATGATTTTTATTACAAATTGATATGTTTGAGTTACCTAGGGCCGTGGTGGAGACTTGAGCTTGCTCTTCTTCTTGACCGGAAGTAGAAGCTTCTTCTTGACTTTGCTCTTGCTTCGAAATGGATGGTCTAACTTCCTCCCCCTCAATCCTAGAGGTGGATGCTTTTTTCACTTCTTCTTCCTCCTTAGATCCGGATGTTGATTCCCTATCAACCTACGAATCCTCACTTTCTTGTGAGGATAATGCATTAGCCTCTTCGGTCTCTTCCTCTTGGACCGTTGATGGGCTATCATGAAGCTTGGCCACTTGGCTCCATAGCTCGTTTGCATCTACATAATTACCTAACATACACAAAATATTGTTAGGCATTAAGTCAATTAAAAACTTCATTACCTTCTCATTTTTCTCGAAGGCTTGAACTTGTTCTTCGGTCCATCTCTTTTTCTTGAGGAATCCACCTTTTGGTCCTCTTGGATGGCTATATCCTTCCATTAAAATGGACCATTCTTCGAAATCCCTCATCATTAGGAAGTCCTCAATTCTCGCCTTCCATTGTCTAAATCTTTCTTGTCCATAGAAGGAATAGGGAATTGGGGTGTTGATATCCCATCCCAATGGTTCTTCCATCTTCACCCTCTAGCCTTTTGTCTTAGCTCCCGGCGATTAGTCTGTAGAAGAGCCCCGGGCTCTGATACCAATTGTAGGATATTTGAGGCCGCTAGAGGGGGGGTGAATAGCGTAGAGTTCGCTCATAGATGGAATTCGATCGCGTGTTCGTCTCTATAATTTCGTTAGTACGCAGCAGAATAGTAATGAAAGCAATAACGAAACAATTAACAACACGCAACACAATTGTTTAACGTGGTTCGGAACCGAACGGTTCCTACTCCACAGATCGGATTCGTACGAACCCTAGCGATGCCAATCACACATCACTATAATAAACACTCCTTCTCGGAACAATCCGGAGGCGGAGAAACCTCGTACAAGATTATTACAATAATAATCAAAAGCTACAAGCAAATACAATGAAATACAAAGCAAGACTAGTAAAGAAAAATACTTTACAAATGCTCTTGAATGCTTGATCGCTAGGTTGATCGAGTAGCACTTGGAGACCCTGAATTGCAGCAGCAACTTGCCCCAAATCGCCTCAAAGAACCATGCCATTTTACTCCATCAAGAGCTCCTTATAAAGCTTCAACCTGTGCTGGAAAAAGTCGATCAGTCGATTAATCGGGACCATCAGTCGACTGATGCCACTGTTGTCGTGAGACAATGGCTAGATCCACGCTGGATAAGTCCAACGGATCTACCATCAGTCGACTGATCATACCCATCAGTCTACTGATGGAGTCCTCACTCGACCAGTCGAGTCTCGACTCCATTCTATGGCCGATTTCTCGGCGGCGGTGATCACCACGATCGATCGACTACTGAGCTCATCGATCGACCGACCACCTCGCGGTCACGCTAGGCCACTTCCCGTAGTCAAACCCTAGTTGACTCTATCCAGTCGACTGTCACATGGCACCAGTCGACTGGCACACCTCAAACATGAGGTTTTAGCCCAAGTATGGTTCCCCCATACTTGCTAGACCACCCTTAGCCTAGACCTAAGCCTTCTAGCCACCTCCATCAGCCTCATGCCTCTCAGATCCCTCCAATTCATCCATGACTTGTTTATCCATCGCGCTAGCCTTCAGGTGCTTCCATCGGCAGTGTCATGCTAACGGTGTCTACACCGCCAAGGCACATTGGACTTACGCCGCCAAGACTCCGCTTGGACTTTACGCCGCCAACCATTAGACTTATGCTGCCAAGACTTCCGCTTGGACTTTACGTCGCCAATATCAAACCCTTGGACTTATCAAATGCCAAGACTCAAGCTTGGACTTTCCCTTGCCAACCCATGTTGGACTTTTTATGCCAAGACCCATGCTTGGACTTTCCATGCCAAGACCCATGCTTGGACTTTCCCTTGCCAACCCATGTTGGACTTTTCATGCCAAGACCCATGCTTGGACTTTCCCTTGCCAACCCATGTTGGACTTTTCATGCCAAGACCCATGCTTGGACTTTCCCAAATGCCAAGTGTCCCACTTGGACTTCCCTTGCCAACTCATGTTGGACTTTCCATTTCCATGACCCATGCTTGGACTTTACCAAATGCCAAGTGTCCCACTTGGACTTTCCATGCCAAGTACCCATGCTTGGACTTCACTTGACAATTACATTGTCATATATTTTTGTCGAACATCAAAACATCACTCGAGTCAAACTCGATTCCTGGTCAATCATGACCTGGGCCGATTGCACCAACAGGATGGACCAGTAGTCGACTGGTCCAGTCGACTGATGAGAAACGACAGTCGATTGATGTGTGCGAATCAGCCAAAATGCCAAGTCTATTTTTGGATAGGTCAAAAGTGTTGGATCGAAGAGGATCGCTAGAGGGGGGGTGAATAGCGATAAAACCTTTTTCTTTTCTTTTCGTTCATTAAAACTCGAGAGATAATTAATTACAGCAGAAATGTAAATGTAAAGTAAAAAGAGACAAAGGAGTTTTACTTGGTTCGTAACCTTCGGCTACTACTCCAAGGCCCTAGCGGTCCTCGACCACGTACGGAGGGCAAAAACACTAAAGAACTCCTCCCCTTTAGAGGTAGGAGTTTAATCGATACAAGTAAAGCACAAAGCTTGAGGTAGAGAGACACTCCCCCTCTCCTCGTTACGATAAAAGCTCCGTAAATGAAAGTACTAAACTGAAATAAAACTCTAACCGATGTAATAAAATGAAAACAAATAAACCTAGACGTCGGAGAAGAAGCACTTCGTTGTCGGAGAAGTTGTAGCTTTACGGAGGCTTTGGGAGGCTTAGAATTGATGATGAAACCCTAGGTTAGGACCTCCTTTTATAGCCTTTAAGCCCCTCATCGAATGGGTCTTCAACCAATAGGAATTGGGCACAAAACTCCTTGAAAAATGGTGATAAAGCTTGACTCCTCGAGGCTGATTTTTGACCATCGGTTGAACTGATTTCTTGGCCGGTTGAACTGATGGCTCAGCAATTGAACTGATCCTTGGCCGGTTGAACTGATTTTTGGCCGGTTGAACTGATTTTAGACTTTTCGACTGTAATAAAGAGTTAGCTCGAAATATAAGTGAATTCGACGACCACTTGCCATCCGATCTCAACATAGACCTTCCATGGGAAGTCTTGGTCGGATCGTCGCCTAAGGATGTCCCCGTATGGAGGACTCGACCTTACTTACGCTCACTCACACGAGCTTACCTCAACATTTACCTTTGAAGCATTACTTTCAGTCTCCACCTGATTCCTTCGGCTCCCTCCGAAGTCCTCCCGGTGTCGCCCGACCACCGCGGCTTCCTCCGAGTGTCGCTAGCCTTTAGCTCCAGCTATAGCAATCTTCTGCACACTCGATTCAACTCTTGAGATAACGACATGAGCTTAACTTTGTATCGTTTGCTATAATCAAAACTCAAGTTCGACTTAGGTGCCTACTACACCAACAATCTCCCCCTTTTTGATTTATGGCAAACCCACATACAAAGTTAAGTAAATAGCAAGCATGAAGAATAATGTGCATTAGAAACAAGAAATAAAGAAGATTAAGTTAGAGTAGTAAGGATTTTCTTCAAGTACTCCCCCTTGAGGAAACCTCCCCCTTGACCGAGGGTGAGTCTTGAAGAAAGACTTTAATCCTCCCCTTTGAGGGTTTCTTTAAGTAATTAACATTACTTAAAGTTGGCCTTAGTAAAACGTTTAAGTTAAGAGTTGTTCTTAACTTGGCCCTTTCTCCCCCTTAAGTAAAACATTAAGAGCATAATAAAAAATAAGTAAAACGTTGACGCCACAAATAAGTTTAAGTTAAGAATTCTCATAACTTGGCCTTTAATAAGTTTTCAAAACCTAAAGTTAACTTTTGGTTTAAATATAAAGTAAGAGTTAAGTTATCAAAAAAAATTTTGACCCCTTAACTTTGGCCTTTTTCTCCCCCTTTTGCCATATATCGAAAAGAGTGAGTGTGTGTGTGGAAAACAAAAATAAGTGTTAAATTTAAAGTCCAAGCATGCTCCACATTATTTTGAAAATAATATACTGAAAATAAGTTCATCTATAAGATGTTCGACTCATATTTGGCTTGATTGATATGAAAGATCAACCAGTCCTGGTCAGAGTCGATTAGTATGTATGATTATACTCCGTGGTTCATAGCGATGCACTAGCTCTACATCTGGAACCAGGAGTAAGGTCCTAACATCTCACGCCCATCTACGTGGCTAAGTACACAAACACATTAGTCCTATGTGTTGTGAGATGTATTGGCTCCTTAAATCTATAGGTGCATGATATCTAAGGTATGTCCTATACTAGTTCCATAAAAAATGAAAGTTAAGAAATAGTAGTAAGAAAATATAATTTGCAAGTTCCTATTCTACTACACACATGCCCAATTTTCATCTTAATAGACTAAATTCGGCTTCGGGTAGGGGTTTAGTAAATAGGTCTGCTAAGTTAGACTTCGATTCGACGTATTCGAGTTGTATGGCTCCGTTGGCCACATGTTCTCGAATGAAATGGTATTTGACCTCTATATGTTTGGTCCTAGAGTGACATATCAGATTCTTTGTAAGATTAATTGAACTAATGTTATCTACGTGAAGTTTAGTATTCGTAAAGTCTAACTTAAAGTCACGGAGAGTGTGCTTCATCCAAAGAAGCTGCGTGACACACTCACCCATCGCGATGTATTCGGCTTCGGTGGTAGATAAAGCAACACAGTGTTGCTTCCTACTGCACCAACTCACTAGACTCGAGCCGAGAAGTTGACAACAACCACTCGTACTCTTTCTATCGAGCTTACTACCGGCATAGTCCGAATCGGAGTAGCCAGTTAGTTCGAACTCGGTAGATCTAGGATACCAAATACCGACATTAAGTGTACCCTTTAGATATCTAAGGATACACTTGACTAGAGTTAGGTGAGACTCCTTGGCACAAGTTTGAAACCTTGCGCACATACTTACTGCAAATAAGATATCAGGTCGGCTTGCAGTTAGGTAAAGGAGACTCCCTATTATGCTCCTATAGTATTTTAAATCAATTGAATTTCCGATTACATCTTCTTCTATATTCACATTAGTTGCCATTGGGGTATTAATAATTTTAGCGTCTTGCATTCCAAAGCGTTTAATTAATTCCCTAGTATATTTGCGTTGATGTAGGTATATTCCATCTTTAGTTTGTTTAATTTGTAGACCTAAAAAGAAACTTAACTCACCTACTAAATTCATTTCAAATTCACTTTCCATAAGTGAAATGAACTCATTTAGTAGGATTGAGTTGGTGGTTCCGAAAATAATATCATCTACGTAGATTTGGGCTATGAATATGTCTTTACCTAAGGTTTTTACGAAAAGGGTTGGGTTAACTACACCTTGGTTAAAGCCTTTGGACTTAAGATAAATCGAAAGTCTCTCGTACCAAGCTCGAGGAACTTTTTTAAGTCCATAAAGAGCTTTCTTTAACCTAAGGACATGATCGGGTTTGTCTAAACTTTCGAAACCGGGGGGTTGACTAACATAAACTTCTTCTTTAATGTATCCATTTAAGAATGCAGATTTCACATCCATTTGAAACAACTTAAATCCACGATGTGCTGCATATGCTAATAGCATTCGAATGGACTCTAATCTAGCTACTGGGGCATAGGTCTCATCGTAATCTTAACCTTCGACTTGACTAAACCCTTTAGCAACTAGTCTAGCTTTATTTCTAACTACTTCACCTCTATCATCAATTTTATTTCTAAACACCCACCTTGTTCCAATGATTGTTTTATCTTTAGGTGGTGGTACTAATTCCCATACTTCATTCCTAGTGAATTGAGCCAACTCTTCTTGCATTGCAATAATCCAATCGGGATCAAGAAGAGCTTGGTCAATAGTTTTGGGGTTCAATTTTAGAAATCAAGGATATTTGACTAAGGTTTCTGTATGAGGCTCTAGTTCGAACTCCTAGACTTGGATCACCTATCACTTGGTCGATAGGATGATTCGTTTGAGTCCTAGTTGGATTTGGGTTTGAGTGTACAACTTGATCCATAGGATGACTCGTTTGAGTTCTAGTTTGGTTGGAGTCATCTATCACTTGGTCGATAGAGTGACTTGGTTGACTTAGGTTAGGATTAACACTAGACCTGATCTCCGGATCAGAGTTAGGTCTAGTATGAGTCGGTTCGCTAATTGGGGTTGTCGGGGGTTTTGTAGGTTCGTGTCCTTCATCAAATACTACATTGATAGTCTCCTCGACTCTAAGGATGTCGTGGTTATATACTCTATAAGCTCTGCTTGTAGTTGAGTATCCTAGAAAGATTCCGATCGTGGTTTTGGATGTAAATTTCCCTAGGTAATCCTTAGTGTTTAGGATATGTACCTTACACCCAAATACCCTAAAGTACTTGATGTTAGGTATTTTATCGTGATAAATCTCGTATGAGGTCTTAAGGTGCCTCTTTACCATAAGGATTCTATTTTGGACATAGCATGCCATATTCACGGCTTCGGCCCAAAACCTATCGGGTAAGTTATACTCATTAAGCATTGTCCTAGCGGCTTCTTGTAGGATTCTATTTTTGCGTTCTACTAGGCCATTTTGTTGTGGAGTTCTAGGACAAGAGAACTCATGGTGGTATCCATTTAGGTTACAGAATTCTGTAAACCTATGGTTTTCGAATTCACCACCATGATCAGTCCTAAGTCTTTTGATTTTAATGTTTTGTTGATTTTCTATTAATTTAAATAGATTGATTAATTGATCTAGGGTATCACTTTTGTGTTTGATGAACCTAACCCAAGTAAATCTAGAATAGTCATCAATTATGACTAAGCAGAATTTACTTTCGTTAAGTGACTTAGCTCCGTGTGAATCAAATAGATCCATGTGTAGGAGCTCAAGCACACTTTTGGTTCGTTCTTGACTAGTTAGTTGATGTTGTGTCCTAGATTGTTTACCTTGTTGACAAGCATTACATATTTTATTATCCAAGTTATTGAGGTTAGGCAAACCTCTAACTAAGTCACTCTGACTCATCTTGTGGATGAGTCTTGGGTGTGAGTGACCGAGTCATCGGTGCCACAACCATGATTCCTCTTGTCGTGTCATAAGACACTTAGTTGAGGAGTTAGTTAAGTTAATAGTGTAAATGTTGTTATTTCTAGTTCCCTTAAGAATTGTTTTAGAGGTTTCGTTTGTATTAATTACGCATTCGTTTTCTAGAAATATGACCTTATAGTTATTATCACACAATTGGCTTACACTGAGAAGATTATATTGAAAATTTTCTACTAATAAAACGTTTTGAATGATAAAATTTGAGTTAAGCTCAATATCACCTGATCCGATGATTTTGAGCTTGCCGTTATTTCCGAAGGCTACCGATCCTTGTCGTTTGAATCGAAGCTTCGAAAACTTGAGTTGATCCCCGGTCATGTGTCGGGAGCAACCACTGTCCAACATCCATTGATCCTACACGCAAGGTAGTTGGATCAGATATTGGATTTATTAAAAATTGGTTGAAAATTATTAACCTAAATCATCTCACCCATGTCTACATGATCAAACATGTTAATCCTATATGTTCTTGTGAGATGACTTCCAATTTTAGTTGAATTAAATTTAATGACTTAAACACTTGTCAACCTTGCGTTAGATTCGGATTTGACCTTAGGCTCATCAAGTCACCTTTTCAAGATCATGGCTTCCAGGTCGTGGCGAGGCACAGAGGCCTTCTTTGATCGGAACAATGACCACTTCCTTAGACAAAGCCATTTTCAATAAAATAGAGACTTGACTCACCTAAGACCACTTCCTGGTCTAACTAGTCTAGGATACGGCGAGGTAGCTTCAGCTAGTTCCGCTCGGTCAAGTGCACCGAACTAGATACGCCTTATCTAGCCCGAATACACAAGACTCCGCTTTCCTAGCGTACTATCATCTCGCCGCATCTTGGTACTATGTTATCAAGTATTGACGAGTTATAGTCCTATCTAACCATTCTAAAAAGAAAAATAAAAACCTAAGCATGCAATTTCTAAGTTAAAACACAAACAAATTTCGTACTAGCTCCCCCTGGACCGTTGAATCGATTCGGTCTCTCCACATAGTGGATTTGGTCCTTGGGAACCCAGTACTGGTTTGATCCTAAATTTGAAATTAAGGTGGTCTTAGGGACCCATGCTTGGACACGTTTTTTATGTCTACTTACAATTGACATATACGACTTATTGGTCGTGTTTGAGCTAAACCCTAGCCCGGCCTTGTTGTACACGGCCCTTTGCGATCCAAGTAGGAGGTCAAGTCCTTTGGATCCCAAAGTAAACCTTTCCAACGTATTCCTAAGATCTTCGACTTGACTTTTCAAGAGTGAGTTCTCAACTTCGAGTTTTTCAACCCGAGTTGAGTCCTTCTCTTGAACTCGACTAGTCGAAGAGGTTAGGGAGACCTCGTGTTTGAGGAGTTTAACTTCCTCAACCAGGGTCTTGACCTTGGACTCGGACTTAGCTAACTTTCTATTTAAAAACTTAATTGCACTATAAAGTGTGGTAATAAGAGAGCGACTTACCTTGAGTTTATCTTTTGAACCGGATGCGTATCCGTGACTTGTCTTGAATAGTGCTTGTGGTCAGGCTCATCTTGGTTTAGATTCAAGTTCCGGTTCCGACTCCGTCTCTGATTCCACCGGTTTAGCCATAAGGACTCGATCATTGTCTTCTTCCTCAGAAGCTTCTTCCCAAGTAGCATTGAGTGCCTTTTTTGTATTTTGGTGCCTTGCTCTTGAGTTTTGGGCATTCGGACTTAATGTGTCCAAACCTGTTGCATTCATAACATCTTATGTTTGAACTTTTAGGCTTACCTTCGTTGGGTCGAGTGACGGCTCGTTTTTGGCCCTTGACTATCCTCCGAACTAGGTTCACTAGTTCGGCTTCCATTTCCGAGTCGACCTCCGAATCCGACTAATCCTCTTCTTCCTTCGGAGGTGGCTTGCTAGCGGTTTTCTTCTTTGAACCTGCAAATAAAGTTATACCTTTCTCGGGTTCCGAATTAGACTGCTCATGAAGTTCAAAATCAGAAAAAAGTTCATCTAATCTAAGTTTAGAAA